>UELW01000889.1:4768833-5381333 GCA_900490495.1 Danionella dracula
ACGAGCCGATGTTGTGCAAAAAAATTACTTGTTGAGTAAAAGGCCTCAACTCACAATCAAAGCAGACCCAGTTAGAGCTCAAGTTTCTGTAGTTTAATGGTTGATATATCTGCCTAACATATAAAAGGTATCGATTTGAGAATAAGCATAACAAGCTTTATTTTCCAACATTGGCTCAAGTAGAATTTGCTCAAGAGAGCTAACGTCTCAGACACCCGCAATCGATACAATTTGGCTTAACACCCACACACACAGTAGTGACCACACCAGCACCACGTACCACCGACAGGTATCCCATTAACGACTAGTGGTGGGCGTACCACAGTTTGAGAATCCATGAACTAACGGATGATGCTCTCTGAGAGTGAGACAGAGAGAAAAGAACAGTGAAAAATGAACAATAAGCAAAGAGCACTGAAAGAGAAAAAGAACACAGAATTTAAATAAACACACAGTGTATGACAATCTACTAAAGGCTGTGTTTCCACCCGGTTTCGAACCGGGGACCTTTCGCGTGTAAGGCGAATGTGATAACCACTACACTACGGAAACTGATGATGCAGTTTAGCTCGGATTCTAAACTTTCAGCAAAGGCCACATTTATCTCAGAACTTTATAGGAGTTGCTGTTTTACAAAAGCCTGCATGCTCAGCTAACGAACAAGGACTGAATTGCTTTTTCACGAGTTTCCATAGTGTAGTGGTTATCACATTCGCCTAACACGCGAAAGGTCCCCGGTTCGACACCGGGTGGAAGCAGCTATGGTTTTAGCATTTTGGAATAACTGAACTTTCAAATGTTATTCCCCTAAATCAGCTAAAATAACATCTCGGAATCAGTTTTCACGTTTGTGTTTTTGATCTTTATGGGCTTCTTTCTTCTATCAACTAAAGTTTAAAACTCTCTTAGAAAGAGAAAAAGAACTGAAGAAAAAAACAAAGGGGACAAAAAGAGAGAATTTTAAAATAAATACAAAACTTTTATAAGAAAACCACAAAAAAATTGATTTGTTCTGCTCAGTTACGAGCCGATGTTGTGCAAAAAAATTACATTGTTGAGTAAAAGGCCTCAACTCACAATCAAAGCAGACCCAGTTAGAGCTCAAGTTTCTGTAGTTTAATGGTTGTTATATCTGCCTAACATAAAAAAGGTATCGATTTGAGAATAAGCATAATAAGCTTTATTTTCCAACATTGGCTCAAGTAGAATTTGCTCAAGAGAGCTAACGTCTCAGACACCCGCAATCGCTACAATTTGGCTTAACACCCACACACACAGTAGTGACCTCACCAGCACCACGTACCACCGACAGGTATCCCATTAACGACTAGTGGTGGGCGTACCACAGTTTGAGAATCCATGAACTAACGGATGATGCTCTCTGAGAGTGAGACAGAGAGAAAAGAACAGTGAAAAATGAACAATAAGCAAAAAGCACTGAAAGAGTAAAAGAACACAGAATTTAAATAAACACACAGTGTATGACCATCTACTAAAAGCTGTGTTTCCACCCGGTTTCGAACCGGGGACATTCCGCGTGTAAGATGAACGTGATAACCACTACACTACGGAAATTGATGATACAGTTTAGCTCTGATTCTAAACTTTCAGCAAAGGCCACATTTATCTCAGAACTTTATAGGAGTTGCTGTTTTACAAAAGCCTGCATGCTCAGCTAACGAACAAGGACTGAATTGCTTTTCACGAGTTTCCATAGTGTAGTGGTTATCACATTCGCCTAACACGCGAAAGGTCCCCGGTTCGACACCGGGTGGAAGCAGCTATGGTTTTAGCATTTTGGAATAACTGAACTTTCAAATGTTATTCCCCTAAATCAGCTAAAATAACATCTCGGAATCACTTTTCACGTTTGTGTTTTTGATCTTTATGGGCTTCTTTCTTCTATCAACTAAAGTTTAAAACTCTCTTAGAAAGAGAAAGAGCACTGAAGAAAAAAACAAAGGGGACAAAAAGAGAGAATTTTAAAATAAATACAAAACTTTTAAAAGAAAACCACAAAAGAATTGATTTGTTCTGCTCAGTTACGAGCCGATGTTGTGCAAAAAAATTACTTGTTGAGTAAAAGGCCTCAACTCACAATCAAAGCAGACCCAGTTAGAGCTCAAGTTTCTGTAGTTTAATGGTTGATATATCTGCCTAACATATAAAAGGTATCGATTTGAGAATAAGCATAAAAAGCTTTATTTTCCAACATTGGCTCAAGTAGAATTTGCTCAAGAGAGCTAACGTCTCAGACACCCGCAATCGATACAATTTGGCTTAACACCCACACACACAGTAGTGACCACACCAGCACCACGTACCACCGACAGGTATCCCATTAATGACTAGTGGTGGGCGTACCACAGTTTGAGAATCCATGAACTAACGGATGATGCTCTCTGAGAGTGAGACAGGAGAGAAAAGAACAGTGAAAAATGAACAATAAGCAAAGAGCACTGAAAGAGAAAAAGAACACAGAATTTAAATAAACACACAGTGTATGACAATCTAATAAAGGCTGTGTTTCCACCCGGTTTCGAACCGGGGACCTTTCGCGTGTAAGGCGAATGTGATAACCACTACACTACGGAAACTGATGATACAGTTTAGCTCGGATTCTAAACTTTCAGCAAAGGCCACATTTATCTCAGAACTTTATAGGAGTTGCTGTTTTACAAAAGCCTGCATGCTCAGCTAACGAACAAGGACTGAATTGCTTTTTCACGAGTTTCCATAGTTTAGTGGTTATCACATTCGCCTAACACGCGAAAGGTCCCAGGTTCGACACCGGGTGGAAGCAGCTATGGTTTTAGCATTTTGGAATAACTGAACTTTCAAATGTTATTCCCCTAAATCAGCTAAAATAACATCTCGGAATCACTTTTCACGTTTGTGTTTTTGATCTTTATGGGCTTCTTTCTTCTATCAACTAAAGTTTAAAACTCTCTTAGAAAGAGAAAGAGCACTGAAGAAAAAAACAAAGGGGACAAAAAGAGAGAATTTTAAAATAAATACAAAACTTTTAAAAGAAAACCACAAAAGAATTGATTTGTTCTGCTCAGTTACGAGCCGATGTTGTGCAAAAAAATTACTTGTTGAGTAAAAGGCCTCAACTCACAATCAAAGCAGACCCAGTTAGAGCTCAAGTTTCTGTAGTTTAATGGTTGATATATCTGCCTAACATATAAAAGGTATCGATTTGAGAATAAGCATAACAAGCTTTATTTTCCAACATTGGCTCAAGTAGAATTTGCTCAAGAGAGCTAACGTCTCAGACACCCGCAATCGATACAATTTGGCTTAACACCCACACACACAGTAGTGACCACACCAGCACCACGTACCACCGACAGGTATCCCATTAACGACTAGTGGTGGGCGTACCACAGTTTGAGAATCCATGAACTAACGGATGATGCTCTCTGAGAGTGAGACAGAGAGAAAAGAACAGTGAAAAATGAACAATAAGCAAAGAGCACTGAAAGAGAAAAAGAACACAGAATTTAAATAAACACACAGTGTATGACAATCTAATAAAAGCTGTGTTTCCACCCGGTTTCGAACCGGGGACCTTTCGCGTGTGAGGCGAACGTGATAACCACTACACTACAGAAACTGATGTGCTGATTGGCTCTGATTTTAAACTTTCAGCAAATATCACATTTATAATAGAACTTTATAGGAGTTGCTGTTTTACAAAAGCCTGCATGCTCAGCTAATGAACAAGGACTGAATTGGTTATTAACGAGTTTCCATAGTGTAGTGGTTATCACATTCGCCTAACATGCGAAAGTTCCCTTGTTCGACACCGGGTGGAAGCAGATATGTTTTTAGCATTTTATAATAAGTGAACTTTCAAATGTTATTCCCCTAAATCGGCTAAAATAACATCTCGGAATCACTTTTCACGTTTGTGTTTTGGATCTTTATTGGCTTCTTTCTTCTATCAACTAAAGTTTAAAACTCTCTTATAAAGAGAAAATGCACTGAAGAAAAAAACAAAGCGGACAAAAAGAGAGAATTTTTAAAAATAAATAAAAAACTTTTATATGAAAACCACAAAAATTTTTATTTGTTCTGCTCAGTTACGAGCCGCTGTTGTGCAAAAAAATTACATGTTGATTAAAAGGCCTCAACTCACAATCAAAGCAGACCCAGTTAGAGCTCAAGTTTCTGTAGTTTAATGGTTGTTATATCTGCTCTCTGAGTGAGACAGAGAGAAAAGAACAGTGAAAATTGAACAATAAGCAAAGAGCCCTGAAAGAGAAAAAGAACACAGAATTTAAATAAACACATAGTGTATGACAATCTACTAAAAGCTGTGTTTCCACCCGGTTTCGAACCAGGGACCTTTCGTGTTTGAGGCAAATGTGATAACCACTACACTACGGAAACTGATATGCAAATTGGCTCTGATTTGGCTCATGGTTTGAGAATCCATGAACTAACGGATCTCTGAGAGCTCCATACCCAGACCCAGAGGTTAGACAGCTCTTTTCTGAGTTGATCCGAAGCCCCAGATGGCTGATGTGGTATAAGACCTTGTCTCTAAGGCGAATCAACTGGGGCCGCGTCTGGGCCAGTATCAGCCATTCCTCCAAGTTAGCCAGGATTCCAACCCCTTCCTTTATTAATGGTACTAAAGCCGCCTTGATCACCTTTGTGAAGGTACGAGGGGACAGAGACAAGCCGAAGGGGAGGACGCAGTACTGATACACTCGACCTTTGAGGCCGAATTAAAGAAAGGGTCTGTGCCAAGGGAATATACTCACGTGAAAATACGCATCATTCAGATCTATTGCGGTGAACCAATCCCCTGGACGGACTGAGTCTACCATGCGTCTGAGGGATATCATTCTGAATGGAAGTCTTAGAAGATGAGCGTTCAAATGACGCAAATGACAAGGCTGATTCCAACACGGAAGCTGAAAGCCATCCGGACTGCACTGCTTCAGACGCCACTCCCTTAAATTTGCCTCTAAGATGAAAACTGCATCTCGAGATGCGCACATAACCCAGGGAGTTCAAGTTTTGCATATTTAAAGAAAAACTGACATCTGACTTTTGGTCCGCTGCTTGATGGTGGTGCAATTCCCTCCCTCCAAGGGGGGACAGGCTGGTGGTGAGGCCCGTGCAGCAGCTGAACTCCCTGGGCGGCCTGTCCTAGGGCCACTTCCAATGTACCCTCTTCCCCTGGTGATGTTGGGGGAATGTACCTGGGGAATCACTTCGTACCCCTTGGCTACCGCACCGTCAAGGGGAGCGAGAGAGGGGAGACTGACCAACCTCGCTTTCAGACGTGCCTTCCAAGTTTGGGTGAGTTCTGGATGCACTTCCGGGAAGAACGGGATAGGAGGGGGCTTTGGAGTATCATCCCGGCGCGACCCCACAAACTACACGTCCAGCCTGAAGATCTCGGGTGCCAGAGGCGGAGCCACCTGCAACCCAATTTCTCTGGCATCCCAAGCAAGCAACTCGGCCATCTCCTCCGCAGCACAATCTGCCATCATCCCAGGGGGGAGAGCGATGTACCGTCTTTTTCAGGATATGTGTCATCTCTCTCCGATGCAGCAGTGGAGATCGCATCATCAAGTGCACAGGAGTCCTCAGAAGATGCAAGCAGCGGATCATCCGATAACTCACTGTCGTGAGTGCCGTCGTGCCCGACCATTTTCGACTCCACTGGGCGCCGGAGACATGCACTCGTTGACCCTTACGGGCGCAAGCTACAAAGCCTCCGGTGATGGACTGAAAGTACTCCAACCTGCCTTAAGTGCTCTGCCGTGCAATTCACACCTTCTGATCCCTCAACTGCTGTCTCAGCATGTCTACACCCAAGACAACTGAGGCTATGATGGTGGCTATCCGTCAATGCAATCGATCCACCGCATCCAACAGACTTGCACGGTTGCGACATGTTTGGAACACACTACAAGTGCTCTACTAAGAAAAATGGTCTTACTTGTTGGTGGAAGGCGGTGAAAGTACTAGAGTCTGGGGCGTTGCAGTGTTTTTAACCTTCCGGCTGGCCGAATAACCTCGCTGCCATTCGAATCACCAGATCCCAAAAATCCACTCAAGGTAATAATCCAACTGTTTGTGGTGTCTTTCACACAGTCGCTTGCGTGTTAGAGTATGGCTCCAGAGGAAAAACAGAAAGTGTGTCACGCTCGTGTCCGGTTTATGCGGGATGGCGTGATCATGTGACCAACAGTGCAATCGCTGATTGGCATTTTGAAACCCTAGCGGAGCTTACTATAGTGGTCACCAACATAAGTCGTAGTGACCGACTGAGGGGGAACTCCTGATCTGTCTTAGGAGATAAGAGTAACTCCTAATTTCTCTTGGGAGAGCCGAAGATCTGATCTCACTCCAGAGAGAGGAAACTTGCTTGATCTCTCTTGAGAAATAAGAGTGTCTGCTAATCATTCTCGTGAGAGAGGAATAACCCTTTAACTCTTTAAGGTAAAAACAGAAGCATAGAGTCTCTCGGTAGAAAAGAACTCCTGTTATCTCTAGGAAGAGAGGAGTAATACCTAATCTCTCTAGGGAAAGAGGAGTAACTCTTATATCTCTCAGGAGAAAGGATAACTCTTGATCATTTTAGGAAGAGAGGAGTAGTCCCTAATTTCTCTCTCAGCAGAGAAGAGTAACCAGTAATCTCTCTAGGGAGTGAGAAAATCTCCTGATTTCTCTAGGAAAAAAGGAGTAACCCTTATTCTCTCTAGGGAAAGAGGAGTAACCCTTATATCTCTCAGGAGAAAGGAGAACTTTTGATCTCTCTAGGAAGAGAGGAGTAACCCCTAATCTCTTTAAGAAGAGAGGAGTAATTCAGGAAGAGAAGAATTAGTGGATTGGGACATAATTGTTTTTTTTCCTACCTTTAATTAAAGTTTTTTTTACACAACCCACTGAGTATTATTTAAATCTTTACCACAATAAGAGGAGTGATTTAATTAGGAATGCAAACCAGACAGTAATAGAAGGCAAAGCAAGTGTGGGACTTTTATTATTGTTTAATCAATGCTTATTAATGTTCTGCCATATAATCAACTGCTAACAGAACTTCTTTACAGCTTAATCAAAAGAAACATTTCTTTTCAGTCTTTCTACACTCATTATGGGATTGTCACTAAACTATTAACAACCTTTCAAACAATACTAAACATGAACTAATTACATAATCAACAAGACGTTCGTAATCAACAAACACTGTACCTCTCAACATGGTACATATTGGTACATTTGTGTACCTCTACATGCAGAATGATTTTATGCAGTCAAACTTTTTTATATTTAGTTTTCTTGCTTTTGCGTTCAGTGTGTAGTTTAGAAGAGACCGTCTTGATTGATGGGAAAAGGGACGGTTGGAAATCAGTTGCCGTCTTAACTTAAATCAGAGATTTCTTATGTTTACAAACCGTACTTGTCTCAACTCCCTCTAGATAACGTAGCAGTTTTCTTAGTACTTCATGTGTGTTTGACTGATACAGTAGATACGTTCCTAAAGGTGCCACCTGGTGCAGACCTTATAATGTACATATGAGTGTATATAATTTCCCACTTCTTTTTCTCTCATTATTTTGGGAGTCTCATCATTGCCTTTAAAAAAAACTATAAATTTGTTTATACAAAGGATTTAAGGAAGATTTACACATTTTAAAAAATTTTGATTGTGAAACAAAAAAAAATGTCATTACTTAATTGCTGCACATTGTAACTTAAGCTTTCTAAAAGCACAATTATGTACCCTTTGCTTTAAGCATTGATTTTGTAAAATGAAACAAAGGTCCACAATTGTCACCTTAAGGTCATCTTTTTACCATAAATATACTTTTTTTTTTGATAAAAGTACCTGTAGGCACAGAACTGATACCCCGATTTTCTGTATGTAGTTCACTCATTACTTTAAAAGGGACCTGTGAATCTATGATGTCGAAGGTAAAGGGTAAAGATTAAACATCCAGATGTTTTATTTAATGCTAAGATAACATCCAAGATTTTAGGGAGTTCCCTTTGAGGCTGAAACTTTAGGAGACTTCTAAAAATTCTCAATCTTACATACACAAGAAGGAAGTTGAACTATCCATCACTGTCAAATGCAAAAAAATCTAAATGTACAGCAGTTTAGTAAACATCCTGCTGTAATTATGGTAGATCCACTTTGTCTCAATTCCGCAGCAAGGTACACCTCCATTGGTTCCGCTACCTTAGTAAAAAACAGTAAATCCAACATTTAAGACTCTGTTAGAAATAAGAATGATGCCGTAGTACTCTAAATGCATGTGTAAAATGAGAATGATTTGTTATTGACACTTTGAATTAATCAGCATACAAAAGACTTTGGTAAGGGTAAGCCTTTATCCTTATTTCTGATATAAATAAAATAATATGTAGAACTAAAAAACACTTAGATTACCTCTTTTTTTACCTGGAAAATAATTCTCTTGACATTTTTTGTCTGCTATAATGTCATGGGAGCAAACTCTAAATAATCTTGCAAATGATAAATAATGTGTCTTAGTTGTTGATTTTATTTAAGGAGTATTGTACAATGTTGATTTAACACAAGTAAGGAAAATTTGGCAGACATCGAGACATCATAATTCTGGTTAATTTCAAGCACTGATTTCACTGGTCCAACCTGAGTAACAGCCCGGAAAAATTGCTTATGGTTCCGTTTTTGTATTTTGGCCTGATGCACTACCTCACAGTTTTCAGCCTTTTCTTATCATTTAGAAAGTCTAAATCTGGAAACCTTTAGTCTGGAAAGGACATGATTTTATTGCAAATTATGAATCGATTGAATATTATAATGGAGAATTTTAATGTTGACATTGAAATCTCATTGAAAGCAAAACTATGAGGTAAAGTAATTGTTAAATTAAATTTTTCATCATTTTGTCGATTTGCAGTAGACACTTGTTTTTAATGTGTACCTAAACATAAATATAATCTTGTGAGTTGCTGAAGAGCGTTCCATCTGTGATCTCCATTGAAGCATGTTTCCTCTCACACTTTAAATCTTCACCATGTTCCAATTAACCAAATAACTTTGAATCAGTATTGTGAAACTTATTAATAATACTAAAAAATAGGTGGGACATAAAGGAACTGGGTGTCTGCTGAACTGGGGGTGGGTGGTTAGATGCAGTATCATAGTTCTCAAGGCCAGTCTATACTAGTGCATCAAGCCTAAAAATGACACATTATGAAGGCATCACATTTACATAATTCTGCTCTGATCTCGCTGCAAAGCTTGCAGTGTGCCTCTGAAAATTCTTCATGTCAAGGCTTTGCAATGTGATTTGTTAATGTAGTACAAAGCAATCACTTCCATTTTGTCTTGTGCTCCATGTTAAACATAATGGAGTCGACTGTGATTGCCGATCATTGCCTCGGTTGTCTTCGGCGTAGACATGCTGAGGTAGCGGTTGAGGGATCAGTGTGTGGATTGCACAGTTCTGTCCAGCAGCGCACTTAAGACGAGGTTTGAGTACTTTCAGTCCACCACCGAAGGCTTTGTTGCTCACACCTGTAAGGGTCAACGAGTGCATGTTCTCATCTCAGAGGCACATTCAAGGGCATGGCATCTGATGCAGTGCAGTCCGGATGGCTCTCAGCTTCCGTGTCGGAGTCAGCCTCGAGTGGGACCTCCTCGGCTGGAACCAGATGCTGCTCCGATGTCGAGCCTGGAATCCCAGGTAGGTCTCCCTTCGGACCTCACCGCTAAGTTCGCTAGTTCGTGGCCCCGCTATGGAAACTATCGGCGAAGTGCTTGTGATGCCATTAGTGGAGTTTCAGGAAGCCTGGTGGGAGCTTCCCAATATTTCCCCTTGGCTCTTGCGCACTATCCAGCACGGCTATTGACTGTAGTTTGCTGCCAAGCTGCCCAGGTTCAACAGGGTTCTTACAACCTCTGTCTCAGCCACAGAGGCCCCGGTCCTTCGTGAGGAGATTGATTCGCTTCTGCACAAAGGTGCGATCGAGGCAGTCCCTCCTGCCGACAGAGGAAGAGGGGTTTACAGCCCATACTTTCTAGTTTCCAACCACACAGACGAGTTGCGTCCAATCCTCGACCTGGGTCATTTGAACGCTCATCTTCTGAGACTTCCGTTCAGGATGATTTCCCTCAGACACATGGTCCACTCAGTCTGTCCAGGGGATTGGTTCGCCACAACAGATCTGAAGGATGCATATTTTCACATGAGTATACTCCCTCACCCCACACCCTTTCTTCGGTTTGGCCTCGAAGATCGAGTGTATCAGTACTGCGTCCTCCCCTTCGGCTTGTCTCTGTCCCCTCGCACCTTCACAAAGATGATCGAGGCGGCTTTAGTACCGTTAATACAGGAAGGGGTTAGAATCCTGCCTTACTTGGACGACTGGCTGATACTGCCCCAGACACGCGGTCCCAGTTTATTCGCCTTAGAGACAGGGTCTCCATCCAGGAGGGGGATGGAGGGGAGGAGGGGGATGGGGGGGGAGGAGGGGGATGGACTTCCTGTGAGAAACGGAAGACAGAGTAGCAGAGTGCCGAGTCTCAATGCGGGCCGTATACAGCTAAACTCCAAACAAACTTATTTAACTTTGTGCCCAATAACCAACAAGAGGTTGTAAAATTACATCATTTATCTAACCTGTGAAATTGGAATCACTTACCTCGACAATCTGGATCACTTAGAGAGTTTTATTGACGAATACTTTGACAAAGTAGCGATGGGAAAATCCAAGAAGAAAGCTAGTCCCGAGTCTACAGAAGCCACTCCGTCAAGCACTCCAGTTAGCACTCCAGCTAACAAACGATCGCGTCCATCCGATTCCCCAGATGAAGACCACGCTGACGGAGGCTTCAGGGACATACTGGAGTCAATCGAGCAGCGACTTGCGAGCTTCGATGCGCGTCTGGCTCTGTTCGACGTTTTGCATCGCGAGTTTTCTGCGCTTCGGGAATCACTCGAGTTCTGCCACAAACAGGTGGTTTCTCTCACCAAAGAGAACGAGTCGCTCAGAGGCAACGTGAAATCTCTCTCTGAGGACGTCGTTCGCTTGACTGCGGAAAATAAACAAATCCATGAAAGCGTTTTGGACATTAAGGCACGCAGTATGAGAGACAACCTGGTTTTCTTGGGGATCCCGGAGCAGACAAATGAAAATATAGAAGCAACGCTCCAAGCTTTCATGAGGAACAACCTGAAGCTCGAGGAAGGAATCGTGGAGAACATTCGGATCCACCGCGCGCACCGGCTGGGAGGAAAAAGACCGGACGCCCAGCGCCCACGGCCAATCGTCGCGAAGTTTGCCGACTACAAGCAAAAGGAAACTTTGAAGAGCCGCGGACGTGAGCTGAAAGGAACACATTTCAGCATGAATGACCAGTTTCCTCCGGAGATCCTGGCCCGAAGGAAGCGGCTCTTTCCTCTGAGAAAGCGATTTCTCAACGAGGGCTGCAGAGCGGTCATCAGCGTGGACAAACTATATGTGAACGGTCAACTATATCGCGACCGGGAATCCACCCCGTGGCTCTACTGATTACAGGTGGTCAGAATTTAATATTATTATAGCACGTACACCTCTATGTTTACACACCGGCGCACTGTGTCTCACAGGTAAGATCTGTCAATGTCTTTAATGTTAAAAATGTATTCACAGGTTGTTCACTTCCATCTCTATTCTCTCTCTTTTTACTTCACTATTTATATTTTCTTTTGCACTTCTGGGGCTTCTACCTCAACCACTTATACCCTTGCACTTTTTTTTCTTTTTTCCTACCTGTTAACCCCACTATTTTATAGTTTCGACTACATTCAGAAGCAGATAGACAGCTATTTCATAACTAACCTACCACAACTTACAAGCACACGCGCGGTTCAGATCACGCATTCACCAGCAGCTGCATGTATTGGCATGAATGCCCAGACTAACATACACATAAGATTTACTAACACAAACCTGTCACTCAGCTAACTATGACATCACTGAGGTTTGTCACCTGGAATGTGCGTGGCATTAACAAGAAAGAGAAGAGAATTAAAATTTTTAACCATATAAATAAAATGAAGGCAGATATTGTATTGTTACAGGAAACCCATCTCCCCAATTTATTTGATAACACAGTTTACTCACCACAGTTTCCCTATGTGTACTCAGCCTGTTACAATTCCAAACAAAGAGGGGTCGCCATATTTATAAGTAAGAATGTCACCTTTACCCATAATAATACTACTTCAGATCCTGAAGGAAGATTTATTATAACTAACATAACAATATCTAACATAGAATACTGCATTGCTAGTATTTATGGACCTAATATTGACGACCCCTCTTTTTTCCACACTTTCTTCACTGCTCTATCTGCTCATTCTGGTGCCAAGCTTGTAATAGGAGGGGATTTCAACCTTGTACTTAACCCAAAATTGGACAGGCTGAGTACAGCCGCAAATTGTAGAAAATCTGAGTCGACAAGAATTCTCAAACAATATATGATTGATTTTGGTCTCTGTGATGCATGGCGCTCTTTTTATCCTACCTTAAGGGAATACACCTTTCACTCATCGGTTCACCACTCACAGTCACGACTAGATTTCTTCTTAGTAAACAACTCGGTTCTATCAGATATATCGCTTACCAGCATTCACTCTATCACAATCAGCGACCACGCACCAGTCTCTTTCTCACTGTCCAAAACCTTTTCACAATCAAGCAGAAGCTGGAGACTTAATACATCACTACTTAAAGATCAGGACTTTAAAAATTATTTCGAAAGAGAATGGGCAACCTTCATGGAAATCAACGACACCCCAGGAACCTCAGCATGTGTTCTATGGGAGACTGCAAAAGCAGTAATGCGAGGTAAAATAATCTCATATTCCTCATTCAAGAAAAAACAGGATATTAGGCAAGAACTGGAATTAGAAACCCAAATTAAAGCACTCGAAACTGCCTACGCAGACAACCCTCAAGAAAATATCCTGAAAGAATTAGGGAAACAGAAATTAGCGCTTAATAACATAATCGATAGGAAAACCCAATTCCAGATAGAAAGGCTACGTCTGGATAACCTTAAACATGCTAACAAATGTGGCAAATTTTTAGCAAATTTACTTAAAAATAACAAAGAAAAACAAACAATCTCATCAGTAATTAACAAAAAGGGGGAACTCATTCATGACCCCCAAGAGATTAATGATACCTTTAGGGAATATTATAAAAATCTATACACATCTCAAATTGACCCATCTGTGCCTGACATTGACTTATTTTTAAACAGTCTAGAATTACCAAAACTAACAAATGAACAAGTAGAAAACTTAGATTCGCCATTATCTTCCGCTGATCTTCACGAGGCTCTAGAGCAAATGCCAAATAAAAAAGCTCCAGGGCCAGATGGTTATCCAACTGAGCTTTACAGAGAGTTCTGGAATGTGCTAGCACCCACCTTCTGCAGAATGGTGGATGAAATTAAATCTGAAGGTAAAATGCCATCAAACATGAACTCAGCATTTATAAGTCTGTTCCTCAAACCAGCAAAAGACCCAACAATGCCTTCAAGCTACAGACCAATCTCTCTTATAAATGTAGACGTAAAAATAATTTGTAAAGCCCTCGCTAAAAAACTGGAAAAAATTACCCCCCATATAATACACCCAGACCAAACTGGCTTTATCAAGGGTAGACACTCATCAAATAACATGTATAGACTAATTAACTTGATTGATCTTACAACCAACCAAAAGCTAGAGTCTACCATTATCTCTTTAGATGCAGAAAAAGCATTTGACAGAGTTAACTGGAAATTCCTATTAGCTACACTCCATAAATTTGGATTTGGCAATTCTTTTATAGAATGGATCAAAATACTTTATAGCTCTGCAAATGCATCAGTTAGAACAAATGACCAAACTTCCTCTAGATTTAACCTTCAAAGAGGAACTAGACAAGGCTGCCCACTCTCTCCCTCACTATTTGCAATCTTTATTGAACCACTAGCTGAAGCAATTAGGCAAAACATTAAAATTACTGGAATAAGTACAAAAAATATACATCACAAAATAAGCCTTTACGCAGATGATGTGTTATTGTTCCTACTTCACCCACATCTCTCTATTCCAGCAGCTATTAGTGTTATTAAATCCTTTTCAGCCATTTCTGAATATTCCATAAATTGGGGAAAATCGACTATTATGCCAATCAACATGGTTTTCCAGGACACCTCCTCTTCAACCACATTTAAATCAGGGAATATCAGGTACTTGGGCATTGAATTCTCACCTAGGCTGTCAGATATGGTACAACTAAATTATTCACCATTACTTAAAAAAATAGAAGACGACCTCAAAAGATGGCAGCCCTTGCCCATATCACTTATGGGAAGAATTGCTAGCATTAAAATGATGGTTATGCCCAGAATTAATTATCTGTTCTCAATGATTCCTAATCACCCATCACAGGATTGGTTTAAGTCATTAGACTCTTATTTTTCCAGATTTTTATGGAAAAACAAACCACCACGCATTAGCTTACAAAAGCTCAGAAAATCTAAGGACTGTGGCGGCCTGGAGCTACCAAACCCTTACAACTATTTCCTCTCTTACAGACTGCAACATGTCCATCAATGGATAAATTCTAGCCCAACCGACCTCGCCTGGCTTGACATTGAGCAGACATTTTGCAAAGACACCAAAATAGCAGATTTACCATTTATAAGTGTAAGACTAAAACATCACTACTGCTTTCAGAATGTGAGCATACATACTTCACTAACAGCCTGGTGGGAATTTATGAAAATGACTGGTTCACCGCTTGCTCCTTGCCAACGCACATCAATTTGGAACAATCCAGACTTTCAACTAAACAAAAAGGCAATAAATTTTCCAAGCTGGCAAAATAATGGAATAACACATCTCAGACATATCATCTCAGACAATAAAATCATTTCATTCGAAGAATTGGTTTCTACTTTCGGTTTAGCTACAAGTAGATTCCTGGAATATCAACAGCTCAAGTCTTTACTCACTGAAACACACAAAATAAATCACCCAGATCTACAGTTAACCTCAGTACTAGAAAAATTTATTGGATTGACAACACCTAAGCTAATCTCTAAAATATGTATTTTATTATTGAGAACAGACAATTTAATATGTCTACCCACTACCAAATGGGAAAAAGATTTATCTACAACTACAAATCAGTCATTCTGGAATCGTATATGCTCAAACATATTTAAAGTATCCACAAACCCAAACTTACAGCTAATACAATTTAAAATTCTTCACCGAACACATTATACAGGTCAAAGAATGTTTCAAATGGGTCTCTCTGACTCCAACATCTGCCAACACTGCAATGAGAATGCTGTGGACAACTATTTACATGCTCTCTGGTCATGTTTACCAGTACAAAAATTCTGGCAAGGAGTCTGCGGACAGCTATCATCATGGGTTAGACACCTCATCTCACCAACACCAGCACTGTGTCTATTAGGGGACCTAGATAGTATTGAGTCTGATCTTGAGGTCAACACATCAGTCTTAATTTTCAATGCTTTGCTTGTCGCAAAGAAATTATTCTGATGAACTGGAAAACTAAAAAGAAACTATGCATCACTCAGTACACTAACATTCTAATAGACTACTTCACCTTGGAAACGTTATCTGCTTTCAATTAAATAACTGTAAACTTCTCTAATTATTAATGCCCCAGCTACCTCCAGTTCTAGTTAGAGACTGTCTGCATTGAGCTGAGTCCTGTATCTGGACTGGATCATCTGGGTTAAGGCTGCTGTCACCCCGGGGCGGTGGGAGGTGGGGCAGGGTGCCTTAAGATGGGTTGGCTGGCTGCTCCTCCGTTGGCTGGCGGTGGCCATGGGGGGTGGGGCTTGGGGGGTCTAGGGGGGCCCGGGCCTGCGGGGTGCCGGCCAGCTCAGGGTGACGGGGTGGTTGTCAAGGGGCGGTGAGGGGGGGACACGGGGGGGCCGGAACTCACGGCTGCTGCTATCGCCACAGTGTCCGGGCGGGAGGCTAGCCAGCACCCGTGGTGCTTCCAGGGCTTGCGGGTTAAGGGGGGGTATCGGTTCGGGGATCGGTTGGGCGCGGGAGCGATTCCGGTCTGGGCGGGGTGAGGCTTCCTACCGGGCCGGGGCCGGCCCTGTGCATGCTCAAGCAGTGGCTCCAGTGTGTATGTTTGTGTGTGTGTGTGTGTGTGTGTGTGTGTGTGGGGGGGGTGGTGTGATTGAACATATGTGTGTGTGTGGATGGGGTGGAAGGTGTGTATGCGAGTATGTGCATTTCAGAGACGGGTGGGTACATAAGTGCGTGTAAATGAGTAAGGGGGGGGGGGGGGGGGCAGCTGTCTCCCGGCTGCCCGCATTATCCTTCACAGGTCTCCTGTGGCCCCTGCGGTGGGGGGCAGTGCTGTCCCTGGGGGGATGGACGGTGTGGCCAGTCGGCTGCTCCCACTCACCACACCAGATCCCAGTACACACACTCTCTTCACTCACACAAATAGAATCATGAGAGTCCTTGTTCCCATGGGGGATCAGGCAGGCGGGGTGACCTATCGGTGATCCCGCCCTGCCTCCTTTAGACGGGGACTCTCAGTTTTAATCACATAGGACACAGAACATCTCCAGGGCACCAGGTTGGCCTTCCTCCCGGAGCGGACAGTAAGCCAATCTCACCTACCACTGCCTCGCTTCCGGGGTTGGGCAACCCCTGGGCCCCTTACAACACTTGCAAGGACACACTACATTTAGGCCTGGAGGGCTAGTCTCTCTGTCTAAATCTTGGTGAGAGGAGGCTGCAGATCTGTGACACCTCCCACAATATACGACGGAGAAGGCTACCCTCATTTTAAATACACATTAAATATGTAGGGCGGGGGGTGGTGCCTGGACATCATCCGCCAAACGACGGTGACACTCCAGGACACCATTCCCTCTTTTATTGCATTTTATCTCTCCAACACACCCACATATACCTGCATTACATGACAACTGGGAGCAGATGTTGGGGAATGGGTGGACGACTGCCCCCGTCTTCCCTCTTGGGGGGTAAGGGCCCACCATCGCGGGGGGTGTGGGTAGCTGCGGGGGCGGGTGCGGGCTGCAGGTGAGTGACTGGCTACTTCCCGGGACAGGAAGACTGAATGAGTGGGTAGATGGATGGATGGATGGATGATTGGATGACTGGAAGGGGTTGATTTAGTGGGTGGGGGGGGGGGGGGGTTGCTGGTAGGGGTGTGCGTGGGGTTAGGTTTGGGGGGCTGCTGGTAGGGGTGAGTGTGTGTTGGGGGACTGCTGGTTGATGTGTGCATGGGGTCGGGGTGTGGCCGGGGGGGGGGTCCTGCCGTGTCTGGAGTGGTGTCCCTACCCACGCCCATCTGGTCCCTTGGCCGTCCTCCCTTTTTTCTTGCGGGTCCACGGAGGTGCCCGGGACTGGGGGCCTACCGCGGGGGATATGGGCATGGCGGTGCTTGTGGGTGGGGCCTCCCAGTCTCTGCCCGCACTGTTAGGGGCTGCATTCCCGCCTAGCTTTGGGCTGGTCGACCTCCTGCTGCAGCGGGCCCACTGGGGCCCCGGGCATTGCTCTCTGGGGTTGCCGACTTTGCCAGGGGAGGTGGGGCGGGTCCGGCTCCGGGTCCCAGGCCCCAAAACTTGTCGTTCTGTGGGGGTGGGCTGGATATCTGGGTAGTTCCTGACCTTATATGGGACTTGGCTTGAGGCAGATCCCACATTTCATTTGGGACATAGAAGGTTAGTCACGACACCTGGGATGTTTGGTCGCTGCTAGATGCTTGAGGTTTAGGTCACCTGTCCTGTAACACTCAATTACTTATGTGTATGTGTATATATATGTGTGTATGTATGTATATGTATGTGTGTGTGTATGTATGTATGTATGTATGTATATATGTATAGGTGTATGTATGTATGTATGTATATGTGTATATATATTATATTATATATATATATATATATTATAGTATATATAATATGTTATATATTATATGCTATATATATATATATCTATATATATATATGTATATATCTATTGTATATATATCATATTAATGATATAGATAATATATATATATATATATTATAGTAGTGTATATATCTATATATATATATATATAGTATATCAATATATGATTACTAATGTCTTATTTATATTATTATTATTATTATTCTTGGGTGTTATCTGCTTGTATAGTGCTGTATATATTACTTTGTATGCATATCTGTAGAAAGATGCGAAACTACTTGGATGTAATAAGTAAGGTATCTAATATTAGGTTCATTTTACTTATTCTCATTTTCAAAACTGAATCTTGACTCCGTTCCCCCACCATTACCTCTCACCTTCTCCTTTTCCCCCTCCCAAACTTCTCTACCTCTGTTTTACCCTCCAATTACTTTCTCTCCTCTTTCCCCTTTTTTTTTATTAACACCGTCCTGTCCTGATGTATGTTTATATGATTGATTAATGTAATTATTGTGATGAATGCGAATGAAATGAAATTTAAAAGCTTCTATCCAGAGGAATAATCAATATATAATATCTTCAATTCTCTGGAAAGAGCAAAACTGACCAACTCATACGAAGCACCTCCCTTCTCATGGGGCTGCATTGAAGTAGGACAGGACAGGTAAAAAAAAAAAAAAAAAAAAAAAAAAAAGAACAAAAAAGAGACAGGGTCTTATGCCACCTCAGCCGTCATGGGCTTCGGATCAACTCAGAAAAGAGCTGTCTAACCCCTGGCCAGAGCATAGCTTTTCTGGGTATGGATCTAAACTCTTTGAACATGTGAGCACTTCTCTCTCTAGAGTGCGCCCTGAGCCTGCTGAATTCCACTCGGCTTATTACATATATTCCACTCCAGCTTTGGCTCAAGTTCCGAGTTCCAGGGCGCCTCCACCTGCGTCTTTGGAAAGATGTTCGGTTCCTCCATGCAGCTATCCCCCTGGGAGGACCTGCCAGGCGCATAGTAATATCTTCTGATGCTTCAAGGACTGGGTGGGGTGCTTTATGCCGGAAACACAAAGTCTCAGGGTTTTGGACCAAGAAATACGCTTCCTGGAGCATAAATCGCCTAGAGCTATGTGCAGTGTTCCTAGCAGTAAATGGCGTTTACAGTAAAGTACAACACGGCGGTGGTGGCATATATCAATCAACAAGGAGGTATACGCTCACACAGTTTGTCGGCTCTTGCCCACAGACTGCTCTGCAGATGCACTGTCTTGGTCAAAACCCCAGTCAGGAGAATGGCGACTCCATCCCCTGGCAGTCCAGCAGATCTGGCAACGCTTTGGTATAGCGGAGGTAGACCTGTTCGCTGCCCCAGTGAATGCTCCGTTCCGGCTGTTCTACGCTCTGTCCAAGGCTGCTCTCGGAATAGATGCGCTTGGCGCATTGCTGATTCAGGAATAAACGTCTATATGCGTTTCCCCCAGTGAGCCTCCTTCCTGTGCAAGATCAGGGAGAATGAGGCAGAGCTCCTAGAGGTGGCACCTTATTTGCCCAACCGACCTTGGTCCGTAGAACTCTGCTCCCTTGTGACAGTCCCTCCCTGGCCAGTTCCACTGCGGTCAGACCCAGGGATGTGGGCACAAGCACCCGTGTCCAGACCTCTGGAATCTCAATGTCTGGCATATTATGCTGCGGAGGACCCCTGGGTAATGCCACGCTCTGTGGTTCAAACTCTGTCTCTTGTCAGAGCTCCCTCTACTAGAGCCTGTTGATGGGATCATTTCGTCGACTGGTGTCACTCCTGCCAAGTAGACCCTAGTAGATTCCCCGTTGAACTTGTGCTAACCTTCCTTCAAGAAGGTCTGAGTCGAGGTCTGTCTCCATCCATCCTGAATTCTGCTTATCACCTTCCAGTTAAAGGCAACACGTTGGGACAACACAAGTTAATGGTCAGATTCCTCAGAGGGGCCAGAAGGGTTAGACCATCTAGGCCATCCTTAATTCCCTCCTGGGACCTTTCCATTGTCCTTAGAGGACTTCAAGGTCCTCCATTCGAGCCGCTTGAATCAGTAGAGCTTAAATTTCTGTCAATTAAGGCAGCGCTTCTGGTCGCGTTAGCCTCAATTAACTGGGTGGGGGATCTGCAGGCACTCTCTGTTGATGAGACCTGCTTAAAGTTCGGACTTGGTGACCTTATGTTATTCTGAAGGCTAGGTCTGGATATGTGCCCAAGGTTCCTACCATTCACTTTAAAACTCATGTAGTGAACCTCCAAGCTCTGCAGCATCAGCCCATGCTCCTAATTGCCCAGTTCGAGCACTGAGGATCTATGTAGAAAGGACCCGGAACCTTAGACATTCTGATCAGCTCTTTGTATGCTTTGGAAGTGTTTTATGGTGTTCAATTAATTCATTAATCTTTTACACCTTCAACCTGTTTATTTATTATTCTCAGGTTAGGTTAGGTAAGTTGAATCTGCCCTAAATTCTAAGCTTTAAATTCTTAGAGCTTGGTCAGAAGACTCCTTTGTGGACAGTTCTTTCTCTTAAGCTTTTACATAAAAAAATCTTTCTTTAAATGATTAAAAATCATTTTTAAATAAAAAACCTGATAGTCAGTAATTGCTGTAATAGAAATTTACATTCATTATAATGGGTGTTGATAATTATCTATTTTGGCATTTTAAAATGATATTGAATGTATGTAAACAGTCTTAGCCTGGGAGGGAGGCGACTGGGTGAGTGGGTGGAGTCTCCGTGCAGTGATGGGGCTGTCCCCTAGGGAGAGCTTAAATGCGCGCGCGGAGACTTCGCATGCTCTTTTTTCACCCGCCTTTCTTCCTTCTGGACTTTACCTGTAGCTTTCCGTAGTCTTTCTTTAGAGCACCGTTTCAGGTTCTGTTATAAAATAAAGTTGCCGCTGTTGCTGTTGTTCTATACCCTGCCTCCGGAGTGATTTTCTACGAGAGAGAGTTTAATATTCTATGACATTTTGGCGACGAGAAAGGTAACTGGCCGTGCCAGTTGAATCCACGTGTTGGCACAAAGGAGCCATTGTTTTTGTTCTCTCGTCGAGGGACGCTCTTTTCGTCGAGTGATTTCAACGATTCGACGCGGGATTTCCGGCACGAGCTTTCAGGCGAGTGAACATTTTTATGCTGTGATATTAGATAGATACTTTTACCACGTGTTTACGCTTACTGGTGCGTGTACGCGCGTGCACGTTGCGTTGTGGCCTTTGTGGCGAACCAGTAGGGGGAAGGTCGTGTTTTGTTGAAAATAAAGGGGATAGGTTCTTCTTGTACGGCTTGTTGTCTTGGAGAACAAGTGGGAGGCTTATAATTATTTTCATGACTGGGGAAACACGACTGAGGGGATAGTTTGTGATTAACTCCCCTGTACAAACCGCGCAGGTTCTAGGAGAAACGTGGGGGGAGTACAAAAATTATTTTCTGCATCCGGTTAGCGCTGCGAGAATCATCTTAAGCCCTGAATAACGCAGTACTGTGATAGTTGACCGGATGTTCGTATCGACAGTGTAGCGGTACGGATAGAATCGGCGATATTAACCGGTTCGATTCTGGCTGCGAAATGTAGGTACCACGGGGAGTTTGACGAAATTCCTGCGTGACCTTGCGTGTCTGAAAGTGTTTGTGTGGTATTGCAGTTGATGTTCACAGTCGTGCAGTGTGTTTTGCGAAGCGATTAATATATAAATTTTTTTTTTTCTTCTTTTTCCTTATCGAAGTTTTGGCGTTTTGTTTGTTTATTTTTCTTTTCTCTCGTTCTCTTTCTCTCCAAGCGTTATGGGTGTAGAACACAGCAAAGCAACTAAGGCTATGAGGGTGCTTGCAAGGTATCTTTGTAATCCAAACGTAAAATATATGCAGTGCAACTATGGGGACGATTCTTTAACTCAGTTTGCGTTTTGGGTGGACAAATGTTGTTTTCCTGATAGGGGCAGTTTCAGTATTAGGCAATTGGAACATTTAAAATTCACCCTTTTGCAACATGAACGCAATAGAGTTAAAATTGATTGGGAGGTTTTTGAGATGTGGCATTCTGAAGCAATATTTAGGGAAAGGAAGCTGAAAAGGAATAAAACAGAATTAACCCCTCAATCTGTGAAACTGTTTTCAGACGACCTGGAGACATGTGCTGGCCGGAGCTCTCTTCTTTGTTCTCCAAACCATGTGCTCGGGCATCCTGGAACGGTGGAGGAGGGGTCTCCTAAAGAACAAAATGCCCATCCCCCGCCATATAGCCAGGGACAAGTAGCAGGCCCCTGTTCGGGGGTAGCCGAAGATCTTCAAAGACTGGAAATAAAACCCCATTCTCCTGTAAGTCAACGGACGAGGCGAAAGCTGACGTTTGCTGTTCCTGCTACACCTACATGTCCATCTTCCAGTGTTTCAAAAGGATTGTCTTCTCCACATAGTCTACTCCAGTCAAGCACTCCATTCCCTGCGAACACTCCAAACATCTCAGGGGGCGAGCTTTGCATGGTAGACAGGTCTGACAGTTTCTATGTTCAAATGCCTGACTCTACCCTTCCCCCTCATAATTCAGCAAGTGTTGATAACTCCATCTCCGATTTTCAACTACCGATGGTGGAGGTGGCTGGTCCGGAGGGTTTTCCTGTCTTGGTTTGTAGGCCATGGACATACGCTGACATTCAGGAGGTGGTGCATCAGCTCCCCAATCCTGTAGAAGCGGGAGGGGGGAGATTTGGTGAAATGTTTGAACAGTTCTGTAGGGAGTTCAGGCCAACTTCAAGTGAGATACGGCGCCTCCTGGGAGTGAAGCTGGGACTTGACATTTCGAAGCTGAAAGTTCAGTGGCCAGAGGGGGTGCTGCAGATGCGGCACACGGAGTGGTCACACAGAGCTAACCAGGAGTATGTCCAGCTCATTACTCAAGTGAGGGATGCCTGCAAGCCAGCATTTCCGACCAGGATGGACATGACAAAAATTGCAATGTGTACACAGGGAAAAGGTGAGACTGTCACACAGTATTTAAATAGATTAATTGTAGTCCATGATTTATACAGTGGATTAGAGAAGCCTGACGACTTGAGTGCTGCTGGGATAACGCCATATGAAGCACATCTGAGGAACAGCTTCATCAATGGTCTGCAGGAACCTATATCAAAGAGGCTGAAAAGCATCTGCATCGAGTGGGACTCAGGGAAGCTACATCTTGTGGAGAAGCATGCTCTACATGTGGAGAAGCTTCTAGATGCAGAGGAGATACATAAAACCAAGAGAAGGGAAAATGAAACGTATGCAGCCCAGAAAGTAGTTCTTCAAATGGTAGCACACGAGGTGCCAAGACGCCCGACAGGGGATGCAAGACGGGGGAAGAAGAAATACTCAGGTGGAGGATGTCGTCTCTGCAAACAACCTGATCACCTAACAAGGTACTGTCCGCAAACCAAGTGCTTTGGATGCGGTGACTTGGGACATCAGCTCAAGGATTGTTCGAATCCGAAGCCGTTTGTCGGGGCCCGGGGGCATGGTGGTTTGTGAGAGCAGGAGGGGAGTGACACCGGACATGTCGACCAGGAAGTGACCAGGGGTGAGTCTTATTTTAATACTAAAACACTAACAATTAATGAGGGAATTTTTGACTTGAACAAAATGATTGAATTTGTTGAGAGAAAAGTGAACTGCGGAAAAGTAAATGAAACTTATGCGAAATACTCTGCTGAGGCCTATACGCGGTTGCCTATCCTAACTCTTATGGTTAATAATAAGCCCATTGAATTTTTGGTTGATTCTGGTGCATCTAGATCAGTGATTAGGGCTTCTGAAATGCAGCCATTGCCAAAATGGAGTGGGAGGTTTCTGACATCCATTGGGGCAGCGGGAGTAAAAATAAGGGAGCAATTTTCAAGTCCATTAAAATGTGAAATTGATAATGTCAAACCATTCAAATTTTCATTTTTGATTTCAAATTGTTGTCCTCTAAATCTAATGGGTAGAGATTTGATGTGCCATCTTGGAATAATTGTTGTGAGTTCCCCTAGTGGCCTTTCAGTGCAATTGCTTGAAATACAGTGTCTAAAACACACTGACTCAATACAATTAGTGTATGGATGGCGGTTTGATAATCCAGATGGATTGGCAGTAAGCCGAACACTTATGAGCATGGCAATGGAGTTGACTAACCAAACTGACCTGACTAATGTACACCCTGAGGATTTATTTTGTATAGCACATACCCATGAAGGGTATGATGACAATTTTGGGGTGGAATGGATGAGAGAGGTGGAAAAAATAGAACAATTGATGTTCAGACGAATGTTTTGGGATAAAACTAGATGTTGTGTAGAAGTTAAACCTTCAAACACAGAGGTTTTAGGGGGTAAACCACATCTTTTCCTGTTAGAGGGCACAGTTCCATATGTCTCATTGAAAAAAACTTTGACAGATTCATGGCATTCATTGGGTTCTTGGATGATATCTTTAATGTCAGATCAAAATTGGGAAGCTATCCCTGATCGATCTGTATTATATAACAGTAACAGAGAAGCATATTGTGTGCCATTGACTTTCATTGTTGATTCAAGGAGAATTATTGAACTGATGCCAGGGGAGGAGACTTTGACTGAACAATTTGGGGGCACAAATTTTGTCTTAACTGATGATAGGTTGAAGGAGGTTCCACAGAGCTTGTGGGCTAAAGACAAAAATGATGTAGGCCTAATTAAGACTTGTCCGCCTGTTCAAATCACGGCTAAAGGTGATTTCAGACCTCGTAAAACCCAATATCCTTTAAAGGCTGAGGCGGTGAAAGGGATTACTCCAGTTTTCAATGCACTGTTAAAAACAGGGGTAATTGTGCCTTGTTATGATTCTTCGGTCAGGACACCAATTTTTCCGGTTAAAAATGCCAGATTGCCAGGTGAACCTGAGCGATGGAGATTTGTGCAGGATTTAAAGGCGGTGAATGATGCAGTTGTTTCAAGAGTGCCAAATGTACCTAACCCCTATACATTGCTCACACAGGTTCCACAGGATTGTGAATGGTTTTCAGTGGTGGATTTGGCTAATGCGTTTTTCAGTGTGCCTGTCCATCCTGACAGTCAGTTTTGGTTTGCTTTCCTTTTCAACGGCAAGCCTTATACCTTCACACGGCTGTGTCAAGGATACTGTGAATCTCCAACCATCTATAATGAGGCTCTTAGAAATAGCTTAGAGAGTTTAGAGTTAGGTTCGGGATCTGTCCTATTGCAATACATGGATGATTGTTTGCTTGCCAGTCCAAGCAAAGAGCAATGTGAAAATGACACCATTAAACTGTTGAAACATCTAGCTCAAGATGGTCACAAGGCAAGTATGTCTAAACTGCAATTTGTTCAACGGGAAGTGAAATTTTTGGGACATTTGATTTCAAAACAGGGTAAACGACTGGAGGTGAGTAGAATCAAGGCCATACAGGACATTCCGAAGCCCAGGACTAAGAAACAGTTATTATCATTTCTTGGTATGTGTTCATATTGTAGACAGTTCATCGTAAACTATTCTTGTTTGGAAGCCCCTCTGAGCGGAATTTGCCACGGGAAAGGTCTTGGGGCCAATGGCGCCCTCTCTTGGACATTGGAAGCGGAACAGGCTTTTGAAAAGTTGAAGAAAGCTTTGCAAACCACGCCGACACTTAGAATTCCTGATGCTACTAGACCGTTTGTCCAAACAGTGGATGAGAAGCAGGGATGCATGACTTCTGTGTTGTTACAAGATCATGGAGGTAAGCTACGGCCAGTGGCTTATTTTTCAGCAAAATTAGATCCAGTGGCTGCTGACTTCCTTTATGTTTACGTTCAGTGGCAGCGGCGGAGAAAGCAGTGAATGCTTCACGAGATATTGTGGGGTATGGTGAGTTGACTCTGTTGGTGCCTCATGCTGTTTTACAATTATTATTAGAACAAAAAACTGCTCATATGACAGCTGCAAGATGGTTGAGATACAATACTGTTTTATTGGGCATGCCGAACGTCACTGTGAAAAGATGTACTGTGCTTAACCCTGCAACTCTTCTGCCAAAAGAATTTGATGGTGAGCCACACAGTTGTGTTGAAGTAATTAATGAAGTGTGTTCCCCTAGACCTGATCTGAAAGAAGTACCGTTGCAGAATCCTGATTTGGTGATCTATGTGGATGGCTCGGCCTACAGGAATGAGGAGACAGGTTTGAATTGTGTGGGATATGCTATTGTAACACAACATGAAACATTGGTGGCTAAATCTTTACCTTCTCATTTATCTGCACAAGCTGCTGAGTTGATAGCTGTAACGGAAGCTTGTAAATTGGCTAAAGATAAAAGAGTAACGATCCAGACTGACTCTAGATATGTTTTTGGGATTTGTCATGACTTTGGGGCCTTGTGGAAACATAGAGGTTTTCTTACGTCATCTGGGAAGCCTATTGCGCACCATAAGTTAGTTTCTGAGTTATTGGATGCTATTTTGCTACCTAAGGAGATAGCAGTTTGTAAATGTGATGCTCACACTGGTGGAAAAGATCTTGTTTCACAGGGGAATGCTAGGGCCGACACTGCAGCTAAGAGGGCGGCGACACGAGTAGTAGCTGAGGTATCAGTCCTGACGAAGGTCTGTACTCCCCACAGTGGACATATCGGAGTTGCAGAGTGGGGTTCCACAGGAGGAGAAGAGGGTGTGGAGGAAAGCAGGTTGTACAGTGGTAAATGATGTTTGGGTGGGTCCCAATGATAAACCATGTTTACCAAAAAGGTTGTTTCATTTTTATGCTAAATTAGTTCATGGTAAAGATCATGTGTCAAAGATGGGAATGATACACAGCATAAACCAACACTGGTTCACTAAAGGTTTTGCTAGCTATTCGCAGACCTTTTGTGAACGATGTATTATTTGTGTAACAAATAATGTTGGAAGAGGAATCAAGATGGTGAGTGCTGCTCATCCGCCTCCAAGTGGACCTTTTGAGCACTTGCAGATGGACTTCATTGAGCTTCCTCCATGTGGGGGAAAAAAAATTTGTTTAATAATAGTGGATATGTTTTCAAAATGGATTGAAGCTTTTCCAGCGGCTAAACAGAATTCCAGTGTGGTGGCGAAAGCTTTGCTTACTGAGGTGATTCCCAGGTGGGGAATTCCAACCCGGATCTCCAGTGATAACGGTACACCTTTTGTAAACAGCGTTCTCCATATGCTGGGTGAGTATCTTGGTATCGATTTGAAACATCATTGTGATTATCATCCTGCTAGCGCAGGAGCAGTTGAAAGGGAAAATGGTACCCTGAAAACCAAACTGGCAAAGTGTTGTGAAGAAACTGGACTAAATTGGGTCACGGCTCTTCCCCTAGTTCTTATGTATATGAGAACGAGGGTAAGGGGAAGAGCACAGCTGAGTCCATTTGAAATATTGATGGGGAGACCAGCTAATACTGGTATTGGGCCTCCAGGTCTTCCTAGACACTTAACAAGTGAATGTGATGATGATATGTTGGCATATTGTTCAAACCTTTCTTCTGCTCTGCATGATCTTCACAGGCGGGTGAAGGATGCGTTACCGGAACCGGCCCAAGTGTATCTTCATGATCTGAGACCTGGAGACTGGGTGGTGGTGAAGAATTTGCAGAGGAAAAAGGCGCTGATGAAGCGCTGGCAGGGTCCATTCCAAGTTCTTCTCACTACGCAGACAGCAGTTAAGGTGGCAGAGAGAGCGACTTGGATCCACGCAAGCCACTGCAGAAGAATTCCACAGCCTGTTGAAGGGGTTCCAGAAAACGCACAGCAGGCATAATCATCAGCTGAAGGGATGGAAAACATCTGCCGGAGCTTTGTTTTCCTGTGGTTCATAGTGGGGGTGTTCCTACTGGATCATCATCTCCAAGAGGGTTCTGAAGGGGAAATAGAGTGTATTACCAGTTATGGTAATGACGGAAATGTGCGGTCCTGGGTCCATTACCTCTGCAAATACCCCTGTGAATCAAACCCTTTGAGCTCTGTTTGGTGCAGCACATCTTCCTCGCTGCCTGGCCATAGGCGAGGTGGGTGTTCTTGGAGAAAAAATGGCAGCTCTGTCACAGTCCTTCTTGCACGGATAACTGACGAGGATGCAGGGAAGTTCTGGTGTGCAACGGAGCAGATCACATCTGATTCATACGAAATGATGGTGAACATCTTGGTGAAGCCAGCCCCTCCCCCAGTGTCCGAAAAATTAATAGATCTAGTGCCGAACCCTGAACAAATCATTAGTGACATTGATATATTGGATAAAGTGGTAATTATGGAGGCTACAAACTTACCGGAGGAGGTTAAACAAGTTAAAATAGCAAAAATTAAGTGTGAGGGGAATCATGCATGTGCCTTAGCCTTATTACAACATGAAAGTTTGAACATTAAACAGAGTTGTTGGATATGTTTACAAATGAATCAGGAATGGCACACTGAGCAAATAACTATTGATCTTGTTACCCAAATTCAATGTAAAATTCCTAAAGCTATGGCTATAATTACTTTGATAGCAGATGTAATGAAAAATGATCTAACACCAGATAGAGTTCAAACAAATTGTTCTACTGATAAACCCATGTATTCGAAACTAAGTTTTGAGGTTATGACAACAAAAGCTGAAGTTTGTACATGTTCGGAGGATGGTAATTATGATGTGGGATTTTCACAATGCGATATTAAAATTACTGTAAGGAACAATACGAGAAAGTGTACAATTTTGAAGAAGAATGGAAAATGTGTTAATTTTTTTTTGTCCATTCTCATCATTAGAGACGGCTCCGGCTGCAGTGTGGGTGTGTGGCACACGAGCGTATCATCAGCTTCCCCCAAAATGGCGTGGATGTTGTTATGCTGCTTTATTATCTACAGGGACATCAGTGTTACTACAGGAGGGTCCAACCGATGTAGTTCGAGTTAAGCGAGCTATAAATGGAGTGGCTAAATATAATGGGTATGTTTTGTCAGATCCGTGGACTTCACCAGGGGCGAATGTGGGTTGGTCATTGTTTTTGGGTGGGGGTACAACTACAGCATTAAATAAAATTAATGGGTTGGCATATAGCATGTTATCATTAGCTAATGACACAGAAGTAGCATTGGGACTAATTAATTCTGAGATGCAAAACATTCGTGATGCAGTTATTCAAAATAGATTAGCATTGGATATTTTAACAGCCGAAAAGGGGGGAGTATGTAAATTATTGGGTACTTCTTGCTGTTTTAATATCCCAGACGAATCAAAGAATATATCAAACGTAATACAACATATGAGAAATTCTTTAGTTGTACCATCTGAAGCAGACAACTCGTGGTTTTCATGGATTGCGAACCTGTGGGGAGGGTGGGGATACTGGCTTCTACACACCATGATTCCAGTTCTGATCATAATCTTGCTGATCGTCATCTGCCTGCCTTGTTTCTTGCAATGCATCTCATCTTTTTTGGAAAAAGCAATCGCTTCAGTCATTGCAATGGAGGGATATAAGATGGTGAAAACAACGGATGAGGAATGGCAGGCGCCATTTGTTGATGTTGAAGAAATTACCATCAATCTTTAATGGAATTAAAGGGTGATGTGCTAGTAACCTCTCCCCTTAAAGTCACTCGGGGGGGAAAAGGGTTTTCAAGAATCAACGCCTGAGGATTTCGTGGAGATAAAATAAGGACTAACTTTTGCATGCTACTGTTATTTTTGAATGTTCTGAGATTGTGACACCAATGCAGCACACGGCAAACAGAGTAGGGCAAGTTAGTGAATATGAACTGGTCTTTTACTTTCTGCAAGACAAAGAGCAGAAAGATGTTTGGCCTTCATATTAACCCAGGGTAGAACCTGAGGGATAGAATTTCAACCGTATCTGAGCTATTGCCTCAGTTAGAGTAGACTGAACAAGGGAATTGTAATTCTTAAACGGTTGAAACACTGTCCTTCTGGTGCTAATCTGGGAAAGAGGGGATATTTTTGTTTATGGATAGTAATGTTTAGTATTTTAAGCTTGTAGAAGTGTTTAGGCTGAATAACTTTCATAAAATTGTTAAGTTTTTTTTTTTTTGTTTATAGTGTGTTTTCATGTGTTTAGGAGGTGATTTTAATAGATGTATTGTGTTACTGAATGTGCCTTATTCCTGTTAAAGATGGGGTTCATATTGTATAGAGGGAAAATTTAAGTAAGGTAATTAATGAATATTTAGTTAAAATCATACGAATGACAATATTGGATCAACCAATACATTACTTATAATATTCTCTTTACAATCTAACTTGATCGTATATCTACCTCAAAGTAATATCAGGGTTATGTTTTTTATTTTTTATAATGATTAAATTTCTTTAAAGGTAATTGTCATGTGACAAACAGGAGGGAAATGTAATAGAAATTTACATTCATTATAATGGGTGTTGATAATTATCTATTTTGGCATTTTAAAATGATATTGAATGTATGTAAACAGTCTTAGCCTGGGAGGGAGGCGACTGGGTGAGTGGGTGGAGTCTCCGTGCAGCGATGGGGCTGTCCCCTAGGGAGAGCTTAAATGCGCGCGCGGAGACTTCGCGTGCTCTTTTTTCCCCCGCCTTTCTTCCTTCTGGACTTTACCTGTAGCTTTCCGTAGTCTTTCTTTAGAGCACCGTTTCAGGTTCTGTTATAAAATAAAGTTGCCGCTGTTGCTGTTGTTCTATACCCTGCCTCCGGAGTGATTTTCTACGAGAGAGAGTTTAATATTCTACGACATTGCAATAAATTACATTTCTTTTAATTAATCTCTTTTTAAATATATTACAAAACATAATAAACATCATAAAGTAAATTAGTACTCATCCATCGTGGATAAAAATTGGTTGGTTTCTCAAAGCAAATATCTTTTCTTTGTCTTAAAAGTTTTTTTCCTCGCTCGGTTGTCAATCATCCGGTGTCTCCTGGCTCTGGGGACGTGGCCGCTCCGCTACCAAGTCCGTCTGCTCAGTGCATGTCTTCATCTTTTATACCCATTATGACGCATTCCAATCTCAACCATTCATTGGCTCATCTTTCATGCGTTCTCGGCATGTCCAGCTCGTGTCCAAATCATGTCATGTTCATGATAACACACACCAGGCAAGCCCAAAAATGCACAGAGTTAACTTTTGGCCTCTTTACTTCACCTTTAACCAAGATCTGCTCTACGCATGCTGAATGCAGCTCACAAATACCTCTCTTACAAGCACATCCTCATTTATTACCATAATTCATGTAATGTCTTTAAATTAGGCATGAGAATGAAGTTATAAAAGGAAGGAGAATTGCAATTTCTTGAAATTATACAACAGAGGACAGCAGACAATAGGGAAGGCTGTCTCCAAACAGAGGTTGGTCCACTGGCAAGTGGAGGCCATCTCTACCACATACACAGCGTCCGATGCCCCTTACCCGCTGCAGTTGAGAGCCCACTTTATCAGGGGTGTCGCAGCCTCCTGGGTGTTGGCAAGGGAGACTCCGCTGGCAGACATCTGCAAGGCTGCGGGTTGGTCCACACCCAACACCTTTGCCAGGTACTATAACATGAGCATTGAATCCGTCTCTTCAGCCATGCATTGTCTGAGATGTACAAAGGGGTGTCCAGGTTGGCTTGTGCCATTCTTAGTGATATTTGCCCCTGGAGATAATCTCCAGCTTATTTTCTCCTCTTGCCCCAACAGGCATAGTAGAGTAAGCGGAGTATTCCTACATTCTGTCCATGTCTGTGCTCTCTATGGGGGACTACTGGCTGAATCTTTTATGACCCCGGGCACGGGAGGGCCGAGCAGTGCTACTATTACTAACTAACTATTGCTCTAGCTAGTTCCACCTATGCTATCTTCCCTCTGAAACACCTTTCCCCAGTGGTTCAAGGTGTATTTCCTTAGGTCCCTCAATGAAACCTTGCGTGTATTAAACTGCCGAAAGTTCTAAGTCCAACCTTCGAGGTGGTAAGTACTGTCTCTGCGCTTCTACTTTCAGCTCTGGGATCGATGCTCCTTCCTCTGGTATGAGTCGGTATGAAAAAAAAATTGCCGATTTCCCATTAAAAATTAAGTCTATACTTAACGCCAGGGCGGAGCCTACTGATGTGCCCGGCTTGCCTGGCCGTTGGCCGATGTGGAAGGACCTAGTTTTGTGGTGATTTGCAGGGTATTGCCATAGTCATCACCAACATAAGTCGTAGTGGCCGACTGATGGGGAACGTAATGGTTACTTTCGTAACCCCCGTTTCCCGAACAGGGAACGGAGACTTATGTCCCTCAGCCACAACCGTAAGGTCGTGCGTAAGTCTGGTTGCCTAGGGGGTGAGTATGGCTCCAGCGTCACAAAAGAAATAGTGTCACGCTTGTGTCCGGTTTATGCGGGATTGCGTGATCACATGACCATCAGCGCATTCGCTGATTGGCATTTTGAAACAGTGTGGAATGAGTAGAGTGCCCCTAGCGGAGCTTCCCATAGTCGTCACCGACATAAGTCCCAATTCCCTATTCGGGGAACGGGGGTTACGAAAGTAACCATTACTTTATCATGACTTGTTGTTATATTGTTTAGAGCAAAAGTAGTTCTTCGACAGTAAAATATGTATGCATGGAGTTGTATTGATATGAAATATGATGAGGTAAGTATAACCTGTTCTTTGAAAGCATTTTTGTTGTGTTTTGGTTATCTAATAGTTGACATTCTTATCACAACAAAATTGATCAGTGTAAAAGCAGACAAGAGAACACTATAGATGCTCTTGTTTTCAAATGAGTTTTGGCGACCCTCACAATGGGCAAGTTTCAAACCAAGTCTTGGTTCTTTGGGGACATTGCTTCTCCTTTGTTGGACTTGCACAGATGAATGAAGACAATGGCGGATGCAATGTCCCTGTAAACAGGAAACTAATGAAGGGTATACTAACATGTGACTGTCAATCAATATTCAGAGGTGGGGAATTCATATTGTGAGTAATACTGCCATCACCACCCCATTTATCTTCTTACAAGTTGTATAGAAAAGACTCGATGTCTTTAAGGCATTGTCCACTGTCAGTTTTCAAACGAAGGAGGACCCAAAAGCGAAGGTGAGTTCTACACACACTGGATTTCATTGTTAGACAAAAACAAGGAGTAAGGTGGACCTTCTTCTGGCCTCCACACAAAAAACAACAAAGGAACCCTCCTGGGGTGGATAAGTCAGTCTTTAACGCAGCTCTAGGGACTCCTCCCAAAGATTCCTACTGAGGAGCAGAGTTAGACTTCAGTAGACAAGACACAAGAAACTCACGCCGAACCAGACACGAAGAATACATGAGTCAAGGTGCACTTGCAAGATCGCAGTATCTGCCAGTAAATTGGGTGAGAAAGGACCAGGGGCCTCATGTATAAACGTTGCGTACGCACAAAATGGGCATAGAAATATGCGTACGCATTTTTCCATGCACATATCGGGATTTATAAAAAATAAACTTGGAGTAAATAAGTGCGCACCGTATGGATGCTCTTGACCGTGCGTACACACTCTTTTAGAAGAGTATGTGTTTTGGCGACACCAACTGTCCCAAATAGCAAATTCTAAATTATCCTATTACATCACCCAATAAATCAAATTGTATTAACCTGAATTATCATTATTAGTATTCTTAACCAGGTGCAAATACTTTGAATTTACTAATTTGTTTTAGTGAATGGGCTATAAAAAGGTATGTGCGTATATAACTTATCATCATAATGGATGCTCTAGCGCTGTTAGAAGACCTTGCTAATGACGCTCTACGGAGGGAGCGTGTTTTCAGAGACCTTGAAGATTTCCTTGCTCATGATGATGATTGGCTCATGAGCCGATTTCGATTTCCAAGAGCCATCCTCTTGAAATTGTGTTCTAAATTACGGCCAGTATTGGAAAGACCCTCGCGGAGAAACCATGCGCTGTGTGTTCCTGTGCAAGTATTGACCACATTAGGCCACTTGGCCACTGGTACTTTCCAGCGAGAGTTGGCAGACCGATTGGGTATGTCGCAGTCATCCCTGAGCCATGTCATGCCATATGTATGGGATGCCATAGTGGGGATGGCACCCCGATACATCCGTTTTCCTTACACGCAAGCTGAACAGGCCAACATCAAAATGCAATTTGCAGCAATCGCTGGTTTTCCCAATGTAATCGGTGCTATTGACTGCACTCCTGTTGCAATAAAGGCACCATCTGAGAATGAATTTGCTTTTGTTAACCGAATTATTGGTGGTATTAATATGCAGGGAGATCATACATATTCAAAATGGGCAGTCTTAACCTCCAAATATGGTTATTTCGGGAGGAGATTGGGGTAAGCAATAAGCACGTGCACCTGCACACAATATTCAGATAATTTTGATTTATAAAGCGAACCTTGCGCAGGTTCTGGCGTACGTACGGTTTTATGAATCTGTAAACTTTTGTGCGTACGCAAAGGATTACATCTATGCAAAGTTTTATACATGAGGCCCCAGCTATTAATAGAGCTGAAAATTGATATACAGGAGGGTAATAATGAGCACAGACCAGAGAGGAAACGATCGGCAGGTGCATCTGATTAACATAGTTAAAACACAGAAGAGATATAACACAAAATCACAACTCAACCTTACATATACCTGGCTATCATTTTCAAAGACAGAGCAGTGTTTCAGCATAACCGTATTAAAAAAAAAAGGTGCTGGCGAAGGAGAAGTTTTTACTTTTTTTTCATTATAAATACAGGGTGCATAGTTTCCTGGTCGACAATGTACCCACATTTTTGGGTTCTTGACAGAGTTTGCCATTGATGTGGATGCTTTTGTTCAGAAATCTGTAAAAGATACAGTCATGAGAATACTCTCCAGAAGCTTTTCAACAAAAATGGTTTACAACTGTTGAATCTATTCTAGAGGAAAACACATTTGTTTGTGATGGAAATTAAAGTGAAACTGCAGAAAGGGAGGGGTGAGAAAGAATTGCAAGCACAGAACTAAACTGCCGAGAACTAAACTTCAAACTACACAGAGGGTTTGATGGTCTTACAGACCATCATCAGCTGGTCTGGCTTACTGCAGAAAATGGGTTTCAGACTAAAATTGATACTCATCTTCATTTACTGGCGAGGTAGGTGTGAGAAAACTTTAAGAAGCTTGATTTTTAACCGGGGGTTTTTTTAAATATTTTTTTACATTGAATAAAATAACTTCTGCAAAAGTTTTCTTTACTTGAATGTGTAGGTGCATAAAATAAGGTGGGGTTTTTTTAGAAGATGTAAAATGTATATCCTGTTTTAGCCTTATGTATTCAAAGTTTAATCCTTATTTGTTTACATAGGCATTTTTAGGCAACTGTTTTCAATTTCATTATTGGACAAATCCCTTTTATTAAAACACATTTAAAAAACAAATACAATTTAAGAGAAGGAAAAACAAGTTTTAAATTTAATGTTTTAGGTCTTAAAAAAAAAAAAAATTCCTAAAAAATGTTTTTGTTAAAACAGTAGATTTTATGTAATAAATTACATTTCATTCAAAATGATTAATTAGTAGAATATTATAATGTAGGAATTTCATTGTTGTATAAATAATATTTCAATACAGGCAAAATGATGACATAGATTTGTATTAAATATTTGAGCATTTTGTTTATTTAGATTTTCTTTAAATGCATGTACCTAAAAAAAAAAAATAATTGCGGAGGAGATGGCCATCTGTGATCTCCATTGATGCTTGTTTCCTCTCACTGCAGCTGTGTACACTTAATCTTATCTTCTTTTATGTTTACATGGGACTTCTTTTTAGAGTCTAAGCTCAATTTGATGCTACTGTAGCATGACCAAGGGTTAGGAGGAACCCAAAAATTTAAATTGTTGACAGTGCCAGCCCGGAATGACCCCCTGGGAGCTACAAACAACCTCAATAATTGCTCAGAGGCATGGACTCGATTAAAACATCTTTATTACATTAAAAGTGATCACAATTGGAAGAGACTATTATTAAAAACACTGGTCAAAAGACAGAAGGCATGGGTTTATGGAAAGCAAGATAAAGTAATAAACAACCAAAAAAAAAATAAACTTATACTATGTTAAACAATATATTCAATCACAGAACACCAAATAGAACATTACACAGGGCTGAGAGGCACCGAGGTATCGTCCTGCAATGGTACTACAAGCAGCACACACACACCTTACTGCAATACGTGGATGCTCACAGCACGCAACACCAGTGACCAAGCACACTCAATAAGAGAGGAGTCCCACCACCAGATCACCCATCCAGTGACTCTCAGCTCCTGTGTATGAAGAAACAAAAATTAATAACAGTGAAATGATGATTTTAACAAAATTAAATAATAACTAATAATCACTGTAAAAACTCAATTAAGCAAACCATAAATTTAACAAACAAATATAGAACCAGGTGAACAAATGCCGCTTTGCTGGTTCACTTGCACAGCAATTAATAATAAAACGAAAGGATTAATTAAGTCAAATGTTCCCAAGGAGTCACATTAACATGAGGTACGTTGACTTAGTTAATGTGGTTCCCCCAAAAAAAGAAGAAGAAAAAAACACCAGAAACAACAATAACAAGGAAAGAAAAACGAATGTTTTAACTCAATGTTAAAGACGAACAGAACGGAAGAAAAGCTCCACAGCAACAGCGCCGCCCGGACGATTAATAGGGGCGGCCAACAACATCCGGAAACTCTCGGATCTTCACGCTATTCAAAATAGAAGAGTTAGTGCAGGAACCCATTATCATATATTTGGGAAGTCTAAAGCGCTTAAGTCAGCTGGTGGAAAGGGTGCCCAACGTCTGAAAATGTTGGACCAAAGCCAAGCGCTCATAAATGTGGAAACACGCCCGCTCGCCGCTACACAGGCACAACAATAAATATCTGCTCGCCACATAAAGAAACCCTTTTTGTTGCCCCTTACGTTATTTATTTATGCTCAGTCTCACGGTTTTAGTGTCGAACCGGTGGACAATATCAGCCCTTGCGATTCCGCCCATCAGTCAACCAGCCTCCAGTCTCCAGTCCCCAGTCCCCAGTCCCCAGTCCCCAGTCCCCAGTCCCCAGTCCCCAGTCCCCAGTCCCCAGTCCCCAGTCCCCAGTCCCCAGTCCCCAGTCCCCAGTCCCCAGTCCCCAGTCTCAGAAAGGGGGCGGGTCTAACCCAAGCCATAACCTGCGCACTAAAGTGGTCCTTTAAATACGCGCAGCATGAAATCGTATTGGTGCATGCAAATTACCCACACCTGGCGCTACACTACCTTGAAAGCTTTTCTTTTTCAAATCCAAGTCTTGCTTGCATAGCATTTAGAAGTGCAAGGCCTACCCAATAGATTGAGATGTGCTGATATCACAATGAATGTCACTGGAAGCAGATTAAAGCATGCCGTTAAGCTTCTTTCCTGTAAGTCTTTTTAATGCCATATTTCTGCTGGAGTTTACAGGACCTGATTAATGTAGTAGTGATGAATTTAGGTTAGTCTTTTCCCTCATAACGATTTTTTACTTTGGGCAGCTCTGATTTACTCAAGTTGTTTTGCCTGGCCCAAATATCACAATGATTATGTTATATAAATGTACAAAAGTCCTGATTCCAGCCTCAGTCAAGTTGACCTTAAATTTAATGTCTGGCCTATATGTTTTGTGCCACAATAATACAATGGCACCACTTCCACCAATGTTCAGCCCACATACTTTATATAAGTGCCAGATGAATGCGAGAAGTGCTTAATAAATGCCAAACTGGATAGTTCTTTACTAACTACAAATATAATATAATCTCCTATCTTGACTTTGTTCTATGTTATTACTTAAGCTTTTGCTAATACCCATGAAGAAGAGCTAAAACTGGAGCCGGATCAGCCAATTCAGCGAGTCCCTGTTTCCCATGACGCTACAGTGCGCTGCTGCTACCGCTGGAAGAAGAAGCTGCAGGTCATCTGGATCAGTAACATTCCCACCAACCACACCACAGTTCCCAAATTAGTAGAGCTGAGTCAGACCATCCAACCTACACCAGTGGAAGAGAATCATAAAGTCATATGTCATGGACTGTTTTTCACCAGCGTCCATCTGGAAGACACTGGCCTTTACCAGTGCATGCTCAACCACAGCTCTCGTCTCATCTACACCCATGGAACCTTCCTTCAAGTCTACAGTAAGGCTAATCACAGTTAATTGAAAATAAGAGTATTACATCTAGTGAAGAATAATTTATTGAAAACTCAAAATTCCTTTTTTTCTCAAGTGTGGTTTTAATTGCTTTCTGAGAAATAAAATGCACCTAACTCCTTATTGTGTTCAAAAGTTAGAAGCTCATGTAGCAGTTGTGTATATGTACAAAAACCTTACAAAGGTGTCTTAGTACAAAAGCTTGTGCTGGTTTTAAGACATGATACTGCACCCAAACAAATACTGTAGCTACCCAATAACAGTTGCCAGCATTCATTTTATTAACAAAAGTCAAAATTGTTGAGTTTGTAAACATTCATCTTACTTTTGATAACATTTAAATAATAAACTAGATATTAAAGTTTGGACTTTAATAAAACTTTGTTTTGGCTTGAGAAAACTAATCTTTAAAATATTGATTCTCTAAAGTTGAGTTACTTCAGAGCTACAACCCATAGAGTCTGCTCATTCTGAAAACTAAACAAAGCCTGCACTAAAGTCCTGCAAGAAGCTGTATTGTGACCACAAATCATTCAATGACCACAATTCATTCAATTGACTTAGTAAGACAGGAACAAATAGCCTCATTCATTCTGAGTTAGTGTTATTTAACGTATTTACACACACACATGCAAGTTAACATTCACATGAAAGACACCACACAATGCACTCTTTCTGTGAGACTTTTTGTCTTGAACGGGGTAAACTTTTGCTTGGCCCTTCTTTTTTATGAGTTCCTTTGCAGAAGGTGTTAAATCTGAGGGAGAGCAAGAAAAACAGTATCATAACATGCGAAGGAGTGTTGCTTCTACTCTGTGTGCTCATCCCTGGAACAATTCTCCTCTGTAAGGTAAGAAAATCATACACTCATTTTCACAGCATTTCAATTTCAGAAGAAATTATTCAGCTCTAGTTTTTCACAAATCACATTTCTTATTTTGCTGCTTCTCTAGATAAAAAGGCTGAATGATTTTCAAAGGAAGATTGGAAAAGAGAAGGAGAATTTATATGAGGTTTGTTTAGGTTGTTCTTCTTGTTGTTGCCACGATCACTTATTTTAGGCAGCTCCTAGGCCAGCGGAAATTTGAGTCTAGACTTTTTTTCCTCCAGTAAACCTTCAAAGTAGAAGCAACGTCTTGTTTTAAACACGAATATCTAACTTGCAACTGTTGCAGCTGCCCTAGTAAAAAGCATCTTTCCTTAAATGTTTAACACGGGTGATGAAGTCTCAGAAAAATTATGCATGTTCCTAAATGTCTTATTTTGGGTGATAATGGTGTAGCTATTGCTTTCCTTATATAGACCAGGTCCTTCCTGGTCTATTCCTGATCATGAAATAATGTTTTATATTGTTGGGTTACTTAAAAGGGTCATGAACAGATTCTTTTTATTTAGCTTTTTTCTTACCTTCTATGATGCACATAATCAGCTCAATGATTTCAAACATTTTCTCTTAGAGCCATTCCCACATCAATTAAAAGAAATGTTTCAAAATTTTCTGACTGGACTAAAACGACTAAAAGTCTTTTGAAAAAAAAAAAACTATAACATGTTTCTTCTTCAACTAACATGATCAAGAGAGCAATAAGATTAAAACCACATCATTTCAAAAAGGCATGTTGAGAGTTATTGAAGAGAGTGTCTTCCTCTTTATCTTTGCAGGATCTGAATCTGGATGAATGCAAGTCAGCATACAATCAGATCCAGAGATGCAGTCGGTACAAGCCATGCATGCAAGTGTCCAGCTGTGGAGAAGACCTTCCACTTGAGAAGCCCTAACTGTATCGCCAGAACAAAATTTGGCTTCTGCTGGAGACTTAACTAACCAGCAACTCATTGTTCACTGTTTATTTTTGCTTCTGAATTAAAATGGTTTTGTTTTGCCAAGTATTCTTAACAATTGCAATTGATTTGGATTAACTATTGTTTTATAGAAATATCAATATCAAAGTCAAATGCCATGACTACTCCATTTAACAAAAACAGTTCAAATACAACTTTATGATGAGAAGGATCATGTTTCCCTGTTTAGTCTAGGTACTCAAGTTTCCTCACACAGTCCATCAACATGCTTCTCAAGTATGGCGGCAAATCTGTAACATAATTTGAGTGCGTATTGTTGATAACCACGCACGCAATATTAAAATTTGTGTGATCAGAAACAAATCCGTGCACGTAAAGAAACAAACCGCAAGCTTTTTTTCAATTTTTGTCCAAGATGGGCAGGACCCTCATTTCCTGGAAGTCAGCTGTGATTGGCCTATCTGTCAGTCAGTTCTGTCCCTTTAATGCGTGGAAGAGTCAAGTCTCTTCCAACAAAGACATTAACCTATTTATAAAAATGACTATACGAACAGTATAAATCTGACTGAATATTCATTCATTAAAGAATAAAAATAAAACAATCTAAGTTACTTTTGTTTTTAAAGGATAAACTCTAGTCAATAAATACTTTTAATTCTGTCTCAAGAAGAGTTGTTAGTTGTGTACATATCTGGAATACGGATGTCTTCATTCATCTTCATGTCGGCTTTATTCCCTTTCAGGGTCGCCACAGCGGAATGAACCGCCAACTCTCTGGCATATGTTTTACGCAGCGGATGCCCTTCCCTGCCACAACCCATCGCTGGGAAACATTCACACACACATTCACACTTTAACACTATGGGCAATCGTTCTTATTCAATTCACTTTTTCCGCATGTCTTTGGACTTGTGGGGAAACCGGAGCACCCGGAGAAAACCCACACGATCACAGGGAGAACATGCAAACTCCACACAGAAATGCCACCTGCCCCAGCCGACCCTAGAATCAGTGACCTTCTTGCTGTGAGACGACCGTGCTACCCACTGCGCCACCGTGACGCCGAATACAGATGTATGAATAAATAATTTTTGTTAATGTCAAATTAGACCACTGTTAAAGTTGATGTTACATGTCATGTTTCTGTCTTTAACATGTGTTTAAGTTTTTTGTGAGTTCTCAATTTAAATAGTTGTTGCTAGCGAACAAATAAAACTCCTATGACACCCACTATCTATGGTTTTTCCTAACTTTATTTAACAAATACAGTAAAAATGGCTTTAAAATAAAATAATTACAGTTTCCAATAACTAACACAAATTAATAAAAGTAAAATTTCTCAAGTATCTTGGTTCCAAGAAAAACAATCCCCTTACAATAACTCCTTGTTATAAATAAATCCAAATAAACCTTATTATTCAGCATCCAAACCACCCTAGTATAACAGCAGAATAACACAATAGTGGTACTTCCTGATAAAATTACACACAAAAATATAAAGATAAGCATTCTTCCACTTCACAATATTGCATAATTGTACAATAAACACAAGTTGTGATTAAATACACATTAAAAGTATTCAAACCAATCTCCGGTTCATCACAGACATAGTGTTTTAAAAATACACAGGGACTCGAAATAATCAAAACTAAACTCCGCTAATTCCCTTTATTGAAATAAGCACTACCTTACTCACGTCTCTTTGTGTTTTAGATCGAGTTTTTATTGGTCTCTCGTTTGCATCTCCTCATTCCCTTGTGCGAATCTCTACTGTCCATTTTCTTTATTATATTCAGCGTTACATACAAACCGCAATTATGTCACACGCACTCTTAAAGAGACAGTACTTTATTTTAACACCCAGCTACATAGTATTTAAATTTTACTGTTTTGGTCTACAGTTAAACATCTTTTAAACTTTCAATGACATCCCAAATGTAGCTGTGATTTAGTCTAGACGGCTAGGCTATGAATAGACGTTTATTAAACATATTTTGAACCGTTAAATGCTAGCTGGGTAGATAGTAATAAAATGGTAATTTAAATAAATTTGACCATAAATCCCTGGTTGTAAAAATACTTTGATTTAATTTAGTAAAATCAGGATTAAAAATACAGTTGCTTGTAGAAATAAGTTGTCACAATAACGCAGTAATCCAAACCCTGAACTGGACAAATTAATTAATCAACACCGGGATTTAAATCAAATCTGATATTATACATTTGCATTAGACTCTAGAAACTCAAAAATGTAGTAATGCAGGCCTAGTTTTGTCAAAACAGTAAAATTTAATAACTATTTAATTGAGAACTCACAAAAAACTTAAACACATGTTAAACATAGAAACATGACATGTAACATCAAAGTTATCAGTGGTCTAATTTGACATTAACAAAAGTATTCATTCATACATCCATATTCCAGATATGTACACAACTAACAACTCTTCTTGAGACAGGATTAAAAGTATTTATTGACAAGAATTTATCTTTTAAAAACAAAGTACCTTAGATTGTTTTATTTTCATTCTTTAAGCAGTTGGAGTAATATTCAGACAGATTTAAATTGTTCTTGTAGTCATCTTTATTGTTTTTGTTGTAATGTTTGTAAATCTATTTGGCTTGTCGTTGCTGTTTGATTAATGAGCCATTTTTATAAGTAGGTTTATGTCTTTGATGGAAGAGACTTGACTCTGAGCGTTAAAGGGACAGAACTGACTGACAGACAGGCATCCAATCACAGATAACTTCCGGGAAATGAGGGTCCCGCCCCATCTTGGACAAAATCAAGCTCGCTGGAGTGCAGGAATGAGTCGTGCTTGCAGATTAAGATTGAACAAGAGAGGGAGATTTGAGAGCTAGCAGCACGTAAGCCCCTCCCCTCGCTCGCAGACAGAGTGTTTTGCTCTCAGGTTCAGTCACGCGCATGCGTGGGTTGTATAAAAGCTCGCGGTTTGTTTCTTTGCGCGCGCGGATCTGTTTCTGCTCGCGCAAATTTTAATATTATGTGGGCGTGATTATCAAAAAACACGCGCTCGATTAACGGCACGGATTTGCCGCCATAGCCGCACGCTTACGGCCCACGTCGAAGATATATTTGGAGTTCGCATCTTGTGAATTCACAGTGTGACGGTGGTGCAGTGGGTAGCACGGTCGTCTCACAGCAAGAAGGTCTCTGGTTCCCTCCTCGGCTGGATCGGTTGGCAGTTGGTGTGATCTCGTGGGTTTTCTCCGGGTGCTCAGGTTTCCCCACAAGTCCAAAGACACGTGGTACATGTGCCAGAGGAGTTGGCGGGTCATTCTGCTGTGGTGACCCCGAAAGGGAAAAAGCCGACATAAAAATGGATGGATCTACTGAATTCATCAAAATAATATTCTGGGACAAAATGCTATTTTTACAAGAGAAACAAATTAGCCCTCTGGCCTAACTTTAATTTTATTCAATAAACAAAATTAAATAAATAAGTAACTTTATTAACAATGTTGAATTTACAACACGTTACTTATAGTTAGAGAGAGAGAGGAGTGGAAAAGGACAATAAAAACTTGACAGATTCCATACTTTAAAAAAACACTTTATTTTAATAGCTTTAGTGTTTTTACAAAAAGTAAAAAAGAAAATCCAGATAAAATTTTAGACATAATGTGTCTGCAATAAAACGTCTGGTTAACACTGTGGGTGTGGTATTTAACTAATATTAATATTGAGTTTATTATGCAACTTAAATAAAATCAATTCCGTTTTACATTTAAATTATTTCTTAGTTAACACTTTCACATTTTATAGCCTTACAAAAGAATGAGTAACGTTTTCATTAAAATTATGTCAGGAAGTAGTAGGTTGTTTTCAAATATATATTATATATTATCTCTTAGTAATACATCTTTTAAGCGATAACTATGCTATTTATGTCAATGTGCTTTTTTATTCCATCTGAACACACTAGATGCGTACTTCTTAATATTATCTGTATTAATTTACGTATACATGTAATATATCTTTACGCACTCAAAACTGGCAGATTTTTCTGAATATGTAACTATGGTTTAATCACGTAATATCTTATTTTAATGTGACGTCACGTACTTCACAAACGTCGCTTGGCTGTATCCTGGGCGTTACTACAAAGAGAGGGCGGTGTGATAGGTGAATTGAATGTTTTGTGCTCTGGTATTGGCTATAGGTTTAGATATGGGCGTGGTGATCTACAAGGTATGTCCAGACAGAAGAGAGGGGAGTTATCGCCGTTAGTGCTTGAAGAAGATGGCGTCTGCAAAGAAGTCAGGGAGCGGTGTTCTCGAAAAAGCTGTGAACAGGAGACGCTTATCAAAACTCAAAGATGTCCCAATAGGTACTTTCTCTTTTACTTAACTGTGCTTTGTAAAAGACTCACACGCTGTCAACGAAATAGTTTCTGAAGAAGTGTCAAACATACGATTATAACGTTAAATCCCGTGCGCCACTGAACAGTAATGCCTTCTGAATTGACTGTCTAGCTGAAGAGAATAAGCAATGTTGTTAATTTTTGCCTTTTGGTGAAACATTAATCAAGCCTTTTAATGTTTTCTGAATCTTTTTGCTGCATCCTGAAGGCTGTCGCGTTAACATTGAATACAGTGATTGACAACCTCGAAAATGTGTCTATGTTTTATAAAGGAAGCATTAGCAAATATTTTTATTTAACTTATTATTAGAACTTAAATTATAGGAGTAAATAGTGTAATACGATATATTTTTATATTTTAGCCATAAACTGAGCAATAGGAAAATGTTCTGGACTTTTTATATTTTAAATATTTATGGAGGTTAAATCACATTTCAGGTTTTTAAGAAAATGGCATTTTATTTTGGTCAATGGAATAGAGACCCTTAGTGTTCATGAAAATATGAGCTAATGATCTGAATCAACAGACCTAATGGGGCCAAAAGGGGAAACATTTTTTTTATTTTAAAATTTGAATTAGAACCTGCTCACATTTGGAGTGGCCGGTCGAAGAACTGCAGTTAATGCTCTTTTTTTTAAATGCACTTTTATACCTGTCATCAGTGATGTGCGGGTTGACCCGAAATGAGCAGGTGCCCATGGTCACCAGTCATCCAAAAATATTTTTAAGGATGTTAAGGTTGCGGTCGGTCAGGTCGATTGAAATAAAGATAGCAATTAAACCTTTGTCATTTATATAGTACTAGACTCAATTTTCTATGATAAACATAGTCAAATACTATATTACACAGCAATCGAGCTCGATTATGTAGCTACCGGCTTCAAATAAAACATAGATGAGCGCTTTGTTCATGAAAGAGTTCATTTTTCAACTCCAGATTGTGCGTGCTTGAGATCCAAGCTTCCCCTGTCATACTCATAGACACTATGTCAGCAAACGTTGGCTTAGTAAAATTACGTTTTATTCAGTAATTTCTAGAATTGGTTCTATGTCAACCTGTATGAGACTACAGACACCACAAAGAAAAGAAAGTTCATGTTCAAGTCTCCCGTCTCATCAGTTTCTTATAGTGGGCCTCTCTCAGTTGACCTGCTGATGCATTTTTTGAGGTGTTACGGCAGCACAACGTGAATTGATTGATGTTGATTAGATCATTTGTTTGTATAATGAAGAGAGACAAACTTCCAAACCAGTGGTAACCTTCCTCTTGTGTTGCACTCGCATTCAGTCATCCGCTATTACTCACGTGTCACTCGCACTACACTACCCAGAATGCCTCCCGCTACGATCACATGCACAAACGGACCTCACTCCTCCAAAACAGGGTCGGAACAAAAACATCGCAAAATATTGGTCCAGAGAGGCCCATTAGGGGCCATATATATATATATATATATATATATATATATATATATATATATATATATATATATACAAACCAAGTATGGGTCCAGAGAGGTGGGGCATAGGTGTAGCGCAGATGTCTGTTTGGCTGAATATTTGAATTTTATATATCCTAAACAAACAAATTGCTTGCTAACCCGCTTTTAGTGAAGTGTCAGTCATGAAAGAAACAGCCCCCCCCACCCTCATAAAATTAATTTATGATTAATTTAATCTCTTATTGTCTATTAATTGCCTATTGTAGCGTATCGTGGGCATTGCTGTAAAAGTCTAATGGGCCCATAAAACTATAAAACTAATTTCTAATGTTAAATAAAACTATTTCTAATGTTTCATTGTTAAAAGCAAATCAGCATATAAAAAATTTAGATCCCTTTACATTTGATTGGCAATGTTCCCAACAGAGAATTGACATAATGGAAAACGCTGAAATGAATGGTAAATTCATCAATATCCACATAAAAAACAGCAACATCTGTTCTAACTTTATGTAAAGTTAACTTGGCGTTTCCTAGAGCTCTCAGTAACGAGATAAAAACTTAGCTCCCTACAGCAGCAACAGCCTTAACGACTCGATCCCAAGCTCTGTCCTATGCTAAATAAAAATTATTTTAAAAAATAATTAGAAATTCCAAATCTTGTTCTTGGAAATAGTTTTAATGCTGTGCAATAGCTTGGCTAATCCCATTGGTTGGGGCTCGGCAGTGCCATTAAACACAAGTAGACAAGTTAAAAGGCTTGACGTTGGACTGTTGAAGTAGTAGAAATTACTAAACATGTAATGAGTTTAGACAACATGCATCAGGAGTGCACAAGGAGTTATAGATGAGTTTAAAAAAAAAAATAATAATGACTTTTCTTCTCAATGATCTTTTTATTTCAGGGTAACTCATAATGATTGGCAAGTGAATGAATGTTTACTTTTTTTCATTGAACCTCCGTTGCAGTCATGCTTTGAGCCTAGCTTTATAGACCGTTAACCTCATTGACTGTTATGTAAGCACCATGAGCTTTTCAGTAACCTATTGTGTGGTTGAGATGGTTGTGTTGCAAGGGGCAGAACCTAGGCTTATGGATAAGTGAAAGGATTTAATGTCTAAATTCCGTACATGAGCGGTAAAATTGAGTTCTCAAAGATGCTCACATCTTGCATACTATTCTCATTATAAGTTGTTTACTCCCTTCATGTCCTATCTGGATGAGAAAGAGAGGAAACTCTTGACCGATGTCAGAAGGAGGGCATTGTTATTCTTTTCCTGTTGACATGATTTTACCACATTTATGAACTAATCTGGGACAAAGGTCTTGTGGCCTACTATTGTTCTTTAATGACCAGCTGAATGAATAGAGGATTCTGGTCATTAATATATATGAGCAACTTAAAAGCAAAAAAAACTGAAGTCTGATCTTGGTTTACTTTTCCAACAACACTGGGTGTGTTGCAGCTTTGCTCATACTTGTTAAAAGCATACTTGCATACTTGTTAAAAGCCTTTCCAAGCTAAAAACACCTTGAGTCTATCTTAGGAAATGTGTGGACAGGAACTCCTCTCCATCATTTTGCCAAAATAGCTCAAATGTTTAACAGACTTTTTTCTACAAACTGCTTAAAAAGGTACCTGAAAAAATGGAGGGGGAGGGGGAGGGGGAGGGAGAGAACGAACGAACGAACGAACGAACAGGGAAACAGGTTTTGGAGTTGCTTCATGCTCAAAGTGCTTCATTAATATTTGGTCAAGAATGTCCCAAAATTAAGATATCCCTATAAAGAACACAGACAAACATGAGGTTTAGCTCATGAACTGGCTTTCTTTTTAGCTTATGGAGATATCAGAATCAGATCACAACAGAAGATAATTGATTTACAGAGTGGTGTTAGCTCCATAGGTCTCTGTTGGAAACAACGACTGCGATGTTTAATACTGATCAAACACAGACACCACTCTGTGTATCTACCGCTTGGCGATGGGTTTAAACGTTTTCTAAAAGAGGTCTATTTTAAGTTTTTAACAGTTTTTTGTGTAAGTTTATCATAACAGCACATTGTATTGCGCTAAGATCCCATCATGAAATTGCAGAAAAGAAAAACCAGGAGTAGAATGACAGCTCTTGTTTAGAGAGAGAGAGTAAAGTTGAGCTGGAAGTGGAAAAGTAATTTCTTTAAGAAACAAAAATGTACTTCAAAAATATATTTCAATTTATGAGTTTTATGAATTTAATAGATTCCTTTAATAATAAAAAATATAATGTAATGCATACTCTTTTCTGATATTTCTAAACTTCAAAACACACCTGTAATTGTAATCTTATTTGCTTTGAACTGGTGTGTGAACCTCTCCTGACATAGTGTACCTTTTCCCCAAGTGACCTTGAGATATGCACCAGCAAATCTTCTAGGCCAACAAACAAGTAGACAACATTAAACTCGCTTCCTTTAATAGCATGTATTTTTTTTTCTTCTTTAGCTTCAGAAATACTTTAGGGATATGTAATGTTAGCTTTGTACGGACTGACTCAATTAAATAGTTTTTCTAATGAAATTGACTTGACTTAAATTAATTTAAATTGATTTAAAAAGGAGGGACACTTCTAAGAAATGTAGTTATTCTAGTAGTGTCACTGTTTATTTAGTATATGCGCATGCGACGAGCTACTTTACGACGAGCAGGAAATGTGGTTTGAGCCGGAAGTGTGAGAGCAGCAGACCGGTGCTGGATAGTGCTTTTTCGGATGTCTGCAACCTAACCTTTTGTTTGGATGACCAAAGAATGGGTTTATTCATCAGAAATGGCTCGATTTTGGAATTGGACCATGGATCTCAAAATTGGTAATCAGGTCGAATTGTTAATGTAAATATTTCCACTCCTACTGAACGACCATGCCTTTTTTGTTTGACTTTTTACATCAAGTTCATCTTTAATGCACCTTCTCACATGAAATAATAATTTAATCAATATTGGTATCCATGAAACCGATCCATCCGACAGTTGTTGAAATAATTATGAAAACAAATAACTTGCTGAGGACATAATATAACGGTATTCTGCTGGATTTCGAAATGAGAGAGCAGACAATGTGGCGAAGTGAACAAACCCAGAGAACTATTGTCAACATCTTATACCACCAACAGACCTAAAACAGAAAATAAACCATCAATTAATGAAATATTGGCAGGAAGAATGAAATCAATCCTGAGCTAGAAGTAAATCAAACAATTTTAGGAACCAGAAGAGATCAAAAATTATTAACCAGATGTTCAATTGGGCACTCAAGATTAACTCATAGTTTTCTTCTTAAAAGAGAAGCAATGCCTTTATGTAGACATTACAAATTTATTTAATCTATTAAACACATCTTGATCGAATGTCCACTTTATTGTTCCATGAGAAGGTACCTGACTGGAGAAGATCTGAAAGTAAAAAGTTTTTAGCCCTTTTCGTTTAGCATGGATTTCTAAGGGCAGACTTGTGCTGGGAAATGTAACTTATTTTTAAAACAAGTTTTTAATGATTCCTTGAGCTTTTAATTTGAAATATTAACAATTAATAATGTTAACAGAATTAAAATTGGTACAAGAAGATGTACAATATTTTTTTATGATGCATTAAAAGATTTTGTATGTCAGTGTTGTTAAAATAACTTCTAAACACCCTTGTACTTCTAACTCCACTTCTGCTCTTTTTTCTGTAATTTTTTCTCTCTTTCCTCTAATGTCTGATAAGAGCCAACTTCACTAGTACCAATAATAGTAACATCAACGAAGCCACACAAGTGCCTATAAAAATAAAACAGTTTTATCTGAGCCACATTTCTTTCACACTCAACCTTTATAGCAGTAAAATGTTAATTGTGATGTGAAGAAACACCCCGAAACACACATCCGAAATAAAAACTTCAAGCCTTAAGAGCTGAATTCTGAATGTAGCCTTTGAGTCTGCAGAGTAAGGAGAGGACCCCGTAAAGGAATAGAAGGGAGGAAGTGCTTTTGATTGTGGAGCCAATAAATGAAAGAGCTCACTACCTGGAAGATTCAGCAGAGCTTAATGTAAGTGAGGGAAAGAAGGGAAAAGTTTGGAAAGTCGAACTGGCCAACTAATGACAGGAGTTAACTGGCGTAAAGGGCAGAAGGAAAAATTCTACTTCTGCTTGAATCCCATGTTTACCACAGATAAGAGACCAGATGGGTGCATTAGAAACTTGTAGATATGAAAAGTTTCATTACAAAAACATAAACTATAATAATTTCCAACCAATAATCTGGAATAAACTATTTTGTCTTTTCCTTGAAGTGTCAAATCAGAGCTGTGTCTGAAGACATGTGATGGTTTGGGGCAGTCTAGTGGTTAAATTTCTACACAGACTAATGTCGAGGATCTCTCAATCTTAATTAATTGTATAAAAAAAATATTGAATGCGTAAATGTTTACAAACATAAATTAAGTTTTGTGAGTCGTAAAAAAAAAAAAACTGAAAAAACTGCACTGTTCTCTCGTCTGCGCCAGGTAAGGCGCAGGACCCATCTTTGATAGCAGCCTATTATGTTACTGTTATGAATTATGGCACGCTCCTACCATCCATAGTGCTAGTGTCTTCTCCTTGGGCACCAGAGATTTTAGTCCCCCTTACGAGGAATGCATTAGAAAGGAGCCACCTTTTTGTTTTGTCTATATTCTTTTTAAAGTTGTCAACTGTCAGTCTTCTGCAGAGACCCGGAGCCAAATATGTCCTCAGATCTCCCTTGCAACTTGTAGGCTGTGAGATGGGACTCGTGTTGGTGGAAGAAGAATGGTAATTGAGGAATTTGATTAGCTACGGGTCTTGGAATACCAACACATTACTTTGGATCCTATTTCATCTAGACGAGAGGTTGGAAGGGCCCGATCCAATCAATCGGCTTGTCAGGACCGGTTTTGAGTTGCTTTTATATTTTCGCCGAATGTTACATTCCCATACTTCTCAAGAAATGCTAGAATCAGGTCAAACATTGGATTTTTATGCTCAAGTATACCATCACTGTATCCTTGACGTATAACTGCTGGATTTCCACAGCTCTGTAAATTGCCTTGTAGGGAGAGATGATGAATCAAACATCATTTAACATGGCTAACAAACCAAATACCAAAAAACGATCTTGGAAACAGAACTTAACACCTTCATCATTTCAACCAAAACTGAACAAGGCAAAGATTTATTGTTTTGGAATCCCTTTCCACTGAAATGCAGCTAAATAAACTGCCACCTTTTGCTATACAGAAAACAGTAACAGGAATAGCAGGAAGAGTAAAAGACATAAAAGAACTGTGCATGGTCAAATTTTGGTTGAATGTATAAAAAAGCAAACTTCGACAATTTGTTATGAGCAACTACTCTGGCTGGAGTTTCTATAAAGCATACCCGCACCCTTTTTTGAACAACAGCAAGGGTGTTATCCAGACCAGGGAACACAGAAATAGCATCTGAACTTAAACAACTTGGAGTAAACAATGTCAAAAGAATAAGCATTAAAAAAGATAGACAAACCGTCCAAACCTATACATACATATTGACATTTAACAACCCACTTCCTCCTAGGAAAATCCAGATCGGCTATCTTAACGTTCTTGTTGATGAGTACGTTCCCAACCCCCTCAGATGCTTCATTTACATTTACATTTATAAATTTGGCAGATGCTTTTGTCCAAAGCGACTTACATTAGGGGAGAGACAATATGCAATTTGTTACACCGTCAAAGTCTATCTCAGCTTCTCATAATAGAAATTGTATCAACTGATCAATAAACCAAACCAGTGAGGGAGTAGAGGAAGAAGATAAAGACAGGGGAGGGGAAAAAAGAAGGTAGTAGTTTTTTTTTATAGTACGTGTTCTCTTCAACTGTCAAAAATTTGGATATGCTTCTGCAGGATGCAAAGCAACCCAATTTGCCAAAACTGTGGTGAAGATGCTCATGAAGCAAAGTGTACTGTGCCATCCAAATGTAGAAACTGCCACGGAGACCATGGAGCCACATCAAAGTCATGTCAAATTTGGATAAGAGAAAAAGAAATCCAGAAAATTAAACTCACCATGTACATCTGCCTTCCAGAAGCACAAAAACTTTTGGAAGCTTTCCCAAATCTAACAACGTTTAAGAAGAGCTTTGCAAATGTAGTTAAACCTATTTTACAAACTTCTAGCTGTCAAACAGACCTAACCTGGATATATACAGGCAAACCTCAAACGATAAGCAGCAACAAGATTACAACTTCCCAGAATATAAAAAATACAAACCTGGAAACAAACCAAGCTCAAGCATCGGACTGAACAGAAAGAAATACAAGAGAAAAAGAAACTTCATCTTCTCAAAACACCAAGTATGACGAAAAAAAATATCTGAAAACTGATCAACTAAAAAGACATTGAAATTAATGAGAATATACCTTGTCGTTGTCGAAGCCTATACCCCAAATGCAAGAATAAGGGTCTTGTACCAATATTTCATACATGACCATAACCAACCACATAATTGAGTGGAACTGTCAAGGATTTAATTTTGTCTTAACTGTTTTATTAAACCCACTTGCTTTCTGTCTTCAAGAAACCCACTTATCCCTTATTATTAGAAAAAAAACTGAGAGGAATGTTCAATAAACACCCAACAAATGAAAACCTGATTAATAAAAGAATTCATGGGATCAAATCACCCGGCTATCACTTCTATTCTGATAAAAATAAATCACCTTTATCTGAATAACTTCCATGTCATCTTCTGCTGGGTCCCTGGCCATATTGGGGTTGTAGGAAATGAGAGGGCAGACTCTGCTACCAAGAAAAAATCACAGCGATATCCCAACAATCAATTCCACCATCGGACCTGAAGCCAAAAATAACTTCCCTTACTCAGACCGAATGGCAGTCAGAATGGGAGAAACAACAAAAAAACAAGAGACTCATTACTTGGCCCACAGCGAGATAGTTACACATCGGCGACCCCTGTAAATGGTCCTTCCCAATTTGGGTAGAGTGAGGAGGAGCGTATTCAAGGTGCTTAAAACAAAAGGGATGGCCCGATGTAACCTGCGAGATGAGCAGGTACTGAGAAAGTACAATTGTGGGTTCTTTACGGACAGATTGATCAAAGCTGCCTGGATCAGAGTTGCCAGGGTTGCAGTGCAGACTACTGGCAGAGCGTGAAGCCACCGTTCGCTACACACTGTAGAGAGAGACTGATTCCTGGCTAGTTAAAGCCAGAGGAAGTACTGAGCACACATGGATCAAGTTTTTTTTTTTTTTTTTTTGCTGTTAAGCAAAGGGCCACATGTAGTGTTGAAGAAACTCCGTAGCGTAAATTACAAGATTCTGATGCCTAACTGCAAAAGAAAGAAACAGGTGTACCACATAAATCTGTTAAGACCATGGAACGAGCAAAACAGACCGGTCCAGGAAATACTCTGGGCATGTGCAGTGGAAACAAAAGAAGAGGATGAAGCCATGTACTTCCCCATAGCAGGACAACAGACGCTACCTGACATCGAACGCCTCTCACAAAGGAGGAGAATTGCACCTGAAGGGCTTTTTAATGATAAGCCAGGAAAAACCAATATGCTGTGCCAACGCATTCACCTGTTAAAAACAGAATCTATTCGCCAAAATAGTTCCAGAATTCCGGCCCGTTTGGTACCAGCTCTAAGAGATGAGGTGAAGAATATGCTAGAGATGGGCATTATAGAGCCATCTACAAGTCCATGGTGCAGTCCAGTGGTCCTTGTTCACAAAAAGGATGGTTCCCTGCTTTTTTGTGTAGATTACTCCAAGCTCTACACAGTATCACACTTTGATCCCTACCCGATGCCAAGAGCGGATGATCTAATAGAAAGACTAGGGAGAGCCAAATACCTTACAACTCTAGACCTTTGTAAAGGTTATTGGCAAGTGCCCATGTCTACTGAGTCAAAGGAATTGACAGCGTTCAGAGTCTCCTCGGGCCTATATCAATTCAGATTTCTACCATTTGGGTTGCAGGGATTGGTGGCTACATTTCAGAGATTAGTCGACCAAGTGTTGAGAGGGCTGGACACATTTGCAGCAGCATATATAGACGATATCGTAATATTTAGTGAGAGTTTGTTTAGTAATTACGATATTGAGTTTTTTTCTTTATGCAAATTTCTGTCATATTTGTCATTATTCTGATTTATGAAAATGTTGTATATAACTTTTTTAACACATCAATGATAAGACAACATGGTGGTTTTCCCTTTTTCTACACATCCATATAATTTTTGTATTAATTTAATCCTATTGTAAAGCAAGATTTGAAGGTTTTATCTATTTGCTGTCAAATGCACTTTTCTTTATTTAATTTTTTTTGGTAATGTGTGATGTCCCATTGTTTAGAGCAGAGGTTAAGAAAGCTTTGGGGTTTTGTTAAGTCAAAGCATTGCGCCTATATTCACAGTTTAACATTCCTACAAAATATTTTTGCTATTACTTTCTTGAAATAGCTCATAATTAGTGATTTCAATTCTGCAGTTCAGTTCATTGCAACCGGAATGAAACCTGTACTCTTTCCTTTAGTGATGGACACTAAAGCAGTCTTCACTGCCCTGTATGACATCTGTGAGGAAAATGCGGCCTTTTTCTCTGGTGTCACAAAGGGTCAATCGAAGGATGCAGCTCAACGGTTAGTGGACTCTTTAAACACTATTCAGGAGCATGGCAGTAGTCTGGAGCCGGTCATTTGTGGATTTGCAGCAGTCTACCACCACTTTGACTTTGACCCTCACATCCCTGCAAATGGATATCGTTCCCTTGTGAAGGTACGTGTGGAACATGGGTTTTGTAACTGCAGATGTGTAGGTGCAAAAAAAGCACTTTTCTTTTTTACTTTCTCTGTGGGTTGCTCTTAAGTGTAGGTTGACCAATACTGTTTTTTTTTTCTGGCTAATGCTGATATTTGGAAATCTTGGTGACCAATAACTGGTTCTTTAAGCTGATTTTTTTAATACATATATTATTAAAATACATTAAATTAAATATTTATGGAATGCAAAATGAACATACATGATACATACAGCATACATCAAATTAAATTTCTTGAACAAATTTCTATCAGTGGAGTATATTTAGACTGGATTTTGAGATGTGTTTTTACGTTTTGCCTTTTCTGCGCAAATGACCGATGACCGGTGTTGCACTTGGTATACTGGTGTGTAATACTTCCATAATGGAGTCTTTTTTTCAGTCACAGAACTGCAAACACACTTAAATCATTGTTTGTTTTAATCATTTACTTAATGCTCACACTGCTAGTTTTTCAGATGTATGATTCAGCCACAGGAGGAACTGTACGAGCCAAGCACAAGGGTTAATAGTTCATGATCACACTTGTTGAGTTCATCCTAGAATGCAAGCATAAAGCACAAAGCACTCACACACCACAATAACAGCTACATTGTATGGACTGCGTATATGCAAAAATAGCAGAACCAAGATGTTCATTACAGGCTGAAGCAAATGTGATATGCTTGAGCATTTGTAAAAATTAACTTTCCTCAACTTTAGCTACTTTTTGAAAATTTTATTTTATGTAATTTTGCTATCTGTGAGGCTGACACACTGCATTAGTGGCAACTGTAGTTTGTGTTTTCAAAATCACCTCAGGAACGTTCATGTGATGTCACCAATTATTCTGTTCCTTGTTGTTTACTTCTTTCCTGCTTTTTACCAAGTGTTACCCTGTAATCTATTATCACTATTTGCTCCTCTTAGGTGATTCGTTGTTGTCTCCTTCACATCATCCACAAAGGGCGCTATATCTCCTCAAATAGGCGAAGCATCTTCTTCCGTGCAAGTCATAATGCCGCAGAAATGGAGGCGTACTGTAGTGCTCTGTGTCAGCTGAGGGCTCTGCTGTACCTTGCTCAGAGGCTGCTTCATGACAACAGTCATGGAAACCTCTTCTTTCAAGAGGAAAGTGGCCTTAGTCAGAGCTTCCTTAGAGAGTACGCCTCCATGCACAAAGGGTGCTTCTACGGACGCTGTGTGGGCTTCCAGGTGAGTGTTTTTAGGTCACTGTTGGGCAAGTTCAATTTTTGAATTGATTGTTTAATGGTGTGTTGTGAGTCAATGTTATTTGAAATCACTGAAGCAAATACTCCCCTAGACCAAGAGTGATTAATCATTAGTTTGATTGCCATCGGTGAGGTAGTTAGTTTTTATTTGCTTCGTAATTATTGCCTAGAGATGATTTTCCAGAAGTCCACTCGTGGACAATGTTAATAATAGTTTTCTTGTCACTTCTGCCAGATGTGAAACTTAATCAAAAAGAAACAAGTGTGAATAAATACAGATTGTTAAAACTGTCAGACTGAATAACTGGACAATACAATCATGCATCTGCTAACTATTATGAGTATGTGGTAACACTGCTAAGCATTCTGCCGACTGTAGTATATTTACCATAGAAGCTTATATCAGATAACAGGACCTGCTAAGCGATAAAAAAACACCTTAAACATTGGCATTAATACCTAAAGTAATATCACTGCCTCAAATGCTGATTGTGAAGAATATTATATAGATTTATTACTTTAAAAATGTGTTGAGCACCTAAGTGACTCAAGTGCACAAAGAGGAAGAACTAGAGATGGTCAATGATTCTCTCTACTTGACAACATGGAGTGCTTTGTCCAGTGCTACTGCAGAGGACTGGGTAGTAATTTTACAGAATTTTAATATCTGACACTAAAAGTAAATCTGCTGGCCTATTGTCACCAAGAACCACAAATCACACCAAATTGTAAAATCACAATGAAACAATATTCTTTCCTCAATGTCTATGGACAAATACAAACAGAGCTTGTGGAGGAGCAAGTATAGTCATAAGAAATTATATAATTCATAGCCAAATCAAATTAAACACAACACTTCAGGTAGTGACAGTGAGGATGACTTTGCTTAAAGATATATCTGTGTTCTGTATATATTCCCCGGTCAAAGTGATAACTCAAGAACTATGTGAATTAATAGAACAGTTACCCACACCATTTCTGATCAAGGGAGACTTCAATGCACACAGCCCCCCATGGGAAGGAAAGAAAATAGATACTAGAGGCAAAAGAGTGGAAGAGCTGATGAATGAATGTTGTCTAGGGATATTAAATGATGAATCTTATATAAGGAATCTTATATTTTCAAAAACTATGCTTTGAACAACTAAATGGGGCCCACAAAATCAAAATGAGTCCATTGATACATTCTGTGAAAAAAATGAATTACAGTGGCAAGTGCTTCTATCCCAAAAACACTAGGAAAACCTGCAAAGAAGAAAAACCCATGGTTTGATTATGAATGTAAAAAGCTCATTAAGGATAGGAAAAAGGCCTTGAGAACTTTCTACAAACATCCCACTACAGAGAATCTGTTAAAGGTGGAAATATCAAGCGCCAGAGTAAGAAGATATGTAAATGAGGCCAAGAAGAGGAGCTGGAGAAGATGCGTCTCAACACTGTATACAAATACTGCACCTAGTAAAATATGGAACCGAGTCAGGAGAATGAAAGACGGAGGAGGGGAAGCACAAATTCATCCCTTAAAAGAAAAGGATTTGTTGACAAGGAACACACAGTTGCTGTAATGTTTGACTTGGAGAAAGCCTACGATGCAACACAGAAATACGTAACCCTAAAGGATTTGTATGAAATTTGCTTTAGAGGGAACTTGCCAATATTTATGTCTGTCAAACAGAACGTGTTGGGAATATTGAATCAAATGGTATAATACAAGAACAATGAGTACCCCAGGGGAGCATACTATCAGTGACACTATTTTATAGTGAAGATGAACAGCATTGCTAAAGCAATCAGCAATAACATCTTTTGTAGCTTATTTGTTGATGGCATACAAGGGAAAAGATATGAGAAGCGTCGAAAGACTGCTTCAACTCCGTGGCCCAGTTATCAATTTTACTTATGCAAACAATGTATTTCAGTTCTCAAAAACAGTGTGCATACATTTCTGTCCGATCCGATCTCTACACCCTGACCCAGAACTTTGACTTGACAAAGAGCTTATTCAAGTGGTAAAGAAGTGAAATTCCTTTGACTGATTTTAAATATATATATATATGATTGTATCTCTCGTACACTACAGACGAGAAACTAATGATTGGAAACAATTAACTTTTTAAAAGTTTTAGCCAGGACCAAATAGAGTGCAGAACTTAAAGTGCTTTTAACAATTTACAGGCTGTTATTAAGGTGCTGTTTAGATTATGGAAGCATGGTATATAGAGCAGAGTGAGAATCATATCTGAAACCACTTGATGCTGTACATCACCAAGGGTTAAGACTGTGTCTTGGAGCTTTCAGGACTTCTCCGGTGGAAAGCCTTTAAGCAGAAGCCTACGAACCCCCTTTAAGCTGGTGTTACAAATGTCACAAAACTGAAAGCAAATAAATAGAATCCATTTTTCAACCTTTGCACTCACAGATATATGAGGCAAAACTGAATTGTATAAGACCATTACGAATACGGATTAATGATGGGAAGTTCGGATCATTTCTCCGACTTGGATCTTTGAGTCCCGTTCAGCAAAATGAACGAATCTAACCCATGTCTCTTAATAATCCATGCTTCTCTGCAACCTCAAGTTTAACAGAGAATTATGTGCAGCACTGATTTTTTATAATTAATTTAGAAACCATTTTTAATCTTTATAGGTTTGTGACTGTCTCCAAAGTCATTTTGACAATAAGAGGTCTTCAGAGGATTGTTGCCCGATTTCAAAGAAATCCTTCAAAGTTTGACCCTGTCAAAAAGCTTGTAGATTCCCTGATGTCAGAATTGACTAAAAGGTTTGACAGAGTAGAACACAATGAGAAGCTTGCTGATGCTACTTGCCTGGACGCAAGGTTCAAGAAGTAAGCTTTTGTCAGTCACCAGGCAGCAGAAGACACAGTGAAAAGGGTTATGGCAGCTGCATCAGCTATTAACCCAGTTAAACATGACGAGGAGGATTTCGATGAGAGGGTAGCAAGCTTGAGGCCTTCGGCAGCCTTTTCCAAAACATCAGATTCTATGATGGAAATGCGTGCCTACCTTGCAGAGCCACTCTTACTCCGCACATCAGACCGCCTGGCCTGGTGGAAGAGATGTTCGCCTCTATACAAAACCCTTTCAGAGGTCATGAAGGCAAGACTTTGCATTATGGCCTCATCTGTGCCATCTGAAAGAATTTTTTCAAAAACTGGGCAGTTAATCTCTGAGAGAAGAAACAGACTTAGCCCATCCAAGGTCCGGGAACTTGTTTTATTGAATGCAAACATGCCTTAAAGCAGATTCTGAAAATATAGCCACAGTGTGTTATTTAATTTAAGTAATTTTTTTATTCATTTATTTCCTAAACTTGCTAATTCTGCAATATTTTGTTTGTTATATTGTGATTTTAATGTTAATATTTTTCTTTAAATAGTTTTAATTGATTTAGGAATAATTATGCTTTTTGTTGTATAGCTCTTTTGGCACAAAAATGTTATTTATTTTAAAGCTTATTTATTTTTCTTTATTTAAATAGTCTAGCTTGTTGTGCAATTTTAATGTCCTCTGTGGCTTTAGTATTTTGTACTTTTTAATTTACTTTTTTATTTTACATTGAATAAAACAAACAAACAATAAAACAATTAAAGAGTGTGTATACAGTGTTTATAATGTCTGAAACATCACAAACAATACACTGACAATCTGATTTATTAAATAACTGCATAATTAAATTCTATAATTGTATAACAATTATTTAGTTAAAAGTTATTACGTACTATTAGTAAATTCCTTTACAAATAAATGACAACTTGTGAATACTGCAGGTAATTTATTATGCACTAAAAATAAAGTGACTCAAAAATGATTCATGAATCTTAGGCTATGTAACACTGCAGTTCTAAAGTCGATGATATAGGTCCATTGTGTTGACCCTTCAGATTATACTGTTATTTTACATTTCAAAATATTGTATTCTATACATACTATACATCAAGGTGTTGTATAATGAATATTAGAATACCTTTAAAACACACCAAACTGCAACAAACACAAATACCCTATCTCTGAAAGTGATTTTATGAACAATTTAACAAAAGAATGAAAGGACCCAGAGGACTCGGTAAAAGAACAAATCTTGTGGATTTCCGGCTCAAACTGTATTTGGTTAATATTAGGGAGCGTCACATGCCAAAAGACCGAAAGGACTTGGAGGACTTGAGAAATGAACTAATCTTTTCTTTTTCCGGATCAGACTGCGTTGCTTCTGCGCATGTGCAACTGAATGAATCCCTCCCCGAGATGATTTGTTCTTCCCGAGTCACAATAAAGAATCGTTCAAGAATGACCCATCACTAATACGGATCAGACCTTGGTTAGATAAACAAAACATCACTCTTTGAAATCTAAGCCAAGTACCAGTCTTGCCCATCCTTCCATGGATTCTCCAGTAAGCGAAAAAATAATCTGGAAGTGGCTTAATACAAAAAACAAGAAACCCACTCTGATTTCTACTGTCAACACTACTTTAACAAAAGAACAATGTGTCCAGATCACATATCCATATTCACTGATGGATCCAAAATGGAAAACAAAATAACAGCAGCAGCAGTAGTAGGAGACCTGCAATACTCCGCTAAACTATAGGATAATAACACTGTTTTCACAATGCTACTTGCCATAAAACGCATGGAAAACACAACAGGCAAAATTTTTTAGCGTTTTTTCGGATTCCAAATCAGTATTACAAATCAGCACTCAGAATTATTTCATAGTTTTCTTCTTAAAAGAGAAGCAATGGCTTTATGTAGACATTACAAATGTATTTTATCTATTAAGCACATCTTTGATATAAATTTTAATGTCCAATTTATAATTCCACGAGGAGAAGGTACCTGACTGGACAAGATCTGAAAGAAGTTCATGCTAACCCAAAAGGGCTAAAAAAGTTTTTACTAAGGACAAGTTTTTAATGATCCTATGAGCTTTTAAATTTAAACATTAACAACATTTTACAACTATGATAGCCATGAAACGGCCATCTTGTCATCAGGACTTTAAAAAGAAAAGAAAAAAGAGCACCTAAGTTTTGAAGTTTATTATATTTAGTTGTAATTAGATATCATATTTATAATTTAAATTCCTTATTTTTTGGTTAGTTTTATACTGAAAGTTGGCAGACAGGCTATTTATGATTCTTTACAAATAAGAAGTAATGTGTCAATATGATTTGATTAAATGCAAGTGAATAAAAATGAGAATTGTAACATTGTAAATTAATAAATGAATCACTGTGTTAAATGTACTATAAATTAAATTAATGATACCAATGGGACCAATGATGGTGGTGTCGTCTGCAAACTTCAGGAGCTTTACAGAGGAGTTGTGCGTATTGCAGTCGTTGGTGTAGAGAGAGAATAGAAGTGGAGAGAGAACACACCCCTGGGGGGCGCCAATGCTGGTGGTTCGGGTGCATGATGTGAATTCCCCCATCCTCACAAGCTGCTGTCTGTCAGGAAGCTTGTGATCCACTCACAGGTGGAATCAGGGATGGAAAGCTGAGAAAGTTTGTTGCGAAGCATTGATGGGATGATGGCATTAAATGCTGAGCTGAAGTCCACAAACAGGATCCTCAAATAGACTCCTTGCTTATCCAGATGCTGCAGGATGTAATGCAGCCCCATGTTAACTGCATCCTCCACAGACCTGTTAGATCGGTAGGCAAACTGTAGGGGGTCCAGTGGGTGTCCAGTGATGTTCTTCAGATGGCCCAGCACCAGTCTTTCAAAGGACTTCATGACCACATATGTCAGGGCCACTGGTCTGTAGTCATTGTGACCTGAGATTTTAGGCTTCTTGGGGATGGGGATGATAGTGGAACATTTAAAGCATGCAGGAACTTCACACAGCTACAGTGCTCTGTTAAAGATCAGAGAGAAGATGGGAGCCAGTTGGTCAGCAAAGGTTCTGAGGCAGGTTGGAGAGACACCATCAGGACCTGGTGATTTCCTCCTCTTCTGCTACCTGAAGAGCTGACAAACATCACCCTCGCTGATCTGTAGAGGAGGAGTGGGAGGATGGTCTATGATGAAGGTGTTTGTGAGGGTGTGTGCTGGAGGTGTTAATGGCTGTTCAGGGAGACAATCGGAGGTTGTCTCGAATATGCAGAAAAACTCGTTCAGATCATTAACCAAGTTTTGATTGTCCATTGATGAAGATGCTGGAGCTTTGTAGTTTGTGATGGGATTTAGGCCTGACCACACTGAAGCAGATCAAATCAAATTGTTTTATTTAGCAACTAAAGTGCAATTTATTTGATTTTATTTCTGTTTCCTGACAAAGCAATTCAATTTCAGTTTCATTCCAGGAATCCATTTTAATTTAACATTCATATTCAATTCAGGCCCCCAAACCTGAAAGACACTAACCTGAATGTATTTTTATTTTAGTTTACCCCTGCCATCCGCCCATGTCTGCAGTCGATTGCGATTACCTTGGTTGCATTCGGAGAAAACTACAACAAGCATCACTCAGGAATAGGTCAGTAACCCTGTCACTTTTAGCCAGGTCAACCCACCCTCCTTTATCTTGGCGAGGGTCTAAACTGAAGATATTTTTCTAGTGTTAGGACACTGGAGTGCTGTTTCATTCTAATACTGTCTCTTGTACTCAATGCTGCATCCTAGTGGAGACAGGAGATATTGCTTCATATGGTGAGTAGCTCTAACAGTGAGTGGGGATGGAAAAGTTTTCTATTCCACACACTTTTTATCCATTCTGGTTGTAGACAGTTGGTTCTCCTCTAGAAAGATCTTATTAGTGGCTGGAACTTTCTGAAGATGAAGTTCAGAAATTATGATTTGTATACAAGTTTTAAAGTTGCTATATCATGCCCTTTTTAAATTATTTTGAATAAATATTTGACCCCTCTAGACCAGTGGTTCTCTAACTGGTCTAGAGAGGCACTAGTGGAACTTGAAAACTTTTTGGTGGTACTTGACACCAGTGGCTGACATTACTGTGGGAGTGGATGTCAAACAAAAATTAATTTACCATGGGCATCTGATACATTAATCGTGGCCCATTGATTGATTGTTTTTTTTTTTTTTTTGTTTGTTTGTTTTGTTTTTTTAAGAACACTGAGCTAGTCTAATGATATTACAGGTCTTCCCTCCAGACTCTGGTTAAAATTACCATTTGACCTTTTGAGTAGCAATAATGAGTTTGATCATGTTTGATAACGGAGCAATGCAGCTGCAGCCCCGGGATCCCACTAGTGCTCTGTTCCTCATTACAATCTTTCATCGAGTTTCATTTTAAACAGGAGAAATTTGAGTAATTGCATTTAAAATATGAATTTTTCAAGTCTGTTGGCACTAATCCTGCACAGGTTAATCATACAATATTACTTTGAAGTTGTTTAAAAGTGGTGCGCACACGCATTCTCCCTCTTTTTGTTAGCGTGCACCTGTCATCGCAGCAGGATGATGTTTGGTTTAAAGTTAACCAAAACCTTAACTTAATTTATCGTTAATGTCTGCAGTTACAATGAAGAAAGATGTTTTATTAAAAAAAATGTCTGGTTTTATCCCAGAGAATCACAATTTAAATTATGTTTACGCAATGAGTACAGTGTGAGCTTATAATATGCTTTATGATATGATTCACTATAATATCATCACTGCTGATCTGAAGAAACCAAACATCTGAGACCAGTACCTGAAGGTTGGTCAGAGTATATGTAAACACATTGTTTCATAACAATATTAAAACTCTTGAAATATGATTATATTGAGAGGACCTGAAAGTAGAGCTAGTACAAAAATATAGAACAATTGTTTGCATATGCCAGAGAGAGAGATTTTACCATCAAACTTGAGCTTTGTCATTTTAATCATTACATTTCATATGTTCAGTCTGTAGACTGCTATTAAAATGAATAAATTTTTTATTAGCAATAAAATTGCCTCTTATTTGAACTGTACTTAACTATAGCTGAACAGGAAGGTCTATACGCTGTGGCCATACCGGAGTCGTGTGTTTTAATGTTGCTCATTATGATGGTACATGAACTGCCAAATTTTTTCTGAGGTGGTAATTGGTAAAAAAAGTTTGAGAACCACTGCTCTAGACTATTATTGAAGACCTGTATTTATCATACACAATGTCTTTCAATCACCTCAAATAGTTGTGCTCCACATAACAAGCCTCACTCTGCCATGATTCAGTCACTGCTATGTTGGCACACAGAAAATCCTCCCATTTCTGATATAATACATTAATCGTTTGGAAAGCCATAAACACTTTTGACCCGGGATATCCAAAAAAACACACTTTTCTTTACAATGTTTAGCTACGCAGTATATGTACTTTTATCATTTCGTAATATGGTTTAAACACTACTTTAGTTCATATGTCTATCATTTGTTCTATTTAGTCCCATGTTCACCAGCACAGGTTTTTTTGTGCGATATAAACAGCACTATGTAAGCCTTTTTAGTTTGCGTACCTTTTATGATGCCAGATAATTGCATTTATTGTCTCTCTCTCTGTGCAGTGGTGTAAAGTAACGAATTGTAAATACTCAAACTATTGTTATTGAGTATTTTTTATTGTAATTTAGTGAGTAGTTTTAAAAATGTATTACTTTTACTTGAGTAAATTTTTTTGTGCAGTAACGCTACTTTTAATGCATCACTTCTTGCTCTGCTGCTGTTCGGATGTACTCTGCTTGTGCTCCTCACTCGCACTATCAGCTTCTCTATTTTCTCACTTTTTTTCCTGTTTTTAAATGTCTGTACTATTTAGATAAAGCTATTTTAAATGCTCTGAAAGCAAAACCTGGAAAAGTTTGGATAAACAGAAACGGGATTCTATCAGCAGCTCACATTCCACGGCAAGACAAACAGACAGATTCAGCTAGAGACACAGACAAGTGAAAAATGCCTCTGATCCACCACCGCTGTGAAAAATGTTGCGAACACAGAATTTCCCTTCTTCAGTCTCTTCTTCAAAGAACTGAAGTTTTGGAGACACGGCTACAAGCGCTTCGTTCTCAAAGGACAGTGGATTCTAAAGAACCGGACCTGAACAAGAACCAACAACAAGCTGGTGAGCTCGTTACAATTTCTCAGCATGTTATTCTGAACCCAGATCAGCGAGGAGAAAGTCCTGATCGGGCTGAAAACTGGCAATTTCAGAGAAATAGTTGTAAAGGCTCTCTGTTTGGACTGGGCTCATCTACACCAATTAATCTACGAAACAGATTTGAAACGTTAATGACTATGGATACCGATCAATCTCAGCCTGTCAGTCAACAAATCAGAGCACAAACACATTTCAGAAAGCAGGGGGTCAAGAAATAAGCTTGAAAAACTAGTCTCTGCAGGAACCAAGCTGTCCCACTCATTTACGGCAAGCCCCCGACCGTCGCCCCAAAAAAGGCGGGCACCTCTTCCTCCTATAGCAGAAAGAGTTCTGCGCTCAAACCGCCTGTGGCAAAATCACCCCAACCCACCGTTACTCCACCAAACCAGCAGTGAGATAAACAGGACATTCTGCCTCAAGACGGCGACCTTGGGAAATGTTTTCAGAACAGGGAGATGTCCTCAGCCCCTTTAGCTCTTACTTTATTAGCGATACAGATAAGGCCTGCTAGAAATAGACAAAACAAGTGGAAGAAAAGGTCTGCTAGAAATCAGAAATCAAGCAGACCAAACCTGATTAAAATAAACTGTATTTCATTGCAAGAATCAGATGCTTTGTGTCCAGACAAGATTTAGAGAAACTGATTCATGCTTTCATCTCCAGCAGGCTGGACTACTGTAATGCTCTTCTCACAGGTCTTCCCAAAAAGACCATTAAACAGCTCCAGCTCGTTCAGAATGCAGCGGCTCGAATTCTAACCAGAACTAGAAAGTCAGAACACATCTCTCCAGTTCTTAAGTCTCTACACTGGCTGCCGGTCTCCTTCAGAATAGATTTTAAAGTTTTGCTGCTTTTATATAAGTCCAAACATAACTTAGCACCTAAACACCTAACAGACATGATCAGTGAATACACACCAAACAGGGAACTGAGATCCCTCAGTTCAAATAAATTAAATCTCCCCTGGGTAAATTCCAAACAGGGAAAATACTCCTTTAGTTACCATGCGGCCCACAGATGGAACCAACTTCCAGAGGAGATCAAGGGTGTCAACACTTTAGTCATGTTTAAATCCAGGCTAAAGACTCACCTGTTTAGTTGCGCTTTTGTCAACTGAGCACCAACGTCCGAACAACTTTTTTTTTTACACTTCAAATCTTAATCTTCGTTTTAATCGATGTTTTAAATTTCAGTTTTTTAATCAGTTTGATTTTATATGACTTTTTAATTCTTGATTTTATTAAATGTACTTTCTCTTTTTCTTTATTTCCAATGTAAAGCACTTTGAATTACCCTGTGTACGAAATGTGCTATACAAATAAACTTGCCTTGCCTATTTTTCTTCAACCTACAGTCACTACTTTTTATTTGTTTTTATTTCTCTATAGGATTGGCAGCCACCCTTCCAATCAAATTGCATACAAAAAATGTGATACCTGACATCAACACACATGTCTCTAGCGCCAGGTTTTGCTTAGTCATGGAGAAGGACAAGGGAGTTGAGAGAGTTACCATGCGTCAGCAAAATAAATTCTGAAGTTCAGCATCCATGGATGTACTTGAAAGAGATTTTTCAACTGACAGAAAAGAAGGGTAACTGTGTCATCATGGCATGCCAACTTTGGCTGTCCAGCCCCAGTTATTGCGCAAAACTTTTTTAGGACGTTTTAAAATATGAGCGTATTGCACGCATTTTATGTAGGGCCTAACGTTACTGCTGCTCTAGTTTGGCTTGATGTCAGCTTAAGTAAAAGTTTGACATTTTTAACCAATTACAACAGCTCGATTTTTTTTTTTTTTTTTATTTATTTATTTATTTTTTTATCCCATTTGGTACACTGATTTGACATTCTTTTATTTGTCTTTTAAACCATTATGTAAGTGGTAAACAGCAGAGAAAAGGGTGAGTACTTGGCTTGTACTTCAGAAGCGATGGGATTGCTTCACTCATTTCCTGTAAAGTAAGACAAGGTACAAACTTTGAGAACCATCTCATTGTTAAATTGAACCAAACTTTCAAAATGTAGACTTCATTTTTTTATGCCTATGTCAAACTGCTGTTGCTTCATAATATTTGGGGATTTGTCTGGATTATTCATTTCAATTTCATTTTCTTATTTGTAATACCACATTTGAAAATAATTTACAAAGCTTTGCAAGTTTTATTTTAAGTTATAATATTCTTTTTTTTTCATTTTAAGAAGATTTCTGTACAATTAACTGATTATAGGTTCAAATTTTTTTTCATTTTCAACTTTTAACTTTCAATTGATGATTGAATAAAACTGTTGGGGGGTAAATATTTTTGCAGTGCAAAGCTCACTGCTCATTACTTTTAGAAGGACTACTTTTTACTTAAACTACTGAGTAGTATTTAGAACAGGTACTTTTGCTCTTGACAATTAATGGTACTTTTACTTGAGTATGATTTTATCAGTACTCTTTCCACGATTGCCTCTGTGATCATTATTTTTTTCCATATGAGACCATGTTTGTTTCACCACCATGTAGATCCAAAAAACCATCTATTCTCACTCACCATTCCCATTAAGAGGTTAACTTTCACAGTAAAACACACTTGATTGATTATTAGTTCAAGGTTACAAGCTCACCACAAAATGCTTTTTCACTTTTGTGAGACATTATTGTCTCTATGCCACCTATACTTTTTTTTAAGACCAAACCTCAAACACTTGTAACCAGCTCTTACCATCTTATTACTCTATTTCTTTCTTAGGCGTAGCAGCCAGTTCTTTCCTCACCTCTGGCAAGTATGCTATTGACCCAGAGCTGAGAGGCCAGGAGTATGAACGCATCACTCAGAACCTGGATGTGCATTTTTGGAAGACATTCTGGAATGTTACGGAGACTGAAGTTCTATCGGTTAGTATTGAAAAGTTATTTACAACCTACATCATTAGTACTGATTGATTAACTTACTATTGATTAACTTGCCTTTCTGATGTTTTATGGAGGTGAAATTATGTAAACGATGCAATTTTTAGCTCTAAAATTAGTGTTATCGTATAAAACCACATTATAAATCAGAAATGGAAGCTGTGTTAAGGGATTTTTTTTGTTTAGCTTGTTCCGTAACACCGTATTAATGTTAATATGCTACCTACTGATGCATCAATCCAAAACAGTTCTAAGGACTGAAATTGTTGTGTTTACTGGTCAACAACGTTGCAGATGAATGAAATTATCGTTTTTGTCTAACGTTGATTAGTTTTTTCAGCCCTACCTAAAGCTTCATGTGGAAAAATAGTCATTACCTTACGAATCAATGTATGTTTTCATTGTGCTGCAACATGATCTCAAGAAAGCTAACTATCTCCATATTTAAAATGACTGAATAAAGATCTTTACTGAGCATAAATTTAACCGAAGCATAAAAATAGTTATCTTTCATTAAAAATACATTTAGTAAGAAACTCCTGAAATAACTCTCCTCCCAATTAAACAACAATATACAAATTAGTATTTCGGTACCCCACAATGAATGTAAAAATTATTTAGCAAAAAATTTTAACAACACGTGGGGGGATGCTATTATTTTTAACGTATATCTATGGTGTTTTATATTCAAATCATTAGCTTCTCAGCTAGTAGTTGAATGAAAAAGCATTTTAACTCTTTGAAGAGTTCATCTAAAGCAACATTATATAGTTAATGGGAACGTGAAGTGAAGTCTTCTTGAAGATCAAATCAGTCAAAATATTAAAACCTATTAAGCTATTAGTACAGTTTCAAAATAATTCTATTATTAGATAATGCTGTTTCCTGCTAGTCTGATTGAAAGTGTTCCACTAATCTCCAAGTGGGGCGGGTGTTCCGATCAGAAGGAAGCTTTACCCCACTGTTGAATGGTAAAATTTTGAAGCTAGATCGTTTCTTTCTTCAGAAATTCCACAATGAAATTAATTTTTATTTTCCAAACTGGCTAGATTTCGAAGTAAATGTAAATTGTTCAGGAACATTGTTATTGATGTTGATAAACTGCCACAAAGTACGAATATGACTTATGCACTTTGTATGTCAATGAGAAGACACGGAGGATAAAACGTTACAGCAGGGGACCACTGGCCTTCTGTGAGCAATGACTACCACTTAGGCATCACAGAGCACTTTGTTGAAACTGCATTCTTTCGCACTAACTGTGTACGTGGAGGCATGTGTGCATAGTTTTGTCGACGTGGCAAGAGAATAGAAAAATCGAGCACAAAGGAAAGCACACTTACTGTGCTTGTATTTAGGGGTGGGGAGCCATATCGTATCGCCCACAATAATACTGGTACAAATATTAATGCTGCTAAAAATTTTCATATCACAGTACTCTGACTGGTTGACATAATGGCGTCATGTATTTTGTGGAAGTCATGCAGCTCGCATACGCACCACCCAAAACCCAAAGTAGTACGCTAAAGAACAGTACTGGAGCGCTAGCAGGGCTTTAAGAAGTTCAGTGGAAGCGTTTAATCCAAAAAAAATGAATCATCTCCGTTGTGTGGAAGGGTTTTGAATATAGCAGAACACTCACAGAAAAAAAAACAGTTCAACTTAACAAGAGGATTGTACGTGCTTCGGGTACCTTCACAGTTACTTGTTCCTGATCACATATTAGTATATTTATGATTCACTAACGCTATAACAGATGTGAGCACACGCTGCTGGAGAAGCACTGTCTCTAAACTGATCAATATCACAACCTGACAGGATGACCATGCTAACTTCTAGCTAGCTAAAACTCAGCACAGATACCAAAGGAAGGTTATTTACTTCATCGTCAAAGTTTTACTTCATTATCCAGTGTATAACACCAAGCGAAAGCCCAGAAAGAGGAAGAGCTTGCTCGGCTCCACTTCAGCCAATCACGTACATCGCGCAGAGGGCAATTCATTGAGTTGATGCAGAAGTAATTGTTTTAATTTATTTTATTTTAATGTTACTATATTCTGTTGTATATTATAAGATACAATGTGTTTTTTATGAGAATAAAGTAATGACATATTGTGTAGGGTTGTATTTTCTTGAAATTGATAAAATATTTGTATTGAACAATTTGCCATCCAAAATTTTGTATCATATCGTTATTCCCATAATTCCCAAAAATATTGTTATATTATTTAAGAACCATATTCCCCACCTCTACTCGTAATATGTTTGGTGCCAGGAGAATGACGTTACTTCCATGTAAACACCTGTCCTCCACACAAACTGCACAAAACTGTCTGGTTTTCATTCTCGACACTGGTTTTGAAAGTTTGCTAGCTAAATGCCGTGTTATTGTTGGGCACCTAAAGGAAAGTACATCCAACACTCACAAACTAATGGAACAGCAAGTTGCATGTGGGGAGAACCACTTTCTATCTCTTGTCTGTTTTGTGTGTCCGTGCACGTGTGTCCACTGTCAAGTTATGCTGCATAAAATAAAAATAAGCTCAGATTAGTGTAAAACAATTTTAAAAAGTTGAAGAAGAAATAAATATAGTGTTCGTTGATATACTACTCGTTGATATTGCCAGCCTTTTGCCACTTGCAAAATTATGGAGTCAACAGAGGATGATTCAGCCTATAGTTAAATTTAAACATGATTGTACCTAAGATTATCTAAAATGATTGACAGCACTAATCACACGGATGAAGATTGCTACTGCAATTCAAGTAAGATAAAGATAAAAGGAATGAGGCTTCACTAAGCAAGCTGAGAATCCTGGAAAACAAGAATCTAAAGAGACCACAAACTAACATCCACCAAGATGTGAAGCAAAAAGTTAATTTAAGATAAGATAAGATAAGATATTTCTTTATTAATCCCGAAGGAAATTATTTTTCCAGTGCTTATTTAAAAATATAAATATACAAATACAAAGAAGAAATTTAGAAAAAATAAAATACAAATAAATACAAAGTACTATAAAACTAGGATGTACTATAAAAGACAGACATACAATAGAATAAAAATATATAGAAAACTGACAACAGTCGAATTACAGACAGGTGTTGAATTATTGATATTGCACATATAAGTTATTGCACATGTATGTTATTGCACACAGGATTGGAATTTTTAATTGCACAGTTTATATATTGCAGGACATGATAAGGCTTTGTTGAAGTTGCTGTTATGACAGCACCCGTGTTAAGGGGGAAGAGTTATACAGTTTGATTGCCATAGGTATAAATGACGTCCTGTGGCGTTCGGTTTTGGACTTTGGCAGTCTCAGTCTGTGGCTGAATGTGCTTCTGTGTGACATCAGTGTCTCATGTAGGGGATGTGATGTATTGTCCCTAATACTGAGAAGTTTCTTCAGCATCCTCCTTTCTGATACCTCAACTAACGACTCCAGCTCCACTCCAATGACAGAGCCCGCTTTCCTGATGAGCTTGTTAAGTCTGTTGGTGTCAGCTGATTTTAATCTGCTTCCCCAGCAGACTACGGCAGAGAAGATGATGCTGGAGACCACTGAGTGATAAAACATCAGCAGCATGGTTCTGCATACATTAAAGGACCTAAGTCTCCTGAGAAAGTACAGGCGACTCTGACCTCTTTTGTATACAGCATCTGTGTTCTTTGACCAGTCCAGTTTATTATCAATGTGAACACCCAGGTATTTATAGCTGTCCACAATGTTCACCTCACTGCCCGTGATGTTTATAGGGTTAGGGGTAGTCCTCTGCTTCCTAAAATCTACCACCAGCTCTTTAGTTTTTGAAACATTGAGCTGCAGGTGATTTTGTCCACACCACTCCACAAAACTGTCGACCACATTCCTGTACTCAGTCTCCTGGCCTCTCCTGATACAGCCCACGATAGCAGAATCATCGGAGAACTTCTGCAGATGGCAAAACTGTGAGCGGTGTCTGAAGTCTGAGGTGTAGAGCGTAAACAGGAAGGGGGATAAGACTGTCCCTTGAGGGGCCCCTGTGCTGCTCCTTATGGTGTCTGAGGTGAGGTTCTGCAGCCTCACATATTGTGGACGACCTGTTAGGTAGTTTGTGATCCAGGTCACCAGGGAAATATCCACCTGCATATCTGCAATTTGCAGGATATTGATGGTTTATTGCAGGTATGTTGTTTACATGACAAAACCTCTGTTACAAGTTAAACAGAAAAATTCAATAAACAATCATATTATGAATTTAAATAGTTTCTTTGTCTTCAATTTATATTCATTATTTACATTTATAGATGAAAAAAAACTTTCAGTCTTCTCATTGCGATTAGTCTCGATTAATTAAAAAAATGTGCGATTTGATTTTTGATTAAAAAAAAATAATTCGACAGTAGTTGTTTCTATGCATATATACTCTTTATTTGTGTGGCACATCAAAGTGTATGAAAAAGTTTTAGTGGGACTTAAACAAAGGTGTGTCATCTCATTTCTCATGCTGCAGAGTCTGGTGTCCATGACGGCCACAACAGTGAAGGTGAACCGAGCACTGTCTGTACCCCCTGTGCTCTTTCACCTGCCATTGACAGCGGATCCTACCCATACGGTTACCGTGTCTCCCCCATCAGCTCATCTAGGCCCAGGTCCGGTGCAGATGAGGCTGATCTCATATGAACTGAGAGAGGGACAGGTAAAAGCGACAGACTTTATTAGGTTTGCCTTGGTGATTTTCAACAAAAGACAATCATCCACTACACATCCTCTCATCTAGTGAATATTAAAATTTATTTACATTAAATAAACTTAATTGTGTTTCACAATGCTGCTTTGAAACATTATTAATACAGCTGTAGTGTTAAAATCCTCTCCTTGTCTTAATTTGGGCTTTTGCTTTTTGGTGCTACATGACTTATAATTTAAGTTGATTATAAAATAATGACACATGCATTATTGCGCTTAGGACAGTGAGAAATTGTTAGCATTGTGCCGTGTGGAAAGTGGACCAATTTCCCTTTCCTTGGGCATGAAGACCAAACGGAGTCCTCCTTCGCCATGGCTGGTATTGCACTTCCATGGAGGGGGCTTTGTGGCACAAACTTCTAAATCTCATGAGGTATGCAATTATTTTATTCTATAGCTTCTTATAGTTCTTATAGTTATGTTTTCTTTATATGTTAAGAGTGTGGTATGGAATGATTTGGATTCTGATTTGAGTTTGAGGGATTCTGAAGTTTGAAATGATCTAAGAAAGGAAAGAAATCTCTTTTTTTGCAACCATAACAAGTTAACATTCAAACAGAAAAACGTGCAATTAGATTACTTCTCCATGGAAAGCCTACCACCATTGACAGTAATTCATAAGAACTAGACACATCTTGGTTATCATAAACTTTCAACAATTATAAAGTTGGCTGTCCTGTAAGTTCACCTATTTTGTCTTGACTAGTTTATCTATTTTTTTTGTCACATATTTTAGTTTGAAAAGAAAAACCCTTCACAAACATGTGATGAAGACATTTAGTAGACGTGTATTTCAGCCCTTAATCTCTTAACAGTATGAAACGGCTTAATCCCTAAAGTGCCAACCTGTCACTACTTGTTTGCAAAATTCTCCTTCTCATCACACAAACAGTTCTCTTCAGTGGGAGTTCTCAAGACGATACATTAACTGCTCGAATGAGCCTCGTTCAGCATTTCTCAAGGTGCTGTGGATATGACTGTCAGTTATATACAAATACTTAAAACATATTTTAAAGCCTGTTAGCAAACATCCTATTTTTCAAAACTGATAAGAACCTAACAAATGCTGAAATTGCCAAAAATATTTTCTTTTCTTTTTTTCTTTTTCTTTTTCTTTTTCTTTTTAAACAGCTACACTGAACTTATCACTGTACAGCGCTGACTGCCTGCTGTCATCACGTCATGAGATAGGAGAAATATGTCACTGCCCTTTTCACTTTGGCGCATCTGCAGTCCCTGTCTCTCTGTCAAGGCAGTGGCTAATATCATGCCTTCATATTTTTTCATTGAAGCCGTTAAGCTGTTTTGAGCTCCTGGAAAATGAAAAAATTATCACACAATTATGCCTGAACCATTTTCCATGTTTTTCATGAGGGCTACAAAAAAAATTCTAAAAAGCTGATTTCACTTAATATGGCACGTTTAAAGTTTAACAGCACTAGTATTTATTTATTGGCCAATTCTTGGCTAAGCTTCAGTTTGTGATCAAATTGTTACATTGTAATTCCAAACTTATTAAATACCCATTCTCCCAAATTATATCAAGCAACTGGAACTATTTCAATACATTCACTCTTCATTTCTAGCCATATCTAAGGAGCTGGTCTCAGGACCTGAATGCCCCCATTCTGTCTGTGGACTACTCTCTGGCACCTGAAGCGCCATTTCCGAGGGCCTTGGAGGAGTGCTTCTATGCCTACTGCTGGGCCATCAAGAACCATAACCTGTTAGGTGAGCTTAATAAGGTATTTCATTGTGAATGAACTGGTGTGCTTTTCAGACTTATCAATGCTGTGAACGGTCCAGTGTTAGTTCAGGGGGATGAGCTGGACAGAAGCTTGGTGGGTCAAGGCAAGGCAGGGCAGGCTAAGGGTCTAAAAATAGCTGATGGGAGCCAGCCGTGATGAAGGTTAACTGTTCCTCCTGTGATGGCTCCCTGTGCATTCCAAATAGCTCGTCTCATTTGGAATGCATTTTGAAATCTTCAAGGAAAATAGAACTATGACTTTTTATAAACCTGAATGAGCTTAGAGGATCTCTCAGCAGAGATGCATGCAGAAGAAATATGAAACATCTAATTGAAAGGATTTCAAAATCAAATTAATTGGTGTAAATTCACCAAACTGGATTCAGCTATAAATTAAACAAGCTGGAACTCATCAAAGATTCAATACTAAAACTTAATCTTATACCTTAAAAATACTTTAAACGATATTTAGAGGAACTGTCATCCATCTTCCAGACTGCTTTCTTGAGTACTCCTTGAAATTGGTTAAAGAACAAGATAAGTTAAAATGTTGGATGTGACTATCTTCCTCAATGTTGTGCTGCACTGCTCCCAGAGGGAACAGACACCACTTGAAACTCCACTCACACACTTCTAGAGTAGAGCCTTATGAACATATTCATCATTCTACATTCTCTCACCTCAGCTCTGATGGGGGCATGCAGTGTTAATAATTCTTCTCATACATCTTTTGTGTGAAAACCCTACAAATCAGTGATAACGCAAGTTAGTTTATGTAGGGTTTGATTCAGAATCTTTCATTTTGCAGGTTGGACTGGAGAACGTGTGTGTTTGGCCGGTGATAGTGCTGGAGGAAACCTGTGTGTGACTGTGTCCATGCGGGCCGCTGCTCATGGTGTGCGCATGCCAGATGGTATAGTGGCCGCTTACCCTGCCACCCTGCTCACCGTCTATGCCTCGCCATCCCGCCTGCTCAGCCTCATGGACCCTATGCTGCCCCTCAGTGTACTCGCACGCTGCCTTAATGCTTATGCAGGTTAGTCAGAAACTCATGCAGGAATTTATTGATAAATTGGGTGAGCAGGAAAAGGCAGGCCCAATGCATAATTTAACACTGGTAATGGTTTAGCATATTTGCAATTATGGGACAGGTAAAGACATTAATGATGAAGGAACCTATATTTGGTTGAATTTGCAGCTGTGCCAGCGTGTGACCAGTTCAATGATAAGTATTATTTTTTTTTTTCTGTTATGACAATGGCAAATATTATGATATGCTAATTATTGCTATACAAGGTTCGAGATACAATGCAGAACCATAAACCAAGCAATGTGTAGGGCGGTCAAAGTTAACCAGTTATTAACTGCAAATTCATTTTAATTGCACTAATTTCAACATACTATTAATGCAGAGAGCATTTTGACTTTGACTCTTAGCCTCACCAGTACTTCTCTGTCCATGGGATCTGTTTTGTTTTAAAAACTGAGACTTTGATTCTTGGTTACATGTTTAGTTCAGACTCATTTATAAGTGTCTGTGGGGACTGAGACAGAAAAAGGATAAATATACAAGATGTTCATTTGTTACCTGTTACCACCCGCTTACACATCAACAAAATAACTAGTTTCATCAGCTTCGCCTCGCAAAAAACCAGCGTGATATGGCAGAAGTGAACTTTCTCTGCTTGTATGAAGATCTGTGTGGCCATGTCTGTGACTTTATTTGGAAATTTGGAATAAATTGTTCCATGGTATTTGCATGTCAATTGCATCGGAATTTGCATTTAAATGGCTGTAATTAATAATAATTTCAATTTGTAATTAAAAATATGTCATTGTCTGAAGTTCATTTATGAAATGTTCAGTTCATTGACAGATAATTAGTTTTGACAAAAAATTAACAAGAATTTTTTTTATGGAGAACACAACCCGTGTTTGTTAAACAGCAAGTAAACATCAGCTGAAGCTAGGTTGCTAACATCAAATCACAATCAGCATGTTAACATTAGCATCATATTAATTCCTTCTAGCCACTATTTGCATGACATGCTAATTCAGTGTCATCACTTTTGAACCAAACTTGTATTGCTTTTACACACAGATCCAAATCAAACTATTTTAAAAGGTTTCAGACTTATAACTTCAGACAAATAACCTAAGATGGCATAATACATGGCTAAATGGTCATTCTTTCTAACCACTTGCTAATTCATACTAGCATGTTAATTCATAACAGCACCATTTGGATGACATGCTAAATCAGTCTAGTGCTTTTTAACACTTCATGCCATGTCATTCTTTCCCACATAGGTCCCAATGAAACCATTTTTAATTTTCACACTTGAAAAGATGTTTAAAGCTTTTTTAAACTGTAAAGGATAAACTTTATCAAGCCAACATAAAGGTTCCAAATTGCAAATCATATCACAAATGCCTTCAATAAAAATGTATGATGTTAAATGTTAAGAAAATAAGGAAACATTTGGGATGTTAGGCCTAAACTCTTGACGGGTAGTATCTTTATGTTGCTTAATGGATCTTTTGACTAGATTTATTTTGCTCTCAGTTTCAAAATAGAGGGTTGGCGTTCTACACTTGTTCATGGAATTCATAATAAACGCTGCTTTTATTTGACGGACGTACAATAGACACTTTTTTTTCTTAATTTAGTTTGATTGTCTTTTTTGGTAGGAACAGACCCACAGGTGGAGAAGCAGGTGGAGAAGGTGAGCACTTTGAACATGGTGAAGAGAGATGCTTCCCTGATGCTGAAAGACTTCAAACAGGGAGCATCCAACTGGATCCATTCTCTGCTAGATCGGGGGAGTGCTATTACATCATCCGGTATGTTGGTCTAATAGAGCATGCTGAGCTTATCATTATGCTCTGTGTGTCTAAAACAGCATTTATCAATATGTCTTTTTATTATTATATTCCCTACAGACTCTTAATTATTGTGTCTTTGTAATAGTGTAGGTGGATAATTATTTCATCTCTTTTAATTAAGTTTGAATTATCATGCTCCAATCCCTCTTGGAGCACTGCTTTGCATGGTCTAATTGGCTACATGGTGATAATCGCCATTTGTTCGGAGCTATTTGTGATGTCTGTTAAGCTCAGTCTCCAGTCTGTAATGCGTGACAACAGAAGCTTTGTTAATCGTGATTTTTCTGAGGATGTGCAGTTAGAATTAAGGCCTCTATTAGGTTTGGAACCCTCATATGGGCAGGCCGCTGTCTTTTTCCTGGAAGGCTCACCAAGGGACTGCCTATGGGGCTTGTTGGCTTTTTGGCAGTCTATTCTGTGTTGTGTTCCAGCAAACCCTTGGACAAGGTACCATGAAACAGCTCATCAACTTTCTTTGTCGAGTCAGGCTTTGATCCTGATGCTAATATTAGTTCACGGGTATGTGGACGTAAAGCATGATGTTGGCCCCAAATAACCAATCACGATGAACATGATAAAGCCAAATAGTTTTTTGCACTGCGGAGGAGGAGCAAGAGAGTTTTCGAAAGTTACAAAATATGATCCATATTTTACATATTTTTGTGTCGTAGTAATACCAACCAGATGTGATCGTTTTCAAGAAATCAGCAATTTTCTGCCAACAATGACAAAGAACCTCGTTCTGTTTAATGTAAATCTGAATATCGAGCATGATATGCATTTGATAACGATAGCATATTTTTTACCGTGTTAATTTCATTACCTTTAAATTTTTTATGTCATGTTAACGTGTTTATTGTTGTATTAAAACAACAAATAAATGCTTATTTCTTTACAAATATATGTTTACAATGAAAAGGTCACTATATTTTAGTGTTTATTTTTTGGAAGATGTAACCTCAACGCAAAACGATCATAGCAGCAGATAAAAATTTAGGTCTGGAGCAGGTTGGGTGTACAACACACCATCTGCAGTACAGAGCAGGATTCTGTGTGACATATTTTGTATGTGTGACGAAGCTTGCAAATGTAAGATATCCCTTCAGCAGATAATCTGTATCTTTTATGCTAATACGTGTCAGAAAATGCTTCGGGATTTTGTTCTTCCCGAAATAAGTGAGAGTTGAACAATTTGCGCACAAATATGCACAGGATTGGGAAGAAAATGTGGAGTTAATGTTAGACGCTAGTATTACGTATTATCTGTGTGTGTGTGTGTGTGCAAGAGAGAGAGAATTGTATCCTCTTCTCATTTGTGTACCGAAACAAACCCTCACTAAAATAGTTTAGTCTGAATAATTGCCCCATCTAGCCACAAAATTTGAGCATTAATTGAACCTAAATGTCTACATAAGAATTCCCAACACATCTCTTGTTTTAGCCTCTGTTTTGCATTCTGTCACCATTTTTTAACTGCAACTTTGATTACGTGATTGTGTACACGTGTGTGGATGCACGTGCTTGTGTACAAGAGAGAGATTTTTATCTTTTTCTCGTTTGTGTACCCAAACAAACCATCGCTCAAATAGTTTAGTGTGCATAATTGCACCATCTAGCCACAATAATTGAGCATTAATTGAACCTAAACCTACATTAATTGAACCTACATAAGATTTCCCAACAGCTCTCTTGTTTTAGCCTCTGTGTTTGCATTGTCACCTTTTATTTTAACTGGAACTTTGATTGCATGCTCACACATCTGAAATGAAAAGCTGATAACCATCTCAAATAAAGCCTGAATGATTTGACATGCTGCAGTTGGCCAAAGGCTTGTCAGTTGGTGTAAATAGACTGCCAACAACCCCAGATCCCAGATTCATTAGCTCACCCAGAGAGGGAGAGTAGAGCTGTTCAGTATGGCGATGCCGTCAGCATAAAGGAGCACTGTTAAAGGGGTTTAACACATAGACAACACTTTATGATCAGCTCCTGCCAGCCACAATTTCCATATTCAGAAAACCACATGGTAGAGATTAGTTTCTATCACAGTACTGCTTTGTGTTTTTTCTGTTTTTACTCCCCTTGAGAGGGTATAAACATGAGAGGCTCTAATGGTTTCATGACTGCCTCTGAAATGCACTGGACATAGATTAATATGAGTCAAGTTGTTCTTGTTTAGCAATGATCTTTTTAATGAGTTTAAACACAATCTCCCCTGCTCTGTGTTGACCAAACGGTGGCATGTCAACAGTTGGCCATTCTGAATGTCAGTCTGTAATCACCCACTTTGTTTGCTTTTCACACTGATTGAACCAGTGAGTGATGCCACTGTTTCATTGGGCTCTGAGTTATTAAAACATTATAGAACAAATGCAAAATTAATATTTTGAACCAGATAAACCTTTTTATCTTGGAAAAAATGTACCTTTCCCGTTTGTGTCTGTAATTCACATCAATTTCATATGAAAAATCCTCTCCAAGATTCTAATTGTTTTAGAGATTTAATCAGTATAGTGCCTGAAATCAAGGTTTACAAACAACATTCCCAGTTTTCTTGAAATGACTGTCATCTGTCTCCCTTTCAGACACTGTGAGACAGAGTGTTTCAGAAACATCTCTGAGCTCTCCTCACACAGACCCTCAACTTCCTCCAGAAGCATCACTGGAGAAAGATTCTCGGAGGAGCCAGACATGCCAGGACTTGGGAACACACAGTAAAAGCAGCACCAGCAATAGGCAGAAGAATACTAGCCAGACTGCCAATCACCTTAACAGCACCACTGCCAACCACAACAATGTCCATGACATCAGGCTGACACCCAAGGTACACCTTTAAACAAATCGCAGCCCCTCTCTGAAGCTATAGTGGTGATGTATATTCAGCCAGTTAAATTAGCCATCTGAACGATTTGCATTCTGCTAGGAATTCATTAGGCTTTAGGGCTGTGTGAAATATATGGTGTATGTTATATGCATTCTACTCTGAGAGTGACCCAGAATCTGTTGTTTTGGTAGTGTCACAGTTGTTGGTAGACCATATGCAGTTGGTTTCAGAAAAACAATTATTTGTTATGTAATGATTAGCGGCAGTCAGAGCTGTGGCCTCTGATGATCTAATGCACTGAATTAAATGTTGCATTAATGCTGTTATGTTTTTATTGCTTACATTAAATTAGCGATCTCTTAGTACTGTATGTGCATATTTATTTGATTACTCTGTTATTCTTGGCAAACTGAAAGATGGTGTCTAGTGAATTGAACCCAAAAAAACTCTGACTGTTGCTGTTATACAGGTGTTAAAATCACAGAGAAGCTATGTTTCAATGGGTTAGGGCAGGGGTCGGCAACCCGTGGCTCTGGAGCCGCATGTGGCTCTTTAGCGCTGCCCTAGTGGCTCCCTGGAGCTTTTTCAAAAATGAAAAAATAAAAGGAAAAAGGTAAATATGTTTTTTGTTTAATATGGTTTCTATAGGAGGACAAACATTCTTAACGTTTTCCAATGCTGTAAAAGAGTGTAGAATAAATATTTTAATTTCAACATTTCTGTCAGCGACGATTTGCGTCATCACCCGCGACACACGTTTCTACCAGCAGGGGGCGGGATGCCAGCTTGGGGGCTGCTGTAAACAAACCAGCGGCTGTGTGGTGGGCCATGGATCCCAAAGAGAAAAATAACTGAGGAGAACTGAGGTTTCAACGGTTCTTGGACCGAATCGTTTGTATTCGTTGCCGATGCGGAAGGATTGCCTGAATGTTTGCTCTGTGTTGGGAAGTTGTCTAATAACAAGAGTAACGTGGAAAGACATTTCCAGGGAAGGCACGCACGTATTTAGTAACAAAGTGGCTGTGATTTTATATACTTCTTTTCAAAAGGCTACTGTTTTATTTTTATAAATGTATGCTGCGTTTTTTCGCATTGTTTGTTGCCCAGTTAAGGGGCACGTTGTGCACGTTCCATTTTGATGTTGTTTTTGTGAATCCTCAAAATAAAAATGACATCAAAAATTCGATTTCTTTATTGCATTTCTCTAATTTCATCAAAGCAATGAAACATAATTCATTAATATTGTAATCATACAACAGAGTATAGTCACGTGGTGCGTCGTTCTCTACAGGATTCACTGCAGGGAAAATAAACATTTAATCATTATGTATTCGTAGCAAACTTAGTCATTTTTATAGTAGGCTAATATAGATACATAAAGCATGTGTTGCCTTCATTATAAGGCTTATACAAGGCTTTTAATTTTTTGCGGCTCCGGACCTATTTGTTTTTTTTGGTCGAATATGGCTCTTTCAACATTTTGGGTTGCCGACCCCTGGGTTAGGGTCACAGGATGCCTACAGTGCCAGAAAGGCAATGCTTGGTACATTGTTTAAATGACTGGTTTTGAGCTAAGGTAGCTTTGGTTTTATTTACTGCCATTTTCTTATAAATTATCTAATGCTCTATGTACTCAACCCCAGAGCGTGAAAGTGTAAAGCTCTTCAGTATGGCAATGCTGATAATCTTGATAGAGATGTTTAGGATTATTATGCAGATATATAGGTCTTCTTAAATGGTTGCTAGGGTAAAGGGTTTTTTCCCCCCATGTATTTTCAGTGAATAAGTGGCATAAGCAAACCCTTGTGTCTATCATTTTCTGAAGCGGAGATACACCCTATGTGAGTTTAGTGCTGTCCTATTAAGTATCCTATCGTATCTTGTCATTCAGTGATCAAAAATAATTTCCCTATCTTGTAAAATTAGTAATCGAGGATACAGATCGTAACTGCGGTAAATGGTGTGGTTGTTCTATTCCTTGTTTTTTTTTAAAGATATTTTATTTCTGTCTTAGCCCGAGGATGTGACTTTCTTCCTCTCCAAAGAAGTGGATCTTTCTGTGTCTGAGTCATTTTCCTCTGTGGCCATTCCTCCCCCTGGTGGTGAGGAGGACGCTGAGAATTCCCATGAGTTTCCTGAAGGTTTTGAACCTCTGCGTTCAGAAAAGATGGCAGAGATGAACGTTCAGAGTTCTCCCATTGTCAGGAATCCCTATATGTCTCCTCTTCTGGCCCCAGACAGTATGCTGAAGGGACTGCCTCCAGTGCACATTGTGGTAAGGACAAAGGCATGATTGTCACATAAATATCAGCAAAGAAATGCAAATATCGTCATTTGAAGCATTATATCTTGAGGTCACATTTTCCTTTAAAGTCCCTGTTTTGTGTTGATGAACAATGTTTTTTTCAAGAGTTTGTTGTTTTTCTGCCTAGATGGATCTGAAGCTTTCAGATCTCAGTGGTTTTGACACAGTATGATAAAAATTTTGTTAGAACACATTAAACACAAATATTGCAAATACTGATGACAAACAGATATACAACGGCTAAGCATGCATTATTCCATTGTAATAGCACAATGTGCAGTCGGAAAACCAACAAAGTGTATGCCACAGTCTTTGCCAACACTGGCATATTTAAGTTATTATTAATATCTGAGCTGCAATAAATGAGTGAAAACAATCTTGCTTTGACTACGCTGAAAAAAGTAGTGCTGAAGTTATAATTCGTTGTTTTGTTTTAATATGGAATTATACCAGAAACTGGGTCTCCATGCTCCATCACTCCATTCTTATTTTCTTAAACATATTGATGACTCTTGTTCTCCATCTTCATGAAAGCAGCTAAATCAATTGTGTCTGTTTTGGCCAGCATGATAGTTGGTGTAAAAAAAACTTAAAAAAATATGATCACTAAAACCATCCAAGTTGAGCAAATCTGTGAACTGTCATCTAGCATGCTCACATTAAGTTGTCGTGGTAATGTTACAGTGGTTAACAATATAGTGCAAAGATACATAGTAGGTTTGGGTGATATGGGTTAGCGTTCATGTCACAATATTTTCCACTGTCCAGACGGTATTATTATTATATGACAGGAAAATAAAAATAAAAAAATCATTTGAAATTTTAAAAAATTACATTTTAGTAGACGTAATAACATTAGAGGCAAAGTTTGCATTTTAACCTTATGTAAAGTGCGAGATTAGACAGAGAATTGAAAACCTTTTGTCACTGTTAAATATGACAAATATTTTTTTCATTTCTATCTGGTTTACCTGCTGACGTTTCTCTTCAAACTGCACTCAGTGTTTAATTCTGAGGTGTGAAATCTGTTATCGATAGCCTGCTAGAATATTTTCAAGATGAACCCTCTGAAAGTTATACACATCCAAATGTGACTGCCTAACACCTTCTCCACCTTATTACCTACAAGTTTCCCTCACGTGGTTTTTTCTCACCAGGTTATTTTGTACTTAATTTCTCGCTCTCTGTTTGCTGGAACTGGACCAAAACACTTGCAATACAGACTCTACAACTTTATTTACACATTTTCACTAATAACCAGAGTCTTGATTCAACAGTTAAGACTGGTGAGAGAGAGAAAGTAAGTAATAAAGAAAGAGAGAGAGTGAGTGAAAGAGTGTGCGCTGAGGGGAAGTCCACACAGCTCGCCAACAGTTGCCAACTTTGTTGCTGGAATTAGTGTCTCTTTAGACCACCCAGCGACTTTTTTTTTAATAATCCAGCGAATAGTAACCCATCTAGTGACAGTTGCTAAAAGTTTCCAGGAACGGCAGAAAATTAGTTTGTTCTAGCTGACTTGATTTCAGACAGAACAGGAGCTGATGCAATCACTGTAGCTGACTAGCTTCCCCGTCTGCTCTCGGAACAAGTGCTCGTATCACGTCAGCTCCTGTATTTCTTCATCTAAACATCAAGTAAATTGAGTGTGTGCAATCAAAACATCAAGCTGAATTAATGAAATTTCCAAATGTGACCATATCCATGGTATTGCAAAATTCATATAATAGTGATAGTGAAACAACTTAACTGGACTACATGTGTGGTTATTGGTAAACATTCAACACTTGCCAGCCAATCACAGTCGAGTATCCAGACAGACCATGACATAACTTGTTTCAACTACATTCAATAATACTTTAATGAGCGTCCTCTTCTAGAACCCAATTAGATTTTTGAGATTCCACCATAATCACCCCCTCTTCTTTTCTCTCAGGCCTGTCATCTGGACCCAATGCTAGATGACTCTGTGATGTTTGCCAAGAGGCTGAGAACAATAGGTCAGCCAGTGACGTTGTGTGTGGTGGATGACCTTCCTCATGGCTTTCTCAGTCTGTCACAACTGTCTAGGGAGACACGAGAAGCCGCTAACATTTGCATGGAGCGAATCAAGAATGTCTTCACAATGGAAGACCCTCCCCCTGAGATGCGAAGGCACCGCAAGCTAGAGCGGACTAACCCAAAGCCTTCAGCCATCAAGAGACAACTGGATTCACTGTTAAATGCACCAGAAGAGGTGGAGGCTTTATCTACCAGGGGTAAAGCTTCTTCTGAGGAATGAGTTTGTTCTAGACGAAAAGAAAATGAACAGGAAGTGTAATATTAGGTTAAATTATAACTTAAGATGAAATCAGTCAAAGTTGACTAGCTTTATTTTCAAATGTTTTCATGAACTTCTTTATCTTTACACCACTTTGCCTTTTGTTGCATCATACCAGCACATATTATCCTGCCTCTTGTACAATTTATATTTTTTGGAGAAAGTATAGATTCTAAACCTCACTCTTTATAGCACTAACATTGCTCTACGTACAAGCCATAGGAAGTATTGCTGCTATGTCAGCGTCCCTGGGACTAACTGACAAAATCCTTTTTTTATGATGGAACTGTTTTCTGAAATATTTATCTTGGCTCCTAAAGGATGAGTAGAGTTTGAGTGGAAGATCTGATGCTGTGTTGTCTTTTTAGAGTTCATTTATGGTAAGATGATGATGAGCTCAATGCTGTATCTCCCTGAATGTGGTGTCTGATGTTACATGATTTCTTTAGTGTGCGGTTTTGTTTCAACCAAACTCATCTATGAAAGTCTTTGTAGTGGCACTGAGCATTGTTAAAGTTTCTCTTGAACTGGTTTGTTCCCTCTTATATTCCTTTTATATTTAAATAGCCTCTGTTTGTTTTAATTTCAAACAGCTTTGTTTCAGATGCCACCCTTAAGCTATTTTTAGTTATGAAAGCTACTTGAATCCACTGGTGATAAGCCTCAGTGGACAATGAGTTTCACTGTTTTATGGAAGAAAAATTGGCTATGATGTCAAACTGGTGTGGTTATATGACACAAGCCGTAAAAGAGTAAATTATCTTAAAATAGTCACGTCCCTGGTTTCTGTGTCATTTTAATTATTTTTTGTTATGTGTTGCTTTTGTCCAATACAAATTGCAATTAAATCTATTATTTTAAGCAAACACTGGATGTTGGTTGTTCTTTAAGGAAAAATCACCTGCTGTGAAATAATATTGTTGAGTGAATTAAAAACAGTTTGGCAACATGGGGCATTATTCTTTAAACTTCTAATTCCTCCATTGGACCAACAACAAATCGTATCCAAAAAAAAAAAACAAAAGCATTAAAACCAACTTTACAATATTATAAAACAGAATTATAAAACTGTTAGAAACAGCTCCCGAGTAAAGTCTGCAAGCGCCAAGTCGCAGTGAATCTTCTTGTGGAATGCTCACATTATAGAAATATAAAGGTACTCAAAACGTAATGGTTACTTTTTAACCCCCGTTCCCTGAACAGGGAACGGAGACTTATGTCACTGACGACTACGGGAATGCTCCGCTAGGGGTGCTCTACTCATTCCACACTGTTTTCAAAATGCCAATCAGCGAACGCGCTGATGGTCACGTGATCATGCCGTCCCGCATAAACCGGCAATTTTGTCTCATACCAGAGGAAGAAGCATCAATCCCAGAGCTGAAACGAGACTTGCGGAGGCCATACTTGCATATATAGCTAAAGCAATAGTTTTCGAGAGTTAGTCTTTCGAAGGAACTGCTGGGCCCTCCTGTGCCCGGGGTCATAAGAGATTCAGCCAGTAGTCCCTCATAGAGGGCACACACAAGGACAATACTAGAAATACTCCGCTGACTACTACACCTGTTTAGGCGAGAGGAGCCAAAAAGCTGGAGGTTATCTCCAGGGGCAAAATAGCGCATGTATAACTAAGAATAGCGCAACACAATCTGGATACCCCTTTGTACATCTCAGACAATGCTACCACCACTTAGCACGGCTGAAGAGACGGATTCAATGCTCAGGTTATAGTACCTGGTGAAGGTGTTTGGTGTCGACCAACCCTGCAGCCTTGCCGATCTCTGCCAGCGGAGTCCCCCTTGCCAATGCCCAGGAGGCCACCCCTGATCGAGTGGGCTCTCAACTGCAAGAAGCAAGGGACATCGGACGCTGTGTATGCGGTAGAGATGGCCTCCTAGTGGGCCAACCTCTGTTTGGAGACAGCCTTCCCTATTGTCTGCTGTCCTCCAAAGCATACAAAGAGATGATCAGAACACTTAAGGTTCCGGGTCCTTTCTACATAGATCCTCAGTGCTCAAACTGGGCAATTAGGACCAGGGGCTGATGCTGTCTCCTCTCCGGGCAGAGCTTGGAGGTTCACTACCTGAGTTTTGAAGGGGATGGTAGGAACCTTGGACGCATATCCAGGCCTGGGCTTCAGAATAACATGAGTATCACCAGGTCTGAAATTTAAGCAGGTCTCATCGACAGAGTGCCTGCAGATCCCCCACCCTGTAAATCGAGGCTAACGCAACCAGGAGCACTGTCTTAATTGACAGAATTTTAAGCTCTACTGAATCAAGCGGCTCGAATGGAGAACCTTGAAGTCCTCTAAGGACAATGGAAAGGTCCCAGGAGGGAACTAAGAACAGCCTAGAGGGTCTAACCCTTCTGGCCACTGAGGAATCTGACCGTTAACCTGTGTCGTTCCAACATGTTGTCTTCACTGCCAAAAATGCACTCTTGGAACAAGAAAATAAAACCTCAAATAAAGTTAAACTCTTCCTATATCAAGCAAACAAATCTGCCAATGGGGTAAGCAACTTTGACTTGGCAAGAATTCTTAAAATTAGAAAAAAATTCTAGCTGATAACAAATCCTGTTGGATCTTACAAATGGACAAAAACTCTTAAAACAAGTCTTTCCAAACTGTGAAACTGAACTGAAACTAGATTATTCTAACTTGTATCTAGTCTCTAGTGCTCTTAAAACTAGACAATCTGTCTTAAAACTAGGATGTTTTCTCTTTTATTTAAGACTTACTTAGAAAATGTAGTATTAAAATAAGTATATATGACCTTCAATTAAGAACGTTTGTGCTCATTTTTAGTTCTTAAAATAGAATATGGGATCTTAAAACTACAAAATCTAGCTTAAAATTTATATATATATTATTTAGGCCTATTGATGCAATTTCAGATCAGACAGTGCTGATAGGAGACTACACTGCAAAAAATGAATTTTAAGGAAAGCTGAAAATGCTTAAAATTAGGTTGAAAATCTTGATTTTCTTATTTTAGGAAGAATTTTCTAATTTAAACTTTTTGGGTATAGATTACTTTGCTTATTTTGATAAAATAACACTTATATTTTCTTGAGGAGAAAAAAAATCTTATTCTGGTCATTTATTTTCTTGAATTAAAAAACTATGTGAAACAAGTTGCCGATTTTGCCACTGATCTTAAAACAAGAATCTTAAAACAAGAATTTATGACACAACATATTCTTATATCAAGAATGTTAGTGATATTTTATTTTAAGAAATCAATATTAAATACTGGTTAAAAGCATGCATCTTGGAACAAGAAAAAAAATCTTAAATCTAGTTCTAGTCTAGATCAAGTAAAGGTAAGAACATTTGATTTCTTGAAATAAGACTCAAATGTTTGTGAAAAAAAATAAGAAAAAGGATCTACACCGTAGATAAATCATCAATACCCCAAACCTTAATACCCCATCCAGTTGTGAACTAACTTTGATGGAAGAGATCTGTACTTCAAAAAAGCACTCTTGAAACAAGAAAAAAAACTCAAATATAGATGAACTCTTCCTAGATCAAGCAAAAGATTCTGCTAATGGGGCGAGCAAATTTCAGTTGGTTAGAATTCTTAAAATTAGCAAAAACTTTTAGCTGGTAACATAAGCTGTTGGATCTTAAACAAATACAAAAACTCTCAAAACAAGTCTTTCCAAGTCATTTCCAAGAATATTCCAACTTGTATCTAGTCACTAGTGGTCTTAAAACTAGAATGTTTTCTCTTTTGGTTTTATATAGCTTATCAGAAACAAAATAAGAAGATTTACCGATCTTCTCCTCAGAGCTCTACTAAGTGTTCTTCCTCTCTCTTATCTGAACTGTCCTATCTAAAAATGCATCGATAGGCCTAAATAATATATAATATAATTATTTAAAATTAAATTTGTAAGCTAGAATTTCTAGTTTTAAGAACCCATATTCTACTTTAAGAACTAAAATCAAGCACAAACTTTCTTAATTTAAGGTCGTATATACTTATTTTAATACAAAATCTTCTAAGTTAGTCTTAAATAAAAGAGAAAACATCCTAGTTTTAAGACAGATTGTCTAGTTTTAAGACCACTAGAGACTAAATACGAGTTGAATTATTCTAGTTTCAGTGCAGTGTTACAACTTGTAAAGTCTTGTTTTGAGAGTTTTTGTCTATTTATCAGCTAGACTTTTTTTTCTAATTTTAAGAAATCTTGCCAAGGCAAATTTGCTTACCCCTTTGGCAGATTTTTTTGCTTGATATAGGAAGAGTTTATCTATATTTGAGTTTTTTTGTTTCAAGAATGCTTTTTTGAAGTACAGATCTCTTCCATCAAAGTTAGTACACAACTGGATGGTGTATTAAGGTTTGGGGTATTGATGATGTATTTATGTTGTAGATTATTTTTCTTCTTTTCTTTTAACAAACATTTGAGTCTTATTTCAAGAATTCAAATGTTCTTCCCCATTGTCAGAAGACTAGAACAAGATTTAAGATTTTTTTTCTTGTTCCAAGATGCATGTTTTTACCAGTATGTAATATTGATTTCTTAAAATAAGATATCAATAACATTCTTGAAATAAGAATATGTTTAGTCAAAATTCTTGTTTTAAGATTCTTGTTTTACGATCAGTGGCAAAATCAGCAAAATTCAAGAAAATAAATGACCAGAATAAGAATTTTTTTCTCCTCAAGAAAATACAAGTGTTATTTTCTCAAAATAAGCTAAGTAAACTATACCCAAAAGATTTCAATTAGAAAATTCTTCCTAAAATAAGAAAATCAAGATTTTCAATCTAATTTTAAGCATTTTCAGCTTTGCTTAGAATTAACTTTTTGCAGTGTTCAACCGGAAATCACGGCAATGTAAACCTTCAGGGTGGATGGAGACAGTCCTCGATCCAGACCCTCTTGAAGGAAGGTTAGCTCGAGTTCAACGGGGCAGCTACTTGGCGAGAGTGACACCAGTCAACGAACTGACCCCACTTGCTGGCATAACAGGCCCAAGTAGAGGGAGCTCTGGCAAGAGAGAGAGTTTGAACCACAGACAGTGGCATTACCCGGGGGTCCTCCACGGCATGATGTGCCAGACATGGCATAGTCGGCAAGGATTCAATAGTCTGATCAGCCGTTGACCCTGAAGAGGTGCCAGGAGCAACCTCACCCTGCAACTGAGAACTGAAAACTCAAAAAACTGAAATCACTCAAAAGGACTGGTAAGAATAACTCTTTGTTATTTGTGCTTACTGTGTTTGTTAATGTTATGAAAAGTGATGTGTCTCTCTTGTTTTTGTTCAGATCAGATGAGGTTTAGCTGTGGGGGGAAAAGCTCTTAACTCTGATACAGAGAAAGAAGTGTGGGGAAAATAAGACTCTTAATTAAAAAGAACCAGGCAGTGAGGCCTGACATACACTGAAGGAAGTGTAGGGTGAGACACTCATGTTGGTTATTTGAAAACTTTCTTACAAAGAGAAAGGGTTAAAAAATAGTGGTAGATATATTATTACTTTAGAACCATAAAACATCTAATCTTAGTTAAGCCTGAACGGGTGGGCTCCAACACCATGAAATCCAGGGCTACCACCTCTTTTGGCTTAGAGGCCAACAAATGGCCCATGAAACTGGCCCGTCCTGGTTTTTTTTGCCACTTGACAGTGGCTACACTGTCGACACCACTGCGCAATGTCTTTGGACTATACTCGGATGTCTACTCGGCCAATAATATCGCTTTTGCACTAGGTCCAACGTTCGATCGATTCCTAGGTGCCCATGTTCCTGGTGTAGTTGTGTCAAAACCATGGGTCTTAGGGAGGTGAGTAGCACAAGCTGCAAGGTCCACTCAGGGCTGTTGTCACTACACCGCTGACGGAAGAGCAGATTATCCTCCTCACGGAATCGATCGACTTGGCATAGCACTGTCACCTCCTGAGGGAGCAGTCTCCGTTCCTCAGCAGTGGGTGTTCTCCCCTGTCTCCAGAGGTCCCACGCTGTTCGGATGCTCAGATCTTCCTTCTGCAGGACCTCTATATCCTGCTCCAGGGCAGGCAGGACTAACGCAGAATACTGGGTAACAGGGGCCCTTTCTGACTGCCTAATAGCCTCAGGCTTGGTGGTTCCAGGCAGGATCTTTACCAGCTCTTGATGGCTAGTTGGTCCTTGCCGGGACGGTACCTGATAGTGAAATTGAATGCGGCCAACTGAGCTGCCCACCGCTGCTCAGTGGCCCCAAGCTTGGCCATGTTCAGGTGGCTAAGAGGATTGTTATCCGTAAATACAGTACACCTCTGCCCCAGTAGGTAGTCGCGAAACTTCTCAGTCATGGCCACTTAAGTGCAAGAAATTCGAGTTTCATCGAGCTGTAGTTGGACATGTTGCGCTCAGTGGGCCGAAGACCACAGTTGACATATTGGATGGGTCGGACTTTACCCTGCTGTTTAGCTTTTAACCCTTCCCCACACAGTCGGCCAAGTACCGTTTCTAGCCGCTCTAGATGCTGCTCTACTGAAGACGAAAATACAACGATGTCGTCGAGGTAGAGCAGAAGTGACTGGCCCTGTTTATCTCCGAATATAAGTTCCATCAGCCTCTGGAAGGTACTCGGGGTGTTGCAGAGGCCAAACAGAAGACGGTTAAAATAAAAGAGCCCAAAGGGCATACAAAAAGCAGTCTTATACTTGTCACACTCTGTCACATGAACTTGGTGGTAGCCACTGGCCAGGTCAAGAGTGGAGAACCACTTGGCCCCGGACATAAAGACAGACTTTCTAACTTTCACTCATCACCTCTCTCACTCCACACATTCACCTCACACTCCGCACAGTTTGCACAATCGTGGACTTGAAACAGCGCAAGTCACTTTAAAAACATCCACACTGCACTTTAGTGACCTTCTGTCACACACAAATCACTTGCCATTCTTGCACGTCACATCTCTATTCCATTTGTACTTATTTCATTTTGTACTTTATTTCATTTTCATTTGTATTATATTGTATTCCATTGTACTTTATTTCATCTGTATTATATTGTATTTAGTACTTATTTAAATTCATATCTACTTGTTTTCTTATAATTTATGTTTTATTTTTATCTTTTTATCTATTTCCTAATGGTTACAGGTTGGACAGTCGTACAATACATTTCACTGCACGTCGTACTCTGTATGTATATGTATGTGACAAATAAAATCTGAATCTGAATCTGAACAGCGAGTCCAAGGTTTCCTCGATGCGCGGCAATGGGAACGCATCCTTGCGTGTCCGGGCATTCAGTTGTCTATAATCAACACAGAGCCTGAGTGTCCCATCACAAGGACGACTGGGGAAGCGTAAGGGCTGCAGCTCTCTCGAATGATGTTGGTTTCGAGGAGCTGAGAAATGTGGGTCCTAACCAAATCATAATCCGATGGGGGTATACGCCGGTAGCGCTGACGGAATGGGTGTCTCATCAGTCAAAGAGATGGTGTGGGTGAGCAAGCTAGAGCAACCCAAATCCCCATCACTTTCAGAGAAAACAGGGTGAAATTTTAACAACAGTGAACGCACATGGCCTTGCTCTGCTATTGAAAGTCTGGCCAAGTCGAGCCTTTCGATCTGCTCCGAGACCGGGGGCAAAACAGTCGATGTCTGGAACCTCCTCTACACCAGGGGGGAGATTTACCACAAACACCCCCTGCAAGGTCCCTAAAAGGGTTTTTCTAAACAGTTGTACATCTGTCTTGCCCACATTGTTGAAAGGAACATAACCAGACCCCGCTGCACCTGCACTAACGAAGGTGAGACTAAAAAGCCAGCTGGTAGTCAACTTTCAGAGGGTTCCAGAAGTACTGTCTGGTCCCCATACTGTTCGGAACATGAAGCAGCCATAATTTTCATGGAGCCGCCCAGGATCCAGCAGGCTTTTAGGCCTAGTGATCGGGTATACATAGGGTCCCTGGATGAAGCCTGCTCGAGCTGATGGCAGCGCTGTAAGGCCTGAAACACTGGGATAGATATAGTAAAAGCCATAGGTGAATCAAAATCATATCTCCATACTGACTGAATAGCTCTTTATAACACCGGGTCAACACATTCATCCCGAGTATGCCGGGAACGTGAGAATTTGTGGATCCAACAGGATCCTGCACCACCAATATGCCACATCCGAACATAAACTGCCCACAGACATTAACATTCAGCTCTGTGTAGCCCACATATGGGATCAATGAGCCTTTGGCAGTCTGGAGCTTTAGCCAATTACACTCCTTCAGGCCATCATGTCTCCTTGACCCAAAGTTTGCAATAAAGAAACTCTCAACAATAGTAGACACCATTGACCCAGTGTCAATGAGACATGGAACTTCCACCCCTTCCGCTGTCACTATTAGGTGGGAGCAAGGGGCCATTCCCTGCTGGGATGTGACTCCTTAGCTCAGCAGGGCCTAGTTTTCTGCCGGCCTAGGGTTGGATCGCCCATCACTCCTTCTTGAAGTGGGCTCATTACGAGAATACCGAGGGGGTGTGGCACTCGCTTCCCGTCCCACTCACAGGCATAATGCCCTGGTCTTTGGCACCGTTGACACATAACATCCGCGGCCTGTGGTGCTTGCCGCAGACCAGGGGAGGAAAGCCTGTCATTTAGGCTCTGAGTGAGTTGGTCTAATTGCCACTGTTGTGCTCTTAAAATGTCCCGCAACTCTTTATATTCAGAATCTACTTGCCCTTGGACCCTATACTGTGCCCCATAAGCCATGGGCAATGACTGGGACCTCCCCCTAGCGGTCCTTGGTCTAGCCTCTTGCTCCCACTTGATTGCTTCAGCCTGGACCTGTAGCAAGGTAGCAGTGGGCTTACCACAGACAAACTGTTTAAGCTCACGCCGCAGGGCACTATCACCCACATGCTCTACAAATTGATCGTGCAGAACGGTGTCTGAATTTGGGATGGCAGTGGGAGCCTGTCTTTTGACCTTCTCCAGAAGAGACATCAGAGCCAGGAAAAACTCTAATAATGATTCGCCCTCGAGATGGTCAGATAAGAACAAGGCCTTCTCAGATCTCGACAAGTGCCTCACACGCATGTAGTCCTTGGCCTACTCTAACCACTCGTCTATGAGTATGCCAGTTTTGCCATTAAATTTAGGACATCACTGCGTGCAGATCAGCAGACTCATCAGACCTTTGTTCAGATTCCTGACGTAACCGATTGTTGTCTGCTCTCAGCTGCGCTGCCAATTCCCGCAACTCCTGTAGTTTCCCTTCCATGCTTATGTTAACTTCAAAGCCAGGATAGAAAAGAAGAGAGAATGGTAGACTCACACTGCTGCTCTGCTTGAGGGAATAGAAGAAAGCACAATTACAAAAATGAAGAAGAAAAAAAGAAAATAAACAAACAATAAACACTTTAAACAATAAAAAAAACAATTTAAGACAAAAACACCAGTTACACGTCCATGGGGTGTAGAAATTATTACTACACTCCAAATCCTGCCAACTACGCCAAATGTGGTCCCGAGGGGGGCCCTAAGAGGCAGTTGAAAAAAAACCAACTACGCCACCCCGGTGGGGAACCCAGGGAAATACACCCCAAAGATGGAAGGCAACACAGGTTCCTTCCACCCGTGGAAAGCAAGGACAGAGTAGAAGTGATACGGCATACAAGGAATAATTATTTTATTTAAATTATGAAAATATAAAATGTCAATCATGGAAGGTTTCGCCCCCCTGGTGGCAGTGGGAGCAGAGAGAGACGGACCCAGCTTCAGTGCACACACACGCACTGCACGCATAACAAGTCTCACTTCACCAGTGTTCACCACACTTCACATCAACACGGGCTGAGACCACTCTTTCCCCGCCCCATACTGCTCCTGCACCCGAGTCCTGGAAAGTCAACAACACCTCAAATACGAACAATAAAACTCTTCATTCCTCCCATCCCCGGCACAAATTAGTGGCGGTGATCTTTAAAGTCCTTTCACAGAAACATCGCCTCCGCCCAAGCGCATCCCCTGCTGCATAATTGTACAGGTAGCGAGGTTAGGTCACGGGGCTCAGCGTTCACGCAAAAAGTTTGCTGGGTGCCGGATAAGCCCCCAGCCGAACAGCAGAGTGAGGATCCTAAAATTTAAATTATACAAAACACTCATTCTCTCTTGCAAAAAGTAAACAGCTAAAAAGGTGTGCAGTTGAGAACTGGCAAAAAGTACTCACATAATTCAAAGAGACATGCTCCGCCCGCCAACACCATTCCAGCCACCTTAGATGTTTCTCTGCGCTAATAAAAAATCCTAATTAGTGCCGCGAAACTGAGCTCCAGACATACAGTCTGTCCACGGTTTACCCACATGCCTTGTCACCAAGGATACCGAACGCGAAACTGCCCAATGGGAAGCATCAGCCTAGAAAGCAAACGCATAACGGTTTTCAAAATATGAGCACTTATATTTGCCTCTCGCTGCCTTCTGATTGAATAATGAGGCAAATAGAGAGCTCATCCCAAGCCGGGAATTCCATATTTCCACATTCGGAAAACTGTTAATAAACTGAAAAGAAAAAAATGACCAAACAAAAAGTAACTAGCTTTGGAAAAAACTTGAATTAAGTCATTTACATTCACGTGAGCGAAAAGAGCAGGCTCTTATCAGCAATGGAAGCTAACGTCTCACTAACACCGTTACAGTGGATTAAGACCAAAGATGCAACCACTGCTGTAACACTTAGACGCTGGTCTAAAAAAGTTCAGAAAAACAATTTAAAGAGACAAATCCGTAGACATTTCTTGGCCAAAAGAAGGAAGTTGGGATACAGAGAAAATAACAAATCTGAAAACATGGCTAATAATTAGAAAAAATGCAGGCAAAAATCACAAAAGAATTGAGACAAGACATAAATTGATGGAGAAAATACGTAAATGGGAACAGTTTCAAGTAATGTGGAAAAAAGAGATTTCAGAAAAGTGCAGAACTGAAAACTGAGACTAGAAGCAACACTTCCCAAGCTGAAAAAACAAAAGAGATACAATTAATAGATGTGCCATTCTCTGACACTGACTTATCGTCAGCCTACAATGCCGAAGGCCATAAAATACAATGCCCTGCAGGTCTGTATCCAAATAAGGAGCTTAGCAGTATAACAGATAAGAGAACCAAGGTCCAATCTGAAATTCCGATAGAGGGAGAACTGATTATTGAATCAAACCTTGCAAAAGCAAGTCTAAGACCAAAAGCGAGCAAAGGAAAGTGTCCTCCTCCAAGAAAAACTAAAAGAGAGTTTTCAGATAGAGAAATTGAACAGTCTGAGAGTGAAGAAAGTGAAAATGGACAGAAAACACCTTATCTGAGATATACATTAAATCGCTTCTCTGGAAGTGTAGAATCACCACTTAGCCTCAACATAGAAGCCTCTGGTGATGAGCCTGATAGGGAACCTTCACCACTTGAGGAATTTGATCTTAAGGGAGAAACTGACAAACCTAACGGTTTGAGTCAGCTGAGAGATAGAGGACATAGGTCCTTTCCTCTAGTACAAACTAAAACGACATATCCTACGTCTACACAAATTAAAATGTGACTATATTCTTAAGTCTAAAGCACCAAAAGAAGGAGCAGGATCATCTCGTGGACAGTACCCTCTACTGGTAGATGGAGGAAATGTCAATAGACTTTAAGTTAATTAAACTACCCCAATTGAGAGATGGTGCACACTCTTGGATTGCTGCACTCGAAGAACAGGAAGTAGGACAAATAGGAGATGTTAAAGTTCTTCTAACCAAAGCCCTGTCAAAAATAAATCGAAATGGAAGATATTTTGAAACCATTAGGTTTAAGACAAGCTGTAGACACTTATTGGCATGATGGAAGAGCTTTTAACAAAAACGCGAAGGTGTCTGGCTTGGACCCATGTGCATCATTAGAGTAAATGAACAGTGAAAAAAACTAAAATGGATAAATATTATTTAATTACTGATGGCATGGTCTGTTCAAAGTTGAAAGAGAATTTTTTTAAGTGTTGGCCTTGATGGTCTGTGATGAAAAGATTTAGGTTACAATTAAAATGAATAAAGTTAAAGATATAGAAGCCTGATGTTTTTTTCAGTTTTGTTCTTATTATTTTCTTAAACCTGTTCTGGTTTCAGTATTTAAGCAAAAATTCTATTGTAATATAAGAGGATGGTTAATACAGTAGTTTACTGTATCTTAAAGATAATAAAAACATAAATAAATTAATAAAAAAAATTGGTCTGGCCCTCGACAATGTTCTTTTTTTAATTTTGGCCCTCTGTGAATTTGAGTTTGACACCCCTGCTTTAGAGGAACAGCGTATGGAGCACTCCCAGATGCAGTTCTTTCTAAACTCAGAGACATAGCTAGTATGGGAGACATGACTTTTGAGGTCTGGTCAGGACAGGTTAGACCTCAGTTTCAAAGATACCAGAAAAATGAGGCAAAGGCTGCAAAACAAATTGAAGAAGTTCAGAGAAAACTAAGACAAATTAAACTTAAAACCCTGAAGAAAGCTTCAAAAAGCTCTCCAAATGATAATGTTCAGAAAATGCTTCCCGCTGGAGCTGTAAGCACACCCGTTATCACATCTGACCCAGTTCCCACTCACACAGAGCCAATTGTTAATCATCAACCAGGCTAACTTTCAGAACAGAGTAAGACTGAGAGAGAGAGAGAGAGAGAGAGAGCTCAAGGAGGATTCAAATGCAGATTCGACCATATTTTCAGAGAAATACCCCACTTGTCTGTTGGAGATGCGGGATTTACAGACACAAAATTCCTCAGTGCCCCTCAATCAACCCCAAAACTCTGGACCCAGTCCACAATAGGGATTTGCGGAAAATTCACCAGTTGACCAGAAAGTGCTCCTTTCAAACATCAAGAGTGAAGACCCAATTCTAAAATGTAAAGTTAATGGTTAAACTATTTAATTTGTAGTTGATACTTTAGCAACTTTATCCTCAATTAAGCCATCAATGATACCTTTAAGACCTTCGCACACCTCTGTAAGAACTGTTGGATTTTCTGGAAATTATTTTCTAGCCATTATTTGAGCGAACCAGATTTACTCTAAATTGATAATAAGGTTATGACAACAAGATTCCTTATGGTAGAGAATGCTCCTAATTTATTAAGAAGAGATATGTTGTGTTCTCTAAATGCCACCATACTGACCACTCCAACAGGTGGTGGACTGAAAGAACTCCAACCTCGCCTTAAGTGCGCTGCCGGACAGAACTGTGCAATCCACACATTCTGATCACTCAACTGCTGGCATGTCTACTGTGGGATTTATATTTTACCTTTTATATATTTAAAAGTACTTATTTTGTTAACCAACTTTTTACCTTCTAAATTCTGATTAAGAAAAACCGAAGAGTTAAATAAGAAGAGATTCATGAAGGTTTGTGAGCCTTTTTGTGTGTCTGAAGGCCATTGGACATCCTGTTTTTGAGCAGATAAGAAGAGCACAGGAGGCATCCTGTACCAGGCACGGAGATGACCATCCTACGTCAGAGGAGCCTTGTACCAGTCGCGGAGACGGAAAATAACACCTGGTTTCGTTTCCCCAGAAACGGCTTGAGAGGAAATAAAGAGCTAGGGTTTTGGAAAACGGACTCAGAAGCTGTTTAGGGCTGCTCCAGTGCACTGTAAACTGCTGTTGATTTCTCCCTGCTGAAGTCAATTAAATTCGATCAGTTGGCAATCTGTCTCTTGGTCATTTTGAATACGCATTGGACACCTCTAAAGTCCAACACTACGCCCAAGACAACTAAGGCAATGATCGTGGCTATCCGTCAATGCAATCGATCCACCGCATCCAACAGTCTAGCACAGTCGCGACATGTTCGGAACACGCTACAAACAGTCGACTGGCAAAACAAGTACTCTACTAAGAAAAAGAAGTTGTACTTGGTGGAAAGCAGTGAACGTACTGGAGTCTGGGGTGTGTAGCGGTTTCAACCTTCCGGCCGGGCGAAATACCTCTTTTGCTGCCGTTCGACTCACCAGATCTTTAAAATCCACACAAGATATTATTAAGTGCTATCAGAACATGAAAATTAGTAAATTCTAAACTACTTAATAGCTTGGGGAGAGGTGGAAAACCCATTTAAAAATGTATTTATACATCAAAATATTTTCCCTTGTTTTTGCTAAAGCCAAGAAAATTGAAGTGCCTGTTTAGAGGAGTGTCTTTTTAAAGTGTGTTTAGTTATTGTCTAAGGAAATTTAAGCATTTCAAGAATAAAATGCAAACTTCACACAGATTCGTAGGAGCTTACACTTAAAAGCAGTAGCAGTAAACAATCAATCAAATTGTATTTTACAGTGTTTCACACACACCAAAGCCCAATTCTGGTTTAACATAGTTGTAAAGAATAGTCATATTGGGGTAAGAATCAAATTACCATATACAATAACTATATACTTATAGTTACTTATAGTATAAACTCATCAATCAGGTGGGGAAAAATTATGTAAAGAAAGGACAATCAGAGCTGCTTAAGAAAGACTTTATGGAACTATTTGACACACTTGAAAGTGTCATAAGTGGTCCGCTTCAAGCAAATAGCACAAATATGTTTTCTCATTTGCTTGCGCTCAACACATGGCTAGAACACGCCACTTTATCAAGAAGTTTCCAGAATATTGATCATTTCAATGTGTTCTGGAATCAGCTTGATTTTATCACATCAGATGGGAGGCAGCTGAACAGATCTTGAGCAAGAATGCTTATGGCAAATATACTTTTCTCCCTCCGCTATCAGTCTGAAAGACACAAGAGCCATCAAATTAACTGTGGAAACACACCACCAAGGCCTATGTCCCCCACTCTGCAGACGTCACCACCGAATGAGGATTATCTGACCTCCGCTAGACTTGATGAGGATCAATACTTGGATAACATGCAAAGCCACCAGGACAACTCAGGGCCCACGCCACCACCGAATGAGGATAGCCAGACCATCTCAAAGACTACACCACCACCGAATGAGGACGAAGATAACCCCCTGGACAACAAAGGGAGTCAACAGAATAACTCCCTGGAAGACACATCAATAATATCCACATCCAAAAAAGGCGGGCACCTCTCCCTCCTATAGCAGATTCTGTGATCTGTAACCTATTGATTCTGTGATCAAACCGCCTGGGGCAGAATCACTCCCAACCCACCCTTACTCCACCAAACCAGTAGTGAGATAAACAGGACATTCAAGACGGCGAGCTTGGGGAATGTTTTTAGAACAGGCAGATGTCCTCAGCCCCTTTAGCTCTTACTTTATTAGCGATACAGATAAGGCCTGCTAGAAATAGACTAAACAAGTGGAAGAAAAGGTCTGCTAGAAATCAAAAATCAAGCACACCAAACCCGATTAAAATAAACTATAAGCCAGAGACCATCATATCTGAACCCACAGAAAATAGGGTAAAAATAGCACTTCTAAATGTTAAGTCACTTAGAAAAAAGGCACACCTTGTAAATGATTTTATTTCAACACATAACTTAGATTTTATGTTGCTAAGGGAAACATGGCAAGATGATAGCTGTAGTGCAATCATACTAAACAAGGCTGCACCAGGAAACTTCTTATATAGTCATGCCTCTCGTTCTGATAAGAAAGGAGGCGGAATCGCAAGTATGTACAAGAACGTTTTTGAATGCAAACAGGACAATCTTGAGCAAACATTAAATATTTGAATATTGTTTTAAAAAGCACCAAATGGGTACTTCTCACCATCTTATACAGGCCTCCAAAGTATACTACAGGGTTTACCGATGATTTCACTGAACTGCTCTCAGCCATCTCTTTGGATTTTGCCTCTTTTATCATCACTGGGGATTTTAATATTCACATGAACAAGCTCGATAATAATGCTGCCAAAGAACTCAACATTATTTTTAACACCTTCGATGTGACTCAACATGTTCAGGGTGTCACACATTGTCACGGTCACACACTGGACTTAGTAATTAGTAAGGGCTTCAATATTTTATCCAAAGTTGTGCAACGAGTTAACATCACGGGAAGTCTGTCCAGAAAGCTCTACAGAGATTGTTCAACGCAAACTTCAGCCAGCAGAGACGTCTAGAGGTAAAGGTTAAAGCTTACGCGTCGTCGAGCGATTATCTCGGGGCCGTTAGCGAGAGTGATTTAGACAGGTTTCGGGTGTGCTGGGACGAGCCGATAACGATCGCTCAGCTGCTGCTGATAGTGTAGGACCTATAAAGTAGTGCAGGGTTGCTGTCGCGGAAGCGTCAGCGGAAGCGTTAAGCCTCCTCGCGTGAAGACTAATCGCGTAAAGACGTTCAACTCTACCTGCGTGACTAATCGCTTAAAGACGTTCAACTCTATCTGCGCGACTCCACCGACCAACGCCACAGAGTCGACGCCCAGTAAGCTATATTCTTGTATCTGTTTCTCTATTATTCCTATACCTTGTTTTCCTTGCTACTTTCCTCACACGTCTGCTAACATGTGCTTCCAGTACATTCCAGTCATTCTCTCAGCTGTACGTCGCTCCGCCCGTCCTCGCAGAACACACTCCAATGCTTCAAACCTTTGCTCACTTCATCTTGCCTCACCAGAACCATGCTCTCTCTCTGTGGGTCTTTGGAACTGTCAGTCTGCTGTCAACAAAGCTGACTTCATCCCTGCTTTTGCTCTTCAGTCTTCACTAGACAATGTCGGCCTGACTGAGACATGGATCCGCCCAGAAGACACCGCAATGCCTGCAGCCCTCTCCAACAACTTTCTCCTCTCCCACACTTCTCGCGAGGTGGGACGGGGTGGGGGTGTTGGACTTCTCATCTCTCAGACCTTCAGATTCTCTACCTTCACATCTTTTGGTAAGACATGCTCATTTGAATATCATGCTCTCACTATCACTTCTCCTCTTGTCATGCACATCCTCACCATATACCGTCCACCTGGAGAACAGCTCTCCACTTTCCTGGAAGAGCTTGATGGTCTGCTCTCCTTTTTTCCAGAAGATGATAGCAGCCCACTCATTGTACTTGGGGACTTTAATATACATCTTCACAAACCAAATGCTACCGACTTCCACTCACTCATGTCCTCCTTTGACATGACTCTTGTCCCTACCACAGCCACCCACAAATCAGGAAATCAGCTAGATCTCATTTACACACGCAGCTGCTCTCCTGATCATCTCACAGTTACTCCTCTGCACACATCTGATCACTTCTTCATCACGTTCAAACTCACACTGCCTACAAGCTCACACTCAACACCACCCCCCTGTCACCTTCCGACGTAACCTTAAATCCCTTGATTCCTCTCTCTTTTCTTCCGCTGTGTCCTCTTCTCTTTTAACACCTGGAACATTTTCCTCTTTAAACACTCACGATGCAACTAACCGTTTCTGCTCCACACTCGCTACATGCCTCGATCAACTATGCCCTCTCTCTTCCAGGCCAGCCAGAATAACACCATCAAACCCTTGGCTGTCGCACGCTCTCCGGGAACAGAGGTCCACCCTCAGATCGGCAGAGCGAAAATGGAAGAAATCAAAGAGCATGGCAGATCTCGAAACGTACCAAACTGCACTCTCAACCTTCTCAAGCAAGGTACAAGACGCGAAGACAACATACTACCACGACAAGATTGAACATGCCAAGGACAGCCGAAAGCTCTTCAAGACTTTCAACTCACTCCTCTGTCCACCCCAACCTCCCCCGGCGACCTCTCTCACTGCAGATGACTTCGCTGATCACTTTGTGGGTGTTTTGGCAATTAGGTGACCTGATTTAACATTTGTTTAATTCGTACATTGGTTTTGATTCCATGAAAAAGACAGTCTGACTTTAAAACGGAGTGACATTTTTCTGATAAGGAAATGTTAGTAACAGCAGAATAACTGCCACGTGATACTTAGGTAAGACCACCTTGAACATTGAACATAATGTGGGCTGAATTAGCTTGATTTAGAGATAACTTCCTGTATATATATCGCGCCTATGAAACACCAAAGGAGGTGCAGTTTTCGAGCCAGGTTCTGTAACCCATCACATTGCTGTTTCCTGAAAGATCTTGTGCTGAAAAGTAAAGAGAAATCGGACTGAAAGTCGTAGTCTGTCTTTATTGAATTTATTTTCAAAAGTGTATTTTATATTATGGGAAAACAACCACATTAAATGGCGTAGTCGGCAAGGATTCAAGAGTCTGAGATCACAGCCGTTGACCCTGAAGAGGTGCCAGGAGCCGCTGTCAGAGCTTCACTGAAGCCAGCAACAACACTTCGAGAGCAAAGAGCAACCTCACCCTGTAACTGAGAGCTAACGCACATCATTGGGATCGGTAAGCATAACTCTTTGTTATTTATGCTTACTGTGTTAGTTAATGTTAAGAAAAGTGATGTGTCTCTCCAGTTTTTGATTAGAATTAAATGAGGTTTTTTGGCTCTGGGAAAAAGCTCTTAACTCTGAAAGAAGTGTGAAAAATAAGACTCTGAATTAAAAAGAACAGGTTGTTTTTAAACCCCTTAAAAGAATTAAAAATAAGTTGAAACTAAAAATACAATTCGGTTAGTATTGTTTATTATCTGAGTAGAATAAGTCTGATTCAGAAGGAGGAAAGGCTGAGAGGATGGTACTGATGAAAAAGTGAGCACTTTAAAAATAATCATTGAACCAAATTGAACTTATAACCTGCTAACACAAATGTTGAGAGTGGATGAGTATTGAACTTGAGAAAGTCTAGTCGTCGGGGGTGTCGATTAGCTACTAAACAAATTGAAACTTATAATAATGGAGTGTTAATAGATAAGATTAGAGAGACTCAGATCACGGTGACTGCGCAGCACTGCTGAATCGGGTGATAATATAATAAACTAGGATTTGTTTAGTATACCTTCGGGATAGTTAGCTTACCGAGGAGGCGAAGTTATTCCGGAAAACTTGCGCTTGTTTTTGATGCCAGACATTTGGTCTGAAGTACGCTAAAGGGTTGCCAGATATTTTGATCTGGAGCACGTTCAAGTAGCGTAAGGTTGCCAGATATTTTGATCTGAAGCGCGCTCAAGGGTAGCGTGAAGTGATATACTCAGGGAGGTCCTTGAATGACGAAGGTGATTTATTTGAGTGTTAATTTGAAAGCTTTCTTACAAGGGAAAAATTAAAATGGTGGCTAAACGGTAATGTTAATAGCGGGAAAAGTGACAAAGACCATTTAAAAGTAACTAGCTTTGAAGAAAAAGAAAAAACATTGAATTAAAATAATTCCCATTAACGAGAGCGAAGACTTAGTCTTCAGAGCAGGTTCTTATCAGCAATGGCAAATGCGGCTGTAAACAGGTTTGAGGTTAATGTTTCACTAACCCCAATAGAGTGGATAAAAATGAAAGACTCAACTGCAGGAGTAAAACTTAGACGCTGGTCTGAAAAAATCCAAAACAAATTGAGAAAAGACAAATCTGTAGATCTTTCGTGGCCAAAAGAAGGTAGTTGGGACACAAGAGAAAATCAAAAATTTGAAAAAATGGCTAATAATTAGGAAAAATGCAGGCAAAACTATAAAAAGAATTGAGACAAGACATAAACTGGTAGAGCAACTACTTAAGTGGGAAAAGTTCCAAGCAATGTGGAAAAAAGAGATTTCAGAGCAGCTGAGTGCAGAGCAAAAAATTGATAGCAAGAACAGCCTTACCCAAGTTGTAAATGATAAAGAATTACCTTTGACTGATGACGCATTTTCCCATTTAAACTCACCACCAGCTTACGAAACTGAAGTCCATAAAATACAACGACCTGCAGGTCTGTATCCAAATAGAGAACTTGACAGTCTATCAGATAAGAGAACCAAAGTCCAATCAGCAATACCGATTGAGGGAGAATTGATTATAGAGTCCAAACTAAAATAAGCAAATCTCAAGCAAAAAGCAAGCACAGGAAAGTGGCCTCCAAAAAGAAAAACTAAAAGAGAACAGTCAGATAGAGAAATTGACCAGACAGAGAGTGAAAGTGAGCAGGAAGCACCTTATTTGAGGCGAACGTTACATCGCTTCTCTGGAAGTATAGAGCCACCACTTAGTCTCAATGTGGAAGCCTCTGGTGATGAGCCTGAAAGGGAACCTACACCAGTAGAAGAATTTGATCTTGATGAAGAAACTGACCACCTGGATGGTTTGGGACAGTTGAGAGATAAAGGTTTTAAATCTTTTCCTCTAGTACAACCTAAGACAACTTATCCTACGTCTACACCGAGAGCTCAGCTAGAACCAGAAGACCCCTTCAGAGATCTAGTTGACATTGGCACAAAGAAAGTAAATAAACTAAAATCTGACTATATTCTTAGATCCAAAGCTCAAAACGAAAAACCAGGAAAATCTAGTGGACAGTACCCCCTATTGGTAGATGGAGGAAATGCCAAATATGTCCCTTTTGGCACTAAAGACATTGAAGTCATGCTATCTAAATTGCCCCAATTGAGAGACGGTACACACCCTTGGATTGCTGCACTTGAAGAACAGGAAGTAGGTCAAATGTTTGCGATAGGAGACATCAAAATTATCCTAACCAAAGCCCTGTCAAAAATTTAAATGGAAGATGTTTTAAAGCAATCAGGTTTAAGGCAAGCTGTAGACACTTACTGGCATGATGGAAAAGTGTTTAATAGATACCGCGGAGCTGTTTGGAGAGTTTTGCGTGATAGATTTCCAATTCACATGGAAGAAAGAGCAATGTTAACTGGACCCCTTCTAATAACTGACCATTTTGACCAATGGCTACAGAAACAAGTCAACCACTGGAAAGTTATTTACGACATAACAGTGACAGAATCTGCTAAATCGCCACTAGCTAAACTTTTTAGAAGCACTGTGTATGGAGCTTTGCCAGAAGCAGTTATTTCTAAGCTTAGAGACATAGCTAGCATGGGAGACATGACTTTTGAGGTCTGGTCAGGACAGGTTAAACACCAATTTCAAAGGTACCAGGAAAATGAAGCAAAGGCTGCAAAACAGACAGAGGAAGTTCAGAGAAAACTGAGACAAATTAAACTTGAGACGCTGAAGAAAGCATCAAAAAACTCTAAAAATGATAGTGTTCAGACAATGCTGCCTGCTGCAGCTATAAACACACCTGTTATCTCATCTGACCCAGTTCCTAGCACAGTAAGCCCAGTTAATCATCAACCAGGATGCTGTCAGGCTGATTATCAGACAAGAGGGAGAGAGAGAGAAAGGCCTTATGGAAGATACAACCGTAGATTTGATCAGAGAAGACCCCAATTTCAGAGAAATGTACCACTTGTCTGCTGGACATGCGGAGCTGATGGACACAAGAGTCCTCAGTGTCCTCTTAACCAGCCACAAGGTTCAAGACCAAGTCCACAATAGGAATTTGCGGAAAATTCACCAGTTAACCAGAATGTGCTTCTTTCAAACTGCAAGAGTGAAGACCCAATTTTAAAATGTAAAGTTAATGGTAAAACAATTTCATTTTTAGTTGACACTGGAGCAACTTTATCTTCAATTAAGCCATCAATGATACCTTTAAGACCCTCGCACACTTCTATCAGAACTGTTGGATTTTCTGGAAACTTAACAAGCCATTATTTGAGTGAACCAGCTTTACTCCAAATTGACAACAAGGTTATGACAACAAGATTCCTTATGGCAGAGAATGCTCCTAATTTATTAGGAAGAGATGTTTTGTGTTCTCTGAATACCACCATACTTGCCACCCCAACAGGTTTGGCTTTACAGCATAGTGCTCAAACAGTACTCCCTGCTGAACCAGAGGGCGCTACAGCCTACTGGATTACTGCCAACTCAGTGTATGAGAAAGTATCTAAATTAATGCAAGGAAAGCAAGGTAGAAAACCCAGATTTGCAGGACATTGCACTACTAAATTTTGCCCTCTAGGACAAGACATTGATTATGAACGAGAGTTTCCCTTAGGTGAACAAGTAACTCTTCAAGCAGATGGAATACTGGTGACAGAGAAAGGCATAGCCCTTAGAATAAGAGAAGTTGAAGGCTTTCAATTTCAGGACAGCAAACCGCATGTAACAATTTTCCTTTATGGTACTACAAGAGCAAGAGAAATGGGCCCTGAAGTAAAAAGATCTTGGGAGACTAGATGGACAAGAGAAGGAGATCATTTTGTTGACAGCACAGGAAAGCAATTGTTGTATGAATTCAGAGAAACTTTTTCAGGAATAAGAGAAAAACATGTTCTTCCTCCTTACTTGACAAAAGAAGAAGTCATTTCCAGTTTACCAACTACGCTGTGGGCAAAAAAATGAATTCGACATAGGGCTAATGAATAACTGTCAGAGTGTTACAGTAACCATGAAACCAAATATGCTTAGTCCCAACAGAAAGCAATATCCAATGTCTCTGGAAGCAGAACTTGGAATTGAACCAGTGATCCGAGGACTTCTTGATGCAGGAGTTCTAATTGAAACGCAAAGTGAGTCAAACACTCCAATTTTGCCAGTCAAGAAACCCAATGGAAAGTGGAGACTAGTTCATGACCTCAGAGCAGTAAACGAAGTTGTAACTGATTTACCAGCTGTGGTGCCCAACCCTTATCAGTTACTGAATAATATTTCAAGTAAGCATACCTGGTTCTCCACTATTGATTTAACTTCAGCTTTTTTTACAGTTCCACTTCATCCAAACAGTAGGAATTTATTTGCGTTTACGTGGAAAGGACGCCAATACACCTATACTAGGTTGCCACAAGGGTATGTACACTCACCTCATATTTTCAATCAAAAATTGAAAGATTTATTGACAGTTGAATTGAACAATCAAACAACATGCCTTCAATATTGTGATGATGTTTTGATAGCATCTGAGACAGAGCAAGGATGTCTAGAAGCCACAAAGAAAGTTTTGGAAGAACTAGCCAACATGGGAATGAAAGTTTCACCAGACAAATTGGTAATAGCAAGTCAAACAGTTTCCTATTTAGGAAGACAACTAAGCCAAGGTAAAAAAGAGATCAGCAACAAACATGTAGAAGTCATTCAATGTTATCCAAAACCAGTCACTGTCAAACAAATGTTAGGGTTTTTAGGAACAACAGGATACTGTAGTGAATACATCACAGAGTATGCAGACAAATGCAAACTAATGAGACAACTAATGAGAGATGCAGGAATTAAACAACTAAATGCAACTTTAAAATGGACTGAAGAAGCTTCAAAAGAATTTGACCAACTTAAAAAAGAAGTGATCGTTGCAACAAAACTGTCAAATCCAAATTACAACAAACCTTTTTTATTAGATGTTGCATTAGGAAAGGGAGGATTAGCAACAGCTATCTTACATCAAAAAGAAGGTACAAAACAAAGACCGCTAGGATGGTATTCAACTTTCCTTAGTGGAATGGACAATTTCACAGACTGTGAGAAAAATCTTGAAGCAGTATTTTGGGCTTATTCAAAATGTTCAAAAATAGTTTTAAGTGCCCCAGTAGAAATAAGATCAACCCATGAAGTTGTAGGAATTTTGGAACAAAACAGATTTAATCTGTCAGTAGGAAGAAGAATGAAATATTTGGAACTACTTGAAAAAGTAAACTTGACTGTAAAAGTACTCAAAACAAAAAATGAAGCAGAAAAACTGTTATTTTGCCAACAGGGAGAACCACACTGCTGTGAAATTTCAGGAACAGTGGACATGAAGATAAGACCAGACTTATCAGCTGAACCCTTAGAGGAAGGAAGAATTCTTTTTGTAGATGGTTCGTGTTTTAAGAACGATGCAGGCAAGAGCCAAATGGGTTTTTCTGTGGTAGAACTTGAGAACAAAGATCCATTAAAATTTAACACCATCAGAGAAATAAAAGTCACTCAAGGTATAATGTCAGCACAAAGAGCAGAAATTATGGCATTAACAGAAGCTTGTAACATCTTAGATAACCAAGAAGGAACGATCTTTACAGACTCTGCCTATGGTTATTCGGTAGCTCATTACTATGGAAAAATTTGGCACAATAATGGGTATAAGAAACAAATGGTAAACCTATTATTCATGAAACAGAAATTAAAGCATTGATTGAAGCCTGTCAAACACCAAAAAAGCTAAGTATAGTCAAATGTGATGCACACAAAAGAGATCAAAGTGTAGAAACAATTGGAAACAATTTTGCAGACTTAGCAGCAAAACAAGCAGCGATGCAAGAGATTATTACTGAAATGCCAGTTGTAACTCGACAGCAAAAGAAAAACGAAGCAGTTGAACTAAAAGGTGAATGGGATTTTGAAAAACTTTGTGAAATGCAATCAAGTGCTAGTGTACAAGAAACATTAGACTGGAACCTCAAAGGAGGGATTAAATCAAAAGAAGGAATTTGGACAACAATTCAAGGTCAATTGATAATACCAGAGAGTGCAGAACAAATGGTACTATTACATGCTCATGGTACAGCGCACCACAACCGAAGAGAAATGATAGATGTTATCATTAGACAACTAAATCTTTGGTTTCCGCATCTTCAAACTAAGGTAAACAACTTTCTAGAGAAATGTGAAACGTGTATGGTCAGAAACATCAAAAGTGCTCCACATATAATCAGAACTTTTCCGACACCAAGGGGACCCTTTGTAAGCATAGTCATTGATTTTATTGATATGATCAAGGTTGTTAGTGGAAAGAGATATGTCCTAACAATTGTTTGTCGATTTAGCGGCTGGGTAGAAGCTTTCGCGGTAAAGTCTCAGAGTGGAGACTCCGTAGTGAATGCCTTGACGAGAGAGGTATTTCCGAGATTTGGTATCCCGTCGCAGATACAGTGTGATAATGGACCGGGTTTCATAGCGATTATTATGAAATCGATGTGTAAGAGGTTGCAAATTGATTTGAAGTATGGTTCTGTGTACCACCCTGCCAGCCAAGGAAAGTGTGAAAGAATGAATCAGACTTTAAAGGGAAAGCTTTCTAAAATTTGTGCAAAAACCGGGCTCAATTGGACAAAAGCTTTACCCATTGCATTATTCAGCATCAGGAACAGCACAAATCGTGAAACCAAATTAACCCCCCATGAAATGGTGACAGGAAGAGCGATGCCTCGACCTGATAGAGAATTTATTAGCTGTGACAATTTGAATGATCTGAGAAATGATATTGACAAATATATCTGTTTGTTGGTAAAGAATCATCAGCATGTTTTACAGGCTGAGAGTCGACCAAGGTGTTCTCCTGAGGAGTCTGGACGACCAGGTCCTATATCAGTTGGAGATCACGTGTTCATAAACATTTTTAAGAGAAAGTGGGATCAACCAAGAAGAGAGGGTCCGTATGAGGTCACCCAAGCCACACCTACTGCTGTAAGGGTGAAGGGATCCAACCTGTGGTATCATATATCTCACTGCTTGAAAGTAAGAAATCTTAATGAGACCTTTCCAACAAGTGATAAAATTGCAGATGACCCTGTGAAGGAGTAAACTATTTGAAATAAATCCAGACATCCAGATAGACAAATAACCCTAAAACGTACCGTTTTTGTGTTGAATTTTTGCGTTACAGATTACTTTCGACTGGAGATTCTGAGAACCTGGGATAGGAGTATTCCTGAGTTCCACTTAGACTTGAGGCAGATCGAGACTGCTCCAGCCCTTATTGAGTCTACCACTCCAGCACTGACTAAGCCGTTTAAAAAGATACAAGTCGGATGGATAATATGCATCCAGAATAAAAAAAAAAAAATAAAAAAAAAAGGAAAATGAGAAAATAGTATGACTAGGATGATGTACCAAAATACAAGCGACAGATTTATTGATATTACCCTAAACTTAGGAAAGGATCTTGCTGCGACTGAGGAAGAGCTTGGTTCACTACTTTGCGACGAAGTGGACACATGCATGTAACATATTCCTCAGCTAGGATGTCTGTCTTATATGTGCATGAAAGCGAGTGAAAGGAGAATGGAGGAATGAGTGATTCTCACTCCACTGTTGGATATTAATTTTATTTGTCTTGATTATAGAAAGAATGATTGGTTGAACAAAACTGAGTGAACTCCATGACAACGAGAATGCAAGGAGAGAGGAAAATATCCCCTCTAGGTCCTGTGAATGAAGGATTCCTTTCAACCGACCTTCAGCTGACCAGAATGATATCCTTTGAGATCAGTAGAAACATTAAAGAGAAAGTTCACTTTTGTTTGATCCACATATTTAGCACTGTCTGATTCTTTATTTAGATAATAAGTAAAAGTGTATTTTTGAAACCTTGTGTCTTTGCCAATCATAAGGAGAACTTGTGTGATGAGAGCTTCTTCTCCTAGTATCTAAGATTTATTTTTCACTACTAATGAGCGTATTTTTAAGTGCTAAAGAATAAAAACAAGATGACATTTTGAACTGTTATTGAATTAAAAATGAGTATGTGAGCATTATAAAAAGAAAGAAAAAAGTATAAAATAATGATGGAGTACAATTAAGGTTTAAATAAAGTATTTCTGAGAGTGTAAATCAAAAATAAAGTTGTTTATGTAGAATCAAAAATAGAACCTAAAAAATCATGAAACTCTTTTTTCCGGTTCACTGCCAACTTTTAAGATTGGTATGAAGGCAGCATGGTAACCCAAATTTGTTGTTTTCAATCTTTTATTTCAATAGTTTTTGCGATAGCGTTTGTTGTTTTGTTGTTTTCTAGCCCTTAGTTTTATAGTTTTTAATAAGTCGGCTGTTTTATTTTGATTGATATTTCTTAGTATTTTTATTTTTGTAGATATCTAATACTTTGCGTTTTTTATGACACTCACAAGAGAATTTTTAGCTGAAAACCAGAGAAAGTCTCCCACTTTGAATGGACAATTTTTTTAGTGGAGACAATGGACAATGTGTTATGAACTCTAAAGACTCTTAGGAGCGCAGAACCACTATCTGTGCTATTCTGAAAATGAGTGCAAAGAAACCTAGCATTCATTCTATTAGCTTGATCCTGAGGGACTTGAGCAAAAGGCTGAAAGGCTTTCCTGAGAAACATGGATGCAGTCGCGGTAGCAGTCAACAAGAGATCGTCTGATGAGACACCTGGAGGTTCCTGAGGGTTCCCGAAAGATTTCCTGACTCCCGTATTCCCATGTCACTGCTAAAAGGTCACCCATGGCGATGGTTCCTGAAAGTCACCCGGAGTGATGCTGAAAGCCACCGGTGCCAAACAACTCTACAACCGCCACGACCTTTTGACCTTGCCTATCCTGCCTAAAGCCTACCCAAATGCTCAACGGTACCCTATTTCCTAAAAAGGTGATCACATGGACAATGCTGAGAGAAAAAGTGATCCACCTAAAAGAACTGTCAGATACCCCAGTACACCTGTTTCTGTGTGTGCGTGGGATGAGAGGATTACGTGTGAAGAGGATCCGAAGCGAGTGTCTTCCTTTTTATTACTTTATTTTTACTTAGAGTATATACGGAGATTTTTGAGTTAATCTATTTTTACTTTTTGATTTTTGCGGAATTCATTTTTTAGTTTTGGGTGAAAAGCTGTTTAATGCTGATTTTTCTGGTTGTTGGAGAGTTAGAGAACAGAGTTTTGCTAAACATTGGATGTTATGCAAAATTATTGTAAATATGGAGATTATTCCAAAAATATTACGCTCATTATCAAGTGTACAAGTTATAATAATCATCCTAATCACCAAAATAGATGTCGGCTACTATTTCTTGAGACATCTCTTAAATTTATCTTTGAGAGAATGATGACTGAGTGAATGACATTTGAAGGACATTTTGAACTTCATTATACTTGAAGCATTTGTAACCCCTGATTAGAAAAAGTTTATTGATACATCAAGTGAAGAAGTAATGCTAATGCATGAATGATGTCTTGAAAGCATGATCGGACAGACCGGTATCGAACGGCCCTCCGATGACTATCTCATCGAAATCGCGTTTCCTTACGAAGAAGATCATCATCTGCGGATCTTATTCTACTTTTGATTAATTATTATTTTGTTTGTTTACTGTTTTTTGTAGAACATTGGCAAAAGACAGGAAAAATGCTACTCCTTAACTTAGCCAATTGAAGTAATGGAGAAAAAACTATTTTACATAATTAACTCACTTAATTGCCTTAACGAATGGAAACTTGGAAAGTTCCCAAGGAGGGAATGTGGGTGTTTTGGCAATTAGGTGACCTGATTTAACATTTGTTTAATTCGTACATTGGTTTTGATTCCATGAAAAAGACAGTCTGACTTTAAAACGGAGTGACATTTTTCTGATAAGGAAATGTTAGTAACAGCAGAATAACTGCCACGTGATACTTAGGTAAGACCACCTTGAACATTGAACATAATGTGGGCTGAATTAGCTTGATTTAGAGATAACTTCCTGTATATATATCGCGCCTATGAAACACCAAAGGAGGTGCAGTTTTCGAGCCAGGTTCTGTAACCCATCACATTGCTGTTTCCTGAAAGATCTTGTGCTGAAAAGTAAAGAGAAATCGGACTGAAAGTCGTAGTCTGTCTTTATTGAATTTATTTTCAAAAGTGTATTTTATATTATGGGAAAACAACCACAACTTCATAGACAAAACCCTCACCATCAGCCGGCAGTTTGCAGCACCTTGCACCCAAATTCAGCCACAATTCTCGACACCTTTCATGTCCACGTTCACTCCACTCACAGAAGATCAGGTGTCCAAACTCCTTCTCTCAGCGTATCCGACCACCTGCCCCCTCGATCCCATCCCCTCTCACCTTCTAAAAACCATCTCACCTACCATCACGCCTGCCCTCACTCACATCATCAACTCCTCCATCACTACCGGCATTTTCCCCAACACCTTCAAGGTGGCCAGAGTCACCCCGCTTCTCAAGAAACCCAAACTCAACTTGGTGGAAAATTACAGACCTGTCTCTCTGCTGCCCTTCACTGCAAAACTCATCGAGCGGGCCGTCTTCAATCAGCTCTCTACCTTCCTGACTCAGAACAACAAACTTGATGACAATCAATCAGGCTTCAAGAACGGCCACTCAACTGAAACAGCTTTGTTGTCTGTAACGGAAGTGCTGCGAGGGGCCAGGGCTAACCACAGATCATCTGCCCTCATCCTACTAGACCTCTCTGCAGCATTTGACACAGTCAACCATCAGATCCTTCTCTCCACTCTTTCTGCGATGGGCATCACTGGAACTGTACTCGATTGGCTTGAGTCCTATCTCACTGGTAGATCTTTCAGTGTTGGGTGGAGGGGTGAGGTCTCAAACACTCATAACCTACTCACCGGGGTTCCCCAGGGTTCAGTCCTTGGCCCCCTTCTCTTCTCCATCTACACCACCTCCCTGGGCCCTATCATCCTCAGACACGGATTCTCCTACCACTGCTACGCTGACGACACTCAACTCTATCTGTCGTTCCCCCTTGATGACCTGTCAGTAACTACCCACATAACTGACTGCCTGAACGACATCTCTACTTGGATAAAGAACTATCCCCTACAGCTCAACATGGCCAAGACGGAACTTTTGGTAATCCCAGCTCATCCCTCTGTGCATCACGACCTCACCATCCAGCTGCAATCCTCTACAGTCACCCCTTCTCCTACAGTCAGAAATCTTGGAGTGATTTTGGATGAACAGCTGTCCTTCAAAGACCACATCACAAAGACAACTCGAGTGTGTAGATTTGCACTGCTCAACATTCGAAAGATCAGGCCCTTCTTAACTGAGCATGCAACTCAACTCCTGGTTCAGGCTCTGGTACTCTCACGTCTGGACTACTGCAATGCTCTCCTAGCAGGACTTCCATTAAATACGCTCAAACCTCTGCAGATGATCCAGAACTCTGCAGCTCGTCTTATCTTCAAGGAACCGAAACGAGCTCATGTTACTCCCCTCTTTATCACTCTTCATTGGCTCCCCATTGCAGCTCGGGTTAAATTCAAATCGCTAACGCTGGCATACAAAACTATCTCCAGATCAGCCCCTGACTACCTCCATGAGCTCATACGCTCCTACATGTCTTCCAGAAGCCTGCGCTCAGAGAAGGAACAGCGACTTGTGGTTCCTTCCCACGAGGGCAGAAGATCTCTCAGCAGAACCTTCTCTTTCACTGTCCCTGGATGGTGGAACAAACTCCCTGATCCAGTCAGGAAAGCAACAACACTAACAGCTTTCAAAAAGCAACTGAAAACTCTTCTCTTCAGAGAACACCTACTATAAAAAAAAAACCTTCTTTTTTCCCTCCTCTGTCTTTATTTTCTTCCTCTACTTCCTCACTGCTTAGGTTTATTGATCAGTTGATACAATTCTATTATGAGAAGCTGAGCTAGACTTTGACGGTGTAACAAATTGCATATTGTCTCTCCCCTAATGTAAGTCGCTTTGGACAAAAGCGTCTGCCAAATGCATAAATGTAAATGTAGTTGTGCAAGATGTCGCTCTGTCTGATCACTTCTGTGTTTTTGTTGATGCGGCAATCTCCCACGTCAAAATTGCAAAATCAATTTCTGTTAGAAAGAGACACAAACGATAACACCAGCGAGATGTTTATGCATGCCATATCTCAAACACCAAGCATCACTGCTGGCACAGTCAACTTCCTTCTTGATGCATTTACTTTAAAAATCAAGTCTGTTATAGACGACATCGCATCTATAATGGTCAAGAAGAAACCTTGGACACAAAAAACACCCTGAACAAATTCAACAAAAGTTCAAAGTATAAAAAGACTTTGCAGGAAGGCTGAAAGAAGGTGGAGAAAATCCAAACTTGTCACCCACTTCAACCTTTATAAAGAGAGTCTTCGTGCTTTTAATTCAGAATTAATCACAGCTAGGCAAGAGTATTTCTCAAACTTAATTATTAACAACCTCAACAATACGCGAACTCTCTTTGCAACAGTAGAAAAGTTAACCAACCCACCAAACCAGACTCCAAATGAGCTTCTGTCTGAGGATAAATACAATGAGTTTGCTTTATTTTTCATCAAAAAAATCATTAACATCAGAAAAGGCATTAGTGCTTTTCCCTGCAGGGCTGGGGATAGACATCCTCAGCCTCCACTTTCAATGTGCACCTTTAGTCTAATCGATAGCAAAACATCAATATAAACGGTTCAGAGCCTTAGAACATCAACATGCGATCTTGAAACTCAACCAACAGTCTTTTTAAAAATGGTTCTTAAGAGTCTAGAAAAGGACCTCTTAGAAGTTATAAACACCTCCTTGTGCTCCGGCTATTTTCCCAAATCCCTTAAAACCGCAGTGGTAAAGCCACTACTGAAAAAGACAAACTTAGACAATACTGTACTGAGCAACTACAGGCCCATCTCAAATCTCCCTTTTATTAGTAAAATTATGGAAAAGATTGTGGCAAAGACAGAGACAGCACTACTGAAGATAGTCAATGACATCCAGTTAAACTCCGATTCAGGAAAAGTGACTGTCCTGGTTCTACTCAATCTGAGCGCTGCCTTCGGCACAGTTGACCACAAAATCCTTCTGGATAGACTAGAAATCTGTCGGCCTTTCAGGAACTGTAATAAAATGGTTCAGATCATACTTAGAAGGAAGAGGCTTCTATGTAAAAATAGGTGATTACATGTCGAAGTGGACTGCAGTGTCGTGTGGAGTCCCTCAAGGTTCAATCCTTGCTCCTTTACTATTTAACCTGTACATGCTTCCACTGGGCCAAATTATGATAAGGAACCAGATATTATACCACCGTTATGCTGAGGATACACAAATGTATCTAGCTATCTCCCCAAATGACTACAACCCCATAAACTCTCTCTGCCAATGTCTCGGTGAGATTAAAAACTAGATGGAAAACAACTTTTTTCAATTAATCAAGGCTCGAATTCTAACCAAAAAAAAGTCAGAACACATTTCTCCAGTTCTTAAGTCTCTGTACTGGTTGCAGGTCTTCTTCAGAATAGATTTTTAAATTCTGCTACTTGTATATAAGACCAAAAATAACTTAGCACCTAAATACCTAACAAACATGCGCAGTGAATACACACCAAACAGAGAACTTAGATCCCTCGGTTCAAATAAATTAGATCTACCCCGGGTAAATTCCAAACAGGGAAAATACACCTTTAGTTACCATGCGGCCCACAGATGGAACCAGCTTCCAGAGGAGATCAAGGGTGCCAACACTTTGGTCATGTTTAAATCCAGGCTACAGACTCACCTGTTTAGTTGCACTTTTGTCGACCGAGCACCAATGCACGAACAACTATTTTATCTCGGCACTTCACATCTTAATCTTTGTTTTAATAATTTTTTAAAATTATTTTCCTTGCCTGTTCAGGTATATTCATGTCTTAGTGTAGACTTAGAGAGCCTTGAGGCATTGGGGAGTCAGCAATGAAGAGATGAAAAAAATTGTAAATCTCCTTTTTTTTATTGAAGAAACACACCCGTTTAGTGACTTTACAAGGAAACGTTGAAAAAAAAATTATAAAAAAAAACCTAAATCGAAACAACCACAGCTCTACCTTGAGCCCTCTTCACTCTCTCAAGGTCTTAGCCACAATGACTTAAGTAGAGTTATTTCCCTCCAAAACCTAATTGGGTTAAACCATTAAAACCACCGAAGGGGCAATATTAATAAAAAATAGCTGAAAAGGTAAATATACTTAACTTGAAATAAATGAACAATATCTATGTTAAATCATTCAACAAAAATACTTTAAATTAATTTAAATCATAATGAAATAAAACAATTAAAGACAATTAAATGACTACCAAAACTAAATCAAACATAATGGTTTGATGCAACAGCCTTTGTTATAAAAAGGGACGTCATCATTGCCCCGCCCCCTTTGACGCACCCGGAAAGCACCGAGCAACTCGCACCGGAGTAAATCCAGCAGCAAAAAAAATACAAACTCTCTAAGTAATTTTAAATAAAAGGTAAATTAAATACCTTTGTTATTTGTTTTGTTTATAGTTTGTTTCGTATCACTGTCAGGATTGCTCTCGCTGTAAAGGGTTGCAATATTCACAGATATGTGCACCTATCTGTGGATATATACAACTATCAACAGGCGATCGTTCTCCCTACAAACACAAACACATACACAAGAACCTTCATCATCACAATTCAATTTTTGAGAAAAATGTAATTGTAAATGAAAAGAAATTAGGATAGAGGTATCCTGTAAAGAGTGACGTTTCGTACTTGAATAAATTTGAGTAACTCGCTCTGCAGTAAATCACACGTATTAATAAGGGAGTTATTATATGGTTATATAATTGAGAGAGTTATCCTGTAAAGAGTGACGTTCCGTACTTGATTAAATTTGAGTAACGCGCTCTGCAGAAGATCACGCATACTAATAAGGGAGTTATTATACGGTGATATAAAGACACCGGTGCATTTAAAGGTAAATGTAATGTTTTTAATTTTCAGTTTTTAATTAAATTGATTTTATATTACTTCTTTTATGCTTGATTTTATTAAACTTTCTTTTTACTCTTTATTTCCTATGTAAAGCTCTTTGAATTACCCTGTGTACGAAATGTGCTACACAAATAAACTTGCCTTGCCTTACTGTTACCCTTACCTTTAAAAGCCTAATTTGTGGGAGGAAAAAGAATGATTTTTTTTTTTACAACTTTGATGTGTTTACAAGGCAGTTGTGAAAGTGATTATTATACATGTTACTTGACAATTCAGACATTTCCTGCATGTTTTAGCAGGGCATGTTTGGTATGAGTGTATTCCAATCCGGCTCTTTCCACCCCTCGGTTGGTTTGCTTAGTCACAATCATGTCATGTCCCTGAACAATCTGACCCTATTTGGAGCACAATTTGGAAGTATTTTAAGCAGACTCCCTCAACTCCTTGCAACCTTGAGCCAATGAAATCTGTCTGCCTCCAAATGTGTGATACACCTCTGTGATTGCTAGTCTCTATTCTGAATCAGGTTACTTCTTTCTCTGGCTCTAATTGAATTGTCACTTTCTGTAACATGTTGTGCTTTTTATTAAATATAACAATGCTATTTGAGAGGACTAAAGCTGACCTGAAACAAAGTGTTTGAATAGTTTGCTCTAGTCAAATTTAAAATATGCTGAAGCTTAGACTAGAAAAAAATTCACAGGCTTAATTACAGTTTCTCTCCTCAGCAGCATGTTTTTTTTATTGAGCATCTTGTAAAAAACATTTGCATGGAGCGAATCAAGGATATCTTCACAACAGAGAACCCTCCCCCTGAGATGCCCAAGCACCACATGAAAAGGTCTGGACAATGATGTATTCCACAAATTAATTTTATTTTGCATTTAACTGAGTAGACTGAACTCTGGACCACTTGCAGACAGAACTGTAGGGAAGCCAGTGGACCTAATATTATTATTTTCATAAAGAACTATTTGATCACCATTTCAGTGCTGAATTTACCATTAAACATTGTGCCATGGAAACTCAAACCAGTAAAGTTTTGTGCTGACAAAAGAACATGTGACCTCGCTTACCAAGTGAAGTTTCATGACGCAATTTCGGGAGGAGCGCTCAGATAATTAGCAAACAATCTACAGGTGTTTTCAATTCTTCTGCCCGCTCCCAGATATAGCACCGTAACCACTCCACTTCCAATTCAACGATGAAAATCAAAACTCAAGGAGCTCACTTCATCCCCTCCGGCTTGCATATCAGCATCCCTGAGTAGGCCTCTCAGTTTCATTGCAGGCCGTTTCCAGTTAGGGTCAAGGAATCTACCAGAAGTCCCCATGCCCCCCCGCCTCTTTCACCTAGCATGCCCAGTTTTGACCTGCCTTCAGCGTATGAGCCCAACTCTCATTTGACAGGCAAACAATCTCCGGCTTGGGTCAAGACTAAAGTTGCTGACAAAATAACTCTCCCAACTCCAGCTCACTCACTCAGCGCACCCGTGTTTGCTGTTTATACACAGACCAACATGGCTGGAAAGGATTTTCGTGGAGAAGTGACTAAACCCAATATGCGATCGAATTTGTGCAGACGAGGGCATCCAGTCTCTCAGCTCGACAGGACACACAAAACTAAAACCTGCATAACATAGGAATGTCTCAATGCAAGCGTTTTACAACCTACACCAGGGTAACATAGAAATTTCTTAAATGATCAAAAGCAATGGTGTAAGTGGCTAACATCTGTTTAACAGGAATTCTTTAAATTGTCAAAATTTCCAATTTCATTTTCATGTGGTTGAGTTTTTATTGTCAACATAACTTTCTATATTATAAAACTATGTTATAAAATTCTGAATGATTTTTGGTAACAAATCTTATTTTGACAAACATTTAGAGAAATTCTTTTTTTTAACTCAGTAGCGCTCCTTGGCAAATTTACTTTATATTCATGTATATGTACTTCCATTAGCTTAAACTTCTTTAAAAAATATGTCAGAGCATTTTATCCAAAAACTAACAAATGTTGTTCATAAAAATCCCAAATTTAGAATCTTTAATCACAAAATTCATAAATGATATTACTTTTCAAAATCTCAGTAAACTAAATATTTTCAGTTAACAGTATAACAGTTAATGCAAGTAAAGCCAGTTGAGGGAAAACAAAGCTCCTGTTGTCCAACATCTGATAATTTATGAATTTGAAACATTTACAAGAATATCTCATTCCCTGTGACTTTTTTTTTATTAAAACAATGGTTTGGCATTTTCTCCTTGAAATGTGTGGCTCTTGTTCTACTATGTGAGTGGGTAATGTAAATAGGTGTTTGTTTTGTTGCCAATTTATCATCTCAATTTCATTATTAATGTAAAAACCATTTGTTGTTCTTTTCATAAAATCCGGACCCTTCAAAACCCTACTAGTTGCTGTAAACCTGTATAATTATTCTGTAAATTGTTGACTAACAATGTAACCATGAATATGTCTTTCAGCGTTTACACTTTGTTTTCCCTCTCTTTTGCACAGTATGACTCTCAAATTACCTCCCTCGAGAAAAACTGTGCCACTCATCTCAAGGATATTACATAAACACCATGTTAATTTGGTCCTCTGTTTAAAAGCCTGTATACCTGTGTGGTTTGGGTTCAAGGAGTTCAACCTGCTTCCTCCTTCCCTCTTGTTCACAAGCCTACTGGGTTGTGAATTTACAGCTGTTCTCGAGACACTCAATCTAGCATGTTGTTGTTGTATTCTTGTCTCTGAATGGGTTTTTTATATAAGCTTGTTGGTAATGTTGGTACACACTTGCAATGCAGGCTCTGAGCACTGCATGATTAATTGTGTGGAGGATCCTGTCTTTGTTTTTTTCTATTTTACTGACAGCGCAGTCACACTAAAGAAAGAAACGACATGCAGTGTTTTCATACATTCTACCCAAATAGGCACTTAATACTTCAGGTTACAGTGTGCAAGAGTAGATTAGATTGTTTTTAAAAAAAGTTGACAAGTAATATTTTTTGGGGTATTATTTGCATAAAGATGTATTTGTATAAATATTTGTATAAAGAGGATCGAGGTATGCTGCATCCTTGGTTGGACCTCTGACTATTCCCCATTAGTGTGTGATGTTAGACAGTGGGTCAACTGACTTGGCTGTCAGAAAGAGGGCTCAATTATTTGGGGTTCGGGAAGGTTGTTGGTAAAAACAGACATCACTGACTGGTTGCAGAGAGTGAAACCCTTTCTCGATTGTAAGTAAAGGAACATCAAGGAATCTGTTCAGTCGCTCTCATGATCTAATTATAGTTCTTTCAGAAGAATTTAGCAAAGATCGTTGAGTCAGGAGCATTTTTCTTACCAGTAGCAGAATGCGTTTTTCTATTCTTCTATTTTATTTATTTATTTATTTATTTTTTAACATTTGACTCTCCTATAATTATATCTTGTACTAACATGTATGGAATCAAGAACTTACATTTTAGTATATGCCAATATACAGGGGCTTGCAAAGACGTTTGAGGGACATCTGCTGAAACTGAAAATAAGGCACCAATGAATGAACGCACTATACTATTCTTTTATTTAATTAGTTTTTATTAACTTTTTTACAGATCATATTATATTATATACACTAAAACTTACACTAAACTAAGTGTAGTTACACTAAAACTAATGTGTTTATGATTTTAAATTCAAATACACACTGATCTCGAATGTGCAATATATTTATAAATGTGCAATATACCCATATTTATTAATAATAATGTTTTTACAATTGAATTGTTTTTTCTTCCCTAATTTAGCTTGAACATGTGATTGGGTGAACTCTCAAAACTGCTAAATTATTTATTTACTGCAATGCTTACTTTTTCCACATGGTTGCACTGATACTTGTGACAGCTTCAGACTCACTGTCTGTTCTTGTATTTAATGATAATAAAGGAATTCTGATATTCAAGAAGTATATATATTGCTGAGCTGCACTATTGTAGCACTTGTAATAAAATACAAGATAAGAAATGAACCAACGAATCAACACGTTTAAGACAAACTAAATGTGAACTATAAATGAGGACAAACCCCCAATCTCTGAATCTCTGATTTCTCTGAATTCTCAACAAGGGTGAGACAAAGTTAACTGGTTAAAATTTTGTTGAATGACAAACATACATACAGGGTAGAAATAGCATTGATTAATTAAAAAAAACTGCCAAAATAGGGCTATTGTAAGTGATTTAATGCTATCGTAGGGATGCACAGAAAAAAATACATGTAATTTGCCTAGATATTAGTTTAAAATTGAAAAATAGATAAATATTCTGATCACTCTTGTTAAAAATGCAGCTGGTCTAATCTGATTCAATGTTTCATGCCAAGCTATGGTAAAAGTGTTATTGTTTTAGATCAGGAAAATGCCTTAAGAGATTCCAAAAAACTAATTAATAACGTGAATACTGCAAAAAGTTACTTATTTTTAAATCAGTGCTTTCAGCCAAATACAATAAAAATTCCTAATTAATTAGTTGGTCCTCCAAAAATTGCCTGCGAATGATTAGTTCAGAGTAACAACTTAGAATTGCCAGTGGAACATTAATTAACAGGGGAACATAAAGCTTGCAGGAAATACAATAATTTCAGAATGGAGAGACTACTGTGTTGGATTATTGTGTTCCATGTCATCGCTACAATACACAAAAACATCTAGAGAAAGAAGTACTTTGTCTGCTGCAATAAAGCTGTCAACTATAGCCCATGTCATCAACCCATTAAGCAAAATATCAACCTCTTTCATGTGCCACACTTCTGAATTCTCACACACAAAAATGATACAGCTTCATTTGAACAGCATGTTAACTCATATATGTGGGGTTTTCTTTGCAACTATATGCATGTTTCTGCAAAGATATAGCAAAAGTGTCAAAAGTTTTTTTTATCCAAAACTACCACAATAGACAATAGGCAATAGGCAAAACATTAAACACAATCAGTGGCCAATCAATGGCGGAGCCACTAACACCATTATAGAACTGCATCATTTGCCGGTAACCACAAAAGTTTACATGAAATATATCTTAAACAAAACTAATTTTAAAATAATTTGCCCTCCTCAGAGTGTTCAGGAAAGTCAAAGCAGTTTTAACCTGCTCACTGCTGACCCCACCCCCCTTTGTGGACCGGTCAAGGTACTCCAGTTCAATCACTTCCTATTGGGCAGAAGCAGGGAGAAAGGGAGGTGGAGCATAATATCGCTTATTTCCATAGACATGATGGAGTCAGCGAATGTACGCTCAGAGTGAACACACTCTTTTTTTAATCTTCACAATATATTATTGAAAATATTGCAAATGCAGACTTTATTTTTACTTTGATAATTTTTATGTATACTGTTTTAATACGTATGTATCCCTCCAAGGATACACTTTAGCACATTTTTTAAATTGTAATTTGTTAAATTGTGGAATTTATCTGGATCTTTTAAGCTTATATTAATCTAAATTGTAAACTCAATTTCTTTAATATTGTAATTGGGATGTTAACGTTAATGGTTAATTACTGGAGATGTTAACACATTGATATGGCGCAATAAAATATCGGGCACGCGCATGGCGAGAACAGGCGTTTGAGGCGCAGAAAGCGGGCACGCGCGCTTACTCCTTCAATACGCTCGGTAGGTTGCTCTCCCGTGAGCCCGGTTCCGTTCCTCCTCGCACGGTATCGGTGTAAGAGCGCAGAAACCCTCCGGTGACCGAGGAGTATGGAGAAGGTCTTAGGATTTGCCGTGGTGTCTAGTTTATTGTGTGTCGGCTCTGTTTTTGGGAAATACGTCAGAGGCATCGTCAACACAAAAGAGGTAAGTGAAGTGTTTACCTTGTGTAATGGTCGAGCGGCTTGTTGGGCTCGGGAGCCAAGTGCGTGTTCAGCCTCTGCATCACCCCGCGGGCATCTTCACGCCACCGATAAGCTTTAACAACAGAATGAAATATAAATAATTTATTTTAAAGAATGAGAAGAAACTTGCAGCCTCACATGCTGGCCCATGTTAATGTGTGCTGAAGACGCTTCTGTGGTGTTTTAAGGTTTTACAGTTGTGTTGTTGATTACCGTTAATAGTTTCCTGATCTTTAGTGTTAGGCTTTCTTAGATGTGCTCTGAAATTTTAGAGTTATGTTTATCTTTGTTTCTTGGTTTAAAGTCATACTTTTGCTACGGATACATGTTTTTTATTTAACCACGTTATCATAAATGGAGCGAACATAGGCCTGAGGCAGAAACTCTGTTTTGAAAGAAGTTGCAAGCACACTGGTTTTAGTAATTCCTTTTTAAAAGAACTCTAAATTTGTACAACTTTATCTCTAAACTTGCTATTCTTATAGACAGAAGTATCAATTGTTAAAGTGTTATTTTTTTCTTTCTAATATGCTGTTTGGGCTCTCAGAACGAAAATAAACGTATTTCTAAATCATTTTCAGATGGTACCTGAAGGTACCTATGTGAAACGTGAATTATGCCTTGGCTTCTCTGCAGGGGACTTTCAAAACTCTGTTGATGCAATGATGCTCCTTGCCTTTGGATGTCGCTCATGGGGACTACAGTCACACGCCAAACTTCATGACAATAAAAACTCACCAGCAACCATTAATTGCACTCCAATTAAATCCTATATTTCCTCCCTTTTGTCTGTGTTTTTATAATCCTTGTGTGTTTATTTAATGACTCTTGATGGTCAAACACCAGCGTGATGAGCTTTTCAATATTATTTAATAAATATTATTTTCCGCAAACTTCTTCTTCTGTGCTATTTAATGTTAGGAATCTGCCATTGACTGTATATAACATGGACGGAGTGGTCGGGACGTCAACCATAGGGTTCTGGCAAAGTCAAATGAAGCTCAAAATAGGCGTAGCCCATGCTCGACAACCCGTCCTCAGAGGCAGAACATCGCTTTAGGGAAGGCATCTGATTTGCTGAAGCTTTTATATAGGGGTGGAAAAATTTTTTTTTTAGCCCAAAAGTTCATTCATTCATCTTCATGTCTGCTTTCTTCCCTTTCGGGGGCGCCACAGCAGAATGAACCGCCAACTCTCTGGCATATGTTTTACGCAGCAAATGCCCTTCCAGCCACAACCCATCGCTGGGAAACATTCACACACACACTCATTCACACTTTAACAAGTTCTTAATTAATTCACTTATACTGCATGTCTTTGGACTTGTGGGGAAACCGGAGCACCCGGAGAAAACCCACACGATCACGAGGAGAACATGCAAACTCCACACAGAAATGCCAACCGACCCAGCCGAGGCTCGAACCAGCGACCTTGTTGCTGTGAGACGACCGTGCTACCCACTGCGCCACTGTGATGCTTAGCCCAAAAGTTGTTCAGTTTTAACATTAGAGTGAATGAAAACTTGCTCTATTTTGGAGTCAGCTTCAAGTGGCCGCTTGAGGAACTGCAGTTCATACACTTCCAATTGAACTTCAAGCAGGAAAGGAGGAGGTTACCCCTTAGAATCTATGCGAGAGAGTGTATCGAGCTCCACTCTTCTTCTCTTGTATGGCTCATAAGAACACTGAACATGTGATCAAAAGAGCCAGCTATCATTGGTTAACTGTGACATTACTCACAGCGACAAACCAGCATGACATGGCAGAGCGAATGCTTTTTTAAAACTTTCACTTATCCGATGACAAAGATGTGTGGGCTCCTGTCTGCATCTATTATTTTGGGTTTGAGGTGTGTACAAATGCAATAAACATTTAATTTAAAGTATGGTTTAGTGATATTTCGATAACTGATATAATTGGTTTAACTTGTTGACTAATGTTTTTATCATCCCACAGTCACAATGTGAAAATATTTCTTTCACTTGAAAGGGATTGCATACTTCGGTTTGAAACTGAAAGTTCCAGTCTATCTTTTAGTGTTTAAAGCTACATACATGGCACTACTTACACAGCATAGAGAATATCAATCCTTCAATAGAATCCATTCTTCTGTGTGCAATCAGCTTATTTCATTTCTGTTGCAAACTCTGATGAACCAAGCCTTCTCAGAGCAGATAGTGAAAATTGGTGTAAAAACATGTCAAAGTGTGGCTGGTCTAGTGAAGATAAACAGTGGTGTGTCATGTTGTTACTAAAATCCAAGGGGGAAGTGGAAATAGCTTTTTCTAAAAAAGCATATATGAAGTCATTGGCTGAAGAGGATCTAATTAATGATTTTGGAACTGTTATGGATAAAAATAACTTACTTAGCTATCAATATATTGGCCATGACCACTGAATAAACTCAATTATAGCAATGCATTAAACCTAGCTGTGTTAACGACAATAAATAAGGAAAGACATGAATTCTATTTTTGAACCCCATCCCTCACCAGACTATTTGCAATGCTATTTTGGAGGAATATCCTCTTAGATTTCTGTTTTTAATTTACTGTCGTGCATTTTTATCCAATGAATAGAATAATGCAAGTCTGTGATGGTTTTCACCATTTGAAATCGAGACGTGTCTTCAGCTGATGAGTCTGACCTCTGTGTGCAGTAGGTAATACACAAGCAGCCTGCTCCTGCCTGGTTCCAGCTGCTGATTCGCTTCTGGATGAATTGTTGCTCTAGCAGTCCATTAATCTTACTTCTGCTCATTTCCTCACAAGGTCATTTTTTACAGCATTCTCACACACACACTTTAAGGATTATTGGGATATTTCATCAGTTGTTTTAGGTTGTAACATGCATGAGAAGTTGAGTTGGCCCATGTTTTTTTTTTCGGGTATATGATGTGTGCAGTAGATATATATTTTTTTTTGAATGAAGTGAAAGTAAAGTGAAGTGAAAGTGACCAGTTGGTCAGATATGGAGTGACCCATACCCGGAATTTGTGCTCTGCATGTAACCCATCCCAGTCTACACACACAGTGAACCACAGTGAACAAACACACCATGGACACTCACCCGGAGCAGTTGCCATGGCTCCGGGACCAATCGCGAAACTGGTGTCTTGCTCAAGGGCACCACATTGTGGTTTTTGAAGATGGTATGATCTCTTTATTCACCAGACCACAAATACGCCAATTAACTGAATGGTTAAGACACAACTAATCTGTTGAGTGAATCAAACGGCAAAATCATCGGCAAAACCTTTAACAACTTTTGACTCTTAGACTCAATTGCAAATGTTATGCATTATATTTCCAAAAATTAGAACATATTCTCACACTCTAAAACAGAAATCACACTATGATGCATCTGTGTTGCAAAACACAATAACTAAAGCACAAATAAAGCACAGAGCCCATCAATTACGTACAGCAACACAAAATATTTCACACAATCCAAAGCACAGATGATAAATCCATCAGCTATGGATAACATTGGTAGAGATGGAGCACTGATACGAGCTGGTCGACAAAGAGGATGAGAATAATTTCATATGAATGAGTCATAATTTTTAGATGAAATTTGAGCTATTGTCATAGATCAGGTTCTTGTGCAACTTTCAGTCTTATCAAAACTGGTTCCGCCATTAAAGTGTTTTTTTGCCCATTGTCTGGCCAAGGACAACATTGCATATGATATAGATGGTCGTACCCTGGTTTTGTTGTGTACGTTGTTTTGTTACTATATGCAATGAACTATTGTTGCATATCAAAATTATCGATGTTGTGATGTGTATGTTTTTCCGTAGTGTCTGACGAATGCTCTGTAGTGTTTGGTGTTGACATTTGTTGTGTTTGTGATCTGAGAGTAATATAAGGTTTTGAGTGCAAGCGAAATAGTTTTGAAGCAATAGTTTGAATTTGCCAGAGAAGTCAAAGGTTTGTGATTTTTGTTTAAGTATTTGGATTTGTGTTTGAGGAAATGACTGATGATTTAAAAATATGTGTTTTAGGAATTGAGAAAAATGTATAACATGCAGTGTGGTATTATAAAGTTGTTTGGATGTTTTACATTTTCTCCAGTTTTTACAGTTCTCCAGTGTATAGCATTCGGTGTAGGTCCACCATACGCTCTCCCTCATCCTTTCCCTTAGTTTTTTTTTCAGTTTAAATGTATATTAATTAATAAGGGATTCTCATCGTGTTCCTTTTAATGGCCCTGGTCATTCTGTTTAATGTTTAGGAATTAAATAGAAAGCCTAGGAAAAGCGCATTATAAACATGTTTTGTGATGTTATTGCTTATTAAAATGTAGCTGTCAGAATATGGTTCTACTTCTTAACAATATAAAAACTGAATCAATCAATTTATCTATTTAAGTGATTATTCCACGATGATTTATCTTGTCCTGCACACACAAGCTCAAATCGTGCGCGGCATGGCATGAGTTTGACACCCTTGGTGTAAAAGCTGAAATCAACAATAAAGGCTTTCTACAAATTACTAAAAGGGTTCTCAATACATATTCGTTGTATCGTTTCACTTTAATTGCTAGGAATCAACTTGCTTAGTTCCAGATGTTCTGATTACTTTGTATGAATTCAATATTTGGCTTGATGGGTTCATCTGGTGGAAATTGTGTGTCAATAGCCCTGATTAAAATCACCTGATTAAAATACTTATTTTCCACACTGTATTTATTATTAGTAATATATTTGTAAAGGTTGCCTAATAACTGTTCCCAGCCAAGGAGGAAGAATCTCTAGAAGCCTTCAAACATTTTTACATTTTACAGTGTTCAAACTTTGTCTCCAGTCATTCCTTTTTTCTTGCTTTAAGTTCATTACAAATTGGTTATTTCAAACTGAACAATTTATAAACTTGGTGAAGCAAGTGGGCTTTGAAGATTTATCATATCACAGTCGTATCTAAGCTTGTGCGTCTTTTCTCTGTTGGTGACATCAGCAGGCAAATCTCTCCCATTTTTACTTCAAAAGAGTCAATGTCTGGAAATGTTAATATATTTTTTAACTCTGCCAATGTTATGGTACAAATATAGCCCTCTAGTCTCATAAGTCTCGCCAGAAGGGTTTCACATCTTCCCGTGGGTTTTGGACAGTGCAACTGGCATACAGTATCAGTATCTTTTGGAGGTCCTCAATCAGAATGCTGTGTGTGCCAGTGTGTTTGTGTATTTATGTGTTTCTCCGTCCAGTTACTTAAGTAATGAATCATTCAAAAGCCTAGTGGAGCAGCGGAGACATGACTTGCTGATTGATAATTAATTGTTAATGAGGCTTAGCGAACAGCCCAGGATAAGGAAAGACGGCAGAGTTGAGGGTGAAGTGACAGAATGGACAGTCCATCAGGGAAGAACAGTTGATTAATCTTGTGTCTCTTACCTCCCTTTGGTATTTTCAGTGACATTTTATTTTAATGTAAGGTTGGTGCGAGACAGATCCACTGCAGGGGTTCATATTTAAGATCCATTCTGCAACCCTTATCTTATAATTTTGTAAAAGTAACAATCAAGATTCTTTAACTGTTAAAGGGGTTTTGGTAAAAGTTTGATAAAACCAGGAAAAATCTGTCAATAATGAAGATAATGTGCTGGAAATGTCAATTTTAACGAGCAATTTTAAGTAACTGAGTTTAAGAATGTTTTAAATTGCAACCAAAAAAGCATGCAAACCTCTTCAATAAAGTTTTTACATGAAATAATGTTTATTTACACCTTTTTTCCTGAATTATTATAAATAAAAACCAAGATATATTTTGCTCTCTTGTCTTTTCTGAAGATGTGTCTTTGAAGTTTTCCACAATAGCTTCATTATTAAAACATAAAAATACTGAATGTTATGAATACATTTGATGTATAATATAGATAAAATCTTCTAAAATGCAAAGTTTTGCAGTTTTCCCTGGTAACCACAGCTGCCAGTTTCCCTGAAAAAACTACAGATTTTTTATAGTGTACCTTTTGATTAATTAAAAAACATTCTAAAATGTACTATATCAATACTTTATTATTTAAATAAACCAAGTAAGTACTAAGTAACGAAGTAAAAAAAGTCAAGTAAAAGCGGTTTCCTGGGCTAATGAAAAACTAGACAAATTAGAAGATTCATCAAAGCATTTATAAAACTGATTATTATTAATATTGTTATTATTAATAAAATTTGTCTGATTATTTGCAGTTATTAAACTTTGTATTACATTTTACATGAATTGCATGACAATCCTAAAGAAATATCATCTGAATATTATACTCTGCTGTTTTTTTACAGTGTTTTATTCAAATGGAAACAAATCTTTTAGTATTGTGGAAATTATTAGTAAAAAAAGTAAAATGTTTTTTGTTAAGGTACAAATTTTATAAAAAATAAAATAATTCCTCCTTGTCTTCAGTTTAGTTTCTTTTTTTCTAAAGGCAGATGTTTGGGTTTGTTTGACAAGACATAGGTCTTTTATACTCTCTTCTGTTTTCCCCGAGACAAGGTGCTCTTTCAGAAGATAGTCACATGATTCTTGGTTCTCAGAAGCTGTTTGGGCTCAGTTCTGGGTCAGAGAGTCTTTAGGCCGATGTCCGTTTTGTCAAGGAAACCTGTTGTTATGGAAACACAAACACTAGGTGGTGAGGGGGAGTTAATGCAGACTAGGACCTGAAGCTGGCAGTTCCTGGGTGAAATGAGCCCCAATAGAAGCCTTGAAGACAGCAAGAACAAAATTAACTATTGGCCCTGCAGTTGAAGGTGGAAACGTATTTTTAAAAGTGCTGTCGATAGATAAAAACCCTTTTGTTTAATTAATTGCAATGACAAGACTGAAAAAATTTTAAATCTGTAAATGTAAAATTTAAATAATTAATGTAAATTGAAGATTAAGAAACTGTTTTGATTAAAAATATTATCATTTATTGATTTTTTGTTTAATCTGTAACATAGGTTCCCCATCAGTCGGTCACTACGACTTATGCCGGTGATGACTATGGGAAGCTTCGCTAGGAGTGCCCCACTCTCTCCACACTATCTCAAAAGTGGCAATCAGTGATCGCGCTGATGGTCACGTTATCACGCCGTCCCGCATAAACCGGTCACAAGCGTGACGCTCTTCTTGTTTGTTTACTGGAGCCTAGTCTCGACACGAGAGTGACTCAGTGAAGGACACCTTAGAGAACAAGCGGATTATTACCTGGTGTGTGGATTACTTGGAGATCTGGTGAGTCGACGGCAACCAGCTAGGTTTTTTGGGCAGATCCAGAAGGCTGGAACCACTGCACGGCCCAGACTTCAGCTCATTCACTGCCTTCAACCAACAAGTAAGAATCGTTTTTTCATAGTAGAGCACTTGCTGGTGGACTGTTTGTAGCGTTTTCCAAACTCTGTTGTCTTGGGCGTAGACACTCTGAGTCAACAATTGAGGGATGCCGAGATAAACGCTTCCTGGAGCATAAATCACCTAGAGCTATGTGCAGTTTTCCTAGTAGTAAAGCATTTCAGGAGAATGCTGTAGGGACATCACGTGTTGGTCAGGATGGACAAAACGGCGGCAGTGGCGTATATCAATTGACAAGGAGGGATCCCCTCACTCCGTTTGTCGGCTCTGGCCCACAGACTGCTCTTCTGGGGTCTGCCCCTAGTTGCAGTCCATATCCCGGCAGGTTGAATCAGACAGCAGATGCACTGTCTCGGTGGAAACCCCGGTCAAGAGAATGGCGACTCCATCCCATGGCAGTCCAGCAGATCTGGGAACACTTTGGTATAGCAGAGGTAGACCAGCTTAGTGCCGGCTGTTCTACACTCTGTCCCAGGCTCCTCTCGGGATAGATGCGCTGGTGCATTGCTGGCCCAGGAAGAAATGCCTATATGCGTTTCCCCCAATGAGCCTCCTTGCACCCCTCCTGTGCAAGATCAGGGAGGATGAGGCAGAGGTCCTAGTGGTGGCACCTTATTGGCCCAACCGACTTTGGTTTGTAGAACTCTGCTCCCTTGTGACAGTGTCTTGTGACCCAGGGATGTGGGCATAAGCACTCGCGCTCAGACCTCTGGAATTTCCATGTCTGGCACATCATGCCGCGTAGGATCCAGGGGTAATGCCACACTCTGTGGTTCAAACATTGTGTCTTGCCAGAGCTCCCTCTACTAGGGCCTGTTATGCGGGCAAGTGGGGTCGGTTTGTCGACTGGTGTCACTCTCATCAAGTAGACTCGAGTAACTGCCCCGTTGAACTCGTGCTAACCTTCCTTCAAGAGGGTCTGGATCAAGGACTGTCTCCATCCACCCTGAAGGTTTACATCGCCGCGATTTCTGCCTATCACCTTCCAGTTGAAGGTTCCTCAGAAGGGTTAGACCTTCTAGGCCGTTCTTAGTTCCCTCCTGGGATCTTTCCATTGTCCTTAGAGGACTTCAAGTTCCTATATTCGAGCCGCTGAATCAGTAGAGCTTAAATTTCTGTCAATTAAGACAGCATTAGTCGCGTTAGCCTAGTCACGTTAGCCTCGATTAAGAGGGTGGGGGATCTGCAGGCACTCTCTGTCGATGAGACCTGCTTAAAATTCGGACCTGGTGATAGTTAAGTTATTATGTTATATCCTACCATCCACTTCAAAACTCAGGTAGTGAACCTCCAAGCTCTGCTCGGAGAGGAGGCAGCACCAGCCCCTTGTCTAAATTATCCAGTTCGAGCGCTGAGGATCTATGTAGAAAGGGCGCGGAATTTTAGAAGTTTGATCAGCTCTTTGTATGCTTTCGAGGATAGCAGATGATAGGTAAGGCTCTCTCCAAACAGAGGTTGGCTCACTGGCTAGTGGAGGCCATCTCTACCGCACACGCAGCATCTGATGTCCCTTGCCCCTGCAGTTGAGAGCCGACTCTATCAGGGGTGTCGTGGGATTCTGGCAGTTGGCAAGAGGTACTCCCCTGGCAGAGATCTGCAAGGGGGTTGGTCGACACCCAACACCTTTGCCAGGTACTATAACCTGAGCGTTGAATCCGCCTCTTCAGCCGTGCTAAGTGGTGGTAGCATTGTCTGAGATGTACGAAGGGGTGTCCAGCTTGGGTTGCGCCATTCTTAGTGATCTTGCTGTTATTTGCTCCTGGAGATAACCTCCAGCTTTTTGGCTCCTCTCACCCCAACAGGCATGTAGAGTAAGCGGAGTATTCCTACGTTCTGTCCACATGTGTGCCCTCTATGAGGGACTTCCGGCTGAATCTTGTATGACCCCGGACACAGGAGGGCCAAGCAGTTCCTTGAAAGACTACCTCTCAAAAACTATTGCTCTAGCTAGTTCCATCTATGCTACCTTTCAGTGTATTAAACTGACGAAAGTTCTACGTCCAGCCTTCAAGGTGGCGAGTGCGGCGTCTCCCTTCTGCTCTGGGATTGATGCTCTTTCCTCTGGTATGAATTGGTATGAGAGAGAATTGCAGATTGGCCATTAAAAATTAAGTCTATACTTAAGGCCGGTGTGGAGGAGGTCTGACTCGGTACCGGACTACTGATGCGCCCAGCTTGCCTGGCCGTCAGCCAATGCGCAAGGACCTAGGTTGTGGTGTTTTTCGGGGCGCGCCCATGGTCGTCACTGACATAAGCCGCAGTGACCGACTGATGGGGAACATGATGGTTACTTTCGTAACCCCCGTTCCCTGAATTGGGAACGGATACTTATTTCCCCCAGTTACAACCGTAAGGTCGTGAGTAAGTCAGGTTGTCTAGGAGGTGAGTATGGCTCCAGCTTTACAACAAGAAGAGTTTCATGCTTGCATCCGGTTTATGCGGGATGGTGTGATCACGTGACCAACGGCGCATTCGCTGATTGGCGTTTTTGAGATTGTGTGGAGAGAGTAGGGCACTCCTAGCGAAGCTTCTCAAAGTCGTCACCAACATAAGTCTCTGTTCTCTTTTCGGGGGACGGGGGTTACGAAAGTAACCATTACGTTTTGTCATGTAAACAACATAGCTGCAATAAATCCTTTGGTGGCTGTTAGTCTGTGGTCTCTTTAGACTCTTGTTTTCCAGGAATCTCTGCCATTCACAGCTTGCTTAGTGAAGCCTCTTTCCTTTCATCTTTGGGACAAAACTTTAGATCTTTAAACCTTGGAACAATTACAGTAGCGATCTTCAGCTGTTTGATATTAGTGCTGTCCTTCCTTTTAGATAGGTCTGAGGGAAAATCATGTTTGATTAGAGCTATAGACTGGATCGTTCTCTGCTGAAAGTTTACCTAGTGCACTTTCAAAACCGCTACCATGAATGGAAACCTGGCAGTTTGTCTGAGTTATGTGAGCCGTGCAAGACAGGTGTTCACATGGAAGTAACATTCACATGGAAGTCTTGTGGCAAACATATTACGAGCACCGTCAGTGTGCTTGAACTTGTCCTCAATTTTTCCATTGAGACAATAATCCCCACATGCCTCCACATCCTCATGATCCTCAGTTTTAGACACCGTTACAGGGAATGAATGCCATTTCAACAAAGAGCACTGTGATTTTAGGTGGCTGTCATTGCTCACAGAAGCCTAGCGATCCACCGTGAGCATGATGTGTGTTGTGTGCTGTAACATGTTCATCCTCTTGTCTTCTCATCGTCATGGAAAGTGCATGAGTCTTATTTATATTTCGTTTAAAGAACATCGGCCATAACAGGAAAAACTGAAACAAAGTTAATTGCGTGAGTTGCTTTTTTATGCGTTATACATTTCAAAGTAATCGAATGCGTTAACACGTTAATTTAGACAGCACTAATTTAGACAAATTCATAGCTTGCAGTTGGAAACAGATGTTTGCCATTTCAGGCTCTGTATAGAAGCTAGGAAGAGTGACTCTTGTGTCTTTGAGCCAGCTCCAGGGAAAATTAATTCCAGTGAATTACCTGAAAGTACTTTGTCTGAAGAATGAGGTCATGTCTAGATAAGGAAGCAAAAAACTCTTAAATCTGTCATCAAGGTGTTGGTCCTTTTTGATGAAAACCAAGTTCTTCCAGATAGTAGTCTATGGCTGCTACATAATGGACTTTTCCTGTTCTCATCTCTTTTCCACAGGACTGGGTTTTTCTCACAAGGTTTTGCTTCCTAACTGATTTTGGCCGATTGGACTTTAGGTTCCGATATCCGAAGGTAAGCTTAAAATTTTTATAAGGTATATAAAAATGGCAACTATAGAATATAATGTTTAACTATGTCAAAGTCTGTGACGATCTCATATACTAAGATTTGCATGGATTTCTCAAGACATTGCATGCATACAATCTGGGGTTGTATGTATGCACAAAAGTATTCTCATTTAATATTCTCTGCATATATGTTTTTTTTCTAAAGCCTTGACAGGTAGCGTACACGTATGCACACATATATATAGTCTATATTGGCTGCTCATTCATGATGTGAATCTCCTGTTCCACTGCATCCCAAAGCTGTTCTATTAGATTGAGATCTGGTGACTGTGGAGGCCATTTGAGGGCAGTGAACTCATCGTCGTGTTCAAGAAACTAGAAAACGGAGATGATTTGCTCTTCATGACATTCCACGTTATCCTGCTGGAAGTAGAAGATGAGTACGCTGTGCTCAAATTGTGATGGAGATGGTCAAATAACAATACTCAGATGGGCTAATGGATACTAATGGGCCCAAAGTACAAATATCATCCACACCATTATGCCATAATTACCAACCTGAACCGTTTATACAAGGCAGGATGGATCCATGCTTTCATGTGGTAGACAACAAATTTTGACCTAACCTAAGTTGTAGGAAGGGGCAATATTTTTCCAATCTTCTTTTGTCCGATTTTAGTGAGCCTTACATTGTAGCCTCAGTTTCCTGTTCTTAGGTGACAGGAGTGGTATCCCATGTGGTCTGCCCGCTGCTGTAGCCCATCCACTTTCAGGTTGAATGTGTTGTGCGTTCAGAAATGCTCCTCAGTAAACCTCTTTGTGTAACGATCCAGCATGAACCCAGGCGTAACTCTGTACTGGTGTTACAGAGTGAGCAACCTTGCTTCAGTAAACCCAAATGCAGAGGAGGAAGACAACGAGGAGTCCACAGGTTAAAACTAAAAAACCTTTACTTGCAGTAACAAAAAACACTAGGGCAAAAGGTGTTTAGCCTCTTACAGCTTGAGTAACAAAAAATATAAAAAATACAAAAGACTTGTGGAAAAGGCATAAACAAAATAAATTAAAATGAACTTCCAAAAATAGGATCAGACTTGTGCTAACACAGATCCACTGGCTTCAGAGCAACAAGGCAGGAAGGTTCAGGACTGAACACAGAACATTGAAAGCACAGTCTTTATATAGGGCAAAACACATGTGTTGGCAATGAGGCTGATTGTCTGCGGTCTTAGCGAAACTGAGGGTAAGTGCACCACCACTAGTCTGGGAGAGACGGTGCATGTCAGAAGTGCCCCCTGGTGGCACGGAAGACGTAAGTCCTCACACTTTTGTAGCGAGTGGTTATTTGATTTACTGTTACCAGCCCGAATCAATCTGACCATTCTCTTCTAACCTCCAACCTGCCATCATTTTCTCGGACCATTCTCTGTAAACCCTAGAGACCTCAGTAAAATCCTCATTATGTATTTGTAGCCAACTTAGTCATTTTTATAGTAGGCTAATATAGATACATACAGCATGTGTTGCCTTCATTATAAGGCTTATACAAGGCTTTTAATTTTTTGTGGCTCCAGACATATTTGTTTTTGTTTTGTTTTTTGTCCAATATGGCTCTTTCAACATTTTGGGTTGCCGACCCCTGCAATAGATCAACTGTTTCTGACTTACACAGACCAGCTCGTCTGACACAAACAATGTAACTTAAACCCGCTTTTTTCCCCCAATATGTTTTTCTCACTTTGAACTGCAGCAGATCATGTTGACCTTGTCTACATACCATGCATTGATAAATGCATTGAGATGTTGTCAGTGGTTGGCTGATTAGAAATTTGCTTTAATGACAAGTTGGACAGATGTACTTAAAAAGTGGCAGAAAACTGTATGTGGCTTTATTTTAGTCGTGTTTCACTATTTATTTCCACCTAAGGAAACACTTTGGGGTTTAATGACATTATATGATTAAATAAAACCTGAATATAGGCACTTTTCTATAGATCTGATCTTTTTTTTAAATCACCTAGAGCTAAACTATTATTCTTCCTCTCTCTCTCTCTTCTACCTGAAAGTCCCACTGCTGTCAGAACATATTGCTCTACTTTGATGAACGCTCTCAGTGGCCAGCTGTGTACAAGAGGCCGGACAAGGTGAGACCTACACACCCTCAAACTGGTTGGCTGTGTGAAAGATATTGAGTGCCTGACAAACCCAAGGAGTGTACGTGTGAGAGCAAGGCAGAGAGAGGCAGCATGAATGTGTGTATTCTGAATCAAACATAGAAACTTTCAGGATTAAAGAAGAGATGTCAGCAGTATTTTGTTGATCAGGAGCTTAGATGCAATCAGCAGAAAGGCATGCTCATGGAATGGTGGCTTTTGAATTTAAACATTCTGTTCCTCCCAAGGTGGAAACTGCACTGCTGGACTGTGTGAGACAGTGCTTGTAGAACCACCAAGCTCTTTAGCTTTTATCTGCCCCTCTAGAGTTACAGGCCCTTTCCCGGTTATTTAAAAAAATGTCTTACACTGTTTACAAAAACATTTCCGTCCATACGAAACCAGGTAAAACACCAGAAACCAGAATTTGTCTCCCCAGTAGAGGGCAGCAGACCATTGGAGTTAAATCAACCAATCAGTTGCTTCTTTCGGCTCCACGTTGAGACTTCAGCGCTTCTTTTTAATGGCTGGGAAATACAGCTCACACAAAGATATGAATAATGTCTTTTATAAACAAAAATTCTCTCACCATTTTTTTTACCATAACTCTCAAACTCTACCTCATTCATATGAGGCTCAAACGGTTCTTTTTCAAAACTGGCGCTTTTTGCATTTATGTGAGGTGCGCGTGTCTGTAGCAATAACCACATTTCTGCGGTTTGACACATCTGTTCTGTGACTAAACACGTTATGAAATATGTTGCGTGTTTGTGTAGTCCAGTACATCTCGAAAGATCTGCTTTAGCACAGAGAACTGGAGTGAAAACCCTCGCTCCGTTGTCATTAACCATATGGAGCGCTGAGAAAATGCTGCTGCATCAGATAAAGAGCTCATATAACTCCTTTAAACTCCGCCTGAACTAGAATTTGCTCGGTTATCGTGTCCACATGGTAACGATTCGGTAGTGTTTAAAAAAATGTTCTTTGGCCCGTGTTTTTAAACTTAACATGGTTACAGTGCAAATGATAATCCGGTTACGTGTGGACGTACTCTGTAACTGCATTAAAAATAACAAAAAAAAAATGTTACAAAATAACCATGTACATATGGACAGGGCTACAGATACAGGGTGTTTGGGATCATGTGGATGTTTTCTTTTGGAAAGGTTTATTGTATTTTCTCTGCAGGACTGCTACCAGAAAGAAGCAGTGCTGAGGCCTGAGAACAACCAGGTCATCAACCTGACTACCCGTTACACCTGGTCTGGATGTATGGTAAGACTTAATATTTTTTTTCAATAACAAAACAAAGTTAAAGCTGCAAGCAGCTATGGGAGGGGTCTCGCACGATGCGTCCACCGGAGCGAAGGCACCGCCTCCCAGCCTTTCAAGTTCTTTCAATCGTCGTCTTCGAAAGCTCGAAACAAGGTGAAAAGGCACTTTACTAAGTATCCAATGTTACAAATCTTTAACCGTGAAGATGATCCTTATTGTTACACAAACAACTCATATAAAAACAAGAGTCAGTGTCATAAAATTAGCATAACATTAGCATATCAATCTGTTCAGAATCACAAGATTTTCACGCTTCATTTTTTTCACGTACGTTGGATGAAGCATGTGGGAGATATAGCCACAAATATACACAGGCAGTAGGTGGCTCTATAAGCATATCGTCTCTTAATCATAGCAATTTGGTCAGAACTGTAGGCTCGTAATTCCATAAATTTTTCATGTTTTTTTATAATGTATCCGAGTGCTACAGTAAGAAATCCATTTAGGCCTACACGTTTAAAAAAAGGTCAAGTTCCTTAAGATGCCACAGCAAGAACGTGTGATGAAGTTTTTGATAACCTTTGGTCCCAAATGCCTTAAGAGTCACCAGATCAAAGTCAGCTCGATATGGAAATTTTCCTGGGAGGAGTTCGTTAAATTGCGTGTTAAGCTTTTTTCGCATTCAAGGGGGCGCTGCAGAGCAACAGCATTAGCAACTGTGTTCTGGTCAAAAGATGGTCAGTTTTAACATTGCAGTGAATAAGAACCTGCTCGCTTCTGGAGTCAGCTTCAAGTGGCCGATGAACTGCAGTCAATTCCTATTTTGCATCAAGAAGGAAACCAGGAGGTTGGGCCTTGGTGAGGAGCTCATTGGGTTTGTTTACCTTTTCCTTCACGCTCTGACTAGTGAGGGCAGAATATTAACTCAAAATAAGGCAGAGTTACAGAATATATATATATTCTGTAACTCTGCCTTATTTTGAGTTAATATTAACCTTAAATATATATAAATATATATTTAAAAATATAATATAATATATATATATAGATAGATATATATCATCTAGATATATTATAGATATATAGATATATAGATATATATATATATATATATATATATATACCTATATATATATTTAAATGTTGCTCTGATATCATGACCGCCAGATGCTGCAAAAGCATACTGAGCTTCTTTAAGAATAATATTCATCTGCTCTTATATTGTTAAATAAATGTATAGAATTTCAGGGAATGCAGTTTTGTGGAATGGATTTAGAGAGGAGTTTGACATATTGGTTGCCATTGATTCAAGCTGTTTCCTGTCAATTTGACCACTCTCGAAGATATAAACAACCTAAACCCATTTGATGATGGAAAGCAAAAATCCATCACATCCCCTTTCATCTCTGGCCCAGGTTACTTTCTTGGACCCAGGGGGCCCTCTGCGGACAGCCCGCCCAGTACTGTTCTTTACCCTCGCCAATTGATTCCGGGCTAATTCTATGAAAATGACCATGTAAAATGTCATTAAAACCTGATCAGCTTCGGGTTGTTTTTTTTTTCATACTGATATCCATACTGAACCGATTTTCAGGGCTGTGTTTAACCCTCACTCACATCAGCTACTCCAAAGCTAGCAAATTAGTTTTATTGCTTCTTCTAAAATATAGGTTTTGAATATCCTTGACCCAGTTGAAATAAAATTTTCAAAATATGCTGTGTTGATGTCTCTTATGCTTTCTTCAGGTGGAAACTGATGGAAATGAAGAGATGCTGAACTGTGTGGGAGGACGCAGCTTTCGCTCTGTCAGAGAGAGATGGTGGTACATTGCACTCAGCAAGTGTGGGGTGAGATCTTCAACCCTCGAGCAGACTACTTGTCGAATCAAAAAATGGCTAATGTGATTATTTCAATGGAGATATCAAACTGTGACATATCAAACAACAAAATTTGGTCTGTGAAGTCGCTCGAGCTAAAGATGATAGGTTGCAAGTTTTGAATGTCTGCCGGGGGAAATAGTAACACTACACTTTTTCTGAATTAGGGTAGTTTCTATATATTCTTTCAAGATCATTAGCTGTATTTTACCTTCTATTGGATCACTCTCCAATTCTGGCATCCAACTGTTGACAAATCACTGAATTGGATAAGACCAGTAGCAGAATGTCAATTATTGATTTAAAGAATTGATTAACTGTTGTATGTGTCATGAAAATGTGAAGCATTTTGTTTGTGTCGGGAGGATCTGAGGCTTGTTTGCTTTTTGTTTTTTAGGGTTTTGGCCAGTTTTGCCAGTGTTGTTAGGAATGTTTTTTATTCATACTATTCAGTTCATAAATAAATAGCACAATTCAATTGTACAAAATCCAATTTGTTTATTCAAAACAATGTTTGAACATTTTCAAGTGAAAGCATAAATATTCCCCTCAACTCGTACACCTATTCGTTTTACCTGAATTCATGTGAAAACTAATTTTAAATATTTATGTGCAACAATGTGAGATATATTCACGCATTGCTGATTGTGGATTTGCAACTTCACTTAAGAGTTAGCTCCGCTCTGAATTTGTGCTCGATACTTTGTGACTCTTCTTGTATTTTTGGGGTTAGTATCCATAACTTCAGAGCTGCTCATGTTCTCCACCAATCCGAGCACTGACTCAACCAGCTGACCAAAGCACTTTTCTCTGCATTGTGTAAAAATTGTCTTTAAATAATCTTTTTTAAAAACTCAGTTGAAATGTTAACTTTTTGAGATTGTATTTACAATTCCTAAAATTTTGCATATCAAGCCAATTGATTAACATATTAATTCAGAGCAAATATGAATGTTTGCTTCCTCTCTCTCTCTTTCTCTCTCTCTCTCTCTCTCTCTCTTGCAACATTAAATCAGGGATGCTTCGGTTTTTTGTAAAGAGGAGAGAGTCTGATTTATTCCTTCTGAGAGAAATCAGAAAGCATCTCTTTTGTTATGTTGGCCTGAAATCTTCTTCAACTGTGCTGCTTTGAACTCAGATCTGTGTGATGTCTTTGTATGCTGCTTTTTGCTCACTTTCTGTTCTCTTCTCGTTCTCTTAAGGGAGATGGACTGCAGCTCGAATATGAAATGACTTTAACCAATGGACAGTCCTTTTGGACCCAGCACTTCTCTGCTGATGAATTTGGTGAGTTACAAAGCTTGAACATGTTGTCATTTCAATGTGTTTATATTAGAAGTTGTGTGAAGGTTTCTTCTTCAGATAAAAATCTGCAATTTCTCAAAAGTTGATTCAGACATGTGAATGGACACTTGCACATTGACCTCCTGGAGCAAACCCACAATTAGCAGAATGACCTGTGACCTCACTGAAAAAATGAAATCAAAGAACATTTGAAGTCTTGAAATAAGACTCAAATGCTTGTGAAAAGAAAAGAAGAAAAGACTCTACACCATAAACAAATCATCAGTACCCCAAATTTTAATACCCCATACAGTTGTGTACTAACTTTGATGGAAGAGATCTGTACTTAAAAAAGCACTCTTGAAACAAGAAAAAAAAACTCGAATATAAATAAACTCTTCCTAGATCAAGCAAAAAATCTGCCAATGGGTAAGAAAATTGGACTTGGCAAGAATTCTTAAAATTAGCAAAAATTTCTTCCTGGTAACAAAGGCTGTTGGATCTTAAAAATATACAAATCTCTCAAAACAAGTCTTTACAAGCTGTGAAAACGCATTGAAACTAGAAAATTCCTATTTGTATCTAGTCACTAGTGGTCTTAAAACTAGACAATCTGTCTTAAAACTAGAATGTTTTTTTTCTTGTTCCAAGAGTGCATCTTTGCAGTGTGACCTCACAGGATCTCACAGGATTTAACCCTCTCTGCTTCATCATCTTTACAATCCAATGATCCTGCACTTCTGCAATATAATGATAATGCCTTCAATATACATAGTACTTTCTTCAATTTAGTCTAGTAATGACAAGCTACCTTGGTTTGGTCAATCCGAGCCTACGGCCTCCCGCCCAGCAACAAACACCCCCCACCAGTCATACATATCCATACAGGACAATGTCATTGACTTGCCCAGGGCAGATTGGACCTAGCCGGGATCAAACTGTGTGGTTACAGGATGGCCAGTGGTGGCCACCACTGTTTCTTCTGTCCGCCCCCAATATGGAAAGCTTGCCTTCAACAGAAGCTCTTCAAAGCAGAACCATCTTCTCCAAAGTCAGAATAGACAAGTGAACCAAATAGTGCTCCAGAAATTACTTGAACTTTGCAAAACTTAATTCATAGCCAACCTATTGAAAATTCTCATATTTTTAAATTAGAAATTCACTTATTTTTTGACTCATTATTTTAATTATAAATATTGTTTTGGTTTTAAATGGTTAAGTAATCGTTTATTATTATGCTGAGAGTTATATTTAATTTTTGGACTCTTTTCACACCACACTGATTACACTGGTTTACAATAACATAAGCAAACTGCTTATTGATAGCTTAGTATTCTAAAAAAATGTTGTCCTAATGTAAATGTATTTATGAAGTGCATTTAAACAATGCAGCCAATAACCAAATGGCAGTACAACACTAAAAATAAGAACCAACAAAGTTGTCTTACAAAAAATGTAATCGGTCGAATGATAAACAGTACCTTTATAACAAGAGGTTGTAAATCTGGTAGGATTAAACGTTTAGCTAAAAAGATATGTTTCTTAGGTGTAAAATAGATAATGATGGGGCAGCTCTATATTATGGATGGCAATACAGGGAGTGCAGAATTATTAGGCAAGTTGTAATTTTGAGGATTAATTTTATTATGGAACAACAACCATGTTCTCAATGAACCCCAAAAAATTAATTAATATCAAAGCTGAATACTATTACTGTGCATAATTATTAGGCAACTTAACAAAAAACAAATATATACCCATTGCAATTTTTTTTTCACCAGTGAAACAAATATAACATCTCAACTTTCACAAATATACATTTCTGACATTCAAAAACAAAACAAATACCAATCAGTGACCAATATAGCCACCTTTCATTGCACACTCAAAAGCCTGCCATCCATGGATTCTGTCAGTGTTTTGATCTGTTCACTATCAACTTTGCGTGCAGCAGCAACCATAGCCTCCCAGACACTGTTCAGAGAGGTGTACTGTTTTCCCTCCTTGTAAATCTCACTTTTGATGATGGACCACAGGTTCTCACTGGGGTTCAAATCAGGTGAACAAGGAGGCCATGTCATTAGTTTTTCTTCTTTTAGACCCTTTCTTGCCAACCCCGCTGTGGAGTACTTGGACGCGTTTGAGCATTGTCCTGCATGAAAATCATGTTTTTCTTGAAGGATGCAGACTTCTTCCTGTACCACTGCTTGAAGAAGGTGTCTCCCAGAAACTGGCAGTAGGACTGGGAGTTGAGCTTGACTCCATCCTCAACCCGAAAAGGCCCCACAAGCTCATCTTTGATGATACCAGCCCAACTCAGTACTCCACCTCCACCTTGCTGGTGTATGAGCCGGACTGGAGCTCTCTGCCCTTTACCAATCCAGCCACAACCCCATCCCTCTGGCCCATCAAGACTCACTCTCATTTCATCAGTCCATAAAACAGATATTTCTTGGCCCAGTCTTGACGTTTCAGCTTGTGTGTCTTGTTCAGTGGTGGTTGTTTTTCAGTCTTTGTTACCTTGGCCATGTCTCTGAGTATTGCACACCTTGTGCTTTTGGGCACTCCAGTGTTGTTGCAGCTCTGAAATATGGCAAAACAGGTGGCAAGTGGCATCTTGGCAGCTGCACGCTTGACTTTTCTCAGTTCATGGGCAGTGATTTTGCGCCTTGGTTTTACCACACGCTTCTTGCGACCCTGTTGACTATTTTTAATGAAACGCTTGATTGTTCGATGATCACGCTTCAGAAGCTTGGCCATTTTAAGAGTGCTGCATCCCTCTGCAAGATATCTCACTATTTTTGACTTTTCAGAACCTGTCAAGTCCTTCTTTTGACCCATTTTGCTAAAGGAAAGGAAGTTGCCTAATAATTATGCACACCTGATGTAGGGTGTTGATGTCATTAGACCACACCCCTTCTCATTACAGAGATACACATCACCTAATATGCTTAATTGGTAGTAGGCTTTCGAGCCTATACAGCTTGGAGTAAGACAACATACACAATGAGGATGATGTGGTCAAAATACTCATTTGTCTAATAATTCTGCACACAGTGTATACTTGTATATACACATAACCGGTTAAAAACCCAAATGTCGTGTTCAAATCAAAAAGCAGATGAATTGCTTGTACTTTGTTGAGGTGACCCTTCCTGCTTTCAACTTTTACCAAAAAAACTGTAGAAGGGGCTTCATTATTACAGCAATAAATGGTTAATTTTTTTATTTTGTTGGTGTATTGTACTATCATTTTATTTCAGTGTGAATGAACACATGCTACGAAGCATTATTTTTTGTTTTGCCCATTGTCACTATTTTCTGACCTAATATTGAGAAAAAAAGTAAACAGGTGAAATATTTTCTTTTCCGTTCCACTGAAATGTTGTCTTGCATGTTCATTGAAAAGTGAAATTTTCTTTCTGTTTTAGGCATTCTGGAGACAGACATTACATTCCTGGTGATATTCGCCAGCGTGTTCCTGCTCTCATGTTATTTTGCCTGTGAGTGTCCTTTTCGCACAGATCTTACATATTGGTATTCTAGTATAGTTTTAATGCTGCAATATACAGTGCTAAGACGAAGCTATATTTAGCTTTATCCTCAAGTTAAACCTTCTAGAAGGAATGGCTCTTTCTTTACTCTCTATAGAAACATTTTTCATGTTCTCTTTTGCTCCCTGTGCTTTTCTTAGATCATCTGAAAGGAAGACAGCTGCTGCACACCACCTATAAGATGTTTATGACTGCGGCAGGAGTGGAGGGTGAGAAAAGCGTCTGTTTCCTACTTGTGTGTTGAACACAGTACATTGTTTTTTAATGATGAGGACAACACTGAATGTAAAGCAACACATATTGTGTTAACCATCTTTCTTTTGTCCTTATCTTCTTCACACATCCTCTGCTTCTGTGAGTCACTCCTCTCTATCTCTTATCTCTAACATCCTTGCTCTCTCTTCCAGTTTTGAGCCTTCTCTTCTTTTGTATCTACTGGGGTCTTTATGCACGGAATGGCACCGGGAACGGCAGTCTCAAGGTATTAGGTGAGGAAAAGTTGACTTGAGAGTTTGACTTTTTAGTGGGCTCTGGAAACGTTGTTTTACTTTACCTTTGTTGTTGTTATAGAAATTATAGAGTTATTAGCTGAAACAGTTTAGTTTGAAATATGATCACATCCTGGTGTTTCGTCTGGAGGCTCGGATTGTCGGGGATGTGCTATTTCAGATAAGGGTTTAATCAATGCTCACTGTTCTTAATGGACATCAATATTGAATATTCATGTCTTTCTTTGCCATAGTATCTAATTATTTTGTGTTTGTTCATTATATATTGACATGTATGAGAGAGAATATAAATAAAAATGTTTAACTACCATTTAATTAAATAAGTTTAAAATTGAAAAAGACACAATTTTAGCATCATTTAAATTAAAGGCTGCATTCATTGTCTATACGACATCACACCTAATTTTCATGTTAAAACAACACTGTTTTACTTAAATTCTCAAAAAATATATATACAGACACACACACATCCACTTTATTAGGTACACCTTGCTAGTTTCGGTATGGACCCCCTTTTGCCTTCAGAAAAAAGGTGCTGGAATGATTCTTCAGAGAGTGTGCTCCTTATTGACATGACAGCATCACACGCTTGCTACAGATTTGTTGGCAGCACAGCCATTATATGAATCCTATGACAAGGCACAATATTCTGCTGGAAGTAGAATCAGAAGAGGAGTACACTGTGGTCATACAGTGATGGAGATGGCCAGCAACAATATTCAGGTAGGTTGACACAATGCTCAATTGGTTTTACAGGGCCAAAATTGTGCCAAGAAAATTTCCCCCACAACATTAAACCACCATCACCATCCTGAACCATTGTTACAAGGCAGGGAGCATCCATGCTTTCGTGGTAGACCCCAAAATCTGACCCTACCATCCCAATGTCGCAAACCTTTTTTAAATCTTAAATTGTTCAATGTTGGTGAGTGTGTTAAAATTGTAGCCTCAGCAGTTTCCTCTTCTTAGCTGACAGGAGTGACACATGGTGTGGTCTATGTGGTTGAAAATAATTAGTAGAATATGGTGATTTCAATAATGTGTCTTAGAGACTTTAGTTTGACTTCAGCTTCTCAAGAACTTTGTGTATTTTGTGTGACATTTCTTCATTTTCCCAGCCCTCTGGTATTTACAACTTTTCTTTACAACCGCTCTTGGAGAGACTTGTTGATCACTTACCCAATGTTCTTGCATAACTGTGTATGTTAAATGTTACCAGAGCCGGAGGAAGAGAGGCATTTTTGCTCTGCTGGGAGGTCAGCCTCGGATGCTTGGGCTGGGCTGATGTCTTTTTCAAAAAACCTGATTTTATTTGACATCTAAAAGCTTTACAGACTTTTTTTATTAGCCTAATAATAAGTTAACAAAATTTTCTGTTGCTATAGCCTATTCACCTCAAGGATAGACATGTTGTTCAGTGCTCTTCTGCATACATCAATTGTCTCCATTGTTTGTGTTGCCTTTCTATCAGTGGAACTAATCTAGCCATTTTCTGTAATCCCTAGAGATGGTTGAGCGTGAAAATCTTAGTAGATCAGCAGTTTATGAAATACTCCAACCAGCCCATCTGACACAAACAACCATTCCATGTTCAAAGTCACTGCAATCCCCTTTCCTCACAATTTCGATGCTCAGCTTGAACTTCAGCAAATTGTCTTCACCATTTCTTCATGCCTAAATGTATTTAGTTTCTGCCATATGATTGGCTGCGTAGGAATTTGGGTCAATGGGCAGTTGGACACGTGTACCTAATAAAGTGGCCAGTGAGTGTATGTGTCATCAACATCAGAACAATAGAGCCATATTGTAACTAAATGTTTTGTGTTAATTTTCCTCATCCTGATTCACTCATAGAATACTGAAAATAATCTAACTGTTAATCCATGCTTTCTGTTAAGGCTCTGTGAAGTTTTTATGGTTAAACCCTGAAGAAGAACACTGAATAGATTGAACAACCTGTTGCAGAAATCTTTAGTAGTTTGCTCCTGTACCGTCCTGCTTCCTAAAAGTCTTTTGTGGCTCTCCAGGGAAATTACTCTTCTCTGTGAGCTTCCTGGTCTTCCTACTCATGCTGATTCTCCTGGGAAAGGGCTTCACCGTCACCAGGTACTGACACACAACGAGCCTCATCATGTTAACGTGACACATACTTACATTCACTCAAATGCGGACAACAAACTGCTTCGCTTGACAGTTAATATTTATTTCCAAGAGATCCAAGAGTGCTAAAAATATGTATTTATTTTTTCTTCAAGGGCAAGAATAAGTCATAGTGGTTCTGTGAAACTTTCTATCTATATGACTGTATACACCATCACCTATATCATTCTCTTCATTTATGAAGCAGAGGTAAGACCTGATTCCTTTTTATCACGATTATTGTCAGATAATTACTGTTTAATGTTCATTACTTATGTTACATTGCTTATTAACAGTCATTTTTAAAGAACTAAAGACTTTCAAATCAATCACTGATATATCAACATTTAAGGGAGATTAATGATCATATGCTTAGTGTCATTACAAATTGCCCACATATTGTCCACTGCTCTGGGTATGTGTCCACGGTGTGTTTGTTCACTGCTGTGTGTGTACACTGGGCAGAATGCAGAGCACAAATGCACACCACAAATTCTGTCTCTGGGTCACTCCATATCTGGCCAAATGGTCACTTTCATTAAAATTGGAAGTATATTAGGGAAAAGGCAAAATGAGCACCAAATGTTTATATTTTTAATGGGTTTTAAAGGGACACAGCTTTAAACGCTAGAGATTATAATGATGCTCTTTTCAAAACAGAACTAGAATTTAATTTTGTCTGAAAAGTTGCGAGTGAACCTTTGACCACAGTTGTTCAGAAAAGAACATTTTACTTTTTGTATTGCTGCATTTTCGAAAAACACACAGTCATTTCTCATAACAAACAAACCAATTTCACAAACAAATTCCAGACAATAGGTAATAAGCAGGTAGAAGTAGCTTCCCTCTAGAACATATTTCTGTTTTTTAACAGATTTACGAAAGCATTCACTGACTGAGTGATTCACAGAATTAAAGATTTATGTTACTTGTCTGAACATGGTTAGGAAATATAGCTTTTGATTTGTAATTATATTGGTTATTTTTAAGACAAGTTAATCAAAACTATTTTTATTATGTTTTAAGAGAAAATAATAAGCCTTTAAAGGAGTCATACATTTCTTTTTACAAAACTTTTTTCATTAATGGAGAATCAGTTATATGCATATTGAATTTATACATTAAAGATAAGAATATTTTTGTGTGGAAAGGTCATTTTATCTTGTAAAGTTTCTTACAAATTGAATGTTTTAGAAAGAGTTTTATCTTCAGAAACAATCGCACACTGCCCTCTGATGGACTACACATTTAGTGTAAATGTCCACAGCAGTTTTCAGAACCAGAAGCAAAATGCATGAATAGATGTAGTTTTAAACAACCCTTCAAAGATGAACCAGTGGTAAATTATATTTTCAATAGCTGATGCAGGTTGAGTGAGGTCAATGTATGCTACATGTTATTGCACAATGATTAGTCTCTGATACATTTCAGACTCAAATGCTATGTACAAACTGCAGATCAAAGTGACCCAAGTCTCTTTTTTTTGCCCATATGAGACCTGCATGTGATTTTTCAAGACAGCCTAAACAGCTCAATTATTTATTTATTTTTTCAAATCTTACGCAGGTCGCTTCATATCAGGATCAGAATCAGCTTAATTGCCATGTGTGTGTATGCACACATAAGGGAGATTCCTGTGGTACAATGGCGCCATCAGTGCAAACAACATAAGTACAATACAAACCACATAAGTACAGTAAAGTGCAACACAACAAGCAATTAACATAAGGCTATGAGGTAGAATAAAGGACTGAGCGGGCAAGAGCTCAAAAAGGTGGTTCTAGAAAGATTTTGTTAGCCCTCTTTCTCACTCTGGTGTACAAGTCCTGGAAGGAGGGTAGAGAAGCACCGATGATCTTCTCAGCCGTATGTATAGTCCTCTGAAGTATACAGACGTCTGCTTTAGAGGCGGAGCAAAACCAGATATTGATGGAGGAGCAGAGAACAGACTGGATGAGTTAAACCGCTGAGTAAAACTGGGTTAGCAGTGTCTGTTAAAGGTTGATCTTCTTCAGCTGACACAGGAAGTACATCCTCTGCTGGGCCTTCTTCACAATGGAGTCGATGTGTGTGCTCCACTTCAGGTCCAGAGAGATGATAGGGGTGTTGAGCTCAAGGTTGTTTAGACTGCACCAGGGAGCCAGCTGCTCCGCTTCCTATAAGCAGACTCCTCACCATCCTGGAAGAGGCCAATGATGGTGGTGTCGTCTGCAAACTTGAGAAGCTGTACAGAGGAGTTGTGAGAGGTGCAGTCGTTGGTGTAGAGGGAGAAGAGAAGTGGAGAGAGAACACACCCCTGGGGGGCGCCAGTGCTGGTGGTTTGGGTGCATGATGTGAATTCCCCCATCCTCACAAGCTGTTTTCTGTCTGTCAGGAAGCTTGTGATCCACTCACTGGCAGAGTTTTTTTCGAGGCAGTGATGGGAGGACGGTATTAAATGCTGAGGTGAAGTCCACTAACAGGATTCTCACATAAGTTCTTGGCTTATCCAGATGTTGCAGGATTTCTTGCAGCCCCATGTTAACTGCTTCCTCCACAGACCTGTTAGATTGGTAGGCAAAATGCAAGGGGCCAGTATGGGTTCACTGATTTTCTTCAGGTGGCCCAGCACCAGTCTTTCAAAGGACTTCATGACCACAGATGTCAGGGTCACTGGTCTGAAGTCATTGAGACCTGAGATTTTAGGCTTCTTGAAGATGGGGATCATGGTGGAGCATTTGAAGCATGCAGGGACTTCACACATCTCCAGTGATCTGTTGAAGATCAGACAGAAGATGGGAGCCAGTTGGTCAGCACAGGTTCTGAGGCATGTTGGAAAGATACCATCAGGGCCTGGTGAATTCCTCCTCCTCTGTTTCCTGAAGAGCTGACTAACATCTCCCTGGCTGATCTGTGGAGAAGGAGTGTGAGAATAGTCTGTGTTTAAGGAATTTGTGAGGGTGACAATCTGAGGTTGCCTCAAATCTGCAGTAATACTCGTTCAGATCATTAACCAGGTTTTGATTGCCAATTGATGAAGATGCTGGAACTTTGTAGTTTGTGATGGTTTATAGGCCTGACCACACTAAAGCAGGGTCGTTGGTTGGAAACTGTTTTTGCAGTTTTTCAGAGTACGTTCTTTTGGCAGCTCTGATCTCCTTATTTAATGTATTTCTGGCCTGTTTGTACAAAGCGCGGTCTCCATTCCTATAGGCATTTCCCTTGGCTTGACGAAGCTGTTTGAGTTTTCCAGAGAACCTTAGCTTGTCGTTGTTATATGTCACATATGTCTGGGTGGGGATGCACATCTCTTCACAGAAAACTGATGTAGGATGTTACTGAATCAGTGAGCTCGTCCAGGTCTGAGGCAGCAGTTTCAAAAAAACTCCAGTCCATGCAGTCGAAGTAGGCTTGTAAATCCTGCTCCGCTTGAGTGATCCATCTTATAACAGTTCTCACTGCAGGTTTAGCTGCTTTGAGCTGTTGCTTAAATGATGGGACCAGGCAGTGGTCGGAGAGTCCTAAAGCTGCACGGAGGACGGCGTGGTAGGCACTCTTGATTGATGTGTAACAATGATCCAGAATTTTCCCCTCTCTGGTGGGGCACTCTATATGCTGCTGGAATTTTGGCAGTTCTTTTCTCAAATTGGCTTTGTTGAAGTCTCCTAGAATAACACAGACAGAGTCTGGAAAACACTGCTCCACATTTTTTGATCTCGTCAGCCAGCTGTTTCAGCACTTTGCTCACACGCGCCTGCGGCGGGATGTAAACACTGACAAGAATATATGAGGAAAACTCACGGGGTGAATAGAAGGGCTTGCAGATCAGGACAGCAGATCTTCTTCATCACTCTTACATCTGTAAACCACCTCACATTGATGTAGAAGCATGTGCAAATTTGAAGTTTTTCCCCTCGTGGTCCGCTCTGAACAGCAGGAATCCGGGTAGGTTGAGAGCGGCGTCCGCTATCCCTCCTGTGAGCCAGGTCTCAGTGAAACACAACATAGGTTGAAAGGTCTTTGTTGCTACAGGTAAGCAGATTAATCTTGTCCATTTTATTAGGTAAAAAGCGCAGATTCGCCAGATGAATACTGGGCAGCGATGTTCGAAAGCCACGCTCACAGAGCTTCACGAGTTTCCCCACATGCTTGCCCCTTCTACTCCGCTTCTTGAGGAATGTAGTGACCCCGCTAGCTAGAACGCTCAGTAAAATGTCCGAAAATTCAAAACCAGGTGGAAAAATGTTCAGGGAGTGCTGCTCAAAGATCAGCAGTTAGCAAAATAAAGATCTCACAAGCTGTGAGAAAAATAAAGATAAAGATTTAAGCAGTGCTGCTTAAAGATCAGAAGTTAGCAAAATAAATAGCAGAACAAACTAACAAAACAAACAAAAACACTGCAGAGCTGTGTACCAAGGCGGCTATCTGCAGCGCTATCTGTGTGGTGCAGAATCCAATAGATATCCTATTTTTTGCAATGCGACCTCAGTTTGAACAACCAGGTCGCATTTATCTGACATTACTTCATTGTGTGGGGACAAACTTCACGTTTCTGGTGTGGGTAGGATGTTTCTCATCAATCATGGCTGAGGACGGAACTGTCAGAAGTCAGTGGAAGGAAAGGTTAGTAATAGAACTAATAACTCTTCTTTGTCTTCTTCTTGATATTATTTGGTTGAAATTATGGGGGCTCCTATCAGAAATGAACTTAAATAAGTCCCCACACAATCACCTTAAATGACATTCTACGCCATGCTTTCATTTTGATCGAATCCATTTTCTTGTGCATGCGCGCCTCACAGTAATCTGGATTGTGTTCATACACAGACACATACAAGTCACATATTGTGTGTAACAAAAAAAATCCGTTTTTCCTTAAAAAAAAAAAATCTGAATTCAGCATTAAGACCTGCAGTCTGAATGTAGCCAAATGGTTGCTTGAAAGAAACTATGGTAAATTAAACAAGGCAAAGGAGTGTTCTTGCAGAGTCTGGCTCTTCTAGGGCTGATTTTAGCTTCCAAATCTTAGGTGTTCAGCCTCAAAAGAAAATATAACCTATAGTTTGTTTAGCTTCTAATGAATGTAAATTGTTGCACCTTCGTGTCAAACAAAAGAAGTAGCATGATTTCAAGGGGTTTTAAGAGGGTTCTGGATTTTCTGGTTCATAACTTTAGTTCAACGCAAATTAAGGTATGCAAACAGAGCAGGTCTTCTTGCTAAGTTCTTAATTTTGGAACATTTTAAGGGTAGAAAGTGTGGATACTAAAAATACTAAACATTCCTATTTGTAAAAAAAGAAAAACCCCTCTCTTTTCTAGATCAGCTCCAAAAGGACAGCCTTTCAACCGTCTAAGAATTAAATTCTCTTAACCAGTTTACTGTAGCTGAGACAATAGTTCAAAAACAGTTGAAATTCCATCCCTTAGGTTCTACCCTGCATTAATATGAAGGCCAAACATCTTCCTGCTATGTAAATTTTTTTTTTGCAGAAAGTAAAAGACCAGTTCATAGCCACTAACTTTTGATGTTACAATCTCAGAAAATTCAGAACAAATAAACAGTAGCATGCAAAAATCTTTATTCCCGCTTGATCCTCAGACGTTGATTTCTGGAATCTATTTTTGATAACTGTATCTCGAGTGTTTTGAATCTCAGAATTAATTAATCCCAACGCTTCTGCAGTGTTGTTAACATGTGATAACATGCTATACCCCAACCCATTAATTTTATTCAATGCTGCAGTTGTTCCTCCTCCCAAACACATGGACTACCCCACATTCGCCCCCAGTGAAGTCCACGGATCTGACAAAACATACCCATTGTACTTAGCCAATCCATTTACAGCTCGCTTAATCAGGGCTCTACCGGTTGGACCCTCCTGTAGTAACACTGATGTCCCTGTAGATAATAAAACAGCGTAATAACATCCAAGCCATTTTAGGAAAGCTGATGATATGCTCACATTCTGTCACACACCAGAATTTCCCTGCATCCTCTTTGGTTTTCATGACAGAGCTGCCATTTTTGCTCTTAGAACACCCCCCCCCTCACCTATGGCCAGGCAGCGAGGATGATGTGCTGAACCAAACAGAGCTCCAAACTTTTGATTCGCAGGGGTGTTTGCAGAGTTAATGGACCCAAGACCACACATTTCCCTCGTTACCATACCTGGTAACACACTCTATTTTTCCTTCAAAACCCTCCTGAAGGTGATGATCAAGTAGGAACACCCCCGCTACAAACCACAGGAAACAGAAGCTACAGCAGATGTTTTCCATCTCCTCTGCTGACGATTTTGCCTGCTGTGCACTTCCAGGTACCATTCAACAGGCCGTGGATCCAATTGGCTCTTTCTGCTACTGTAACTGCCGTCTGCGCAGTGAGAAGAACTTCGAATGTACCCAGCCAGCGTTTTGTCTGCGATGTCCTCCTCTGCAAATCCTCCACCACCCAGTCTCCAGGTCTCAGGTCATGAAGATACACCTGGGTCGGTTCTGGTTACGCGTTACCGCCTGTGAAGATCACACAGAGCACAAGAAAGGTTTGCGAAATATCCCACCATATTATCATTACATTCACTTGTCAAATTTCTCAAGAGACCTTGAGGTCCAATACCAGTGTTAGCTGGTCTTCTATCAGTACTTCAAATGGACTCAACTGTGCTCCTCCCCTTATTTTCGTTCTCATACACTTAAGCACTAGGGGAAGAGCTTTTACCCAATTTAGCCCAGTTTCTTTACAGCATTTTGCCAGCTTGGTTTTCAGTGTTCTATTTCTACTTTAAACTGCTCCTGCGCTAGCAGGATTATAAGCACATTGATGTCTCAAATCGATACCAAGATACTCACCCAGCGTTTGAAGAATGTTGTTTACAAAAGGGGTACTGTTATTACTGGAAATCAGGTTTGGTATCCCACATCTGGGAATCAGATGAGCAAGCTTTTGCCACCGCACTGGAATTCTGTTTAGCTGTTGGAAAAACTTCAACCCATTTTGAAAACATGTCCACTATTACTAAACAAATAATTTTTTCCTTTGACATCGTGTTAGCTCAATGGAATCCATTTGCAAGTGCTCAAAAGGACCACTCGGCGGTGGATGAGCAGCTCGCACCATCTTGATTCCTCTTCCAACATTATTTGTTACACAAATAATACATAATTCACAAAAGGTCTGGGAATAACTAGCAAAACCTTTAGTGAACCAGTGTTTTATTTTTGCACATGATCTTACCGTGTACTAATTTAGGATAAAAGGGAAACAACTTTTTTTTTTCGGTAAACAAGGTTTATCATCTGGACCCACCCAGATGCCACTCACTAATGTACAACCTGCTTCCTTCATACCTTTTTTTTTTCTGGGGAACCCCACTCTGCAACTCTACTATGTCTACTGTGGGAGTGCACAGCTTTGTCAGGATCGGTACCACAGCTAATACTCCTTTAGCCGCCTTGTTTAGCTTCAGCGTCTGCTCTAGCATTTCCCTGTGAAACAAGATCTCCTCGCTGTAGCACAGAAAACACAAGGCTCCGAGATCTTTCCCAAAGCCTTCCTTCAGCCTGGTTTTAGAGCTCTCCTGTGATTGCCCACAAGGTTGCAAGCGGACCTTCTCATCAGCGCCAAGGAACTCTACGTTGTTAGGAGACATTGAACTGGACCCTTTTCAGTGGATAGACGGTCAGGTTCTCTTTTAGGATGCCTTCGCCGCTCTCAGTCTCCCAAACTCGGTTAGTTCCAGTATCACCTTTCTCACCCTTTGCCTTCCCTCTAACCTTCTACGAGAACAAACAGTATAATCGCAAATCCAACCTAAAGCTCAGTATCAGTCACTCACACAAAACATAAAAAAAACCCAAAGAAACAAAATAACATAAAACAGTGTTAGTATCGATTTCACGATAGTAGTTTAAACTCAAATACGACCTCACTCCTGGATCTTTATTTTCTCCTCCAATCTGAAAAATATCAGACACAAAGAAAAACCACCACCACAACATGTAACAACATACATCAACATTAAATCTCACATCTAAGATTAACATTTGATGTACAATCTCCTCCATGTCCATGTTACCTGAACATCATCATTAAACAATCACAATACAAATCAGGTATTGATTTAGTACACACTGCTTCCGGCGTCTGTAATAAAAAAAAAACTTAATTATCAATGAAATTTTATCAGTGTCATTTTGCCATTAAAATATCACCTTTTCCCCATGTTTGCATTATCTGTAATCAAGTTACCATGAAACATTTTCTTGTCCTCGTTCCATAAGTTTTGTTCATTAAGGAATCTAATTGTTGATGGATAAGTTACAGTTTGCAGCTTATCAAATGAACTTCATATGACATCATGTATACATGTTTCTCTTCCCATAGTGAAACAGAAATTTTCATCTTGTCAAGATTCATGAAACCTCATTTCAATTTTTCTTCTTCAAATTATTAGTTTTTTTCTGCAACAGAACACAACCAAACCCTAACTAAACTATTCTATCTCTAAACGCATCATTCCTAAATGAAGAAGATTCACGACAACCTCGACACCTTACGTGTAAAGGCGTAGGATTCATCTTCGAGTAACGAAAAAAAAAAAAAACAGTATGCCTCGCCGACACACTCTTAAAAAGATAAAAAAATAAAAAACTCAATGGCCAGATTTTGCACAAAAAATGCTTTAAAAAACATTCCCTGTGGAAGCAATGTACATAGGTTAGTTTAGACACACTTCATTCAGTCCCATTCATCACAACCAATCATCTCCCCAGATTTTTGCTAAGTGTTAAACTGTTTTTCTATTAAGTGTTTTAAAAGCCTTTGCTTTTAGAGATTGTCTTTCTTTTCTCATTTATTCCCTTATTATAATCAATTTGTCACTGCAAGTTGAATAACACTATATTATTTTAGGAAATGTCTTCACTTTGCTTTGTAGCCATTTTCAAATCGACATTAGTTTCTTTTCTTCATTAGCATCATTACAAGACTTTCAAGTTTCAGTCTGTCCACAAGCAACACTTGTTCTTCGTTGCTTATTATTCACTCTTAAGTCAGGTATCCATTCAAGATCTCCCAATAAAAAAACATTCACAGCCAATGGCATACTTCGTGCTCCTTTGTTACTGTTAACACTCTGACTAATCAGAAATCTTAGTAAATACCATGAAAGTTTTAATGTTTAGTCAATGAAGCTTATGAAATAGATTCCTCTAACATGAAAGATTGTGGGTGGGTTTCACAAAACCCCTGTGTTTGAAGGTTTAACTTCCACACAACATTTATCCCAAAACATTCATTTGAAAACTATTTGTTCTGGTTTCTCAAAACCTCTCATCCACTAAGTCTCAAAATTGACATCATATCCCTCATGGATATGTGCTACACAAAATAATCTTCACGTTAGTCATGTCAGTTTGATTAGTCAATTCTGTTGCCTTTCCCATTGTCACAGAGGCTAACCTCGTCACTCCCTCCTGACCACCAGAGGGCACCTCTGTTGGACTAACTCTTGCTCCTCCATCTACACCACACTACATTCCCCATACACCCCAGGGGCGCCTTGATTACACACCCAGCTGAAGGACATTAACAGCACTATTTAAACAGACTGTTTCCCTTGGCTCGTCGCGAAGTCTTGTTTGTCTCTCTACTGCAATTCCGAGCGTTTACTATGTTTGTCTGCCTGCCTGTTGTGACCCTGCCTGTTCTCCGTTTGCGATCCTAGCCGCCTGCCCGTTGGACTACTCTCGCTGATCTCCGTTGATGCCTGTTTGCTGCCTGTCCTGACTAACCGCCTGTTTCTGGATTATGTTGTTAATAAAAAGCCTGCATATGGATCCCAACCCGAGTGATGTGTTGTTACACCCATAAGTGTTCGGCTCACTGCTACTCCATCTGAATTATCAAATCGCCATCCATAAACAAATTGTAATGAGTCAGAGTGCTTTAGACTCGCTTTCTGAGGTAATTGCATCGAAAGGCCACAAGGACAACTCATCACAATTATCCAAGATGGCATATCAAATCTCTTAAACTTAGAGGACAACAATTTGAAATCAGAAATGAAAATTTGAATAGTTTTACATTATCAATTTTATATTTCAATGGACTCGGAAATTGCCCCCATTATTTTGACCCCTGCTGCCCCAATGGATGTCAAAAACCTCCCACTCAATTTTGTGAACGATTGCATTGCAGAAGCCCTAATCATTGATCTGTATGCACCAGAATCAATCAAAAATTCAATGGGCTTAATATTAAATGTAAGTGTAAAAGTAGGCAAACGTGTATATAGCTCAGCAGAATATTTCACATAAATTTAATTGACTTTTTTTCCCAATTTCTTTTTTCTCATCAAATTCAATCATTTTGTTCAAGTCAAAAATCCCTTCGCCAGTTGTTAGTGGTTTAGTAGAAAATTTTTTGTCACCCATTGGCCACTTCCCTGTCGACATGTCCGGTGTTGTTCTCCTCCTGCTCTCACAATCCACCATGCTCCCGGGCACCCACAAACGGCTTAGGATTTGTACAGTCCCTGATCTGATTTCCGAATTCATCGTATCTGAAGCACTCGATTTGCAGACAGTTCCTTGTTCGGTGATTAGTTTGTTTGCAGAAACGACATCCCCCTCTTGAGTTCCTCTTGGCATCACTCGTCTGGCGTCCCAGCACCTCATGGGTGACCATTTGAAGAACTGCTTTTTGAGCTACGTATGTATCTCCTCTTCATCAAGAAGCTTCTCCGCATATCAGGCATGTAACTTCCCTGTGTCCCACTCAATGCAGATGTTTTTCAGTATTGTCTCCGTGCGACCAGTCTGTGCGACGTATCTGCAGCACCCCCTCTGGCCACTGCGCCCTCAGCTTTGAAATGTCAAGTCCCAGTTTCACCCCTAGGTGGCGCCTTATCACACTGGAGGTTTGCCTGAACTCTCTACAGAACTGTTCAAACATATGAGCAAACCTCCCCCCCTCCCGCTTCAGCAGGACTGGGGAGCTGCTGCGCCACCTCCTGGATGTCAGTGTATGTCCATGGCCTACAAACCAAGAAAGGAAAGCCCTCCCACCAGCGACCTCCAGTTGAAAAAAGGTGGAGTTTCCAACACTGGTTGGAAAACTTCTTGGAGATTCAGGCATTTGAACACAGAAGCTCTCAGACCTGCTTGACAGAGGAAGCTCACTGGAATGTCCAGCATATTTAGGGGAAGAGAAGTGCTGGACTGCAGAAGAATATGTGGAGAGGACAAGTCTTTTGAAATACTGGAAGAGGAACAAGTAGGGACACCAGGAACAGCAAATATCAGCCTTGGCCACGTCCACTGGCTAACCGGAGAATGGGGTTTCATTTCAAGTCTCTGAAGATCTTTGGTCAGCTCCGAATAAGGGCCAGCATCTAGTCCTTTGCTGCATGGTAGGGGATTCACCCTTTGTTCTTCAGATGACCCCTCCTCCACCGTCCCCGGATGCCCGAGCGCATATGGCTTGGAGAACAAAGAGCAGAACTTCAGCCAGAACATGTCTCCAGGTCGTCTGAAAAGAGTTTCACAGATTGTTGGGTTAGTTCTGTTAAATTTCTTCTCAACTTTCATTCTCACAGTCTTGCTTCAGAATCCCACATCTCAAAAACCTCCATCGACTTTAAATTTATAACTTTCATGTTGCAAAAGGGTGAATTTCTAAAGTTCTAATTGCCTAATGCTGAAACTTCCCTTAACAGGAAAACCACATATTTCAACCCAATACACCAACTGAGTCAAAGAATCATCCCCATATTGCACTGCATATATTTTACGTTCAGATTACCGAGATATTTTGCAAGCACTTTCTTAGTTTTAGTTACATTGCAGTGTTCTGCACCCATAACACTCAGAGGGGGAAAAAAAAAAAAACGCCAAAACTTCGATAGAGGAAATAAAAAAATAACTAAACAAATAAAACTAATCGCTAAAGCACGATGAACATTAACTGCAATATCACACAGACACTTTCAGACAAGCTATGCACAAAAGAATCTCATCAAACTCCTTTTTTTTGCTATGTATATGTCGCAGCCCAGAATCAAACGCTAGGTATTATCCCCGGTCCTGGTCTATAGATAATTAGCAGCGCTGCACGCATAAAGAAAACAACTTGCGCGTCTTTCCCCCACATTTCATACAGAACCTGCATGGATGCACCTGAAAAATCAACACAAATTATCCCCCGGGTTGTGTTCCCCCAGTCATGAAAATGATTATAAGTCTTCCACTTGTTCTCCAAGACAACAAGTCGTACAGAAGAACTTATCCCCTTAATTTTCAAAGAAACACAACCTTCACCCCCACTGGATGGACCATACTGGGCCACCAAAAAAACACGTCGCTCGCGTGTCTTAGCGAAGGTTACACACATGGTAAAAGTATCTAACCAATATCATAGCTAAATAATGTTCACTCGCCTGAGAGTCTTTGTCAGAAATCCTGCGTCGAATCGCTGAAATCACTCGAAGAATGGAGTTTTGACTCGAAGAGAGAGAGAGAGAGAGAGAGAGAAGAACGCTCCTTTGTGACACCACATGTGGATTCAACTGGTCAGGCCAGCTACTGCCTCGACGCCAAATGTTATGGGAATATTAAACTCTCTCTCTCTCGTAGAAATCACTCCAGAGGAAGGGTACAGAACAGCAGCACGATAGCAATTTTATTTTGCACTTCTCATTTTAGTAAACACTGAAATCGTACTCTACTGAAGCTAAAAGAGCTACTCCTAAAGTAGAGAAGGAAGGAAAGCCAGAAAGAGAGAGCAAAAGTCTCCATGCATGCAAATTTATGCCCTCCCAAAGGACAGGCCCATCGCTGCCCGGAGACCCCCCAATCTGCCAGTCACCTCACTCTCAGGCTAACATAACCTTTAAACACACTTTCAATATGATACTGAAATGCCAATATAGATATTCACTACTCATAATTCCTAATACCCATTATAATGATTTAAAATTTCTATTACACCTCTTTTATTTGTGAAACTCAGCTGACAATCACCAGTAGTCGCATATGCTGCAATCTCTTCAGGGACTAATGAACTAAACTGTTTCAACTCCTCTCTAAACTGCTATAGCACCCATAAAAAGCCCCTAAACCTGGCCATGTCAATCACCCATTCTTAAACTCAGAATTTGATGGTAGGCAAATTAAAATTTGAGCAACTGCATTGACTGAGTGTCTTGTGTTTTGAAACCAGATTTTTGAGCTCTTAATGCATGTTTGTCATTTGTTTACAAGTGTATGCAACCCTGAGTTGTGGTCTGGTGGATAAGGAGATCGACTTGTGATTGGAAGGTTGCTGATTTTGACCGAGCTGAAGGTGGTGTGAGTGATGAAACACTTGCACTCCATCTTCAACAAACACAGCTGTGGTACCCTCGAGCAAGCACTATTTCTAGTGATGGGAAGTTCGGATCATTTTAATGACTCGGATCTTTGAGTCCCATTCAGCAAAATGAACGAATCTTTTTTCGAGTCAATTTGTTCATTTTAGTAAAATACCAATAAAATATTGTGTTTCTTCCCTAACACGGTTATTATATACACAAACGCGAATTACACTACAAATAAGACAAAACTATAATGCTAGAAGACAAACAAATATTTTACTTAAGCCTACCTGGGTCTTTTAGTCTGATCTGTCTTTAGGTTTAATTCTCATTTGTTTGACACATTACTTCTCTCTGATGTTAACAAGTGCAGTCTGGCCGGGGTCCTTTTGTCATGTGACACTCCCTAATATTAACCAAATTCAGTATGAGCCGGAAACAGATAAGAATGAAAGGACCCGGAGGACTCGAAAAATAGAACTAATCTTTTAGGTTTACGGCTCGTGACCTCTCTGTAATGTTAACCAATAGAGTTTGAGCCGGAAACAGAAAAGATTAGATATCTTTCATTCTTTTGTCATTAATAATGAGCGGCTGTCATGCTTGGAAAACCACAAGGATGTTGTACATGTGCCACTGAACAAATCTCTCTGACAGGATTCGTTCCTACAGAGTCACATTAAACAGTCGTTCAAAAAGAAGCAAGAGTTCATGAACGACACATCACTACCAGTTCCCCCAACTCCACCCTGGGCTCCGCAGCCATGGCTACCCACTGTGTTTGTTCACTGCTGTGTGTGTACACTGGGATGGGTTACATGTAGAGCACAAATTCCGGGTATGGGTCACTCCGTTTCTGGCCAACTGGTCACTTTCACTTTATCTGTTGGCCATTGTCTTGAGGGGCTGTTGTGGAAGACAAGGTTTTATATCAATGGTTGATGTTTTTCTCAATCTGGTTGTAATAAAAGCAGTTTTAAAATCTCACACATTTTGTGTTCAGAAACTTTCCGTGAATTAGTTATGAATAATTTTTTATTCACAATTAAGCACTATCAGGTTCGTCATCCTTTATATTTAAAAAAGGGGCAACTTATTGACTGTTTTCAGAATTATTGTTGAGTTAAGTACATTTATGTTTGTTTATTATTTACATTTATGCCACTCGTCTGTAAAAAAGACTCTATAAATGTATATTTTTCCTTTTTGTATATGTAGTTATATGTACTTATAATGAATTTACATTAATTAACTGAAACATGAGTTTAAGCATGTTTTACTACAATACAATTTTATATTGCTAAAAGATCAAAGTTAAACAATTAACTACATCTATAACAACTGACTAATGGTTTTAAAAGACAGACAATTTTGAAATAAAGTCAGAAATAAATGTAATGTGGAAAAATACTAACAATGATTTCAGCAATATATTTTGAAATCTATATGTAATATTTTATTTATTCAACTAATATCTATAATGACACTTGAGTTTATAATGATGGTTAAATCATTCTAAAGTAACATTTACAGTATGACCATTATGTCTTAACCTATTATAAAGATATACTGTAGAAGTGTAGATTATGGAAGTTGAATATTTGATAACAAGTCCTTGTGTGGTAACTGAGAAATATAAGCAAAGAACCTCTGGAGCTCCTTTACATAATGTACAGACTCAAGATGAAGTTACTCAGTATGTGCCTGTTGTGTTGTAGCCAGCTGTAATGGAAGCCAGCAGAGAAATGGAGGGAAAGATAGCTTCAGAAAATGACCCAGATTAGCTTGCACTGGATCATTGAAGAGGTTTTGTTGCTTTTCTTGTCTGTATCAGCCTATAATGGAGCTATACTATAGGAGGCCACTTTTTACTTCACAACCTTAACAAATCAAGCCTTGGATAGACTTGAAAGCATCAATCATTTAGACGGAATGGTGTATACCCTGTATTTGTGTGTTTTCATAGTTCTTTGATCCAGGCGAAGTGCTGTACGCGTATGACAGCCCTGCTGGTTATGGACTGATGGCTCTTCAGCTGCTAGCCTATGTCTGGTTCAGCTATGCTGTGCTGGTTTCCCTCAAACACTACCCTGAAAAACAAGCCTTCTACATCCCCTTCTTTGCTGCCTACACATTGTGGTGAGTTCTGCTGAAAAGAGTTTTCTCTTTTAAAGAAATAGATGTGACTTGAATATAGACGTGGCGAGCCAGAATCTCTCAAGATATGGTGAGGTTCCCATGACCATTTCCAATATATTATATTATATATATTATATTTTATTCGTTTTTTCATGGTTAAATAATTTATAGAACATTCTGAGCTAAATGGTTTCATATAAACTAGTTTGTTGATTTGAGGCTTTAGGAAAAGAATGTCATCTGTCTATGCTTTACATAGTCTACTAAAAGTTTTATTAGGTTTAAAATAGGCTACAGAATGCAAATAAGTTTAAAAGTACATTTTCAGCACCATGCACCAAAAACATCTATTATTAATAAATATTTGTATACTTTTTTGTAGCTTTCCTCGTTGTTGTTGTTGCTATTTAAATATGGGAACTTAAAACAATATCCAAAACAAGAAGATTAACATTGATGTTGACGGACATAATTTAAATATGAAAACTGGTACATTTATACCCCTCTCCCTGTTAAGGACATCTCTCTTTGAGAACCCTGTGATGCCATAAGTGGCTTTATGGGGAAAAAAAAACAGCTCTGAATTTTTGTTAACATTTTACTTGAAAAAGACTAGCTGAATTTACATTACTCTACCATAAGATTTGCACATTGTTCATGCACACATTTATGTCGAAACGCCTTCCAAAAGTTGAGTCTATCTTATTTTAGACTTTGGTACTTCCTTTTGTTGTCCAAATGATCGAAGCAAAAAAGTACCTTTTTGTAAGTATGTTTAAGTATCCTTGATTTTTTACACACTTTACAGGAATTTTACTATATGACACGTTATAGAAATATATTAGGTGTATATTGCATATTTACATAATCCTGAGCCCTTTTGAAGTTTGCTGCATGGGAAAATTTTTAACTACGCATCAATGTCTTGCATACCGCAAGCTCTGTGGTTGGGCGAAGTGGTACAGAGCAAGAACTTTTACTCTATGTTAAATTAACGAAGAAGTCAAACTTAGGTGATAAATTAAATAATCTTATTTTGTTATCTTTTGTAATCTTCTTTTGTTATTCCTGTGTTTTGGCTAGCTAGTAGTTAGCGTTATTACACAATGTTGTGTTTTACAGCAGCAACAGATGTATGCATGGAGTTATATGTATATGATAAATGACAAGGTAAATATAATCTGCCCTTTGTTAGCATCTGTGTTCTGTTATAGTTACTAGTAGGTAGTATTCTTATCATTTCAATATTGAACAGTAAAAAGATGATAAATGAGTTTGTGTGGAGCCTGGATTAATGAGCAGGCCAGAAGATGTGTAATGAATTGAAATCGCTAATTCATTCTCAAGCTCTGCAAAGATTTGCAGAGAAAAAAATATAAGTGTATCTCATGTGGGTTGTCATCAAAAGGAAATGCTGTTACAAATTTGAAAAAATTGATGATTGTGAAATAACCTCTTGTTTTAATTACTTTTTGTAATAGATGTGTTTCTCATCGATACTCTAGGAGTATTTTTAGCCCACTCTATTGAGTTGAAACTATAAAAATGAGTGTCAGATTAAAACAGCTAATCCTCTTCTCATCAATTATAGGTTTTTTGCTGTGCCCGTCATGGCTCTAATTGCCAATTTTGGCATCTCTCGCTGGGCTAGGGAAAAGATTGTGAATGGGATCCAGCTCGGCATTCATCTCTATGCTCACATTGTTTTCCTGGTAACAGTGTTTGTTGTTTATTAAACCATTTAACATATTTAAGCTGAATAAATATGTCTGTTTTTTTTAATCCTGTGATGATAGGCTATCACACGTCCATCAGCGGCCAATAAGAATTTCCCCTATCATGTGAGGACATCTCAGATAGGAATCCTGCTCTCTAGTCCAAAAGGCATGGGAGCAGAGAGCTACCCTCATCATGCTTATGGAAATGGCTCTTTCCTGGGAGACTCACAGCCAAACTTCACAGAGCTCTTTTCCATACATGCCGTGAGTAATCCCTGTAATGAGTGGGATTGGGAGAAAAGTGGAATCTGAATTGAAATGTGTAGACGGGTATATTCAGTTGACCGGTTTATATAAGCCTTGCACAACTCAAGATCTGGGATTGGTCGATGAGGTGCAGAACAAGCTTTCTTTCTTGGCTTTCCCCCATGTTAAACCTTGGATGAGATAAAACATTGACAATTAAAGTAATATGTCCTTTGTTGTCTGTGTTTTGGTTAACTAGTAGTTATCATTATCACTCTATTTTGGAACATTGATCAGTGCAGAGATAGTGCTTCTACAGCAGCACTATTCATATAGTTTTGTATGTATGAAGTTGTATTTATATGATATGCTAAATGACAAGGTAAATGTAAACTGTTATTTGTTCGCATCGGAGCTGTGTTGGGCTAGCTGTTGTTAGTTTGTTACATAGCACAGAACTATAGATGCTTGGGTATGAGGAACTTATTAAAAAAACTTTTTCTTTCTATTATACTCAGGGATCATAAGTAGTTGTTTACTGTTTTGGAGTCTGGGTCTTCACACAATTAAGTTATGGCCTGGTTACACAGCCAGGCCAATGTAACCAAATTCCATTTTTTTTGTGTGTGTGCTTGTCTTTGTTAGATGTGACTCAGATTAGATCTGATATTTATGATCGTGAACACAGAAAAAAAAATTATCAATGTGATTTTGATATGGGATTCAGGCCTTTTTCATATGAGAAAATAAATATAAACAGACTATTGTACTTTCCAATGTCTTTTTATCAACATCATAAAACGGAGACAAATCCGTTTGAAGTTTTGCATGTAAAAAAAAATAATACCTCTTAAAACCAAAACAAACTAAAACTAAATGTACTCATGTCACAGCTTTTATTAAATGGCATGACAGATTTCATGGGTTAACGGGCACACAGATGTACTGCTGATTAAAAGAAGACGCACTAATGCACCAGTGAAGCACCTTTGCAACTAAATGGCTGGCAACCAAAGATAAAGCAAGTGATCAAAACAATCATTACTTTGTCCACGCTCCATCATTTGAACAATTTTAGTTATTTAAATAGTTATTTAAATAAATACATATTAATTCGGCTGTTCAATTGAATTTAAAACTGCAGTTTTAACATGGTGTAGTTGTTTGTTTATATACAAATCTATGAAATGATTATGGAAATTATTGGGAAAATATAGTCATGTATGTGCGAACCTGGCCATAACACTAACAACTGAAGAACACAGACACATTTTACAGAGTTGTTTGAAGGTCGATGTATATGGTAGACGTTTAAGATAGAGAACTAAACTTACTTTTTAAGTATAAAATTGCAATGCAGTTTAGATATATTTGGTATATTCGTATACAGTATGTGTATCATGCATGGGATGGCGTGAGAGAACTTTGATCTTTGCACTCGTGTCATTTTGTCTCAAAATGTCTGCCATTTGTAAAATTTCATGTAATGTTAGCTGTTATAAATTTTTTATGGATTTTTCTTCACAAAAAGATTTTCCATGCTAAAAGAGGTTTGTATCATGCTTTCTTCAAGGAATCAAAGCTATAAATGAAATATTAGATTATTATGCATAAAAGCTAATCTTCATCTCCATTTTCCACCAAGGAGCCAGTGAAGACTATAGATGAGGCTGTAATCCGGAAGGCAGAAGTGCCAAGAAACAGTGAGCAGAAAATCATCACCACAGCAGACCTGTCATCCACATTACGTGCTCTTGGTCCTCCGCTTCCTCCGCGCACCTCTGTGCATTCCTCTCCTCCTCATCATCTTCCCCCGAGATTAACCCCACACTTTACTGAGTACTTCAGCATGCAAGGCCACAGGGACCAGTGCCTAGAACATAACCTTCCATGAACCAAGGAGAACAAACTTCATAAGAGTCAAACATGAAACGTGCAGCCAATGTGGAAGAGGGTTCCATTACGTTCAAGAAATGGTAACAGCAGTGTGTGGAGAGTGTGGTGCATCCTGATCTTCTGAAAAATAAGCAATAAATATTGAGTGAGATCAGATCAAGCAGCTGGTGCAGTAGATGAGGATGAAGCTAGAATTATTAGACTTTTCAAGCGTAGTGTGATTGTAGGATAGCATTGTGTACCGTTAAAGTACAGTGAGCTTTTACTTTAAAAGCTTGTTAGCTTCGAGTGGTGCTGTTTAAATGAAAGCAATGCCATTTTGACGCAACAGAACCAAGTATGTATCACTTCTACATTTGTATTTCCAAATGATACAGTATTTTAAGGTATTTGTATTTTCCAAGCATTCTTGAGTCAAATGTTTAACAAAGGAATCAACTCTTGTGAACCATGCATGTTTGTACTCTGTTAGTTTTCTTCAGAACCTGCTAGATGGAAGGATAGGTGATATTGCGCATTTTTGAGCATTTTCTACGATGGCCGGTATTGTATGTGCAATGCAAAATGAGATGACGTCCTCCAACAAATACATTACCCTACTTATAAAAATGACTCTTTAATCAAAAAAGGACAAGCCCAAGAGATTTACAAACATTATATTACTCCAACAGTATGGCGGCAAATCAATGCCATTTTTCGAGCGTATTTTTGATAATCACGTGTGCGCAGTATTAAAATTTGTGCGAGCAGAAACAGATCCGCATCTCTGAACCTGAGAGCAAAACCCTCTGTCGCAACCAAGGGGAGGGGCTTACGTGCTCGCTCTCTCTCAAATCTCCCTCCCTTACTCGCTCTCAATCTTAACCTCAATCTTGAAAAATTTTCTGTCAGTGGGGGTCAAGTCTCTTCCAACAAAGACATTAACCTACTTATAAAAATTACTCTTTAATCAAACAACAACGACAAGACAAGGAGATTTACAAATATTACAACAAACACAATAACGTTGACAATATTACCAAAAATTACAAACGTTCTGTTTAGGCCCACAAAGCCTCAAGATTGTCCGCGGGCGCATGCGCACATACAAAATATATATGGACACTTTCTATTAAATTCTAATTATATGATCAGCACTTGTGCATAACATCTTATTTACATCATAAAAGCAGATTTCATAGATAGTATTGTCAAAAGAATTTTGTAGATTTATGTATAGCAAATTATGTAATGCAAGTGTGTTTTTACTTTTGCTCAGCAGGCTGTTAGTAACTGCTATTGGTTCAGTTGTATCAGTTCTGGTTATATACTGTACACAATATTATTCTGGGAGAAGATAATGGAAATTGTTTATTTTGTCACTGAGTCCTGTGAGTGGATGCATTCTGACTGTACGACTGTCATTATCACAGGAGATAATACTAGAATAGCACAGAAAGATGGAGTTAAGCACAGTTCTGTTTAATTGTGTCAAACCACTTGGCAGTGCATAGATGTCTTGCCAAATTAAACTGTTCTGTTTTTGCTACACTGATTTGTGTGATTAATTTCAAATCAAGATAATAAAAGCACTAAGATCTGTCCTTTGTGATTTCTCAAAACAGTTAAGTATTCTCCCTCATTTTCCCAAAAAACTTTTTAAAGATCTGTTTTTTTTTTTCACTTTAGCATAATTTCTTTAATTTGGAAATGAAAACGGCTGCAGGTTTGTTACTATTGGAATAATTCAACATAATCAATTGTAAAAATTTAGAATTTAAGAATACATGATGGATGATATCCAGCAAATGAAAAAAAACTCAGTATATTGCAATACATAGTTTTATTTATTCATTATCATTAATCCATAGACCATTACACCACCACCATATTTCACTGTTACTATGCTTTTTTTAAAATCATTTACTCACATGACAGTTCAAAGGCCTTCAGAATTTCAAATGTATTCTTGCGAGTTCACTGAATATTTTGGTATTCAAGACCACCTGGAAATTCTTTTTCTTGATTTTTTTCTTTAGCTAAGCATATTTTTTTTGTTGCATTTTTACCTTGTCTCTCTCTGAAGGGTGAAACCATAACATACTCTCTCTGTTTAAAGATAAGGGCTCTCCCTTTAGTTCACTGCTGACACCAAACTTTCATAAACAATTTCCATATATGATTTATCTTAAAAATCTTTCTCATTGATTATTTTTTCTTTTTTTTTCCTAACCTGTCATTATTAGGTCTAGCTTTTCAGGAGAATCTGGTCTAGTCCGCCTTATCAAGAAGGATTTTTAAAGTGATTTCCCAATTGTGAACAGGTGTGGCAGCAGAAATGTCAGGTGTGATTAAGCCACAGGCAAGCTAAGTTTTTACAGAGGGTTAAACACATTTCACGCAAGATCAACATTTTTTTTAATCAATAATAGAAATCATGAAACAAAAAGTGTTTGTTTTCACGTCTATTTAAATCCAGATTATTAATGTGTGACACAATCAGAAGAATAAAAAATGGAGAAAATACCTTTTTCATCCATCTGTAAGATGACAATTTAGAGAGAAATGTTTGTTAATAATATGGGTACTTAATGATACTTAATTAAAGAATGTTTATGGTATGCACCCATGGCTAAAAACCACACCAGCAAGCAGAGAAGAGGAAATGTCAGGTGTTTTCTATGTTAAGTCACTGAGAAGACACAAGCATGCAGGGGCTGCAGAACAGGTCAAGTTTTCCTGCAGAGAAGAGCATGATTTCTGTTGAGTTGGCAGGAAAAGCAGAAAATATCAGAAGATTAGAAATCTGAATTCTGCTTCCCTGACCAATTAGCTTGCTCTAGACAAATGATGTGTCAATTTGAAGAAAGCATAACAAAATAGAAATAGTGGAAAACGTAGTCAGCGTAAGGATCTTGCTCTGAGGTGTCAAAGGTGAAGAATATGTTGAGTTTTAAGTTTTTTACTCACATGAGAATGCAATGACACTCCATTGGCTATAGACACTAAGCTAACATTGTGACACTGAGAAGTTATCTATTTGTAGTAGATGTTTGATGAAATAAGTGGAAAATACTGAGAGATACACATTTTGAGAAAAGGAGACAAAAGCCACCTCCACACTTGTTTTGGTGCGGCAGATTTTTGAGAGCAAATGATTTCAGGGTTTCATGCATCCTCCTAAATGAGGGACAAGCATTTTCCTTTGCGTCTATGCTTATTGGCACACAACTTAAAACTTCCACCAACATTATTGTTTTTTGGTTTCTACTACGTGATCTATGCTAAAGATTATTAATGAAGCAGTTTTATTGACTAACAAATCAGAATCAGACAATTTTTGCTCCCCGTGCTTATTTTTGGCAAATTTTCTGGAAGAGTAGATGATGCAGAGATTACTATATTGTGATACCTTTAATTATTAAAAACATAAGCTTATACACATAACAAATATATGCTGCTTTGCACTCAAGTTTTACTAAGGCGAGTAAAAAAGGTCAGAAACATGCTCTTTCCAAATGCTTTTTAGCTTGTACCGTGATCACAGAAACAGCCACATGACATATAACTTATTTAATATGAAATATAAATATTGTTTATGACTATTTTAAGTAGCATTCCAAAAACTTAAATCAGTATAAACCAATATGGACCAAAAAATAAATCAGTATCTCTCATCATAAGGCCTTTGATTGGAATTTAAAAAAAAAATGTTAAATGAAGAAATGCATAATAAGTATATTTTACAGAAGTAAGTTATTAAGCAGTTTTATTGACAGAAATTTAAGTAAATGCTGAGGTTCAGATAAATATAAAGTCAAATTTCTTCAATCCATCAAAATGCGTTCATTTACTGTTTATAGCAGTTACTTCAAAGAAACTTCACAAATAAGAGGCAAATTTTAATTAAAATTCTTATTGGCTAGTTATTTGTGTTAGAAATTATTTTGTACCTTTGACACCAGGTTTCAGTAACTGTTGCTTGTTGAATTAACTCCACTACTTTACAGATAAATATTTGTAAACTATTTCCAAACACCACAAGAGAATTTTCTTATTATACATCAGTTTATTTCATGAAAAATAAAGTACAAAGAGATTTAACTTTACAGGTTGTTTTTACTTGTAGAGTTGAGGGCTTGTTCTTCACGGTATCCTTTCAGCAGCTGGTTGAGCAGATTCAGTTCACTGACCTTTTTGACCGTGTTTAGTGGAGGAAAGGGGTTGCCTTTGTATTCCAACACCGCCATTGACGCCCTGTCCAGATTCTCCCTATTAGGGAGGCGAGCCATGCATGTGTAGTTTGAAGGGTGGTTAGCAAAGCGCACAGCCAGAACTTTGAACAGCTTCGGAATTAGATCTTTCTCCTGAACTCAAAAACAAAAGTTCAATACATAACCTAATTGCGCTTTATAATAATGATTTATTTCAGGAAACTTACCGTGAGCCAGAAATGTGCCATTTTCATTGACTTTTCATCTGTTTCTCCTTTTTTAGCATAATCAATCAACTAAAAAAAAAGGAAGGATTAAATAAGCAATTATACATTCTACATTGAAGTATTCTTAATGTAATGACTTAACAGCTTGAAAATTCAACGGTTGTGGAATAGGTGGACTCTTCATATTCTGTGACTGACTTAAACCACATAACAAAAGATATCTGGTCACCACTCTACAAAATGCAAATGTTGCTATCTATTCTGATTCGTGTCAGGTTGTTTGTTTTAGTTTTTCAAACGCCAATGTAGTGTTCAGACTTAGTGTAGTGTTCAAAACTTGAGTCTTGTTTTAATTGATGTATAGAGTGCTGCACATATATTCAGACAAACAGAGGCACTGAGAGGATCGCAAATAAAATAATAATAATAATTTGGAGAACAATCACATGATTATAATCTGTGCCTTAAAAGGCAACTATGTACAGATGAATGGATACATTTTTCCATGTTGCGAAAGAATAACTGGGCTGTCACATAGAGCTAAAAAGTTTGAGGTCTTTTCAAAGAATAATCGAATTTGGTTTTAATTTGTAAGCCATATGCTCTCAAACAAGTTTAGAGCAACTATTGTTTCGTTCTGATGAGCTTGTGAAGATGCTAATATAATTTAATTCAATTTTAGCACCCGCACAGATACTACCAAAATTTCTAAAAGCTAGTTCACTAACAATGCTGTAACCATCGGTCTCAAACATTTAGACGATCCAAAATTCCTGGCAATTACCTACACACAGGTCGCTTTGCCTTCTTCCTTTTATATCAATATTGGTGCAGTTTTTAATTCAAGTATTATAGATGTGAAACAGTATACAAAAATGATGATAACTTCAAGATCTGGCATTTCTGTATAAAACAGAATTTTAATAAGATATTCCTCCAACGTTATCGACATATTCTAAAATCCGAGACACAAATTGTTTTGTTATCTATGAACAACCATATTAAGAAATAAAAGTGAGTATAGAATCTGATAATGTAATGTGGGTTTAATGAACCCATCAATCTGACATTTCTTGATCAGAAGAACGTGTACAAAACTTACAGGCCAACGAGAAGCTTAAAAACAACAAGCTGAATTCAGCCTCGTGTCCAACGTTTAATGTTTCGTAGAAATAGTAACTTTCAATTATGGAAGCGTCGACAAAATAGAAGTTCTCCCAAAACTATATCACGTTAATCTGATTCACTCCTTTCTGACAACATTTTCCCTTTTCAAGCGGATCAAAATATTATTTTAAATCCAGGGAAACCAGAAAAAACGTTACTGAAATTAGAAGGGCGCACTTCCACTTGCCTTCTCGGCATAAATGCGGACTTCGTCGGCCCGAGCGTGGACCGTTTCGATCCTTTCGTGACGAACAAGAGCTGTGAGCAGATTTCTCAGCATGTTGATCCTGGACTCCGGTCCGAGACCCATGCGCCGCGCCACCCGTCCATGATCTATCAACAACCTCAAAGAGAGCCGCATTTCGGTGAGCCCTGAAGGACACTGCTCCGGAAAGTAAGAAACCTCGTGTAGTTTGGTTCACATAAATCCTGTATGTTAACTTCAACTTGTCACCGCAATTAGCATATAATGAAAACAGACAGCGGCGATCGTTTAAGCTAGACCATACTGTGACAGCTGTTCTATAGCCGAAAATGTTCTATAGCAAAAAAAAAGCCAAGAGGGTACGTCAACCTAAAAGGTCCGGTATGGAAATGAAGGATTGTGGAAGGTTCCGCCTAATTTATTTTATTTATTTATTTATTTTTTATTTTATTTATTTTTGCTGTTTTCCAGTCAGTAAAAATAACACTAAACCTGTAAGACATTATGAGCACTATGTAAATACAGAAATGCATGTATAAACAATCTATTAGTGGACATAGTGTATTTGAATGAATTGTAATGCCTAATTTATGAGAGCCAAGGCTAATTAATGAAATAAGATAACCTTCATTATTTCTTAAGTGTTAATGCTGCCTAAACACAAACGTACATTGACATGCTATATATTCCATAAGAAAACATGTATCCCCTATTATCATTGATATTTCTTAGTTTTAATATAGCTAATATTTAATTACTTTTCTGAGCTCTAAATAATGCTAACGTTTAAATAACCTTCTAGTTAAAATGTTAAGTTTAACTATACATTTCTTAGTATAATTCAGAAGTGTCCGATTATAAAGAATGCAGATCATTAAAGGGTGTTATTTACATTTTTCTTCCGACTGACGTCTGTAGTTAGCATAAACTACGTACATGAGGTCTTTGGGGATTATTTGCCGGCGAGGCTCTAAGAAATTCCACTTATCACTTTAGAGTAATTTTATGTGCACGCGTGTGTGTGTGACTCACTTGAGATTAATTGCATTTCAAATGTCTTTGATGCACAGCATGTACACTGTCTACTGACCTACCATTAACTCCATAATGGCTGCATGCTAGATATTCACAAGCCTCTTCAAATTATTAGTTTAATCCATGATAAAGTTATTATTTGTGTGAAGCAAACCATCTAGATAAATTAATCGATCAATCAATCAAGTGTTTAAATTCAGTTATGCCGGAGCCAAGCCATTCAGTACCTTAAAGGCAAGGAGCAGTATCTTATGGTCAATGCGATATTGTGCAGGAAGCCAATGAAGAGAGCCCGGAACCGGTGTAATGTGATCATATTTCTTTGTTCTTGTGAGAAGTCTAGCTGCTGCGTTCTGAACTAACTGTAATTTTTTTTACCGTGACGGTTGAGCAGCCGGCTAACAGAGCATTGCAATATTCCATTCTGGAGGTCATGAAAGCATGCACTAATTTTTCTGCATCTACAATTAACAGCATGTTCCGCACTTTAGCAAAAAGTGTGGGAAAATTAAAATGTGTCCCCCCAGCTCCATATTTAAAACTGAGAGATTCTGCAATTGCTTTTTTGAGCCAACAAGTAAAATTTCTGTTTTATCAGGATTTAGCTTTTGAAAAATTTCATTCATCAAATCATTGATGTCAGTGACACATTCTGATATCTTATTTAGCTTTAAAGAGTCATAAGGTTTTGCTGAGATATAGAGCTGGGTGTCGTCTGCATAGCAGTGATCAGGGGTCTTAATCTAGTAAAAAAAATAGTAAAAAAAAAATACACTTAATAGAACACACCTGATTCCATTGGCCTGTTTAAAAATAAGAAAGGGCTAATGAGGTCCTTGTCCTACAATAATCAGTGTTTTTCTTTTTACTGTGGGGTACCTTTTTGTAAAAATTCATTCTGTTAAAAAAAATTTCCTTTCAAAGTTTAAAAATGAAGCATTGGACGAAAGCAGAATGATTTTATGGCATTTATTTCATAATCCAGAAAACAAAAGAAAGATCATTGTTTGATGAATTTGAAGACTGTGATTTGGGTTGGATTTAGTTGTTGCTCATGATGTCAGCGATCCACTGGCTGAAAACACAGACCTTGGGGAATAGAGAAAAGAAATCAAATATTATTTTGTCATTCTTGAACCAAACAATCAATTTTATAGCATATATTACAGCAACGTTACCTTGCCATACACTCCAGGGTTGTCTTTCTGAGCGCAGCCATATCCCCAGGACACAATACCCTGCAGCTCACCATTGCACACCACGGGTCCACCGGAGTCACCCTGAGCACATAAACACAAGTCACTTTATCACATGAACTCAACTGAGTTTGTGCAGTATCTCATCTTTACAGTACCTGGCAAGAGTCCTTTCCTCCCTCTAGGAATCCAGCGCAGAACATGGTGTCGGTGATCATGCCGGGGTAGGAGTTGTGACAGGCGCTGTCGGCCAGGATGGGGACCTCAACGCACTGAAGCTTGTTGGAATCAGCAGCTGAAGTTACAAGAGAGATTAAGTGAACAGAGAAGCTTAAAGATGATTATGTGGAAGAAACAGTCACTCACTGGAGCTCATGGTGTTTCCCCAGCCGGAGACTCTGCACATAGTGCCAGCGGCAGCACAGCTGTTGGGCAGGGCCACAGGCTGCACAAACTCATTGAGGGTGGCAGGCTTGCTCAGCTTGATCAGCATGATGTCACTGTCAATGGTCCAGGAGTCGTAGTTGGGGTGGCGGATGACCTTGTCAGAGGTGATGAACTGCTCGCTTCCCTCACTGATGGCGATGTTGTGCTCTCCCAAACGCACCTCCACACGTCTGAAAGAGGAAAAACCTGCTCAGACCTGCACACACCTGCAGTGGAGCATCAACAGAGCAATCACTTACGACTTGTAGCAGTGAGCAGCAGACACAACCCAGTTGGCGCTGACCAGAGAACCTCCGCAGAAGTGGTAGCCGGAGTTCAGGGACACCTGCCAGGGCTGGGAATAGGGCTGGCACTCATAGCCACCGACAATCTTGTCATCATCCAGAGCAACTGCAGGAAACGAGAGAAGCGAGTCAACATTCAGTAAATCTACAAAGGAGCTGAAAGTCTAGTTTACTCACAAGCAGCTCCAAGGAGCACCAGGAAGACCAGGGACCTCATGACTGCTGATTAAACCTGTTTGATGATGCTCATGATCCTGGGTAAGAGCCTTTAAATAGGAGTAAATCGAGTGATCCTGCTCCCATTGACCAATCGGCTACAAACACTCTATTTGAAGTGTGATAAGTAACACACTATCTTTGGTTTCCTTGAAAAGGTACTGTGTTTCATCATAGTGAGTTTATTGTATTCTGAATTAAGTTTAGGTATCACTAATTTTTCTGTTGATCTATAGACTACCACAGTGACAATCAAACTGCAATGAAGTGTTAGCTGTGGAAAAAATAAAGCAACCACATTTATGAACTCAAACATCTTGTTGATCTAACAGGGAGCAGGGAGATCTTGCAGCTGTTCTACTGAGTTTGCTGATTTTAGGTTTTGGAGCCTTGACAGGAGTTTTCCATGCAACATTTTTAACATCTGTACCTCTTCTCACACTGTTTATTTACTGTACTTTTTTGGAGTAGGAGGTTAAACTAATGTCCATGGGGTAAAAATGATTGCCCCCATGAGATATATGAAAACAAAAATAGATCAAATTAAACTGGTAGTATTTGAGATTGATGCATGTATTAGTAAATTTAAATTTAAACTTCTGGCTTCAAGACATTATCTGAGAGGGTGTGTATAGTTTAGGTGCTACCTTTGTTAAATTTGGGAAACAGTTAATGTAACACATGAATTAGATAGAATTCTGTGTGCAAACACTTCAACTTTATTTGTAGATCAAAGTTATGAGTGCTTTTTCTGTACTGAACTTATTCCTAACTTCAAAAATGAACTAAACATTTAGCTTTTAGGTACCAATCAAAAAGATGAAAAACACTATACATACATAGATAGACAGATGTATGGATGCAAAACAAAAGTTAAAATTTACAGAATTCTGTAAACAGCAAATAATTTCTATAATAAGCATGATTAGTATATAGTACTCTCAAGATTATTGTTCATAAAGTACAATCAAATGTTAGCTTTTTGTCAAATTAGGAACTGTTAAATCAGCTACAATTTATTGAAAGACCATAGCGTTCTTAGACTATCCGCAACTGAAATAATTTAATTCTGGAAAATCTAGGATGACCTTCTCAAGGTTTTCGGCGAAATTACAGTGATATGAGCTGTTCAAAGTTGCAAGTAAAAATAATAAAACTGATTTTATTGACCTCATTGTAGCATACTACAATTGAACATGCCAACCCCAGCAGCCCTTTTGAAATCACATTCTATACAATTAGGTATTTTCTCAGATCTAGCCAATTCTGACAGGTCAAGCATTACTACTCCCTTAGCAGACAATGTTGCTGGGACTTTTGCAATGTCCCCTAAAAGAGACAAAGGTTTCTAACCTTCAAATAACTTTCAGAACATTGTTAACACATTGCCTTTTTTGTTAATAAAGTAATAATTTTTCCAACATGACTGTAGCCAGGGCCGCATTAATGTTATACCGGCCCCAGGGTTGCAATTTAGTTTAAAGCGCCTCACTAGATTTGAATACAAAAATTCAATCCATCTGCATGCTCTCATTGGAGGAATTATAACAACAAACAAATATAACAAAACAACTCATTTTTATTACATGTTCATCAAAATGTCTCTCTTTTGATCTTACGCTCCAAAGAAATTGATAAGATTCACAATGGAATTTTAAGCATGTAGATATAATTAGAATACGCTGGCTTGTACTCATCACAAAATGTTACTTTACACACGAAAAAGGCTGCACTATAAAAAGTCTTACAAGTCTTGATTCGAGAGAGAGAGAGAGAGAGAGAGAGAGAGAGAGAGAGATTGGGCCTTCTTAGAGGATAAGCCATAAAGTAACATTTTGTTAATCGGTTTATGTTTGATATAATTTTAAATGTGTTAGAGGGTTTAGTGCAATGATGTCCTTGTATATTCCAAAATAAAAAATAGAATACTTGAATATTTAACACTCTATCCAAATTTGACTCCTCTGATGGTCTCTGGTTCGTATTGCTAATTAAGTCATACCTCTCCGGGAAGAGATTGGCCTGAAGAAAATTTCAAAGGCTGAGGGGGGCACACAGGGTTCTGGGCCTTTTTGTTTTTAAATTGACCCATGAGCAGAAGAACTCTAGAGCTCTTCCTTTCAGGGGAAAACCTTGGAGTAAACTTTAACACCTTTCTTGTAGAATGATACATTTTTTGGGGTGGAAAGATAGCTCAGTGGTGGAGTTGTATGTCCTGTAATCAGTAGATTGGGGGATTGATCCTTGCTAGGTTCATTCTGCCATTGTGGCCCTGGGCAAGCAACTTCACCCGCATTGCGCTGTATCGATGTGTGTGAATGGTGGGAGGTGTTTGGTGGTTGGCAGGAGGCCATCGACTTGGATTGGCAGCCACATCCTGTCAGACTGACTCAGAGCAGCTGAGGGCTACCAAGGTAGCTTCTCACCACCAGATTGTGAATGTGGAGTGACTGAAAAATGCTTTAAACATTGTAAAGTGTCTTTGAGCTCTGGAAAAGCATAATATTATATGAAAGCATTATTATTAGTATTATTATTCACATTATATGCAGACAATAACTCTTTCCGCTTGGTTCAATTTCATAACTTATATGTTTGAAGTCTTTTCAGCCATTCTTCTTTTTCTAAAACACTTTTAAGGATTAATAAGAATATTAACATCAAATGTGAGCAAAATTAAAGGTCAATGAGTGGGTTAAAACAAAACATAATCATTAATAATTAACATTTTAAATTATTTGATTGAGATAAAGAATAAGGGAAAAGGTAAAACCTTCTACAAATCAATCATTTTGTTAGATAAACAACTTTATGTGAAATAATAAAATACTTTAGCACTGAAAACAAGACCAAAACAGCCATCCGTCTTTGGGCCAAGTAGTGGGACCCTACAAAGTCATGGGGTACAAAAGACACCTCTGGTCTTAAAAATCATGTACAATATGATTTACTGTAGAAAGAGTGATGCATGATGGTTGGGGCGGACCCAGAGATTTTTTTCATAGGGTTCCAAGAGCCTGTAGAATTGGCTCACACTGCATTAGACGTATTTATGCATAGTACCTGCAATTTTATTAATGTTTTTGAGGAGTTTTTCTAATCTTTTGCATGAATTGTCATTGCATTCTTTCGGTCTGCCGACTGCTCCTGGAAAGTTGCAGACATTCAGTGTTCAATGCTTTCTCTATTTGAATAAAATAATTCTTACTGTGGTTTGCTGCAGTCCTAAAAGTTTAGAAATGTTTTTTATGAACTTCTGTCAAGCTGGGAGATCTCAATGACCATCTGTGTAATCATTTTTTGTTTGGCTCTTGTTATATTGAGCACATGGCTTTGTTCTGTTTTCATGTGTCATTTGCTCTACTCTGTTGATTTTTTGTCTTTAAATTTCCTTAGTTTGGCTGCCTAGTTTTTCTTCCTGTGCCCTCGATCCTCAGCCGCCTCACTGGGACTTAAATTAAAGAGCATTTATTATCAACGTACATTTTCTGCAAACCATGCTAACATGTTAGTTATAACAATGAACAATAGAAAATGAAACCATAGAAAGCAGAATAGGTTTGTGCATTTATTTTCATTTTAGTTTGTTTCTCCAAGACAAATGAAACGATGACATAATTGATATCTTGGAGGTAGCTGTGACTTTGGATTTAGTTGTTGCTCATGATGTCAGCGATCCACTGGCTGAAGACACAGACCTTGAGGAATAGAGAAAAGAAATAAAAAAATATTCTGTCATTCTTGACCAAACAACCAATTTTATAGCATATATTACAGCAAAGTTACCTTGCCATACACTCCAGGGTTGTCTTTCTGAGCGCAGCCATATCCCCAGGACACAATACCCTGCAGCTCACCATTGCACACCACGGGTCCACCGGAGTCACCCTGAGCACATAAACACAAGTCACTTTATCACATGAACTCAACTGAGTTTGTGCAGTATCTCATCTTTACAGTACCTGGCAAGAGTCCTTTCCTCCCTCTAGGAATCCAGCGCAGAACATGGTGTCGGTGATCATGCCGGGGTAGGAGTTGTGACAGGCGCTGTCGGCCAGGATGGGGACCTCAACGCACTGAAGCTTGTTGGAATCAGCAGCTGAAGTTACAAGAGAGATTAAGTGAACAGAGAAGCTTAAAGATGATTATGTGGAAGAAACAGTCACTCACTGGAGCTCATGGTGTTTCCCCAGCCGGAGACTCTGCACATAGTGCCAGCGGCAGCACAGCTGTTGGGCAGGGCCACAGGCTGCACAAACTCATTGAGGGTGGCAGGCTTGCTCAGCTTGATCAGCATGATGTCACTGTCAATGGTCCAGGAGTCGTAGTTGGGGTGGCGGATGACCTTGTCAGAGGTGATGAACTGCTCGCTTCCCTCACTGATGGCGATGTTGTGCTCTCCCAAACGCACCTCCACACGTCTGAAAGAGGAAAAACCTGCTCAGACCTGCACACACCTGCAGTGGAGCATCAACAGAGCAATCACTTACGACTTGTAGCAGTGAGCAGCAGACACAACCCAGTTGGCGCTGACCAGAGAACCTCCGCAGAAGTGGTAGCCGGAGTTCAGGGACACCTGCCAGGGCTGGGAATAGGGCTGGCACTCATAGCCACCGACAATCTTGTCATCATCCAGAGCAACTGCAGGAAACGAGAGAAGCGAGTCAACATTCAGTAAATCTACAAAGGAGCTGAAAGTCTAGTTTACTCACAAGCAGCTCCAAGGAGCACCAGGAAGACCAGGGACCTCATGACTGCTGATTAAACCTGTTCGATGATGCTCATGATCCTGGGTAAGAGCCTTTAAATAGGAGTAAATCAAGTGATCCTCCTACACTCGACCAATCAGCGTCAAGCCAGCAATCTCAAGTCTGATAAGGTATATGCTAATCATTATTAGTCCACCTTGAGGTACAGCTGGTAACCTTTCTGTAACCGGATGGTATCAGTTTTTTTTAAACAAAGCAAATTTTAAATTACATCTCTCAATAACTATTGATCAGTTTCTGATTCACCCAAAGAAATCCAGAAGCAGAATGCTTTGCAATTTTTATGGGTGATATTTCAAGCATTGTAACCTTGGCAGAATTCTCTAAAAGCATGTTTTCAACAGTTGCTCAAATTCTCATGCATTTTTTAGTAATTCAGAAACAACAGAAAATAATTTTTGACTAATATTTCCTCACAATAGGTTATTTTCATTCAACACACATTGGTAACTGGTAATAATTTATTATGAAGCCACACAGTTTCTTTGTTGTTAAGACTTCATGTTAAGAAAGACTTGATGTTAATAATTAGTCTGTAATTAGTTTGTAATTACTCTGTCAGAATTACTCTGTAAACTATTATGGTTAACGAACAGTTTTACAAATGAGTGAGATCTTGTGCAGATTTAAAGACTATTAATAACACAAGTAAGATTAATACTTAATATGAAATCTTTTGACAACTGATAATATGTTATGAAGCCAAATGGAAATTGTACAAAATAGTTTTAATTGTTTATGTATTTTGTAGGTTGAAATGTGAATACCTTTTGAAAAAACGTGCACACACAATGAGACCATTTTTAATGACTTTTTATGTACTTTGTTTTAGTCAACACCCACTTTTCGGGATTGGCTTTATCTTTACAGGAATTACTTACTTTCTTTGTTGCTTATGGCTTTGCATATAGTTAACTTTCCGATATTGTGTCTGCTCTAAGGGATAGGGTCAATGGTACTTAAGTTGTCCATTATCTCTTGGGAGCTTAATCCTAAATTACTCTGTTACCAAACCTATGCAATAAATTGCAATCTGGGTATGATATCTTAATGGCAATTCATGGAGGTAGGTTAACCATTCTATTATTAATCTCACAGCAGCATTTAACACTGCGAATGAATTATAACTAATTATCAGTCATAGTTCTCTGTCCAAACAATCTTGATGTATAAAATTATTTAAACGATATATTGCCGTGTTTTATTTAAAACTAAATGTGGCTTAAATGTAATGGACTTGAATGTTAATTTACTTGAGTTGGAGGTATAACCAAATTTGCAGTTTGATTGCTAACATATGTCTAAACATTTGCAAACAAGATAAAAACATTAATCTTAATTATTTTTAGCTACGTCCTACGTTAATAATGTCAAACAATTGTTTTTAAAAGGGTCTTGTCTATGTTATGAAGAGAAGCTGGGAAAGCATCAGCTGCTGCATGGTTTAGAGGACAGATTCAAGGACTGAGGTACTGCATGCACTCTGAGGACTCTATGCCCTCAATGTTTCTGCTTTCTTTTCAAGTGGTAGTTGAAGAGCATAAGTTAAGCTTTATGTAAGGTTTAAGACATTAAGACAAAAAATGGACTGCAATTACATAGAAAACATTGTGTGGATTTTCTCTTCACCATTCCCAACTAAAGATTTCCAGCTAAAATATTTCTAAACTATTTAAAGACTGAAAGGGTCTTTTCAAATGTAAACATTCAAATGATGTTTGAAGGGTTGATTTCAGTGATATGAGTAGTTAAAATTATCATGCCAAAGTAAAACTACATAGTGCGGGAGGCCCTATTGGTTTTTGTCCCAAAACTGTTTCAAGAGAAACAAGTAGCTTCAGACAAGTCAAGATTAGTTTAATTAGTGGAATACGCTTAGTTAATTTAAGGGTGGAGCACTGGAGCTAAAAAGCAGGGCTGCAGCCCTCCAATAATTGAGTTCAAGATCCCTGTTTTATACATTATAAGGAGGCTGCAGAACTTGAAATCATCCAGCCTGAAGCCTAAAGAGAATCTAAGGGCCACTGTCAAAAGGAAGTGTAGACTCAGTCTTAAACATTCAGACACTCTAAATGCTATTAACATTAACATAACACCAAAATAAATTTACTTTGTTAGTGCTTAAATACATATTTATATTTTTTACCAATACTTAAGTATTTTAAGTAAATGGAACATTTGAGTAAAATCAAGCAAACATAATCACATTTCTTAAGTAAAGTATACTATCTGATTTTTGACAATTTACAGAGTACCAAAGCTCATCTTAAGACACAAGTTTTGGTGCTTACTAAAGCTCACCTTACACTTTTAAATGCATATCATATCACAACATTTATCAGCACAACCAAACTCAAGGCATTTTTTAAATACCTAAAATAACGAAAATTACTAAATATGAAGGATAACATGATTATTTGCTTCTCTCAAAAGCTGTAGAATCAAATGTTTGGTACGAAAAAATTCACCAGCTAGTACTTCTACAAAACTAATTTTGACACTCAACTTCTATTTACCAGTGCATTGCATACTGCTGTGCATCTGGGTGAAGGCAATTGGCCATTGGGTAAAGGTAAATCCAATCCTGTTGAAGTTTTGCAGAATGTCCACCCACAGGATGAAAAGAAACTCAATGGCTCCATTTCCTAAACTCATGAAGACATATAAGGCATTCCCTAAATCTTAAGTGTTTATTTAGCCTTTTTCCCCCTCCTTTTTTATCTCTTTCTTTGTTTGTTTATTCTTTGTAGTGAAATGTAACTTCTGTTGTGCTACATTTTTAAAATGTAAAACGTTTTGTATATTAACAAAAAAATAAAGAAATAAATAAAACAATTCACTGGCTCAGTTCCCTCTGTATGAACGGAGAACATAGTGGGCTCCATATGAACCAAATAATACATACAATAGGAAAACATCCAAGAAGTCTAAGCGAATACTACAACCAAGAAGAACCAGTCAAACATGTCGAAACAGACTAAAGGGTATGAGGAGAAAGGAAATTATTTAGGGAAGTAGTGCTGAAAACAAAAGAAATAATCCAAACTACAAAATATACTTAGAACATAATGTCAAGAAATAATCAAAAGTTTAATATATTATCTCAGATAGACTGAAAACATTTATAGAGGACCAAGAATTAAATCTGGGATTTTTATAATAAATTGTACAAAACTAAATTTCCTGTTTCGTGGCACATGCCAACTTCTTTTTAACACAGTCAAATTCAAAACTAATAGGATTTCTGAAGATGATAGACATTTTAGATGCCCATTTAGATATAACAGAACTAGAAATTGTGTTAAAACAGTAAAAAATGGGAAACCCTGAGTTTAGATGAATTGACAGTTTTATGAATTGTTTGGGACATTTAGCATCTGTTATATACAGCATTAATTGAATATATACAGAAAGGAGGGTTATAAAACACAATGAAGACTGGTTTCATTACATTATAGTCCAAACCAAATAAAGATATATCATAAAAATATATCAGTTTAATGTTAACTGAAGACCAATAACACTGTTATGCAATGATTATAAATGATAAGCTTTAACATATGCTAATAGACTAAAAACTGTAATTTGTTTTATAAAACCAGAAGACTTTTTATTTACTTACTATTTGTTTTTATTGAGTTAAACTGAACACCGTTTTTTTTTAATTCAAAGACTACAAAATTTTTGTTTTGGCAAAAAGTTCATTAATGTAATAGAAATGCTCTATAAAGATTTATATAGTTTTATCTGAGTTCATTCAGAAAAGACCAAAATAATTACAATTTTGTCAGGCTGAGGACTACAACCAATGATTCAGAGTTCAATAAAGTAACCCCAGAGTTGTTGAATTTGGATCCAAAGCAGAGGCAACAAAGCAAGAAATGAAATAACTGGTTCTTTTAATAAGAAGCTAATTAAAGTGGAAAAAAATATTTCCCAGTACGGATTACAGGCTGTATCAAACTTCCAAAGTAACTATGACAGAGTATGTCTTGAAGCAGTGATCAAAAACAAAACATTTCAGCTGGCAAAATAAGTATAAAAACTTGAGAGCAACTCACTCAAAACCAAACAGAGCAGTTGCTGGAACAATAACTGAGCACAGAATGAGGTGGCAGGTAAATTTAAATACTCTCAAACAGAGTGGGACACATATGATATAAATTAACATAATTAGTGAAAAACTACTGAGAAACCTAGACAGGAAAGTCAAAAATAGTGACATCTAGTGTTCAAGGCTTATAATCCTTACACAATTTTGTGCTGAATCTGAAACAATGCTGAAATAGTGCTGTCCTATATCACGAAAGCTTTTTATTCTACACTCTAAAAAAACAAATCAAATATGGACCTACCTAGTGTTGGGTTGTTTTAACCCAGCACTGGGTTGAGTAATTTTTTTGACCCAGCACTGGGTTACTTTAACCAAGCACGTTGGGTTACATTTTTGACCCATTATTAGTTATTTAGTTTAGAAGTTTATTAGTTAGAACTTTATTAGTTAGAAGTTATTATTCATTTCTACTTCATTTCTGATTCAGAAATGTTATATCAGTTGGAAAATAGTTTCAATAATAACAATAACGATCATATTCAAAATCATATTAACAATAATTAGACAGGAATGGTCAAAAGGTGAAAATTTATTATCAACAAAATACTTATGCTGAGTTATCTTTTTTAACCCAGCTGCTGGGTTGAGCATGTTGAATTATTTTGTTGGGTTGTTTTTTCAGTTTGGCATCTTTAACCTAATGACTGGGTGATTTTTTTTTTAACCCAACCGCTAGGTTACAGTAAAATTGACAGTTTCAACCCAGGCCCGTCACGACAAGGCAGGCAAATCAAGAAATTGCTTGGGGCCCCGAGCTGGCCTGGGGCCCCAAGACAACGACTGGTCAAGAATAAAGACAAACTGCGTGAGCGCCCTATTGATAGTGAATGCAGTAAAGTGCCATGACACTGTTATCGGGATCCCCCTTAAGGGGGCCCCCTCGCTGACAGCAGCCAGCCAACTACGCGATCTCTGTTGCTGGCAAAAGAGGGATCCAAGATGGCGACTGAGTAAGTTTCCTCGTGTTGGGCTCCTGCGTATAAATTTAAAATACAGTGAAGGTGAAAAGTTAAAGAATTTATTTCACAGTTTAAAGTGTACATCGCTATTAACGTCATCGGTGGACCATATCAGATTCAGATTCAGATTTTATTTGTCACATACATATACATACAGAGTACGACGTGCAGTGAAATGTATTGTACGACTGTCCAACCTGTAACCATTAGGAAATAGATAAAAAGATAAAAATAAAACATAAATTATAAGAAAACAAAGTAGATATGAATTTAAATAAGTACTAAATACAATATAATACAGATGAAATAAAGTACAATGGAATACAATATAATACAAATGAAAATGAAATAAAGTACAAAATGAAATAAGTACAAATGGAATAGAGATGTGATGCAAGAATGGCAAGTGATTTGTGTGTGACAGAAGGTCACTAAAGTGCAGTGTGGATGTTTTTAAAGTGACTTGCGCTGTTTCAAGTCCACGATTGTGCAAACTGTGCGGAGTGTGAGGTGAATGTGTGGAGTGAGAGAGGTGATGAGTGAAAGTTAGAAAGTCTGTCTTTATGTGCCCGGTGTGTCCCCGTTTAGAGTCCGAATGGCATGCGGGAAGAAGCTCCTCCTCATTCTCTCTGTGTTTGCCTTCAAGGAGCGGAAACGCTTTCCTGAACGCAACAGTGAGAAGAGTCCAATGTTAGGATGGCTGGAGTCCTTCACAATCTTCCTGGCTCTGGCTCTGCACCGCTTGTTATAGATGTCTTGCAGGTCTGGGAGCTCGGTGTGGATGGTACGCTCAGCTGAATGTACCACCCTCTGTAGGGCTCGCCGGTCCTGCATGGTGCTGTTCCCGAACCAGGAAGTGATGCTGCCCGTCAAGACGCTCTCAATGATGCTGTTGTAAAAAGTCTTTAGCACCTGAGAGGGTAGTTTAAAGTCCCTTAAGCGTCTCAGGTGGTATAGACGCTGGGCCTTCTTCACCAGGGAGTTGGCATGGCAGGACCAAGACAAGTCCTGCGTGATGTGTACGCCGAGGTACCGGAAGCTGTCCACTCTCTCCACTGGAGTCCCGTTGATGGAAGCAGGGCCGTACGTTCGCTCCCGCTTAGTACTGAAGTCCACTATTAGCTCCTTAGTCTTGCTGACGTTCAGGAGGAGATTATTCTCCTGGCACCATCTCTCCAGGTTTATGATCTCCTGTAGGTAGGCCGTCTCATCGTTGTTGGAGATCAGGCCCACCACGACAGTGTCGTCAGCAAACTTGATTATGGTGGTGGAGTCAAAAGTGGCCACACAGTCATATGTGTACAGCGAGTACAGCAGGGGGCTCAGAACACAGCCCTGGGGGGCTCCAGTGCTGAGAGTGATGGAGGATGAGGTGTGTTTCCCCATCCTTACTGCTTGTGGTCTGTCTGTTAGGAAGTTGGAGATCCACTGACACAGGAGTGGGCTGAGACCAGGACCTCCAACTTCAATGTGAGTGTAGAGGGAATTATGGTATTGAATGCCGAACTGTAGTCAACAAACAGCATTCTTGCATAATTCCCTTTTCTGCAGTCCAAGTGGCTCGTTGTTGTGTGGAGGAGGTGTGAAATGGCATCCTCCGTAGACCGGTTTTGTCTGTAAGCAAACTGGAGTGGATCTAGTGTGTCTGGCAGTGTTGTAGTGATGAAATCTCTGACAAGTCTTTCAAAGCACTTCATCACCACTGATGTCAGGGCTACATGGCGGTAGTCGTTGAGGCTCGCGGGCTGCGGTTTCTTTGGAACAGGAACAATGGTCGACTGCTTGAAGCATGATGGGACTGTAGATTGTTCCAGGGAGAGATTGAATATCTCTGTGAACACCGGTGCCAGCTGGTCAGCGCAGGCTTTCAGAACTCGACCTGTGATGCCATCCGGTCCTGCTGCCTTCCTGGTATTCACTCCTGAATGCCCTCCTCACTTCATGCTCTGAGATGGTGAATGTGTTAACCTCTCCGGCTCTCTCGGCGTGCATGCTGCTAGCACCACTAGCGTGATTAGCTGCAGCCTCGAAGCGAGCATAGAAGGTATTTAGCTCGTTTGCCAGAGAAGCGTCCGCATTCCCCATTCTGGAGGATGGTGCTTTATAGTCTGTCATTGTTCTTAGTCCATGCCAAAGGCTCCTCGAGCCGCCATGTTGGAGTTGCGACTCGAGTTTTTTGGCGTAGCGCCGCTTCGCCTCCTTCACCGCTCTGCGCACGCCGTAAGACGCAGCCTTATAGTCATCCATATTCTCGGTGGCGAGCCCTGCATTGTAGGCGGCGGAACGGGATCTCAGAGCATCGCGGATAGTTTTATCCACCCACGGCTTCTGGTTGGGAAACGTCTTGATGACTGTTTTTCCAACTGTATCATCCGTTAGTTTCCCGATAAATCCCACAACCGCTTCCGTATACGTGCTGACATCATCAGAGCTGCGCCTGAACATGTCCCAGTCTGCGTCATCAAGTGCGTCCTGCAGAGCGGCTTCTGATTGGTCCGTCCAGCGTGAGATCTCCCTCTGTGCCGGGGCTTCCTGCTTTAGCCTTTGTTTATATGCCGGCATGAGGAAGATGGCGGCATGGTCTGATTTTCCAAACGCTGGACGTGATTGTGCTTTGTAGCCTTCCTTGAATGGAGTGTAACAGTGATCCAGTATCCGTTCGCCCCTGGTCGGGCAGTGATGTGCTGGTGGAAGTTCGGCAGTGCGCGCTTGAGTTTGGCACTGTTAAAATCCCCAGCACATGAATGCGGCGTCCCGGTTCTGTGTTTGTTGTGAATTTAGTGACTCGTGCAAGTCCCATATAGCAGTGTCCGTGTCCGCTTGAGGTGGAATATAAACGGCACTAATTATTACCGAGCTGAATTCCCGAGGTAGATAGAAAGGCCGACATTTGATGGTCAGAAGTTCTAGATTCGGTGTGCAGGAGCGTGCGAGAGGAACAATGCTCGCACTGTCGCACCAGTGGTTGTTCACCATCAGACACACTCCACCTCCCCTTGACTTTCCCGACTCCATAGTTCTGTCCATGCGGTGTACCGAGAAAGACTCGGCCGGTTGGATGGCATGGTCCGGTACCGCTGGGTTAAGCCATGTCTCGGTGAAGCAGAGAAGGTTGCAGTCCCGAATGTCCCTCTGGAAGCTGACCCTTGCCCTGAGGTCGTCGAGCTTGTTTTCCAGAGACTGGACGTTGGCTAACAGTATGCTATGTCAAGTAACCGTCAGAAAAGAATGCAGAAGAATAAGCATGCATCTGCAATCGCGTTGGATAACGCATTGCTATCTTCATGCCACGACTACTCAAAAAGCAGTGTATCAGATCTTTCGGTTTCACTGATGGAGGAAGAATTTCCTGCTTTGCCTGTTACCCCTTTTAAGTCTCCTGCTGCTAAAAAGATTCTCGTTGAGCCACAAGAAAACGCTGTTATTACAACCCTCTCTCAACTCATCAACGAGAGAGTAGATGCGCTGGAGCGTTTGGTGAGTGAAAATTCCAAGAAAATTGACACAAACACACTGAAGATTGAAGGGTTAAAAAAGACTCTCGACTTTGCATGCGCAGAGATTAAAGATACTCAAAAGAAAGTGAAAAATGTTGAAGATAGTCTCAAGGAAAATGATATTAAAGTCAGCAATTTAGAGATGCGCATTGCTGAAGCCGAATCTTATTCTAGAAGATCGAATCTAAAGCTCCATGGTTTTGGCTGATGAACTACAGGAGAAAATGTAAAGAAGAAAGTCATCGAAATATGCAGAAATATTCTCCCAGTCCCAGAGAGAGATGAGCTGATGAGATCTGTTGATATTGTTCACTGCCTAGGGAAGCCGCGAGCTCTACCGTCTGCTAAACCGAGAGCGGTCATCATTCGCTTCGCTATGAGAACCTGCAGAGACGCCCGTCTGGAGATCTGCCAAAAAACATCCCTTTCTGCAGCAGGAAAAACTGAAGTTGACCGAAGATTTGTCACAAGCCGTCAAAGAGATTATACTGAAACTCTGGCCACTGATTCAACAGGCAAGGAATGAAGGAAAGCAAGCCTACTACGTGGGCGCCAGAGCCTACGTCAACGGCCAGGAAATCTCGTGAGGCATTAATTTCGAGGGACACTTGGTAGGCTACACTTCGAACGTGGGTTCTTCACTAAAAATAAAGACTGTTCGTTTAATGCGCAGGTTATGCTCAACTATGTAGCATGTTAAATTAGTCGATAGTTGTTGAGTGTTAACTTTTTGTTATTTCTTACACAACATTTCTCTTTCTATGGTTTCTTTAAACGCCAAGGGGTTACGAAACATTGCTAAACGTAAAGCTTTATTTTTATTTGTTAAACAGCTTAATACTGATTATTGTTTTTTTCAAGAATCTCACTCTGTTGTAGATGATGTTAAGTTTTGGAGATCTCAGTGGGGCAATAATATGTGGTTCTCTCATGGAAACGAGAGACAAGCTGGAGTTCTGTCTCTGAAGCACAGGTTTAATGGGGACGTTTTACACACAGACGTGGACAATGGAGGGCATTTCATTTTTCAAGTTTTATCTTCAAATGGGGCTGTATTTATTATTGGTAATGTATATGGTTTTAATTCGACTTTAAAGAATAAGCAGCTGATTTTGCATATAGAGAGCAGATTGGTGAAATTAACAGAAAAATTTCCAAATTCTTACATTATAATTGGAGGTGACTTTAATGTTACTTTGAATTCTTTGGTTGATCGGTGGCCTTCTAATTCTAGAGAAAACAACTCATATTTTAACCTTTTTATTGATAGATTTAGTTTGGTTGATGCTTGGAGACTTAAACATCCTCAGAAGATAGAATTTACATGGAGCAACAAAAACAAACCAAGCCTTTCTCGATTGGACTTTTGGCTAGTGTCAAAAGAATTAATTAATCTAAACATCTCAGTTGATATTCTTCCTGCTCATTTCAGTGATCATAAAGCAATTTTTATGTCGTTTCAACTTTCTTCTTTAGAGACAATTTGTCGTAGACCGAATTATTGGAAGTTAAATAACTCTCATCTCAAGTTTATGGATGTAAAATTAAACATATCTCAGATAATCACTAAACATTACAACAAAGCTTTGAAAGACGGGTCATTTAGGAGGATGTGGGAATTTTGTAAATATGAATCTAGTAAATATTTGCGTAGGTTTGGCAGTGAGCTTGCTAAAAGAAGAAACAAAACATCATTGACAGCTTGTCGAACTTGGACCAAAGATCCCCCGATTCACTTACAGAGCAAGATAAACAAGAGTTAATTCATTTACAAGAAGAATTAGATAAATTGTATAGAAGGAGGGCAAAAGGTGCTTTCATTAGATCTCGAAGACAGTGGCTGGAGAAAGGAGAGCAGAACTCATCTTACTTTTTCAGTTTAGAAAAACATCACAATAAAGTAAACACAATTGATGCACTTAATATCAACAGTAATGTAACAGATGATCCCAATTTAATATCACAGTTTTGTTATTCCTTCTATAAAACACTGTATACTTCGCAATATTCAAACAAAGATGCAGAATCATTTCTGAATGTATTAAAAAACACTCCTCAACTTGATGTCTCTGATAGAAACCTCTGTGATTTTCCCTTATCTTTATCAGAGGTGGTTAGTTGTATTGAACTTCTCAAAAACAATAAGTCACCTGGCACTGACGGCCTCAGTGCGAAATTTTATAAGACATTCAGCACAGAGCTGGCACCTTTTTTTGTTGGAAATGTTTAGTGAAAGTATTTCAGAAGGTATTATGCCATGCAGTATGACCCAAGGGTTAATTACTCTAATTCCTAAACCTCATAAAGATAGGCTGCATCTTGACAATTGGCGTCCCATCAGTTTACTGAATAATGATTACACAATTTTCGCTTCACTTTTGGCCCAAAAGAATAAAAAAAGTCCTCAATTCCATAATTGACGAATCTCAATCTGTTTTTTTGCCAAACCGACACATCTCAAATAATATTAGATTAGTTTTAGATTTAATTGATTATTCTTATTTAATACAAGATGAGAGTTTTATACTGTTTTTGGATTTTTTCAAGGCATTTGATACGGTTGAGCATAATTTCATGCATTTATCATTAAAACAGTTTGGATTTGGTGAATTCTTCTGTAATGCAATTAAAACTTTATACAATAATGCCAATTGTTCTATTAAACTTAAAACCGGATCCTCTACAAGATTTAATCTCAATAGGGGTATCCGTCAAGGATGCCCTATTTCTCCTTATCTTTTTTTTACTAACTGCTCAGCTCTTATGCGAACATGTTAAATCTTCCAATGTACAAGGTATTTCTATTGCAGGCAGAACAATCACTATTAGCCAACTTGCGGATGATACCACTCTCTTCCTAAAAAATAAAGATGAAATACCCAAAATAATAGCTGTAATAGAACGTTTTTCTAAAGCTTCTGGTCTTCAATTAAATCTCAGAAAATGTGAATTGTTAGCAATCAAAGACTGTGACTGTAATTTAATTGATAATATCCCGGTAAAGAACAGCGTTGTTTATTTAGGAATTAGATTAGACAAAGATGAACAACAAATATGCAAAAACAATTTTAATGGAATCATTGAAAAAACGAAAAAGAAATTAAATCATTGGCTTTTTAGGGACCTTTCTCTGAGAGGAAGGGTTCTACTTTCGAAGGCTGAAGGCATGTCTAGACTTTCTTATGCTGCTCAGAGTTTACATGTAAGTCCTCCAATATGTCAAATAATAGATAAAACTCTGTTTGATTTTGTTTGGAAAAATCGTACTCACTATGTCAAAAAATCAGTTGCAATGAACGAATATAGTAAGGGGGGGTTGAATTTTTTGGACTTTACTACATTAAATTATACATTCAAGTTGAATTGGATTAGACAATTTATTCAAAGCCCAACTTCTTTATGGAATTTTATTCCACATTATATTTTTTTCCAATTTTGGTGGCCTTAACTTTCTTTTAATTTGTAATTTTGACATAAATAAAATTCCCAATAAACTTTCTTCATTTCATCAGCAGATGCTATTAGCTTGGTGTTTAATTTATAAACATAACTTCACCCCTCATAGGTGTTTCATTTGGAACAATAAATATATACTTTATAAGAATAAATCTCTATCTTTACAAAATTGGTTTGATATAAATATTTTTTTAGTTAGTCATCTTCTTAATAAAAATGGTCAGCTTTTTAATTATTCGCAATTCATGCAGCATTTTGGTTTTCCTGTCCCTCCCAAAGAGTTTGCAACTGTTTTTGGAGCGATCTCTTCGGGTCTTCTCTCTCTCCTTAGAGGCTCTACTGAAGTTGATTGTACGCAATTAATGTTGGATCTTAGGGATTCCAACACTGGTAAAATTTGTTTCTCTGGACATCCTAAGACCAGGAATAAAAGAATTCGTAATTTATTTCAGCTGGGTATTGTAAGTACCCCATCTGCTGTTTCATATTGGTCAAAATATGTCAGAAATGTTGAATGGGAGAAGGTATGGCTCCTACCACACAAATTTTTCTTAACGAACAAGGTGAAATAAGTTTCTTTTAAAATGCTTCACAGGTTCTATCCTACAAACTCTTATTTGAAAAGATTTAAAAAGGATATTAATGCACATTGTTCTTTTTGCAAAAACTCTGAAGAAACGCTAACCCATTTATTTTGGTCCTGTCCTCACATCAGGCTTTTATGGCAAGATGTTTCTGCATTTATCTCTGTCAATCTGCTCTCAAAATTCTCTTTATTCTGGGAAAATGTGTTATTTGGCTTTGTGTCAGTGGACCAATCCACTTGCTCTAGCCTATACCCGATTAACTTAATTATTTTTCTAACTAAATTTTATGTCCATAAATCGAGAGTTGTAAACAGGCCACCATGTTTTTTTTTTTTTTAACTCCTCATATACATAAAAGAGTATGTTAATTCAATTGATTCTTGTACCAAGAAGAAGGCTGTGAAAACTGTTCAATTGTTTAAGCTTTTTCTGATCCCCCTGGCTTGTTCTCTCTGTTTCTGTACTGAATTACTGAATTGTGACTGTATTTAATCTGTTATTGACATTCTGTTAATAAAAAAAAAAAAAAAAAAAAAAAGCTGCCGGCAAAATACATAACTTCCTCGACAGTCATGAAGCGGAATTATGCTTCAGGAAGCCAAAAAAGAAAGAAGAGAAAGGAAGAGGAGGATAAGAAAAAACAAGGCAGTGGTAAGTGATAAATGACACACATAAAATAGCTCTACTTGTCTTGTACAAATGGTGCCATTTTGCAGCTGGTAGCCTAGCAGAAATATGTTTATGTATGTTAGCTAAGCTACCTGCCTGACAGCAAATGCTGCTTGAAAAGAACAGTTAGAGCAACTTTATTTTGAACGGACGGAATATGGTTACATACTGTAATATGTTTTTTAACGGGATAAGAAAGATGCAGATCTGTTCCAGAATCGCTGTTTATCATATTGTAGTGGCTGTTTGAACCTCCGTTCTCGGGATTGGTGCAGTGACGTCACGAGGGCGGGACCCTGCACGCATATCATTATGAGGGCTTCCAGAACTAACCGTCAACAAGATTGTAGACAGTTGCACTAAGTTGGTTCTTACAATTCTCAATATTGTATAAATTTTTCTGTGATTGTAAATACATGCTTTTGGCGCGGTGATCCACAATTAAAGCATTAAACATTGTCTCTAGTGTCATAGTCTATGATAAGACTTACCCATCTTCCAAAAGTATTACAATATTAATCGACATGAGATTCCTATGGCCTTGTAACAGATTTTGTTGAAAGTGGCATAGCATGCTATACTAACTATTCCGCTGTGATAAACTATTTAGGAAAACCACACAATAAGTTTTGTGCATCAGACATTAGCTTGTGATGTTTTTAAGCATTGGTAGTCGACTCACAGCACTACTAATAATTAGTAAACATTTAATTATAATGTCATTGTTTGTTAACTGTAAAAGTGTATTTATATAGCGTGTGGGGGGCCTCCATGTCCATTTTGCTTGGGGCCCCCAAATTCCTTCAAACGGCCCTGTTTCAACCCCACCTGGTCCAGGAAGGGTCCGTATAAGAGGCTTGTGAAGTCAGTTTGGGGCAAAGCTGCCAACTGTCGTCCTTTCGCTGTGTGACACACGGTTTTCACTCATGCCACACATCCAATTACTCATGCAGAAGAAAATAAAAAATCTGATTTTGGACCGAGACTCATTTGTTCCTTTTTAAACTCCCCGATGGTAGATGTCGCTGGCGGTGTCCCCAAAGTTAGTGATAGAAAAGAGATACGCTGAAAGACAACAATCTTTTGATGAGAATCTAACCTGAGACTATTTTTGTAACAATGCAATGTTATCCAACTGCATACTCATTCACTTAAACTTTAAATGTCGAAATAAATTATTTTTTTGTGTGTGTGTCTGTGAACATGATTTAGTGTGGTAAATGTAAACTCAAAAGCAGCAACAGAGCATCTTTTTTTATCTTCATGGTATACTGCATGTCCAAAACATCAGCTCATAGTATTGTTTATTTACTCACATGGCAATTATCTTTTTATTAACAGGCCAAAGAAATGGGCTCTTTCTGTAGGACCAAACTGCACTTCAAACTCGTAAGATGTATTACAAAAAAATTAACACATATGCAGGGAAAGTGTGCAACAGAGGTAGGCATGTTTTTGTAACAGAGTTATTAACTCATCATGACTATAAATTCTTCAAGGTTTCAAAGATTTCCTGTAGGAGACCGTAGCCAGGACAAAACCTAATATAAAATCAAAATAATCTTTTATTTTAAATTGTTAATGAATAATATTAAAAACAATGATGGCTTTACATAAAATAAAAATATATCACTTTTTTTAACGTCCATGAACATTTATTTGCTTTGGGGTGTGTATAAAATCTTATTATTCATATATAAAATGTGTCAAAAACCAACTTGAAATACAGAATATTTCTAATTGAATACAGAAAGAACTACTTGAAAGCCGACACCAGAGCGCAAGGTTGCATTAAACGTAGAATCATCATTTTATAAAATTTGTCATTTTTTAAATAAATGTCAAAACAAAACAATGTCTAAAGTTAGCTTACAAATAGTTAATGCTTACAGTGTGTGCAGCCTGAAAAATTCTGCATGTTTAAAGCTTAGATTTAGACTTTGACAAACTGGTGCTTTCCCAGCAATGGGTTGCGGCTGGAAGGGCATCCGCTGCATAAAACATATACCAGAGAGTTGGCGGTTCATTCCGCTGTGGCGACCCCGAAAGGGAAGAAAGCCGACATGAAGATGAATGAATGAAACTCTGGTGCATGCGCAAAACCTTTGAAGCCTTTCCATGGCTCTCAGAGCGATGGAGTTCCGTGCTGGGAGCAGGGTGCATCATGTGCCTGGCCACACTCTCCCTGGAGGACATTGAGGATATCTACTTATTTGGAGCTCTGATCACATGGTTTCTGCTGATAGGATTATGTGTAGCCCTGGGGTATCTGCGATTGTTAAAAGCGGTCAGTGAAGCTCAAAATCCCACCAAGCTGACCGGCTGGTTTGAAACGGCGGTAGGTAGAGCCATCAGTAATCAGACAATTGACATATACCACAAAATAGACGAGAACATGAGGGAGCTGGGGGACGTGCATCAGATTTTGACCAAAATGGAGGCCAGTGATGGACATTATGGAGGTCTGCGAAATTGACAGATCTTGACCCAAATTCAATCTTCTTTCGGCTACCACTTCTCCCGGAGAACAAGATAATGAGAAGCTCTGAACTCCTCAAGGACACTACCGCCTTCTGTGCTTTCACCCCAGTCTGAGCGGGCGGGGTTTGTTAATAGCGCTGTCCATAGTGCGAGTCCGAACGTCTCCTACTTGTGAGTGAATCTATCTCCTACTTCCCCTGTTCCCATCTGATGATGCGATGTTATGTCTATGTAAATGTGTTGAATGTACTTGTTGCTGTGGCTTTTTTTTCTTCCCTATTCTCACACTGCTCTGTCTGAAGTACAGTGTGAGAAGGGCATGTTTTTTTTTTCATTAGAGGTATGTGAAATTGACAGATCTCGACCTATCTCCTACTTCCCCTGTTCCCATCTGATGATGTTATGTTATGTCTATGTAAATGTGTTTAATGTGCTTGTTGCTATGGCTTTTTTTCTCCCCTAATCTCACACTGCTCTGACTGAAGTAGTGTGAGAAGGGCATGCTTTTTCAGCCACCTTTCCTGTTGTATATTTCCTTATTTAATTTGCTACCTCACTGACCTGTCTGCCCTCCTGTAATGTGATGTCTATATCTTGGTTGGAGGGGTCCAATTTCGCTGCATGTAACAGTGTAGTGACCAATAAAAATCCTTATTCAATAAAATAAAAGCCTTATTCAAATACAACCATCATATCCAGTGTGCTTCGGTCCTGGCTGTTGATGAGAAAAATCTGCTTTGTTGTGACAGGTTTGCTGGATGAATCATATGAGCATATTGAGCTCGAAGCCCATCAAGAAAATCTGTCTCCTCACTGGTTTTTCTCTGGACTAAAAGATAATGCTTCCTCGACTCTTCAACTGCTCTAGCCAGTTTTAATTGTTGTGCTCTCTCCCAGTCTGATGCGACCATGATTAAGAAGTTATAACAATCGGGGGCTTGTTTGAACTCATACATCATGATCCATGAAGCCCTCTATGCCAGAAATGTCCCAAAACCGAAGATCTGGGTATCCAGGACTTAGTAAAGAGTTCCTGACTAATGCTGCATAAAGCCCCATTAAGGAATTGACCAAAGTATATACTCCAGAACCTGTCTCTCTCATAATTGCCAGGTCTAGCTGAAATTGACTCAGAGCCTCCAGGACAGACCTGACTTTTGCAGCCAAAAAGCCTGTCTGCTTGAACATATTCTCCAATGTGGTGATGTCTTCAGCTTCAAGTTTCTGTTTCTGCTGGACGTGCCATGTAGAATACCTACAGTAAAGATACACAGACAGAATTACCTCTGCAAATGATTGTGGATGCTTTTATTCAGTTATGCACAGAGACAAAATACTTAATTTTAATTTCCGTTTTTAAAAGCTACACCCACATTTAGCCAACCACTAAGCTCTGTCCCCTTAGTCTATGTCACAGCACAGCTAAACCAGACTGGAGCTTAGGGAATTTTTAACATTTCAATGTGGAATCATCTAATATTATAATTACAACACACAAAATTGCAACAGATTTTTTCCTAGATTTACCAATTTAAAAATTGAATTAATGTCAGATTAGGCTTTTTCCTTGGGGAGATCTTGCCCACATGCGGACTAATTTGCTCATGCTACTTATTCAGTACTCACTCATTTTTGAGGACTGTGCTGCTATTTATGCTGTTTGCAGCTTCTCTTTATTCTAAAGGTGAGTTCCTACCAAGGCAATGCAAGTTTATTTGTATTGCACATTTCGTACATGGGGTAATTCAAAGTGCTTTACATTAGAAACAAAGAATAAAAAGAAAGTATATTTAATAAAATCAAGCCTAAAAAAAAGTCATATAAAATCAAAGTGGTTAAAAACTGAAAATTTCAAAACATTGATTAAAACAAAGATTAAGATGTGAAGTGCAGAGGTAAAATAGTTGTTGGACATTGGTGCTCAGTCGACAAAAGCGCAACTAAACAGGTGAGTCTTTAGCCTGGATTTAAACGTGACTAAAGTGTGGGTACCCTTAATATCCTCCGGAAGCAGGTTTCATCTGTGGGCCGCATGGTAACTTAAGGAGTATTTTCCCTATTTGGAATTTACCCGGGGTAGATCTAATTTATTTGAACCGAGGGATCTCAGTTCCCTGTTTGGTGTGTATTCACTGAGCATGTTTGTTAGGTATTTATGTGCTAAGTTATGTTTGGACTTATCTACAAGTAGCAGAATTTTAAAATCTATTCTGAAGAAGACCGGCAACCAGTACAGAGACTTAAGAACTGGAGAAATGTGTTCTGACTTTCTAGTTTTGGTTAGAATTCGAGCCGCTGCATTCTGAACAAGCTGGAGCTGTTTAATGGTCTTTTTGGGAAGACCAGCGAAAAGGCCGTTACAGTAGTCCAGCCTGCTGGAGATGAAAGCATGAATCAGTTTCTCTAAATCTTGTCTGGAAACAAAGCATCTTATTCTTGCAATGTTTCTAAGACGGCATTGCTTTGACGTGGCTATTTAGACTAAGATCAGAGTCCAGAATCACCGCAAGATTCCTGACCTGATTTGTAGTTGTTAGGCCGTGGCATTGAGATATGTGTTAACCCTAACAACCTTGCTTTTGCTTCCAAATGCAATGACTTCAATTTTGTCCTTGTTTAATTGAAGAAAGTTGTTTTTCCATCCAGTTTTTAATCTCATCAAGACTTTGCCAGAGAGAGTTTATGGGGTTGTAGTCATTTGGGTGAGATAGCTAGATATATTTGTGTATCATCTGCATAACTGCGGTATGATATCTGGTTAAGGAGCAAGGATTGAACCTTGAGGGACTCCACACGACACTGCAGTCCACTTCGACATGTAATCACCTATGTTTACATAGAAGCTTCTTCCTTCTAAGTATGATCTGAACCATTTTATCACAGTTCCTGAAAGACCGACATAGTTTTCTAGTCTATCGAGAAGGATTTTGTGGTCAACTGTGTCGAAGGCATCGCTCAGATCGAGTAGAACCAGGATAGTCACTTTTCCTGAATCTGTGTTTAACCGGATGTCATTGACTATTTTCAGTAGTGCTGTCTCTGTGCTGTGATGAGCTCTGAAACCCAACTGATAACAATCCATGTATACATTTTGGGTAAGGAATTCAATCAGTTGTCTTGCCACAATCTTTTCCATATTTTTACTAATAAAAGGGAGATTTGAGTTGGGCCTGTAGTTGCTCAGTACAGTATTGTCCAAGTTTGTCTTTTTCAGTAGTGGCTTTACCACTGCGGTTTTAAGAGATTTGGGGGAAAAGCCAGAGCACAAGGAGGTGTTTATAACTTTTAAGAGGTCCTTTTCTAGACTCTTAAGAACCATTTTTAAAAAGACTGTTGAGTTTCAAGATCGCATGTTGATTTTCTAATGCTCTGAACCATCTCTATTAATGTTTTGCTATGGATTTTATTAAAGGTGCAAATTGAGAGTGGAGGCTGAGGATGTCTATCCCCAGCCCTGCAGGGGAAAGTACTAAAGCCTTTTCTGATGTTACTAATTTGATTGATGAAATATGAAGCAAACTCATTGCATTTATCCTCAGACATAAGTTCACTTGGAGTCTGGTTTGGTGGTTGGTTAACCTCTCTACCGTTGCAAAGAGAGTTTGAGTATTGTTGAGGATGTTATTAAGTTTGAGAAAAACTCTTGCCTTGATGTGACTAATTCTGAATTAAAAGCACGAAGACTCTCTTTATAAAGGTCATAGTGGATGATAAGTTTGGATTTTCTCAACCTTCTTTCAGTCTTCCTCCAAAGTCTTTTCATACTTTGAACTTTTGTTGAATTTCTTCAGGGTGCTTTTTGTCTCCCAGGTTTCTTCTTGACCGTTATAGGTGCGATGTCGTCTATAACGGACTTGATTTTTAAAGTCTGTGATGCTTGGTGTTTGCGATATGGCATGTATAAACATCTCGCTGGTGTTATTGTTTATGTGTCTCTTTCTAACAGAAATTGATTTTGCAATTTTGACGTGGGAAATTGCCGCATCAACAAAAACACAGAAGTGATCAGACAGAGCAACATCTTGCACAATGGTGGATAAAATATTTAAGCCCTTACTAATGACTCCAGTATGTGACAATGACAATGTGTGACACCCTAAACATGTTGAGTCAGATCGAAGGTTTTTAAAATATTCTTTTGTTCTTTGGTAGCATTATCATCGGGCTTGTCCATGTGAATATTAAAATCCCCAGCCATGATAAAAGAGTCAAACTCTGAAGATGGCTTAGAGCAGTTCAGTGAAATCATCAGTAAACCCTTTAGTGCACTTTGACTATATAAGAAGTTTCCTGGTGCAGCCACGTTTAGTATGATTTCACTGCAATTATCATCTAACCATGTTTTAGTTAGCAACATAAAATCTAAGTTATGTATTACAATAAAATCATTTACATGGTGCTCCTTGTTTCTAAGTGACCTAACGTTTAGAAGTGCTGGAGTGATGTTTCCCCAGGCGGTTTATTCGCAGAACTCTTTCAGCTTTAAAAGGGGGCACCTTTTTTGGGGCGATGGTCAGGGCTTGCCGTGAACGAGTGGGAGAGCTTGGTTTCTGCAGAGATTACTTTTTCAAGCTGCGCTGGGAAACCGAGATGGGGGATCCTGAAGATGTGGATATTGTTGATGTGTCCTCCAGGGAGTTGTTCTGTTGATTCCGGTTGTTGTCCAGGAAGTTATCCTCGTCCTAATTCAGTGGTGGTGTTGTCTTTGAGATGGTGAGGCTATCGTCATTTGGTGGTGGCGTGGCCTCTGAGATGTCCTGGTGGTTTTACATTACATTTACATTTATGCATTTGGCAGACGATTTGTCCAAAGCGACTTACATTAGGGGAGAGACAATATGCAATTTGTTACACCGTCAAAGTCTATCTCAGCTTCTCATAATAGAAATTGTATCAACTGATCAATAAACCAAAGCAGTGAGGAAGTAGAGGAAGAAGATAAAGACAGAGGCGGGAAAAAAGAAGGTAGTTTTTTTATAGTAGGTGTTCTCTATAGTAGCATGTTATCCAAATGTTGATCCTCATCATGTCTAGATAATCCTCATTCAGAGGTGATGTCTGCAGAGTGGGTGACGAAGGCCTTGGCGGTGTGTTTCCACAGTTAATTTGATGGCTCTTGTATCTTTCAGACTGATAGCAGAGGGAAAAAAGTATATTATCTATGAGCATTCTTGCTCCAGATCTGTTCAGCTGCCTCCCATCTGATGTAATAAAATCAGAACACATTAAAATGATCAATATACTGGAAACCTCTTGACAAACAGGGGTGTTCTAGCCATGTGTTTAGCCCAAGCAACCGAGAGAACATATTTGTGTCATTTGCCGGAAGCGGACCACTTATGAAACACTGTATTTAGAGACTTTCAAGTGTGTCAAATAGTTCCATAAAGTCCTTCTTAAGCAGCTCTGATTATCCTTTCTTTACATATTTTTTCCCCACATGAATGATTAGTTGTTTTGTCTTGCACTTGCTCAGGATATCTCTTATCCGTTTAGTTGATATCTAACACAGTGGCATTAGGGAGACAGTATGTCGCCATAGTTTTTCCCCGTAGATGCCGGGTTATATAATCCCCAATAATCAGAGTCTTCACCTCCACTGAGACATGAGTTGGATGTTGCTTAGTTCTTGACCCCCTGCTTTCTGAAATGTGTGTGTGCTCTGATTGTTGACTGATAGGCTGAGATTGATCGGTATCCACAGTCATTAAAGTTTCAAATCTGTTTCACAGCTCCACTTCCTGTGAATTGGAGTAGATGAGCCCAGTCCAAACAGAGAGTCTATACGTCTACTTCTCTGAAATTGCCATTTTTCAGCCCTATCAGGACTTTCTTCTAGCTAATGTGGGTTCAGAATAACATGCTGAGAATAAAAATATTGCATAGCGTTGATTACGCCGTTTTTCAGCCTTTACTCATTATTAGTCGACTACGACACCTGGCGGGAGAAACCAGGAATTACTCCCAACAGAAGGACAGGTTCGTGGTGATCAGAAGGGCTGAAATAGGCAGTCGTGAGCAGAAATGTAGAAAATCCATTTTATTATAAACACCAGCAAATAACTATGCACAGACACCAACATCTACTCATCGAACCCAGAACAACAAGCCTCCCATTCAGCTTGTTCAGTTGAGAGCCGTGGGAAGCTAACCAAGCCCACAGTGGAAAAAGCCCGAGCCCCAACCGCTATGAAATGTGATTTTTGTCAATTTGAATATGCTGCAAACAAACGAACTGTCGAACACATGTCGATTCCATTATTTTCAGGTGTGAAACGTAACATTTGGCGAATTAAACGTCACTATCACTGTACATAGCAAAAATGATGTGTTTTTCATAACGTGCATTCCATATATCTACTCACAAGCAAATATCGTACTCAACGTTTTTCAAGTGTACGAGTTAAAATCAAATAACGTTTAAAACATTTACAATGCTTTCTACCATTGGCCGATTTCAATGGAAACTGGCGTACTTAATGACAGAAGTATTTGGCGGCCTATCATAATTCTCATTCAGCCTCAAACGTATTCAGTTAAGAGCCAATCATTGATTCTACATCTGTATCGCGTTATTATTTAAAATAAATAACCACTTTCCACTTGTTGACTTAGTAATATTTAAAATGCTTGGTTAGTCAAGAACTAATTCATTACTAATTCAACATACTTTTAACAATTACCTCTGTTTCCCCCTAAAGGAATACTTGTGAAGATCAATCTCTGAAGGTAATTCTGGATATGTTTTTGTACTGGTCCATGTTGTTTTGCTTTTAATCCCTGAAAATGGATTATTTTATTTCTTATTATTCCTATAATTCATTTTTTAAAATTAATTCTTAAAGCAACAATATGTTAAACGTTGTTTAGATAATAACCAGTCAACACCACCAGATACGCCACAAATACTTTTTTATTGTGTTTGTATCTTCCACATTACACTTACTGTAGAAAAAATATGTTCAGTATATAACAGTTTTTTAAATAAATGGTTAAATACTTTTTTTTTCCAGATTATATTCATGTTGTCCACAACATCTACATCACAGGTACTACAGAAAGACTTCATAAAACTTGAAATATGAACAGATGCATTGGACCTGTGTCTGACTCAGCTTTGAGAAGGAGAGCTAGAGCAGACGTGACTCGATTGCTTCAGGATATTGAGGAAGAAATGTGTTTAGTTGATCCCATTCCTGCAGAAAGTTGCCAATCCCCTATTGAAGAACCCCTTATAGAGGAGAGTGAAGCATGTAGAGATGTAGTACAAGATCTACCTAATGATGATATTTGTAGCAGAGACATTACTGACTCTGATAGCTATTCAAGTGAAATGTATGATTCTGAAACTAGAGAAAGTCTAACCAATAAACTTTCAAATTGGGCGCTTACCTTTGACATATCGCATATTGCACTCACTGCCCTCTTGACAATTTTATGTTTTTATCACCCTGAACTTCCTAAGGATACCAGGACCATTCTTAAAACACAGACTACACATACGGTCAGAGAACTCTGCAATGGTCTGTATTACTAGTTTGGAATACTTTCAACCCTAGGAACGATTTTGTCTAGATGGAAGGTCAAACTGAAAAATGTCTCTTGCTTGAGACTTCAAATCAACATTGACGGATTGCCACTATTTAAGAGTGCAAATGTACAATTGTGGCCAATTTTGGGCTTACTGATTACTGTGCCAATGCGAGAGCCTGTAGTAATTGGGCTTTATTCAGGTTCTAAGAAACCTGACTCTAGTGTAATTTTTTTAGAAGAGTTTGTCTCTGAACTTGCAGAGTTAGAACATGGCTTTGATTTTGAAGACAGACGATTTACTTTGATGCTTGACTCAGTTATATGTGATACACCTGCTCAGTCTTTTGTAAAAAACACAAAGTCTTTTACTGGCTATCATGGATGTGACAAGTGTACACAGAATGGTGTATTTATAAACAACCGCATGACATATCCAGTTCTAGATAGTGATTTAAGGACAGATGAGGCATTTTCAAAGGGAACAGATGAAGATCATCACCGTGGTCCACATCCCTTTGTTGGGGTTTGTGTTGGCATGGTCACCCAGTTCCCGCTTGATTATATGCATCTTGTGTGTTTAGGGGTAATGAGACGTCTGATCAATTTCTGGATTAAGGGCCCACTTCCTATGCGCTTACCATCTAAACTTGTTGACCGTATCTCATCTAGTCTTGTGAACATGAGAACCTACATCCCAGTTGAATTTGCTCGCAAACCCAGGTCACTCTCTGAAGTGGATAGATGGAAGGCTACTGAGTTGAGACAATTTTTACTTTATACTGGGCCTGTAGTTTTGTGCAGTATTCTAGATCCAGCAGTCTATTACAACTTCCTTCTGTTAGCTGCTGCCATTACCATCCTGATAAGACCTAAACCAACTAAAAGTCAATGTGAATATGCAAACAGCCTTCTACGTGCATTTGTCTCACATTTTGGTGAATTGTATGGTAAAGATTACATTGTTTACTACATACATGGTTTAGTTCACCCATCACAAGATGCCAAACGATTTGACAGCCTGGACTCATTCTCCTCATTTCCATATGAGAGCTATTTAAATAAGCTCAAAAAGTTTGTTAGAAAGCCATCCTATCCACTTGCTCAGCTGGTTAGAAGACTTTCTGAAATTTCGTCACAGGACAGCTCAACTGAACATCGCTCAACATTTCGGAAGGAACATTTGCGAGGTCCTGTTCCAACTGGTCCCGTAGTTATCAGACAATATTTAGAAATGAAGACAGAGAAATTCACTATCAAGACCGAGTCCAGCAGCAACAACACATTTTTATTGGAAACAGTGTCTGCAGAATTTCCAATATTATTGAATGCAGAGATGACAGATTCGTAGTAAGACAGAATACATGTGTTTGAACGAGAGGGAGGGAAGTAGAACAGTGAGGTTACAGGGGGCTGAGGTCAAGAAGGTTGAGGAGTTTAGGTATTTGGGGTCAACAGTCCAGTGCGACGGGGAGTGTGCAAAAGAGGTGAAGAGGCGAGTGCAGGCAGGTTGGAGTGGGTGGAGAAAAGTGTCAGGGGTGTTATGTGACAGAAGAGTGTCAGCAAGAATCAAAGGAAAGGTGTACAGAACAGTAGTGAGACCAGCTATGATGTATGGGTTAGAGACTGTAGCAGTGAGGAAGAGACACGAGGCAGAGATCGACGTAGCAGAGATGAGGATGTTGAGATTCAGTTTAGGAGTGACAAGGATGGACAAGATTAGGAACGAGCACATCAGAGGAACAGCTCAGGTTGGTTGTTTTGGAGACAAAGTCAGAGAAGCCAGATTGAGATGGTTTGGACATGTGCAGAGAAGGGATAGTAGTTATATTGGTAGAAGGATGTTGGAGATGGAGCTGCCAGGCAAGAGGGCGAGAGGAAGGCCAAAGACAAGTTATATGGGTGTGCTGAAGGAGGACATGAAGGTAATTGGTGCAAGAGTAGAGGATACTGAGGCCAGAGTTAGATGGAAACAGATGATTTGCTGTGGCGAAGAAGATTGAATGCAGAAATGATGTGTATGTGGCATACACAAGATTTAAAGATAAAATAAAAAAAATAAATAAAAAATAAAGTGTCTTTTTTTAATTGTCCATGTGACTCTGGTTTGCTGAAAATATTTTGTGTTTGTCAGCTACACCATGAAACTCACTTTTCAAAAGTGTCTGAGACCTCAGCGAAATGTGTGCTCCTGCCTCATGGGGACAAATTTGTTGCCATTCCTCTTTGCCACATGAAAATATGAGTTCAGAACAATGTAAATGTTTATATGTAAATATCTATGTATGTGTACATGTTTTTGTAGAAGATCTTTGTTATTCTGTTCATGGAAGAGAACACCGTGAATGTTATTCCAAGTTTTTGGTGGAGTGATGGAAAAAGCTGGTGGCTAAACTACCTAACAGATGACAGAGTAAACAGAGCAGTAAAAACCTTGGAAGAACCAGGTCCTGGGTGGAATGTGTTCAGCGCTCAAGTCATCTGTCAAAAAAGTGAGCGTTGCATTATTTTTTCCCAAAAATGACAGTTTAATCATAATTTGTTACCCATATAACATCCCAAACCTCTCTGAATACAATTTGAGCTTTTTGGATCTTTTTTCTCTTTTTCCTCATCTGTCTCTCTCTTTCTCCCTTCTCCCAGTCTTTCTCTCTTTTCTTCTTGTCTTACTTTAAACTAGCGGTTGGCAAAACATTTATAGTTGCAGCAGTTCCAATCTACAACAAAACTATGGCGATGAAAAGCCTCTACAATTAATTAACCAATTAAATTGCAGTTTAAAAAAAAATGAGTTGATTATTGCATCCCTATTTGAAACTACTTTGGGGTAAGTGATTAACGGTTAAAATAAATTCTTATTTTCCGGAGTATGCCTTTAATGTTGTGTATTGGATTTTTCATATCATGTTTTTATGTTTTATCTACTAAGATACTTACTTGGAGGCAAGACAAACTATGAAAGACTACATCCATTGTGGCACCGATGGTCTACAATCTGAAGATGAGGGATCAACAAAAACAAGAAAGCGAAAGAAAAAGTGTGTAAAATAAAGTTTGGCAGGATTTTAATAAATATTATATAATGTATTAAATTAAAGTGTTTGTTTTTTTTTGCTGCATAATTATGATCTTTTTATAGTTCTCGGTACAAGTGACACTGAGACTGAGCTGTCTGGCGAGGACAGCATTCCTTCACATAGAAAAACTGCATTTAACCTGCCATTGCTACCATCATTTCCACCTACTCAAGTCTCTGTCGGGAATTCTTGTGAGTCTTGTATTCTTTTTTTTTAACCAATTAATGAATGAACTAATGACACCATAATTTATACTTGCAATTTTCCAAATGAAGCTTTCAACGCCAAGGATCTTGATCGCAGTCCAACCCTTCTGGACATCAGCTGGTCTATTGGTTCCCAACCCCCTGGCTGTACTGCTGCCAGCTTCAAGCCAAAGGGTAGTTACATTTTCAGTTTTTAGCCACAGTGTTTGGTTTTGGTGCAGTTCGTTATTTCACAAAGAATATTGTAAGATGCTTTAAAAGAGCTTCTCCAAAGCTATATAGTAGGAAAACTATACTATACTTTTAATAAAATGTGAATCTCTTATTAGAGAATCTTATCTTAGTTATTTTCATTCTTTAAAACAGATTGATGCATCACTTGGTCTGGATCATTTAGGTCTTTCAGTTTTTTTTAAGTATGAAATACAATGAAATAAATTATTTAGTGTACCAGCACGTTCAATTAAATGCTTGTGTAGCATAGGTTTCTTCTTTACTCTTTTAGTGTTAACTAAATGTTTTGGCCACATCAAACTTGAAGTCTGATGTAAAAGATGGCAATGTATACTCATAGATCAGTCTTTTTTCACTTGTATAGCGAACAAGCTTCTCTGTGGCGCTCACTTATTGAATGCTCAATTGTAGATGAGTTCTGTTGTTGAGCGTTTGTTGTATTTCAATAGTTGAACCTGCACAAGTAATCCAGTTACGGGTTTAGGACACAGCAATGTTTTGTGATTTAATTTCTGGCAAGTTTCTGTTTACATGCTGTAGTATATCACTCCCACTGTTGTAATGAGTTTATTCAGAAATAAATGAACTAAACTACAAGTACTAAACGCTTAGCACTATTAGCTTTGAGTGACAATTGGGTTTTTTGTGTGATGTCATATTCTCTGTTCACCCAGCTATTTTTATAATTTTTTGTGAAAGTTTAATTTAATTTAAACATGTATGCACAGTTTTGCTGAAGTTTTCAGGCTGAAATGTTTGAGTATCATAAAACACAAGTTTTCAAAGCACTAGGCATACTTTTTTACTTTACTTGTACAGCTATAATTTTTTATTTCACTTTTACAGCTTCTTCAGGACACCTTGAGGCCAACAATACAAAAATGCAACAAGAACCCAGCTGCATTTTTAAGCCCACTATTAGGGCTGAGCAAAATGGTTACCCGATCTGCTGTTCAGGTGGGTAAAAATATAAGCATTGTTTGATAAATACTCAAATGATATGGTTTCAAGATATATTAACATTTTTGCATTTGATCATTATTATAGCTGTAGAACGACAGATTATGTTGCAGCTTGAATATATTAAACAGCAACAGTCACAGCTGATGGTGAAAGTAAATACCTTAATGGCAAGGACGCATACAAACCCTTCAAATTCCTGTGAAATGCCAGATGATTTCCAATTTCCTCTGGACACCATCGAGGAAGTGAACCTTTTTGAGGCTTTGATACAAAATACAGAAAATACAAAAGGAAAACAGAGTCTTGTAAGTATTGTGTATGTAAATATTATCGGAAGACCTTATTAGATATTAATAGCATGAGACTAACCTATCGTTTTTTTGTCCAGGTTTCAGCACTGTCAACTTTGGGAGGACAAAACACAAAAAAGATTACTTGGAACATCCTGGCAAGACTCGTGCAATGTTTCCAAAAAAAATCAACTGGAAAGGGGTGAATGGGAAGAAAGGTTTTTACAAAATGGGAAGTCGAATTATTCTAACTCTAAGTTTGTTGCAAACCAGATTTTGGTCATCAAAAAAAAAACTATTGTGTTCAATTTTCAAAAATTACAGTTTTTAATAAGCTACTGTATTTATCCAGCTGTGCTTGTTTTGTACTGTTCTGTCCAAGTTCTGCAGCAGCAACAGACACAGAAATTTCACAGCATCCTATCAGATGGTTCAATCTGGCATGTGATAGAGCTGGTGGACGGCAGGAGCGACGCAACGCAGCGCTTCAACTACAGCAACGTTGATGGGACTAAACAAAAACAAGTGGGGACTGTTCAACTGTTCGATGTTTGGTTATGCAGCTTTAAAGATTTCAGAGTGTTGCTTACTGTAGAGGATTTAAACATTCTAAATAAATGGATGTAAAAAAGTACCTAATTAACATAATATTTTCATGAATAAACGAGTTTGATGTTTTTTTCAGATTTCAATGCATCTGTATTTATTATTTTATAATTGTCCTCTATTATTTATTACCACATTGTCTGAGCCTAGATTGGCTTCATGCATATCAATCCTTGAATGTACTAAATCTTTCAAGTGGCTAACCTGATGTTCAATGTCCAATCCAAACTTTGGCTGAAGTTAGAACGACCCACAAAGTTAACATAGAAAAATAGAAATAAATGTTAGGAAAAAAATTGACAATTTTACTTTTTAGACAATTTAAGCAAAAAATGGTTGTTAAATTGATATAAACATAGTCTGAATTAAATGTATGTATTCTGTATTATACACAATACATAAGGGGTGGGGGGGATATAACTGATTCATAATTTACCTGTGAAGTTGAGTAGTGGATCAAAAACGGAGCTGTGCCATCGTTAAACCAGGTGAATGACACTGGTTTGTACCTAATCCAAACCAGCACAGCGCCGTGTCAGAATCGGTTCTGCGAAACGGATCTGTGCCATCGTCATGACAGGCAAGAAACGAAGTCGTAGCTAATCTGTACCAGTCCAGCCCAGCCCGTGTCAGTAACGATTCTGCACAACGGATCTGATCCGTCATCGTAACAGGTGGGAGAGTACGGAGTCATACCTAATCTGTTACAGCACAGCGCCGTGTCTGAAACAGATCTCCCGAACGACTCCTCCCGCTATTGGACCGTTGTGCGTTTGGACGCCGGCCCGAGTCTGTTGTCCGAATCCGTGGCGGATCTTCTGATTCATTCGTTTCGGAATTGGCCCAGTGTACACTTGCTATCAGGGTAGTCTTTCATTAGCATTTCAAAGCTGTTTTTCTCCGACGCCATTGACGTGTTTTTAATCAGTTCCTTAATTCCTCTTTTTTTCCCATTTATGTATTGAGAGTTATACCATCAACGAAAGTATCTTTAACAGCGTATAAGTGTACTTTTCGGGGTTTTCAAACGTAGTTTCATCTAGTTCTCTAAACTTTTAGCTACATCGTTCAAAACGTGACCGCACAGGCGAACGCCATCTTGGCCCCCCAGAAGAACAGCAGTGTGGGTCAAGCGCACATTCCCAGTGACGTCAGTTCACTTCGTCCGCCGAAACACTAAACAGGTGTAAACACGATCGGTTCCTCGAGCACATTGTCGTGTCGCCAGCGAGACATTTCCATCGGTGAACCGGGATCCTGGTCGGGAGGGGAAGAGACTGCACCGCCAGCTAAACAAGGTTAACTCCCAACGTGTCAAAATATGAGTCATTAAATCCCCGTGGTTTGATCATTCATTGGCTAATGAGCCCAACGAGACTATGACCCAGGGGCAGTCAAATGAATACGACTACACTTAGCTAATTGGCTTCACGGGTTAAATCAATGGCTAGACGTGAAATAGATTTTGTTCAGGGAAGGGTAACTAATAGTGCTATATGGTTATTTGTGTGTGGAAGATCAAATGTTTGGTCTTTTTTTTGACACTTTGTGGCAGCGTTTCAGGATTTTCCTAGCGCAGTCCTGTTAGGGAAACACAGAACCAGCAATGGTGGCAGGCAGAATTCTGTGTGTTCTTTTATTCCCCAACTGAACAGGACATTAGAGCACCAGGCGATACCTTACTGTGCAGCTGGTATCTCCCACTGGTACAGAGCTTACCAGTATACCAAAACCAATATAAGCTTACCATGCTGTAATCCATCCTCCATGAAACAAGGAATCAAGAAAATGTGATAATTGTTTAGCTCTTAGCTGAAAAACTTTCTTTAAAGGTGCAGATGAGCTATCACAAATCATGGTTTTGAGTGTCATGCGCTGAAACCAGGAACACTTTGGACTGAACTTTATTTTCCTTCAAATATTTCTCACAGTCTTGTTTAATTTGTTTCAAATCACTGTCTTCAGATAATTGTTTTTTCCAGCTCTGTGACAGAACACCATTATCAATTTTGGACCAGATGAAATAAAATGCTTTATTTTGTTTTTAAATTTCATCAATCAACAGCATGTTGTTTTCTCTCACTCTCTCTGAGATCACAATCATAAACATGTCAAAATGATCAAAGTTCATGGTTTTTACATAACTGTTGAATATAAAGGAAGGGGTTCCCATCCCTGGAAGATCCCACAATCACATATTAGGTAGGTTTGGATGCTGATACACAGTGAGATCCTTTGTGGTTTCTATAGATCCAGTCGGTGCAACTCCAGCATCATCAGGTTTCAGTCCAAGGAATGCATTGATGAGAGATGATTTTCCTGCTCCAGACTCTCCAGTGCATAGCAATGTCCATCTTAAAATACTCAAACAACTCCAAAAGAGACATAAGAAATATGGGAATTTCCTCAGGGTTATTGGAAGAAAACTCATCTTTGATTTTGTTAAAATTATCATGTTGAATTTTTGCTGGTATGTAATGTTTAAAGAAAACAATTACGTGTTAACAATTTGCAACGACAAAGAAATGTTTTAAAATGAAACACAAACATCGGTTAATTCTGAAAGCAGTGGATCATAAGCACTCAAATGATGAGTTTAATAAAAGGTGTTGTACTGTGTAAACTAGACTTTTAAGACATTTATTGTATGTGTTATTATTGTTCCCTCTTCAAAAACAGCATTATGTAAACTATGAAAAAATGAGTGCTTTTGGATGCCCTGGCCCAAAAGGGTTTTTTGGCTCAACAAAAGGTGAAATTATTTGTTGGAAATGGGTGGCTTTTCTGTGTGTAAAGAAGAAAACCATCAGGGAAGCATTTGAGGTGGTTCAAATATATTGTTTACAATAAATTCTGCCTTTTGAATGTTAAGTGTTTAGTGATTGTGTAGAGGGGTTCAATAATATTATTATTATTATAAATTATTGGAAAGGGGATAATATGACACCTTTAAATTAATCAAATAAATATTTGCTGAAAAAAACATTTCATTCTAGAGTTGCTGGTACATTTGAAATAGAAAGAAGTGTGTTTGTTGAGCTATTTTAAATATTAAAACAGATCAGTAGCATTAGACAAAAAAATAATGTTAACAATGTTATTTTTTCAATGTATGGCTATTCATTGAATTGCTTCCTTTAAAAACTGATGGAAATATTTGGCAATGTTACGATGGTACAATAAGGAGTTTTGTATTGTCTATTTATATTATAAAAAATAAATAAATGTTATGTTCAATTGATGAGGAAAACAGAATGTGGAAAAAATCAGTGGATAATCAGAAATCAGTGGATAAATCTATAACATCTTTAACTATTTAATATAGTTTTTAAAAACAAGAACACAGTTAAGTTGTGGAAAAGGCCTGGAGGGTATTTCAGAAACCAGGTTATAAAGGTATAAAGGTATGTTTGAGAGTAAATTAGTTGATAGCCCCAAATTTCAGTTCCAAAAACAAAGGTGTCTTTCAGATTAGTTAATTAACCAAAGAAACATACTCTCTGAACATAACCTACTTCTGTGCAGTGTATGTTAGAGGGTAAGTTTTTTTAATGTTTCTGTTTAATGTAAAATTGAGTATCAAGCGTGATATGCGTTTGATAACTATTGCATATGTTTTGCTGTTATTCCATTACTTTAAATTGTTTATGTCACATTAACTTGTTTATGGTTGAATTACAATACAAACTAATTTATTATTTCTCTACTAAACGTATGCTTACATTTAAAAGGTCTATGTGCAGTTAATGTTACAGACGCTAGTATTACGTCATTTAAGAGTTACTTTTGTTAACCACTGATAGGACAAATGTAAGCTTGTGATCTCTAATCCAGAACATAGCTTGCTCTGGAGCAGGTTAGCCGTGTGGCGTAAGTAACCAGTTTGACAAAGACTGATTAAATCCTAGGTTCTTTCATAGTCCAGTATTGGTGGATCTTAAACATAGCTGGCTAACCAGTTAATCTAGCTTCATGGTAAAACTCCCCAGAGTAAGCTGGTTTAGGGTTGATCTACCTAGAATTCAGGTTTAAGCAACTGGTAAGTTAACTCTGCTTTCTGGAATAAAATGCAGACTTTATACTTTGACTTTGACTCATTTTATCAATTAACTACAAACAACAGGTCGTTGTTAATTCATTTGAGCCCCAATGGGAGTACCTTCTATAAAAACTATATACATTCATATAATGTAGGTGTTATTTACCATTCATACTCACTCACTGTTCCATCGTTGTGCTGTTCAGTGGTTTAACTTTAGACCAAATCCAAAAGATGTCGAACCATAGATGGAATGGAACCAACGCGCATCAATAGAAATGAGCACAGTTACTTTCCTCAACTCGTATGTTTTCATAAACAGAATTCTCACTTTTCGGACCCCACATCACCGAATTAGAATTCACACCATTGACTGATTCTAAAATGCTGTGCTACTCTAGGTCAAACTTTCAGACGGATGCTTTAATGTGGCTGCAAATGTATAAACCTATATTTGTTTCACCCACAAATCAGATGTTGGGTAAGAGATTGCTAATAAGATTGTTGATTACTAGTACCAGACCCAGCAGGTTGCTGCATTTAAGTGAATGAGCAAACGATGTGAAATAGTATTTCCAGTAGAGGTCGCTGTGGGCATCGTTATGCCCTACTTTCTCTTTGCTTCCGTCGATAACATTTCGAACGTAATAAAGCTTTTTCAAACCTTTAAACAAAAACCACGGTTTTCAAAATAACCAAACATTTGTTAACAGACACTCAGTGTCCTTAATAATGTTTGTTAAGCTCTACCTCAAAGTAAGCATGAGGAGTGTCATCTTTTATCACAAACCACAATGGTGAGACAATGGCGTACTATTCACAAGCTCTCCTGAATCTCAAACTGAAGTTCCATCACTAACTGAGTTTGAGATATGGATTTATTTAGAAATATTTATACCTGATCACTTAATTTGAGAAAGTGTTTATAGTTGAAAGCATAAAATATTTGCTAGATACAACTGTATGAGCCAAAAAGAACACGAGACAGAGTAGAGTGATAAAACGATTAATCTTAAAATGACACTTAACTCAGTAACTGCTGAAAGCACACTACATTTTCACTCAATTGATTCTTATTTGCTAAAAATGTATGTTTTGCGTTCAACTAAAAGTAAACATCATTAAATAATATACCAAGAGAAAATGTTTTGAGAGGAATTAACAGGCCCCCCCTAAAAAATGAGTCTAAAAAATGAGTCGAAATGAGGTAGAATGTAAAAAGCTTGAGTAATGTATAGTCAGCTGTTACATACACATCCCTCTCACTAATATTCGTGTAAATATGTCAGTTCTGATAGCATTGAGTTATTTCTTCTTCTTTATTTGTTATTGTTGTTGTCCAGAGTTGATAAAAGATGCCTTCAGGGAGAAATATTTTCATCTGTGTCCCCCAAAAAAGCTCTTACGAGAGATGCTGAATTGACCTCTTCTTTTTCTTCGTCGCTTCTTTTTTTTCTTCTTTTCCTTTTTGCAGAATCTGCTGTTCCATCCCAAAGCACCCCACCTAAAAGAGGACCAAATGTTTGAATACATTAAGATCACAATCTATTAGCTCTTTAAGAATTCTATTTATGGGTTTCTGCCAGTCCCCCTTTACCTGCTCACATTGGCCAAAAGGTGGTAGTTTACCAGTCAATGGAATTTAGAGTCGCCAATGTGAAGAGAGGAGAAAAAGCCCAGAGAAAAGACATACAATTCACTAGCAACTCTAGATATCTTTGAAATGCAGCTAAGACAAATGCGTTACCATAATGTTTAAAATATATTCTCAGACTGGACTGCAAAATATTTTCTATTAAAAAATACAATTATTTTCACTTCACAACCACTTACTGTCTCTAGAGAATTAGGTAATGCTCCATTTAAACATTGCTTTTCTGTAAAGCATGGCAATTTTTTACACAATAATTTTTTTTCTTTTTTTACAGGTCTTTTTTGTTGTAAAATGGTTTCAAATGCATAATCATTATACATCATGTAAATAAATAATGTAAATGTAAACCATTAAAAAGTAGTTTATATATTTTTTACAGCATGTACTTTATTTGCTGTATACAATTAATCCACATAAAAAAGCAAAAAGATGAAGATAATATGTAAAATAATAAAATGAGTTAATTAATGTATCAACTCCTGCAGTATACAATGAACAGCAATTCAAACTGCATGATCAGTAAGTGCCTCTCCAGATATAAAAAAATAAACATTTGCACAGATATAAAAAAATGCACATTTTTATTTATGAATTAATTAATAAAACATGAATTTGTTTATTTGATTGTTTTATGAAGCTGTTTATTTGTACTGGCTTACTCTAAAGAGCTTGCTTCATTTCTCGAATGAAGAGGAATGAAAGTCAGTCGTAGTAAGACAGAATACATGTGTTTGAACGAGAGGGAGGGAAGTAGAACAGTGAGGTTACAGGGGGCTGAGGTCAAGAAGGTGGAGGAGTTTAGGTATTTGGGGTCAACAGTCCAGTGCGACGGGGAGTGTGCAAAAGAGGTGAAGAGGCGAGTTCAGGCAGGTTGGAGTGGGTGGAGAAAAGTGTCAGGGGTGTTGTGTGACAGAAGAGTGTCAGCAAGAATCAAAGGAAAGGTGTACAGAACAGTAGTGAGACTAGCTATGATGTATGGGTTAGAGACTGTAGCAGTGAGGAAGAGACACGAGGCAGAGATGGAAGTAGCAGAGATGAGGATGTTGAGGTTCAGTTTAGGAGTGACGAGGATGGACAAGATTAGGAACGAGCACATCAGAGGAACAGCTCAGGTTGGTTGTTTTGGAGACAAAGTCAGAGAAGCCAGATTGAGATGGTTTGGACATGTGCAGAGAAGGGATAGTAGTTATTAGAAGGGATAGTTATATTGGTAGAAGGATGTTGGAGATGGAGCTGCCAGGCAAGAGGGCAAGAGGAAGGCCAAAGACAAGTTATATGGGTGTGCTGAAGGAGGACATGAAGGTAGTTGGTGCAAGAGTAGAGGACACTGAGGCCAGAGTAAGGTGGAAACAGATGATTTGCTGTGGCGACCCCTAAACTGGGAACAGCTGAAAGAAGAAGAAGTACGTTTTACATTTTTACATTTTATGCAATTGGCAGACGCTTTTGTCCAAAGCGACTTACAGAGGGGAAAATCAACCATGCCACTCGTGGAGATGCTGGGGATTGAACCCTGGACCTCTTACATTCAAAGCATGCGCTCTACCACTAAGCTACATAACCCCCAGTACATAAAGTACTGGCTTGCTCTAAACTATCATCAAGCCCTTTCATAAAATATTTCATACTTTTACATACCAGCTTTTACTTTGCAGAGGAAATGTGCTAGGCAAAGCTTTGAAATAAATTACAATTTACAAACTTGCACTGGCCACTGTTGACTGAAGAAGTTGCTTAATGTTCTGAATACTCATCTGCCTCAATTACCATGTAGTTGTTGTACCCTAGCATTTTCTTAATAAATAATCTAAATATTATCTAATATTATCTGGAAAAGTAAGATTTGTAAAAAGCAATAGAGGGATAAATTAAGGTTGGCTTAGAAACTCACTTGGTCTATCACCCGGCAGAGAGGAAGGACGAAAGTCTTTCCAAAGGTTCTCACTGCTGGATCCACTTTGGTTGGGAAGAGCATGAATGAGTGAAGAAAAAACACACACAGCAGTAATACTGCTCTATTCTTTTGACAAAGTCTACAAAACTTTACAAAAACAACATTTATACATGCTTTAAAATAATTAATCTAATTTACAATAATTTTGCAATCTGATTAAAAGGATGTTTTCCCGCACACTACCAGTCTAAGGCGAAGAACACCTTCTCATTTAACATTTGATGATTAATATTTGATGGAAGGAATCAAATTAGCATATACACTATGTAAATATATTATGTTTATATAGTTTTTTTTAACCTAAAATTATAATTGTCCCTCTCAATTTGTCAAACCAAACCTGATAAACAGGCCTGGAAAACACCAGACTCTCTCTCTCTCTCTCTCTCTCTCTCTCTCTCTCTCTAGGTTTGTCTTCCTGCTCCATATCTTCACAGGGAACAATGTTAGATTCACAGCTCCAGGCTGCTCCTATTCTTTTATCTAGTTAGGCCACCAAGCCTAAGAGTCTTCTTATTTTTCTGGTAAAGGCATTTTGCATCATGCATTGCCTTCAAATGGAAAAGAGCGTCAGCATTTTAAAGATGGGCTCAGTAATCAAGTTTCTGGAGGACTGTGATTAACATTTTGGATACTGTCCAAGTGAATCTGTGTTTAACTGTGTTTAAGTCAAGTGGAAACCTACTGCTCTCCCTGCCGATGTGCAATAGAAAGTGACTGGGGGGTCAAATAATTATTATAAATTACTTAAAAGGGGCATAATATGGTAGCTTTAAAGTGTGCAAACAGTAAACAAAGCAAAGGGTGGCAACTTTATGGAATCTAAAATCATTAGGGGTAATTGATACTGTTTTGAGAATGTATTGAGTTTTTTAACACTTCACTGTTTAACACTACATATTTCTTGTTTTGAGCATTCATGGTTTTAATGTCTTCATTGAGAATCTACAATGAAATGATGAAAAGGATTTGTCCAATATTTTGACTAGTAGTGTATTCGCTTGGATTGAATTTCCATCTTTTGTACACTGGTGATTCCAGCAAGAGTTCAGGTGTCAGTAGGAAGCAACTCACTTACTGTATTGAAAGGCAAACAAGAAATATATACACACATAATGTGGATTTAGTTTTTTTACCATTTTGAGGAAGATGATCTTCGCATGTTTTCTGACCAGGAGTTGTGTTTGACTTTCTGTGGAGAGAATAATGAAACTAAATTAGCAACGGTTGAGTTAAGATTTGAGCTTGTCAAATGAAACAAGTTTAACTTTACTAAAAGAAGGTGTGCTCATCATTTCTGAAAGGTTTTTTTTGTTATCATTCACAATAAAAAACAGGGGATCCATAATGCCACAAGCAAGTATCCTTTTATTGTGTTTACATGTGTAAATGTATATAAAAACTCATTAGAATTAATAGTGTATCACAATTGAGATCTACGTCATTTTGTAAAATAATGTATCTCAGATTCCCGTTAGATTATGATATCCTGTTACGCTTCCTTACTTTTGAGTTCTGGTGCCCTGTTTTAAAGCTGGAAAACAAAATAGACAATTTTCAAGGCATAAAAAGGACATTCTAGATTTATTGGAATTAACTTTTTATAGAGATTTTTTCGGCATCTTTTTAAAGGCAGCAGTGTTGTATACTTCAATGTTATTCATACCACATGAAAAAATTAAGAATATTTCTTCCCTGACATGTGATGCCTAAATGTATGTTAGTATTCTTTTGGGTACAGCTTTTTCCCCACCAGTATTTCCAACTTTCATTTCCTTTCATACAAAAAAAGGATGGGTGAAAGTTGTTTACTGAGATACTTTTTCGTGAAACTTTGGTGTTCATTTAATAGTCCTGATAAAACCACATTCAGATGAATTGCCAACGGATAGTTGATTGAACGTGTGTGTGCATGTGTGGGAAGATGGGTGGGTGTGTATGTGCGTGTAAATGAGTAGGATGGGCCCAGAGTGGGAGGCAGCTGTCTCCCGGCTGCCCACATTAACCTTGACGGGTCTCCCGTGGCCCCTACAGTGGCGGGCAGTGCTGCCCCTGGAGGGATGGACGGTGTGGCCAGATAGCTGCTCCCACACACCACATCAGCTCCCGGTATACACTCTCTTTGCTCACACAAAAAGGATCATGAGAGACCTTGTTTCCATAGGGGGTCAGGCGGGCGGAGTGACCTATCGGCGATCCCGCCCTCCGTCCCTTAGACAGGGACCCTCAGTTTTAATCACATTAGACACTGAACATATCCAGGGGACTGAGTGGGCCTTCCTCCCGTAGCGGACAGAAGGCCAATCCCACCTGCCACTCACTCGCTGCCAGTGCTGGGCAACCCCTGGGCCCCTTACAACACCTGCAAGGACACACTACATTTAGGCATGGAGGGCTAGTCTCTTCGTCCAAATCTCGATGGGAGGAGGCTGTAGATCCCCCGGGATGGGGGCCTACCGCGGGGGGATGTGGGCGTGGCGGTATTTGTGGGTGGGGCCTCCCGGCCTCTGCCTGCACTGTCGGGGGCTGCCTGTCCGGCTATCTTTGGGCTGGTCGTCCTCCTGCTGCGGTGGTGCCACTGGGGCCCCAGGCTTTGCTCACGGAGGTTGCTGACTTTCCCAGGGAAAATATTTATATTTATAAATTTTATTTATTATTATTATGTTTCTTTTTTGTGCATAGATCATTAACTGCATGTATGTATGTATATTTATATTTGTATACATATGTGTAGATAGGCGCGAACTGTGCAAACTGCTTGGATGTGCTAAGGTAGGTTCTGCTCTCGTTATCTTTCCCCCTCAAAAACTTCTCTCCCTCTTTCCCCTTTTCTATTAACACCATCCTGACCTGATGTATGTTTATATGATTGATTAATTTAATTATTGTGATGAATGTAAAATAAATAAATAATTAATAAAATAAATTAATAGGACAGTAGGACAGACAGGTAAAAAAAAAAAAAAAAAGATGGATTACCTAATACCCCCTCAGTTCAGGAAGCCAACCAGTGCACAGCTTGGATTATATAAAGAGTCCACAAACATTTTCTTTAAAAGTACTAATAGACGGACATAAACTTTTTTGAGATATTTTGTATATTAACAAACCCCTGCAAACAAAGACAATTCTTATAAAAAGATACAACAGGTAAAATATATATTGTAGCTTTAGGTGTTATGATCTAGTCTAGAGTTTAACATAGATTTTAAAGTTGCTCTGAGGTGTTCAAAGATCAGATATATATGTGATATAAAGGAGAATATAAATATAGAGACACTGACCTGTGAGCCTGCGCTAAAGCATCTGTGAGACAGTGGTTTGGCAGAAGGATATGGGGAAAGTGAATTTGTTTTAGGAGGAAGAGGAGGAGGAGACAGACTGCAGTGCGGAACTTGATACTCGTCTTGTGAAATCTGTAACAGTAAGAAATCGAATTAACCAACCATATAGTTTTGCAAAAAAGCAATAAAAATGTTGCATGGAAAAATTTTAAAACAAAGCCACAATATCACACACAACAGTATAGACACATAAAGTTCATTCATTCATTCATCTTCATGTCGGCTTTCTTCCCTTTCGGGGTCTCCACAGCGGAATGAACCGCCAACTCTCTGGCATATGTTTTACGCAGCGGATGCCCTTCCAGCCACAACCCATCGCAGGGAAACACAAAGTTGTTATTATTTATTATTATTGACTTTAATATTCAGGTTAGGTACAATACTATAATCTCAAATCTCATTCAAAATTGAAAATTTTACTGAGTAAGAATATGTGTCTGCAGGGGTTAACAAAACATATTAAGGAACTCAAAGTGCTGTAAATTAATAGGTTGTTAATGAATTTATGTGGTATTCACTCCTGGGTGTCAGTTAGAAAACAGGAACCAGACCAGGTACTTGTTAATCATGCACAATTGCACATAGATAAATTGGAACATATTACAATGAAAGTTCACAACATTAGCAGAGCTTCTGTCATCAGCCTTTCTTCAGTAAGTGAACAACTGCGCACTCTGAAGCTGTTCTCTGTTTTTCAGTGAAGTTAAGACACCTCTCTAAGCTTCTGCTTTGTGAATAGATTTCCTCTTCATCTTAATGTTTGCCTTTTTACACATACCCTACACCCCAAAAAGAAAGGTTGAAAGAAAGGTGACCAAATTTGATCAGTTAATTTTACTTGAAAATATATATCCTAGATATATTGAAAACTTGTTTTTTAATTAAAAAATCTAATAATTTGTCTAAAATTAACTTTTAAAAAATGTTCATGTTGTGCATGTCTTGTTGCATCCAGTGGATGACAAGTTTATGAATGAAATTAAAACCTTAAAAAATGAAATTAAACCTTAAAGCAGATAACCCTAATGACTTGAGCTCCTATTCTGATCAGGGTGTAGCCCAGGGGTTTCTATACTATTGGAATAGCTTCAACTTTAATATACTATTCTCTTCAAGCTCTTCATAGCTGGTGTAGAGCTCATAAACAACAGAATTCAAAGCATGTAGCTATAGTGGAATTTCATTAGTATGTTTTGTGAGTTAATCTACTGTATTCAGTGACAGATAAGTTTTCATTTTAATTATAATTTTTTGAAGTGAAGGGATGGTTAGCCATTTACCCCTGATAAAACAATATTTTATTATTTGTAAATTATATATTAAGGAATAGTTTTAAGTTAAAACCATTTGCTTTTGGAAATCTGTTGCCTGTAGGCTGTTGGAATTCTTTCAGTTATTTCTTGTCTTTGCTCTTGTCACGGCGAATGAGTTGGACCCAGAAGCAAAGGTGATCTTTCTTACTTGATAGTCTTTATTGAAAGGCTACCAAAGTATCAAACAGAAAAAAAAACTGGCACGAGGGCCAAAAAATAAAAAAAGAAGCTAGACATAACGAGAACGGAAGGGGCTCCCACCGGGATCCAGAACTCTGGTAGGAGAATCCAGAACTCAAAAATAAGCTGAAATAAACTAGCAGACAAGCTCAAGACTAGGCAGGGCACACTAATATATCTTCCACAGACAGACTTGACTGGCACAACGGGGTGGCAAATAAAATAACTCGCACAGAGCAGTAGCTGACAGTGCTTTAAATAGCAGCAGGAGGAGATGAGGAACAGGTGAGTCCAATCAGACAGGACCAGTGCGCAAGAGCATAATTGGGAACACCTGATCCAAATGAGCTGAGCTGAGAGAGAGACATTTATAGGGAGAGGAAAAAAAGAAAAACATAACATGGTAAAATGACAACTCTGATAGTTCTCTTAACAGAAAGTATTTAGTTTTATTTTCTGTTTTAAAGTTCTATTTTCCACTTTTGTTTAACTGTAAAATCTTTCATATTTGTCTTTTTGTTATACCTAATTACAGACTGACTCAGCTGGAGACACAGACGAGTGAAAATGCCTTTTAACCACTGCTGTGAAGAATGTTGCGAACACAGCATATTTCTTCTTCAGTCTCTTCTTCAAAGAACTGAGGTTTGGGAGGCACGGCTACAAGTGCTTCATTCTCAAAGGACAGAGGATTCTAAAGAACCGAACCTGGATAAGAGCCAACAACAAGCTGGTGAGCTCGTTACAATTTCTCAGCATATTATTCTGAACCCAGCTAAGCGAGGAGAAAGACCTGATCGGGCTGAAAACTGGCAATTTCAGAGAAACTGTTTGGATTGGGCTCATCTACACCAATTCATCAGGAAATGGAGCTGCGAAACAGATTTGAAACTTTAATGACTGTGGATACTGATCAATCTCAGCCTGTCAGTCAACAATCAGAGTACACACACATTTCAGAAAGCAGGGGGTCAAGAAATAAGCAACATCCAACTCATGTCTCAGTGGACCCGAAGACTCTGATTATTGCGGATTATATAATCTAGCATCAACGGAGCAAAACTTTGGCGACATACTGTCTCCTCTCATGTCACTGTGTTAGATATCAACAACACGATAAGAGATATCCAGTGCAAGCGCAAGACAAAAAAACTCATCATTCATGTGGTGGAAAATTATGTAAAGAAAGCATAATCAGAGCTACTTAAGAAGGACTTTTTGGAACTATTTGATACACTTGAAAGTCTCAAAATACAGTGTTATAAGTGGCCTGCTTCCGGCAAATGGCACAAATATGTTCTCTCGGTTGCTTGGACTCAATACATGGCTAGAACACGCCTGTTTGTCAAGAGGTTTCCAGTATATTGATCATTTTAATATATTCTGAAATCAGACAGATTTTATCACATAAGATGGGAGGCAGCAGATCTGGAACATGAATACTCATGGACAATATACTTGTCTCCCTCCACTATCAGAAGAGCCATCAAATTAACTGTGGAAACACACCACCAAGGCCTTCATCACTGCAGACGTCAACACTGAATGAGGATTATCTGACCTCCCGCAAGACATGATGAGGATCAACATTTGCATAACATGCAAAGCCACCAGGACACACCACCAACGAATGAGGATGAGGATAACCCCCTGGACAACAACCGGAGTCAACAGAACAACTCCCTAGAGGACACATCAACAATATCCTCATCTTCAGGATCCCCATCTTGGTTTCCCAGCGCAGCTTGAAAAAGTAGTCTCCCCAGGAACCAAGCTGTCCCACTCGTTCACGGTAAGCCACCGACCATCGTCCCCAAAAAAGACGGGCACCTTCCCCTCCTATAGCAGAGAGAGTGCTGCGATCAAACCGCTTTTGGCAAAATCACCCCCAACCCATCCTTACTCCACCAAACCAGCACTGAGATAAACAGGACATTCTGCCTCAAGACGGCGACCTTGAGGAATGTTTTCAGAACAGACAGATGTCCTCAGCCCCTTTAGCTCTTACTTTATTAGCGGTACAGATAAGGCCTGTAAGAAATAGAAAAAACAAAGGTCAACTAGATATCAGAAATCAAGCAGACGAACTTGATTAAAATAAACCGCAAGCCAGAGACCCTCATATCACAACTAAAAGAAAACACGGTAAAAATAGCACTTCTAAACATTAGGTCACTTAGAAACAAGGCACACCTTGTAAATGATTTTATTGTAATACATAACTTAGATTTTATGTTGCTAACTAAAACATGGCTAGATGATAGTTGTAGTGCAACCATACTAAACGAGGCTGCACCAGGAAACTTCTTATATAGTCATGCCTCTCGTTCTGATACGAAAGAAGGCGCAGTATCAAGTATGTACAATAATGTTTCTGAATGCAAACAGGTCAATCTTGGGGATTACACATCTTTTGAATATTTGAGTATATCTTTAAAAGGCACCAAACGAGTACTTATCAGCACCTTATACAGGCCTCCAAAGTACTCTGTATACTAATGATTTCACTGAACTGCTATCAGCCGTCTCTTCTGAGTTTGACTCTTTTATCATCGCTGGGGATTTTAATATTCACATGTACACATCACTGCTCGCACCTCCGATTTCCTTCTCGATGCATTTACTTTAAAAATCAAGTCCATTATAGACGACATTGCTCCTATTACTGTCAAGAAGAAACCTGGGAGAGAAAAAACACCCTGGAGAAATTTAACAAAAGGTCAAAGTATGAAAAAACTTTACAGGAAGGATGAAAGAAGGTGAAGAAAATCCAAACTTGTCATCAACTACAACCTTTATAAAGAGAGTCTCCGTGCTTTTAATTCAGAATTAATCACAGGTAGACAAGAGTTTTTTCAAACTTAATTAATAACAACCTTAACAATACACAAACTCTCTTTGCAACAGTAAAGAGTAGAGAGGATAACCAACCCACCAAACCAGACTCCAAGTAAGCTTCTGTCTGAGGATAAATGCAATGAGTTTGCTTCATTTTTCATCAATAAAATCAGTAACATCAGAAAAGGCATTAGTGCTTCCCCCTGCAGGGCTGGGGATAGACGTCCTCAGCCTCCACTTTCAATATGCACCTTTAATCTAATCGATAGCAAAACATTAAGAGAGACAGTTCAGAGCCTTAGAACATCAACATGTGGTCTTGACACTCTACCAACAGTCTTTTTTTAAAATGGTTCTTAAGAGTCTAGAAAAGGACCTCTTAGAAGTTTCCCAAAATCACTTAAAACCACAGTGGTAAAGCCACTAATGAAAAAGACAAACTTAGATAATACTGTACTGAGCAAAATATCCATCTGTACCCATCTCAAATATCCCTTTTATTAGTAAAATTATGAAAAAGATGTTGCAAAACATCTGATTGAATTCCAGACCTTCAATTCCAGTTTCAGAGCTTCAGGTTAAACATTGATCCAGCAAAAGTGTCTGTCCGGGTTCTACTCGATCTGAGCCCTGCCTTCGACACAGTTGACCACAAAATCCTTCTCGATGGACTAGAAAACTATGTTGATCTTTCAGGAACTGTGACAAAATGGTTTAGATCATACTTGGAAGGAAGAGGTTCCCCATTAGTCTATCACTACAACTCATGTCGGTGACAACTATGGGAAGCTCCGCTAGGGGCGCTCTACTCATTCCACACTGTTTCAAAATGCCAAGAGTTTGACACTCTTACTGTTTTTCCTTTGGAGCCATACTCTGACACCCAATCGACTTTGTGAAAGACACCACAAAAGAAAATAGTTGGATTATTACCTTGTGTGTGGATTTTAGAGATCTGGTGATTCAAACGGCAACTGGCCAGAAGGTTGAAACTGCTACACGCCCCAGACTTCAGCTCTTTCACCGCTTCCACCAACAAGTAAGACTCCTTTTTAGTAGTACAGCACTTGTTTTGCCGGTCGACTGTTTGTAGCGTGTTCCAAACATGTCGAGATTGTGCAAGTCTGTTGCATTGACGGTTAGCCACGATCATTGGCTCGGTTGTCTTGGGCGTAGACATGCTAAGGCAGCAGTTGAGGGATCAGAATGTGTGGATTGCACAGTTCTGTCTGGCAGCGTACTTAAGGCGAGGTTGGAGTACTTTCAGTCCACCACCGGAGATTTTGTAGTTTGCGCCCGTAAGGGTCAACAAGTGCATGTCTCCGGTGGCTAGACGAGTCGAGCAGGGTCGCGTGCGCTTCCCGCTCCCTAGGTGCAACCGCTATCCGCCACAGTGAGTTACCGGATGATGCGCAGCTTTCATCTTCTGAGGACTCCTGTGCGCCTGATGAAGCGATCTCCACTGCATGGAATGGTAAATTGCTCTCCCCCTCTGGGGTGACGGCAGATTGTGCTGCGGAAGAAAAGGTCGAGTTGCTTACCCGGGCTGCCAGAGAAATTGGGTTTCAGATCTCCTTCTAAGTCGGGACCCCCACCGCCTGCTCAATGCTGGTGAAAACCTCCTCAATCCTTCCCTGATCGTCAGCCTCCAGGTCGAAGACGAAGGAGCAGTCCTGTCCAGGAGCCCCCCCAACATCATCAACACTGCAGTTGAGAGCTCACCTTATCAGGGGTTTCGCAGCCTCCTGGGCGTTGGCAAGGGTGACTCCGCTGGCAGAGATCTGCAAGGCTGCGGGTTAGTCCACACCCAACACCTTTGCCAGGTACTATAAACTGAGCGTTGAATCCGTTCCTTCAGCCGTGCTAAGTGGTGTTAGCATTGTCTGAGATGTACGAAGGGGTGTCCAGCTTGTGTTGCGCCATTCTTAGTGATACGTGCGCTATTTTTGCCCCTGGAGATAACCTCCAACTTTTTTGGCTCCTCTCGCCTCAACAGGCGTAGTAAGCGGAGTATTCCTACATTCTGTACATGTCTGTGCCCTCTATGGGGCACTACCGGCTGAATATTTTATGACCCCGGGTACAGGAAGGCTGAGCAGTTCCCCGAAAGGCTAACTCTCAAAAACTATTGCTGTAGCTAGTTCGATCTATGCTATCTTCCCTCTGAAAGACCTTTCCCCAGTGGTTCAAGGCATATTTCCATAGGTCCCTCAATGAAACCTTGCGTGTATTAAACTGTCGGAAGGTCTAAGTCCAGCCTTCAAGATGGCGAGTACGGCCTCCGCGCATCTCACTTCAGCTCTTGGATCGATGCTCCTTCCTCTGGTATGAGTCGGTATGAGAGAGAATTGCCGATTGCCCGTTCAAAATTAAGTCTATACTTAAGGCCAGGGCAGAGGAGGGCCCAATCGGTGCCGAACTACTGGTGTGCCCGGCTTGCCTGGCCATCGGTCGATTTAGTTACCATGCAGCCCACAGATGGAACCCGCTTCCAGAGGAGATTTAGGGTGTCAACACTTTAGTCACATTTAAATCCAGACTAAAGACTCAACTGTTTAGTTGCGCATTTGTCGACTGAGCATCAACGACAACTATTTTACCTCTGCACTAATCCTAATCTGTTTTAATCGATGTTTTTTTTTATTTTTGGTTTTTAATCACTATGATTTTATGTTTTTTTTATTCTTGATTTTATTAAATGTACTTTCTTTTTATTCTTTGTTTCAAATGTAAAGCACTTTGAATTACCCTGTGTAAGAAATGTGCTATACAAATAAACTTGCCTTGCCTTATAAAGCACAGCGGGACACCGCAAAGTGCAAAAACTAGAAAAGATATTGAAGGCAAAAGTCAATTTATAGATGTTAAAGAATTAAATCCCCAAAAAACACACAATAAGGTAGTAAAACTCAGCTTAACTCCCTAAACCACAAAAACATCCCTGAACAGAAAAGATTGAATGCACAGATAAAATATAGACATTCAGTAATTGACGAAAGTCTGGAGGGAGAAAAGCAGCTCCACAAGCAGCTCACTTTCAGAAGTGGCAATACAGTATTTCAATTGGTCTGTTGAGTTTTAGGGTTTGCAAGGTCAGTCCCTGAAGGGCATTAAAATTCATGAGGAGATTCTTACATTCTTGGTGGAACTTAATGGGTTGCCAGTGCCAGAGAAAAATGACAACACTTCAAAGCAGCATTCTGCACCAATTACAACTTTGTAGTTAAAAAGTTGAGGAGTCGAGAAAAAAAAAACTATGCGTTGCAATAACTAAGATCTGATGCCACAAGGATACAAGAGAGTTAAGGATGCAAGATGGTGCTTTTTTCTAGTTTGTCCTGCTATTTGTTTCACTAACCTTATATGTTATGCCCGAGAGGAACAGCTCATCTTTGAGCAGCACTCCCTGAACATTTTTCCACTGGGTTTAGAATTTTTGGATGTTTTATTGAGCGTTTTAGGTAGGGTTGCTACATTCCTCAGGAAGAGAAGGAGGAGAGGGAAGCGTGCAGAGAAACTTGTGTTTTTATAAAAAAATATATAGACACGTATACATGCACATGCTTATAATGGGTACATTTTTTAAAATCTAAATGTTGTTATATATTCTTGAATATTTCGTAAAGTTCTATTTTAATATTTTTTATTTCTTCCATTAGGCTTTTCCTCTCCTCTTTGTATTCTTTACATTCAATAATAACATGTTCAATAGATTCCTGCTCTCCACAGCTTTTACACTTTCCTGTTGAGTGATTTCCTATTTTAAATTGAAGGTGATTTAATCTGGTGTGTCCTATTCTTAACCTTGTTATTGTTGTCTGTTCTTTTCTGTTTCTTATAATAAATTGTTTTTCTTCTGCCTTTTCCTGTATTTTATAAGAGCTCTTCCAGTTTCATCTTCAATCCATTGTTCTTACCACATTTCAATTATATTTTGATGTATTATACTTATAGCTCAATTCTTACTTTGTGAAGTTTTTGCTGTTACCTTCTCTGTTTTAACAGATTGCTTGGCTGCTGCATCTGCCTATTCACTTCCCTCTATACCTACATGTGCAGGAATCCATAAAAAATGGAACTATTAAATATTTCCTTTCCCTTTCTTCTAGTTTATTTATTATTTCATTAACTATGTCTTGTCTTTCCTCTGATTTTCTTGTTTTTATACTTAGCAGAGCAAATGAACTATCTGAACAGATGAGAGTATTTTTACTTTGTTTTGTTGATCCAGGTGAGTGCTGTTTTAATTGCTACTAATTCTGTTGTAAAAGCACCAAGCTTTTCTGTCTTTCATTATTATTTCATCTTTTGTATAAATGCTCTTTAGTTGTTAAATAAGGTTCAGGTTAATTCAAATTATGGGTGTATGCCATGGTGTTTTTTCAACACTATACTCAAATTTATCTAATACCATTTTGTTTGCTATTTTGTTTCCTAGCCAACCTAAATTATAGGAATTAGTTTGATTTGAACATATTCTATATATTTTTGCCAAGTTAGTTTCTCCTCAAGTATTATTCTTAAGAATTTTATTTCTGCTTTTTAATGCTTCTCCATATAATTGTAACTTAAGCGTCTTGTGTCTTCTTGCAAAAACATATATTTTGTGTTTTGATCATTTAAAACCCAATTTCTTTGTCCATTTTTCAATCATATTTATTGCTTTTTGCAGTTTATTTTCTATAAATTTTATATTTCTTCCTCTTTAATTTCCATATTGCTCCCTCGTCAGCGTACAAACATCCCTTTGTTTGATTGTTCTATATCTTCAAATACTTAATTTATCATTATATTAAATAAAATTAAGCTACATAAATACGCTGGGGAACTCCATTCTCAACTATATGTTTTTTGGAAATTGCTTGACCTGCTGTCACCTGTATTATTCAGTTTTTTTTTAACAAAACTCTCAAAACTTCCTCATTTATCTGAGGCTCAAACAGTTTTTATCAAAACTTGAGTCTTTTGCGTTTGTTCAAGGTGAGCTCGTCTGTTCTTTGATTAAACACGTTACGTAATATGTTGCATGTTTGTGTAGTCATGCACATCTCAGAAGATCTGCTTTAGCTCAGAGAGCTGGAGTGCAAACCCTCACTCTCATTAACCTTATGGAGCGATGAGAAAATGAACTCATTTAACTACTTTAAACTCCACCTGAACTAGAATTTGCACTGTTACTTTTAATAACTTTTTAAATGATGCTCATACCTTTTTCATACTAGCCAGCATTTTCATCACCAGCTCTATGTCTTCATGGTCCTCCTCATTATCATCATCTAAATCTTCTGAGGTTTCCTCTGCTCTGCTTGGAGGCAGGTAGGGTTCGATGAGGATGGACTCAGTGCCTCTGATGTCACAACGGCAGTAGGGACACGTGTGCCCATCTGACTTCTACAGATCAAAACAGCATGCTCTCAGAATACTCTGAAATATAAACAGCACTACAATTCCAAAAGGTGCAGGACTAAAAGATGCTGTGATAAGGATTAATTTTCATAAAAGATTTGATAAAAATGTGGTTGATTTGATTCGGCAAATTACTTATCACATCCTCTCATTTTCTGGGGCATTGAAAGAGACTTGTGACGAATGGAAAAAGTCATAAGTCACACAGATACCCACACGTGCACACCCACGCACTCTTCTAGCGAAGACAGGAAACCAGAGCCAAACTGTCAGGTCACATTTTATAAACTCAAATTTGGAATTTTATTTTATAAAATCATGTCAATATCTTCTGAAACACATTAATTTATTTAACTTTTGTTGGGGACATTTGTTTCAGCAAATGAAAGTATTTTGGGGGACAAATCTTGTTTTTCCATATGAACATTTTGTCTTCAAAATGCAATAAATTTCTTTTTTTTATAAATGCAAGATCACAACAAATTGGAAGTTTATTTTGATCATAATTGGTAAGTTTATAATAGATTTTTGCAAAAGACACAATATCTGCTGTGTTGTCGTTTTTCCCCCTAAAACAGCTATCTTGATTAAAAACACACAAATTCTTCAAAATGCTCTTCATTTAGATGTGAGAAAATGCTTTGAAATAAAAAAATTTAGCTCTAGTCTGTGAGCATATTTTAGACATTTCAGTGTCTTAAGGAACAAAAAGGTTAACTAACTTAACCTGCTGTAAAATGTGTAAGATGAATACTTTTTGTTGCATAAATCCTTTAAACAAACTCATTACTGGTCAAAAGGTAAAAATAGGGTCATGGGGTGTGTTTTTTGGGGGGATTTTAACCATCGAAATTGTTGTACTATTTAACAATGCACAAAGGTTAAGAAACTTTTCATAATCATTGAGCCAAATGATCCAAAAAACTAAATGTTGTTAGTGGGTTTCACCTCAGGTCAAGAACTTGTAAGAAAAACGTAATGTTACTTTCGTAACTCCTGTTCCCCGAATAGGGAAAGGAAACTTATGTCGGTGATGACTATGGGAAGCTCCACTAGAAGCGCTCTACTCTCTCTATACTATTTTAAAAATGCAATTCAGTGAACGTGCTGATGGTCACGTGATCATGCCGTCCCGCACAAACCGGACACAAGCATGACGCTCTTCCTGTTGTGAAGCTGGAGCCGTACTCACCGCCTAGGCAACCAGACTTACTCACGACCTTAGAGTTTGTGGCTGGGGGACATAAGTCTCCGTTCCTTATTTGGAGAACAGGGGTTACGAAAGTAACCATTACGTTCCCTATCAATTTGTCACTATGACTTATGTCGGTGACGACTATAGGAACACCCTGCAAAACGCCAAAACCTAGCAAAAAACCTTCTACCTCGCTGGTTGCCGTTGACTCACCAGATCTCCAATAGTCCACACACAAGGTGTCTTTCGCTGAGTCGCTCGGGTGTTGAGAGTAGCCACCAGCAAAAAACATGCTTGCGCCCGGTTTATGCGGGACTGCATGATCACGTGACCACCAGCGCGTTTGCTAATTGCCATTTTTTTAAATAGTATGGAGAGAGTAGACCACTCCTAGCAGAGCTTCCCATAGTCGTCATCGACATAAGTCGTAGTGACCGACTGATGGGAAACTGGGAAACTGTGATGGATGCTTAAGTTTGAAAGTGTAAAACCATTACCTGCCAACCAGTCAGGCAGGGCTGACAAAGCAGATGGCCACAGGGCTGAATCCGAGTGTCCTTGTCTCGCTCCGTGCAGATTTTGCAAAGTTGAAAGGTGCTGCCAATCTCACAATATAACTCATACTGCTCCTGAAGAGAAGTGAATTACGAAAATGTGTATGGGGATACTTTACAAAAAGGTGATGAATTTGGGTTAGTTAATGCATCAATTATCATTTTGGGAATAAGTTTAACTTAAAATGTCAATTAATGCATTCTTTAAATCATCAATGGTGGATTTTTTACATTAATGAATGAAGATGTAATTTTACTTTCACATTCCTATTTGACATCATTTATTTTGTGCTAAAGTTTAAATAACCCTATTTTCTGCAACAAATGTTTCATGTACATACAGAAACTCCTTTACCTCAGTGACTTTGACATTGGTGGACAGACAGCAGAGACTGGTCAAATCGGGGTTTAAATCACGTCCATCAGGATACACGTAGCTGCAGGTACATTAGAAATATTTTCTTGACATCAAAAATTTACTAGGACTCACATCAGACAGTAAACTCACCAGCCCTCTCTGAAACCTTGAATGAGTGCCTGAAAAAGAGGGGTATTCTGGGGAATAGTTTGCACAATACTTCCATCACTGGTCACATGACCAATTGCCCACTGACCCATCTGAGTGCAACTGAGACGAAAGATATAGCTGTGAAAAGAAAACCAGATCAAACCATTGTAAAAGTATAAAAGAAGTAGTCATGTCGTGCACACATTTTGTAAAGTTTAGAAATCTGCTCCACCACAAGTAAAAAGAAGGTTGTGAAAAGTGTAATCTTGTATGTACAGAGTAGCTTATTACAGCAGAAACTAAATCTATAAATAATTTTGCAAACATAGAGAAGTACTCAAGTAAAATTGCAAGTTTTTAAAGACTACTTTAAAACGTAGAAGGACACAATTACATGACTCAAATAAAGCAGTACAAGTAAGTATACTTTTCTCTTCAGGCACACACTGCTCTGACAGTATAAAATGTATGGATTTGTTTTTGCCCAACTCCTGAAAATCTGTGGGTTCTCTGTTTCATTCCTTGAACATATTTGGTATTTAGCTCACCTTCCAGGTCGATGTTTGTAGTGCTCCAGTCGAACTCTGACCTGGTCATATGTGAGAAATGCCATGTATCCAGGGTGGGTCACAGCTAAATGGTTCCAGTTCTTCATAAGTGTTGCCCACGGCTGAAGGGGAAAATTGAAAAATCACTGAGAGAGTTTTAACAGAAATTGTTTTTTAATTTAAAAACCAATTATATATGGCTTGTTAGACGAAGTATATAAAATCACTGTTCAAAAGTTTTTTTTTATGGGCATGTAAATTAAAGGGAATTAGGCTTTTTTTTACAGAAATAACTCCTTGTCAATAAAGCAATACAAATACACTTAAATTTGTAAGATATATTTTCTTTTCAGTTATGTTCGTGTTAAGTGTGTTAAAATTTACTGTGTACTTTATTTTATGGTAGTGAAATTTTAAATAACAAAATGACAAACATTAAATTTCTTGCAAGCATGCAAAATGCTTCAAATTTTGAGTTTTGAATGGATTGTTTTTTAAAGGATTAAGACAAAAATGTGTAATTTAGCATTATGAGAATCTTATATTTTGACAGGTTTGTGCTGTTGTACACTTACACATTATGGTACAGTCACTGTTTACTGTATTGCTTTATCATTTAATATTATGTTGAAACTATTTTGAGACACATTCATGAGAAAAGTTGTTAAAAGTTCAAAGTAGCAGCAACTGCTTACATTTTTCGCATTTTCTTGTTATGGTACTTCATAAAATAAATAGAGAAGAATCATTCAATAGTACGTGTGTACTTGCAAAAGATGATACAGGTAAAAACATCTTTCAAATTGTCACAATTTTTAAAAGAAACAAATAAAAAAAACAAAAAAGTTATTTTTTGATTGTCAAAAAAATCAGCCTGGTGTTAAAACACTGTAAAAATATAAAAGGATACTTCTGATTGAAATGCTTTGTTTAATTTGTTGCTTAATTGTTTTGTTTTTCTTGGTAAAAATTTTAAAAACTGTGAAACTATTTGCAAGTATAATAAACAAACGTTTAATATTTGATTGTAAATGTTGTTAGGCCTCATTTTTACTACATGGGTTGTTTCTAATCATACTGTATTTTGTTTTGAACACTAAGTTAATCGATGTCTTAACAATAACTTCTTGGGTATTTCATAAAATGCTGACAATATTTTCAATACCTGAAAAAGCCTGGTGAAAATGTCAAACTCAAAGACAGATATGTGATCATTACAAGTAAGATCCACTGTGGACTTCAAAGCCATGGCTTCCATTCCCTCTTCAAAGTAATGAACTCTCTTCAAGTGCTGCTGAAAATTGTTCCACTGTACTATACACCTAAAAAGAAAGTGTGCTTTAAAAAGGGGTTTTATATTTTCATCACATATCCAAAACAATTCAATAGCATCCAGCTACATACTGATGAATTTCAGACCAACAGTGGCAGATCGGTGAAGAGGTACTGTGTCAAATTTTGGGCGTCCTTAAAGAAAATAAATATGGGCCCCATGCGCCCAAAAAGACCAAAACGTTACATCACTATAGGGCTTTATCTGTACAAGCTCCATAGATGAAGCTGAAGCTCATAAACATTTACTACGGGATTTTTCCCCCTCCAAACAATCGCACATTTTCATGGACATACTTAAAGCCAAGATCATGCGAGTTAAGTCTGTCCAATAATGTCAGAATTATAGAATAATGTCCACTGATGTAAGGCAGGGACAAAATGTACAAAAACCACAGTAAGTTTAAACCAGTTTTAAATCGAAATTAAAACAGTGATCTACACAAATTTATAAGGTGGAAAGTTTTTTGGTTGGGGCGAGAAATTTCAGGTTAAATACTTAAATTTCATGCATTTAAGGGCTAAATAAAATGTGTTTAGACCTAGACTATGATTTGAAATAAATTATTTGATTAATTTCACCTTTTTTCAATGTCAAAATAATAAGGAAGCATATAAGTCGATGTTATATGAAAAGTTTAATTTTTCAAAGCAAAACATTTTAGGGAGAATTGTTAGATCACCTGTTCCTGCAATGGTAAATTCATAAATCATAGAAAAACAATGAGCATTGAATCTAAAAATAAATCTCATATGAATTCAATTTGGCTAATTTTGTGTGTGTTTGGGGGACTGGGCAGCCAATGAAATTCTCCCATCAAGTCACTGCTACCTGTGTTGGATTTTGACTAGGGTTTTAGGGGAAGGTCAGCTGCCTGTAGGTGTTGAATTAGTTGGGGTTGGGGAAAGGTTGTCATTACAGATTCTGTATTGTTTGTAAGACAAAAAAAATTGGGGTTAGGGGAAGGTTTGTGATTTTGAGCTGCTCTGGGAATCACAAACTACTGCAAGTATTATTGACGTCCCAACACTCCATCACTGTGTCCTGAAAATGGTGTTCTGTGAGGCTGCAGCTGGATATATACAGGTCCAATTGGGTGTGATTATGAACACAACCCATGATCATATTTTTGTCATGTAATAACTAAATGGTAATTTAGCATTTAAACCATACACACCTGTATCCAAACGCTTTCCTCCAGAATTCTTTGGCCTCTGTCTTTGTGACCCTGTACGTGTCTCCCTGGAATCGGCCCCCAGGAAATATTGTTTGAAGCTCGTTCAGCATGTGGCTGTAGAGGAGTGACAGTTTTGTCAAGTTTCTCCTGAAAAAATATCAAATCACAACATGAACTCCACATATATAAAGATAGTAGCAATTCTATACTTAGCACACAATCAGCAATGTTAATTCTTACTTGTGCAGACATGCTGGCCAAAAAGAAACAAAACGCTGTAACAAGTCCTCCAAAAATAAGAAGCTGTCCTAAAAATATACTGTCCTGAGTGCTCGTGGTTGGGTTATACATTTTCCCGCAACCTGGTAATCAGAGGTTTCCATGATAACACCTCTTTTCACTTCTGAATTGTGCCGGCTGACAAAAGCATTGTAATTAATCTAGATGTCTAAAAATTTCTTTAGGAAATAACCTTTGTTAAATAAATCTAGAAACGTTTAATTGTACTCTGTCTTAAATGAGGTTTTGTTAAAAGTCTTAAGACTGCCTGTTCTCCCCATCCCCAAGAAGCCTAAAATCTCAGGTCTTAATGATTACCGACCAGTGGTCCTGGCATCTGTGGTCATGAAGTCCTGGTGCTGGGCCACCTGAAGAACATCACTGGACCCCTATTGGACCCCCTGCAGCTTGCCTACCGATCTAATAGATCTATGGAAGATACAGTTAACATGAGGCTGCACTACATCTTGTAACATCTGGATAAGCCAGGAACGTATGTGAGGATCCTGTTTGTGGACTTCAACTTAGCATTTAATACCATCATCCCATCAATCCTTTGAAACAAACTCCCACAGCTCTCCGTCCCTGACTCCACCTGTCAGTGGATAACACGCTTCCTGAAAGATAGACAACAGCTTGTGAGGATGGGGGAACTCTCATCATGAACTCGTACCATCATTGCTGGGCCCCACAGGGGTATTTTGTCTCTCCACTTCTCTTCTCCCTCTACACCAACGACTGCACCTTGCACGACACCTCTGTAAAGCTAGTCAAGTTTGAACACGACACCACCATCATTGGTCTTATCCAGGATGGCAAGGGGTCTACCTACAGACAGGAAGTAGAGCAGCTGGCTCTCTGGTGCAGTCTAAACAACCTTGAGCTTAACACCCTCAAAACATTGGAGATGGTAGTGGACTTCAGGAGAAGCCTCCCCGCACACATTCACCATCATCTCTCTGGACCTGAAGTGGAGCACACACATTAACTCCATTGCGAAGAAGGCCCAGCAGAGGCTGTATTTCCTGCACCAGCTGAAGAAATTCAACCATTTCACAGACACTGATAACCAAGTATGCTCTATGCTCCTCCATCATTGTCTGGTTTAGCTCTGCCTCTAAAGCAGACGTTTGTAGACTTCAGAGGACTATTCATACTGCTGAGAAGATCATCGGGACTCCCTCCCTCCAGGACCTGTACACCACCTGAGTGAGAAAGGCTAACAGGGCTAACAAAATCATTCTGGACCCCACTCACTCCAGCCACCCCCTTTTTGAGCTCTTGTCCTCTGGCCGATGCTTCAGAGCCACTAACACCAGGACTGTACGTCACAAACAGATCTTCTTTCCCCAGGCAATCAGTCTGCTGAACTCATAGCTCCCCCCATCCCTCCGCTTTTGTCTCCTCAGTAAGAAAAGTCACTATTGGCTGGCCCAAAAGTTGTTAAAAGTCGCTAGATAACGTCTCATCTAATTTGCATAAATACCAGGTGACTTGTGTCACATGCGTTCCCCGCCCCAAATGGGTTTTTATCAATGCAAACATAAAAGGATTGCAGGTATACATGTGTTTCATGTCATTAAATTAACACATATGGTGTTATAAAACAATCATGTAATGCTAAATAAAATTAAATGATAATAAAACATTGAGAATGGAATGAAGTAAATAACATGAATGCTAAGCTCTGTGATTTAAAACTAATAACGTCTTCAGATTAATTTTCATTTCATGGTTTGTGTCAAGAAAATATTATCTAAAAAAGTATTTTAAGGTGTCAAAAGGTTGGGTTACTGTAATGTAATTTAATGACGATGAATGTTGTGTGAGGGAGGAAAATCTCACTCAGGCATAGACGACTATTCTTGTGAAAATATGTAAACAAAATATTTTATAGTACTCGTTGTTTTTGTAATAAATACCCCCGATCTCAAAACGTTGCACCAGGAAAACCAGAATTGTGATAATTCTGGAGTAGAGAAAACAATAGAACATTTAATACTTAAATGTAGAACATATGTCAAATAAAAATCCAAAAGGAAACAAAACATCTAAGGCAATCCTTTTATTTCTTAAAAAGACTAAGAATAAATTTAGAATATAAAATAATAACAACAGTAATAATAGTATTAGTGGGCGTCACGGTGGTGCAGTGGGTAGCATGGTCGTCTCACAGCAATAAGGTCGCTTGTGGTTTTAGGCTCGGCTGGGACAGATGGCATTTCTGTGTGGAGTTTGCATGTTCTCCCCGTGATCGTGTGGGTTTTCGCGTGGGAGGAGATAAAGCACATTTACAAAACGTAGATAATATTGAAAAATCAATGAGGACATGGGATGAGGCCATTCCCAAATGTTTGAGAAGTCTGTTTAAACGTTGAGGTTTACTATTAAACTGCTTTTACTCATTAAAGAGACATTTTATATATATATATAGGACACTTTTTATAAAGTCACTTTCTTATTGCTCTTTGCAATCAATGTAGAGAATGATATCAAACAGGATAGTTTAACTTTACTTATTGCTCAAAAAGATGTTGACATTCACTGCTGGAGGGAACTTTCCTTAATTTCCATGATAATGGGTCTCTAAACACACTGGGCATTAGTAGTCACAGCAGAGCACAAACTTCTTCCAGCATTGCAGCAGAATTTAAACAGACAAAAAATTAAGATCAGTTTTGTGTTCGGCTAGTTACTGGTATGAGTAATTTTTTTATGAAAAAAAAACATGAAAATTTGGTACAAATCTTTCTTTGGCCTTGACAATTTTCCCCATGTTTTATCAAGCCATTTCATTTTCTGCATGTGTAGATAGCATATGCAAACATTCTTTGAAAACAAATCATCTCCTGCAACATTATACAAATATTTCAGCATAAACAAAGATGGTTACATATGTTTTAAATTATGATTATGTTTCACATATTATTACAGACTGATTATTGTTTATTAACATGCGTTAATAAACGTTTATTGTTTATTATGTTTATTGTATTTGTGTTGTCTCTGACTGTTGAATTAAACTGTCTGTTATGTTTATAAATGTTTTTTGTCTCTAGAAACACTGAGAAACATTGAGAAAACACTGTAAAAAAAGGGTGAAAACACAAATGCCCTGATAATTTTATCGAACTCATGGTTTTCATGATTTATAGGGCTTTTTCATATTTTGAAACTTATGCAGTATTCTGTGAACAGGTACCACAGAATACATCTGCCAGCTCTCATTATCTTTTTTCAGATGGTCATTGAAGAACGCTTGCAGTATTTATTAATGCTTGTATAGTGTTTAGGCCTGTGGGACCCATTTTCAATTTTCTTCAAAAGAAAAATTATACAAGAAATTCATATTTGAAACTGAGGTTTACTGTCCTTGGCTAGTTTTCTGTGAAACACATTTTTTATGACCCCACACTGTATACCCCCTAAACATTTATATTACACAGAAGGTAATTTGGGCTACTGGACCCAGGGCATGTAAAAATGGTAGATTCTTTTTTTACCTTTATTCTGTCTTCCCACACAAACATAAATAACACATACACATACAATTGTAGTATAAAAGGCCCAAAATGCAATGGGTATAGCAGACCCACCAACCTTGCCAAATTAACAGCAATGAAAAAACCACACGTGCTTTAATTTCTAAATGTGAAGAAATAAGGTTAAATAACAATAAATAAAGTATATTTGCTGTTTAAATCACTTGAATCCTGGCTAGAGTAAATATAATAAGTATAGTATTTTAACATAAAATGTCTTATGTGATTAAAAATTAATGGGTCCATCAGACCCACAAACACTGACTGAATTACAATATGAACACCACACAAGCATTAAAATAATTGGTTTAAAGACACGTATCTGCCTTAATAGTATTTATGTGTGTAAATTTGGTAATCTTGCTAGTGTGAGTCTGATGCATTATAATCACTTATTGAATTAAAGTTAAAACTAGGTGTTAACAGGCATGTTATCTCGTGTACACAGGACTACAGAGTTGAAGTGCTCCTTTGTTCAGAGTTTGAGTACAAGCTGTGGCGATGCTTTTCTTCTTGATTCTGAAGTTTATTGTAACATTATAAAATATAAAAAGATCTGTTTAATTAACACATTGTAAAATTACGGGAATTTCTGTGTTTAAATTTACAGAAATAATAAAAAAAATTCCACAATGATAAAGAAGTCCCTATAATTTTCTGTCAATGCATTTTTGTTTTTAGTTATTTTAACAGTTATTCTTTATTCATTGTTTTTAAAAAAGTTTATATTTTTTTTACGTTTGACTGATTACTTTGCCCCCTGTGTCACATTTAATGTTTTGATGTATTGTAATTTCTTTAAAAAAAAAAGAAGGCTTTTAGCAGAGATTACATGTTTTCATTCACTTTTTTGCCAACTCTTAACAGTTCTTTACCAAAGTCTTAAACCAACAAACCTATTTTTTTGCTTTTGAAAAAAAAAAACAGATCCTCTTTAAAGACAGTCTGAAAATACTTGATTTTAGACTAGTTGCGGTTTTTGGAACATTTACACTAATCAGCTTACGTCATAACTGAGTGAAAAACACAATTAGCAATAGACTGACCTGCAGCTAGACGTCTCCACAAACATCTTGTCCTTCCCATCTTTGAACAGCAGCAGCGCTCTCTCTGTCTTGTCCAATAGGTGTCGAATGTGGATTCTTAGATAATCCCCTTCATCTCCATGTGGGACGAGGGGCATCAAGCCTTTGTAAGGAGACCAGATCTCCCTCAGGTGTGTAGCTGTCTCTGAAACCAGCTCAGGGAGGAATGGTGGACTTTTCCTTAGAGCTAGCCTGGGATCTGTGCTCAGTTTATACAGTTTGTCCAGTCTCTTGAGAACCTTTTCAAAAAGTTTGCGATCTACACTAGTTGGAGTCTGAGCCATGGGCTGAGAAGTGTCGAGAATTGTAAGGCTTGCAGGTACTGAACCTCTAGCTGTAGCCATCATATATTAGGTTTACTAACACTGTTTTGCAATAAGACATGTGTTTGCAATTAGACATGTATTTTGCCGCATTACCCCTGAAACACCCAGAGTCAAGTGACTGAAACCATAAGAATGGACAAGTAGGCTTATTAAAAGGATTTCCACTTCTGAGAATATTTGACTTTTAGTAGAATGACTCCTCCAAAATGCTCTATCACTTTAATGCTTAAAAGGTCATCATGTATGCATGTCCAGTCAAATCATAAGTCATTAAGAGAGCGACAAATTCTTCAAGTAAAAAATATATATTTCTTGTTCAAAAACCACATGAATATACCATGAAATAGTGTGTTTATTCACAATGGATCGAACTCATGGGACATCTCCAATTCAACTATGGTACAAAGTTTGAAACTAGATACGGAATGTCTTAGACTACCTGTATCCTCTATGATCTCCCGGACTCCTGGTTCCTCCACTGAAGGAGATATCCAATGCTCTTGCTCCACCAGTATTTATCTCCCCTCTCTCTTTTTTCTTTCTTTCTCTCTCTCTCTATTGAAAATGTTATCTAACTCCTAAAGCTTGAAGAGACTCTCAGTCTGGTTAAGCACAGGAGCTCGACTGCAGACATTCTACCCTCTCTTTCTTTGTTTCCGGGTAGCTAAAAGCAGACAAACAGGTTAGTTTTCTTTATGAGAGAGAGAGAGAGAGCGAGAGAGAGAGAGAGAGAGAGAGAGATGAGAGGGAGTTGTGCAACATAAACCGTGTGGTCTGTAGTGAAAGTAGTGAATTATATTTACTCAAAACAATTGTGCTTGTTGTTTTTGCATGCTTCTACTTGAACTTTTTAAAATCTTTAGTGTCTTTTTACCAGAGAAGTTTTAATTTAAGTAAAGTACTTCGGTGCTATTCAAATAAGAAACTTTACTTGTATGTAAAAATTCTGAAACTAGTTATTGACAGTTTTGTCAGATTGGTAAATTGGGCTACATTTAGTAATGTTGGGTTGGAAAAAATTTACATTGGCTGGGTTTATAAACGTTTGTGACGATGGCATTTTCCATACTTTTTTTCCCCAGCGTATATTATTTACAGTATTGCTCTAGTAAGCAGTTACAACAGGTAGAGTTATTATATTCTGTTGGAACAATGCTCGAATAGTCCGATTGTTATTTTTAGATGACAATGCAAAGCATGATTTACCAACAAATAGTATCATTCGGATTACAGAAATCAGAAATAGATATCTAACAGGAGAGTATCTCAGTAAATAAACAAGAGCAGGATGAATGGCTCCCATTACCATAGCGAAGTCTTTAGGCAGAACCAGAAACTCAAACAGTCTAAAAAGTCATTATATGAGAGTAAATGTCCTTGAGGATTGATTAACTGGCTAATCAATTTGATATCTTTGTGAAACCAATTCTGGACAAAATTAGATTTATTCTTGTATAGTACATTTCAGTTGTTCCAAATAAAGGATGAGTGTGGCAAAAAATTATGCTTGTAATTTATTGACCAAGTTAACAATACTTCTTTGTGTAAAGTAGAGAGTATGATTGTAAGTTTTTACATTTTATAGCTGCATTTAAGCAGAAATTCAAGTTGAGAAAATACATAACTTGGAATAAAGTTCCAGATTGAGGAGGGATTCTTTCTACACTGTTTTAGCCAATTTATTTTGAGACTTAAGGTATTAAAATCTAAAAAGTTGAGGCCACCTTTATAATAAGTATTCATTATAACAGATTTTGTAATATAATGTATTGAACGTCTCCATAAAACCTGAAAAATCATTTGGTCAATCTTTTAGCCTAATTTACTATCTAAAGGAATTAATTGGGCTGTATATATTAATCTAGAGAGACCCTCTGCTTTAGACACCAGCACTCTCCCCTTCAGTGACAAATCCTTCTGTAACCTCTGATTGAATCTTGTTTGTGTTTTAAAAAAAATGGGTTGGTAATTAACGGTACATCTTTCTGTTGGTTCTTTAACAACAAAGATACCAAGAAAACAAACTTTTTCTGTTACTGGGATGTTGTGAAAAAAAGGAACATTGCATTCTTTAATGGGAAAAAGCTCACACTTTTGTATATTTAAAAATAACCCTGAGGCTTTTGAAAATAAATCGATTAGATCTAATTCACAAGCAATCTGATTATGGTCCTTAAGAAAAAGAGTGACGTCATCAGCAAGCTGGCTGATGAGCACCTTTCTCGATGCAATAGTTATCTCCTTTAGTGAACTTGATTTGATATGTAAGGAAAGTGTTTTTGCTGCAAGAAGAAAGAGATAAGGGGAGACGGGGCAGCCTTGCCTAATCCCTCTCATTAATTCAAAACGGTGAGCGGCATCTTGTTTTAACATAACCGAACTATTACCGTTTCTGAAAAAAGTTTTGATACAAAAATAGTTAAAACCGTTCAAGACACTGAAAAATAAAATTGTATTCTGCAGTTTCAAACTTTGTAGAAGTCCAAAAACAGAAGGTATCCATCATCTTTGACTAAATTTTAATAATCCAAAATATCAAAAATAAATCGTATGTTATTAGAAATATGTCTATTTTTGAGAGATCCAGATTGTGTTTCATCTACTACCGAATTTAATGCATTTTTATTCTTTTGGAGAGTACTGAAGTCAAGATTTTGTAGTAGTTATTTAATAAACTTATCAGACGCCAGTTTTTAATCATAAGCAAATCTTTTTTTGGTTTGGGGGTGAGCGAAATTATTCCTTGAGATAAACTAGAAGGAAGTTTTTGAGATTTGATACTTTCTGTGAACACATTTAGTAGAAAAGGGGCAAGACTGTCAGAGAATTTAATGTAAAATTCTGCTGCGATGCCATCATTGCCAGGTAATTTATTCAATTTTCGATGCTTGATGGCATCAACAACTTCTTCCAACATAATCATTTGATCACAACAATCTTTTTCTGAATCGTTAATTAATTTTTTATTGGCGAGAGAATTAAAGAAAGAGGCTGTTGAATCTGGGTTTTATCTAGATTAGTAAAGATCAGAGTAAAATTGGTAACAGAATGTTGAGATGGATTGTGGATCATCTATAACACTACCGTTAACATTAAGTTTGTAGATTTTTTTGTTTACTTCGTCGTCTTTCGAGGTTAAAAAAGTATGCTGAATTTTGTTCCCTTCTTCAAGCCATTTTACTCTAAACCTGACAAATGCACCCTTTGTTTTTTGTCTGATTCCCTGTCTGATGGAATTAAAGACAGAGACGTAATTTGAGGCACAACCTGTTCCTCTGCAGCTCTTCTAGTTATAGACAGATGTCTACCATAAGATCTTAGATACTTACCAACCTCATTCTTTAGAAATTTCCAGTGCCTGTAAAAATACCTCCGTTTTGAGCAAGATACCAGTAAAATGAAATAAGTCTCTTAAGTTCCGCAGCTACTGATTTATGGCTCAGATGTGAAACGTTCATTTTCCAGAAAAAATTATGAGGCGTTGACAGAGAATAAAATGTTATGTTTATATTTACTGCCATGTGGTCTATTAAAAGAGTAGCAAGAATATCAACAGTTACATTATCTTTAGATATGTTGCCAGAAATAAAAAAATAATATATTCTGGACTATCTGGTACCACTTTTGTTAAATGTATATGCATAAATGTTTTTATAGTTAAATAAGGTCTGTTTTTCTGCTTGGGTGGCCATCTATTAAAACAAGCATTTAGGCTTATGTTAAAGTCCCCTCCAATCAGTAAGAAGGCATGTGGATACATACAACACCAGATATCAATTCTTTCTCCCAGTGATTCAAAAAGCTTGATGTTTTCTGTTAACATCGTATCCATAAATATTAGCCAGAATAATAATTAAGGCATTGTATGACAAAAGTAACCAATGAAAGTGACCAAAAGAGTCAGAGAATTTTTCCAAAACTGTTCCATAAAATATGTTTTTTTTTTAAACGTCCCGACCCCTGCAGACCTCTAAGTGCCACATACAAACCATAAATCATCGTTCTACTGTGATCACCAAAACGTAATGGTTACTGAATAGGGAACGGAGACGTATGTCGGTGACGACAATGGGAAGCTCCGCTAGGGGCGCTCTACTCATTCCACACTGTTTAAAAATGCCAATCAGAGAACGCGCTGATGGTCACGTGATCAAGCTGTTTCGCATAATTCGGACGTGAGCGTGACACTCTTTCTGTTGTGACGTACTCACCCCCTAGGCAACCAGACTTACTCACGACCTTACGGTTGTGGCTGGGGACATAAGGCTCCATTCCCTATTCGGGGAACGGGGTTACAAAAGTAACCATTACATTCCCCATCAGTCGGTCACTACCCTGCAAAAACGCCACAACATAGGTCTTTCCGCATCGGCCGACGGCCAGGCAAGCCGGGCACATCAGTAGTCCGGCACCGAACGGAATCCCCTCCGGGCCCTCCTCCGCCCTGGCATTAAGTATAGGCAATTTTCTCTCATACTGTAAAGAACTGAACTATGCCTTTGAGTGATCCTGCTTGAGCAGGCCTAGCCATTTGCTTTCAGCGCCAGGAACCAACAGAGACGGCCACCCTTTTCAGATGCATATTATGGAAATGGCACAGATTGAGCTGAGATGCCGCTCACATGATTATGTAAACTAAGTAAACGAGCTGTTCTTTTGTAACAGAACTGAGAGCGATCGCAAACACGCTTGACTCAAACATTAAAACATACAATACAGGAGCCACGAGACTGGGTCTGGGAACCGAGTGATCAACGCCTCACTGTGTATTGAATCTACATATGAGTTGATTTAGTTAACCAAACCCTCTGTTGTTTTGCTTTGCACTATTTAGTCTCTCACCATTCTGTCAGTGAACCAATCACACACACGTAACTTTTAAATTATAGGGTTTTCACAGAAGGACAGCCTTCCAAAGTAAAAGAACCAATCAGTGTAATGATGTAATTTGATATTGATATCTCGGGTATTTGAAGGGACTTTGCCCTAAGCTCGAGGAGTTTCTGCAATCAGAGCTCCCACACTAGGTCATATGGTGCGCAGCCTCTCTCTCAATGATCAGGTAAATAATGATTAAGTTTTATTTTATTTGGTCTGTCAGAATGCATTTGGTTGGAACTTTAAACTGTACTGAACTGAATGTATTTTATGATTGCATTTTAACTGGAGTTGGATTTGTTTATGATTTACCTGGTTAATATAATTTACCGAAGAATCTAATATAACGAGAGAAGGAGAAAATAACATGACCATAAATTATTAATTTTAATGGAGTCAGATTTAAAGGTTTTATTGGTTGTATCCAAATTTTAAACATCATTACGCAGTTAGTGCGTTCGTTGTGTATTTCTTTGTTCTCCCCCTTTTTATCCAGCAGAGAGCAGCAGCATGCAAAACCACCTTCCCTCCACCTTAGATTCCGTCTTTGGGCAAAGGAATGGTGCCTTACAATAACGACTCATACCAGAGGAAGGAGCATCGATCCCAGAGCTGAAGGGAGACACACGGAGACCGTACTCACCACCTCGAAGGCTGGACACAGACACATATCAGATAACATTCCAGGTTGCTCGTTAGCAGAGCCAGAAAGTCCCTGTTAGAGGATCTGAAAATTCTGTTGGAGGTCAGAGTGGGGGCGTCTCGAGCCGCATCCCTCAACGTGAAGAACAATTACACCAGCTTAAAGCTACACTGCACAGAAACTGGATGTGGCCAGCGCTCTCTCTCTCTCTCTCTCTCTCTCGCAAGGATCTCCCAGATCCACAATTTGGTGACCCCGCGACGTGATGGTCTAGGGATTGACCAGTAATTGACCACAACGAGGAAGGATTCAAATTCAACACAAAACAGTTGGCTGGCTTAAAAAGGTAAGCAGAAACATGTTTATTCAAATTCTGCTATTGACTAAGACTAAATTTGTTTGTTGAATTTGATGAACACCCTGTTTTAAAAGTAATATTGAAAGAGGTTGACAGTTTATTCTGTTACAATGAGACAAAGAAAAACAAGAAATATTATTAGGTTTTGAAGCCTTCAGACAGTAAAGCTCTGGGAAACGAGCATAATATTAGGTTTTGATGCCTTCAGACAGTAAGCTCTGAGAAATAATAGGTTTTGATGCCTTCCGACAGTAAGATCTGTAAATCGAGAAAAAAGGCCTATAAGTCAGGTTTAAAAACCTTCAGAGAGCAGTTCTGAAAGAAAAAAAAACCAAATTTAAGCATTTTATTGCTGATTAATGTTTGGAGCCAGTACGACATAAATTGGGTCGGTACAAAATTCATTTTTCTTTTATTGCTGTTGTTTTGTACTGTGTTTTTGCACTTATTATCCGTGCTGTGTTTTATACGTTTCTGAAGAAAAATGTCTGAGTTTAAGAAGAAGGGTGAGAAATATGATTGTGTGCTTGTGACCACACAGTGGGAAAATGTGATAGACATGATGATGGCTCAAACAGAATCAAATGATTATAAAGAGAGACACAAGAAGTTAGAGAAGAAATGGATTGAACTGTGTGAAGATAGAGGGTGGATTGTTCCGGAGAAAGTTAAAGTGTCGTCAGGAAAAATCAGAGAAATGGAGAAGAGAATGTATAATAGATTGAAGGGACAGGAAAATAGAAAAGGAGAAGGTGGTTGGTTTGAGAGAAAGAAAAGTGATAAGGTATGTGAAAAAAGCTGAAAGAATCTCCATGCTTGGACTCGAATAGCTCTAACAACAACAGCATTAGAGAGAAAAGAACAGAAGAAGGAAGTCCACCAGACGGGGAGCGAGAGTAGAATGACAGAGACAGGAAGTGTTTCACTGCCACCCTCTGCCCCGCCTCCAGCCACAATGCCTGGGGCCTCATGTATAAAACTTTGCGTAGATGTAATCCTTAAAGTAAGCAGAATTTGCATACGCACAAAAGTTTTCAGATTCATAAAACCGTACGTACGCCAGAACCTGTGCAAGGTTCGATTTATAAATCAAAATTATCTGAATATTGTGCGCAGGTGCACGTGCTTATTGCTTACCCCAATCTCCTCCCGAAATAACCATATTTGGAGGTTAAGACCGCCCATTTTGAATATGTATGATCTCCCTGCATAGTAATACCAGCAATAATTTGGTTAACAAAAGCAAATTCATTCTCAGATGGTGCCTTTATTGCAACATGAGTGCAGTCAATAGCACCGATTACATTGGGAAAACCGGGGATTGCTGCAAATTGCATTTTGATGTTGGGCTGTTCAGCTTGAGTGTAAGGAAAACGGATGTATCGAGGTGCCATCCCCACTATGGCATCCCATACATATGGCATGACACGGCTCAGGGATGACTGCGACATTAAGTGGCCTAATGTGGTCAATACTTGCACAGGAACACACAGCGCATGGTTTCTCCGCGGGGGTCTTTCCAATACTGGCCGTAATTCAGAACACAATTCCAAGAGGATGGCTCTTGGAAATCTAAATCGGCTCATGAGCCAATCATCATCATGCGCAAGGAAAGCTTCACGGTCTCTGAAAACACGCTCCCTCTGTAGAGCGTCATTAGCAAGGTCTTCTAACAGCGTTAGAGCATCCATTATGAAGTTATATACGCACATACATTTTTATAGCCCATTCATTAAAACAAATTAGTAAATTCAAAGTATTTGCACCTGGTTAAGAATGCTAATAATGATAATTCAGGTTGATACAATTTGATTTACTGGGTGATGTATTAGGATAATTTAGAAGTTTTTCATTTTTAATAGCTATTGCTATTTGGGACAGTTGGTGTCGCCAAAACACATACTCTTCTAAAAGAGTGTGTACGCACGTTCAAGAGCATCCGTACGGTGCGCACTTATTTACGCCAAGTTTATTTTTTATAAATCCCGATATGTGCGTGGAAAAATGTGTACGCATATTTCTATGCCCATTTTGTGCGTACGCAACGTTTATACATAAGGCCCCTGGCCTCTACCCGAGTTTGGTTCAACCCCCTCCATATGAGCATTCTACACCCACCCTCCAGCAGCCAATAGTGAAGGTGAAAGAAGGAACCTTAGATGCAGAAATAGTGGAAAGGATTTAACTGATCAAGACAAGGAGCTGAAATCTTTTGTAGCTTCAGAATTTATGACCACCTCAAGGAAAGCACAAGCAGTAATAGAAAAGATAGAGAGAAGCATTAGAGAAGACCAAGAAATGAAAGAAGAAAACGTAATGGTCACAAGTTAATTCTGCATGTATAACAGCATGTGATCTCAATACAGTGACAAGGAAAAAAGAGCAGCTTTGGAGTCAATTGCTAATTTGGAATCCAAAACGAGTAATAGTTACTGGTAAAATGACAGAAGTAGATGACAATGATGAACAACAAGCAAAAATAGAGACAAAAATGCAGACATAGCTCATTGGACAGAGACAATACGCACACTTAGACTGATTAAAGACAAAGAATATCCAGTGACTCAGTTACAGACCCCAGTAATGGTGAACCAGGCCATCCCTCTAATGGCTCCTCTGCTACAGAAAGCAAATGGACATGACGTGTACCAACCATGGACACAAACAGACATGAATGCTGCTGTGAGTAAATTACCACCACTAACCTCTCGATGGAGCCGTTGGTTAAGTAAACTCACTTCATTATGGTATGGAACTACACTGGATTTGGGTGATGTGAGATGCCTATTGGGTCAAATTTTGACTGCTTCACAAATGACGGATTTTGAACAAAATGTAAGAATTTTAACCTGTCAAAATGATGTTCCCTTCACACAGGTGAGCACTCTGATTGGCGCAGCACTGCGGCCGATGTTCCCTATTCCTCCTACAGTGTACCAAAACATTAAATTTCGAATGAAACCTGGAGAGACCGGAGCAGCTTATCTTTTTCTTTGTGCTAGTGAATGGGAAACAATGGTAGAAGTAAATGCGTAAAACATGCCAAAACCAAATATGCAAGTCATCAATTCGATTTCCATACCGGATCGGTCGAGGCCCGGGTTAACAACGACCGCCACCGGTGCTGTTGACCTACAGGGTGCCGGTGGAAATTGGAATACTGTTGGTCAAAGAAGGAGAGGAGGGAGAAGGATTCGTAGGCAGAGAGAGAAGAGGAAAGGCAAGAGTATAGGTCTGAGAATAGGGACTCTCAACGTTGGTACAATGACCGGGAAAGGTAGAGAGCTGGCGGACATGATGGAGAGAAGGAAGGTAGATATTCTGTGTGTGCAGGAGACCAGGTGGAAGGGTAGCAAAGCTTGTAGTATTGGAGGGGGATACAAACTGTTTTACTATGGTGAGGATAGGAAGAGAAATGGGGTAGGAGTGATCCTGAAGGAGGAGTTTGTGAGGAATGTTTCAGAGGTGAAAAGAGTGTCAGACAGGGTGATCAGTTTGAAGTTAGAGATTGAAGGCTTGATGTTAAATGTAGTGAGTGGTTATGCTCCACAAGTAGGCTGTAAGCTGGAAGAAAAGGAGAGATTCTGGAGTGAGTTAGATGACATGATGGAGAGTATTCCCAGAGGGGAGAGAGTATTGGTGGGAGCAGACTTTAACGGTCATGTTGGCGAGGGCAACAGAGGTGATGAGGAAGTGATGGGCAGGTTTGGTGTTAAGGAAAGGAACCCAGAAGGACAGATGGTGGTGGACTTTGCCAAGAGGATGGAAATGGCTGTAGTTAACACTTATTTCCCCAAAAGAGGAGGTGGCTCGGGCGGTCTAGGGGGAGGACCAGCCCAACCCCACACTTTCAGGCGCCCATGTTCCCAACCTGGGGCTTACAGGATGGTGCGGAGCACTGTCGAAGGGGCCTACAGAAAACCACCATGAGGGGTTTGGCCGACCCACTCATGGAGATAGTGGTCAACAACAGCCCACTAAGTGCCTTGGTGGACACAGGGGCAACTTAATCTAAAGTGACAGATCATATTAACAAGAGTCAAGTGTCTACACAACGTGTAACTGTGAGAGGGTTTTCTGGTATGGCGGCGAAATGGCCTCTGACAAAACAATTACTAGTTAAAATAGCAAATCAATCGCTAACTCATTCTTTCCTTTACTCCTGTAATGCACATGTACCTCTACTAGGAAGAGATTTGTTGATCAAATTAGGAGCAAGCATCCTTTGTACACCATAGGGCATAGTGGTGACCTTTCCGGATGAAACAGTAACTAACTGCTCAACACAGGCTAGTGGAGAAGGGAATCAATGGGTTTTAACAGGTGAGTGTCAGAGAACTGATGCAGACATTTATTGGGAACAACTGGAAGACAGAGAAGATGACATGAGTGTTATCGAACTGTATGCTAAATATAGATCTTGGATTCATCAGCTAAATGTCTTTGTGCCCCCAATTGACCCTCTACATTGTACACTTATTTATGACAGGAATGACACAACTCTATACCAGGAAGTGTTCCAGGAAGTAGAAGGAGACAAGTGGGTCCTGAGAGGAGAAGGAATCATGATAGGGAAAGGAGTGGTAGCCCAATACACCTTACTGAAGATCAGACGAAATGGTATGAAATGTCAGATAAAGCAGCACCACACATTTCCCTAGCATTACATCCAGGTCATGAAGCAAGATAGCTGGGACAAATGGCTAGAAGATTACTGCAGGTGACAGACTGGGAAGAAACAGGTAGAACTAATGTTGTGTACTCAAGAGCAGAGGAAGCTTACTGGATTCAGGAAAACACAGAAGATGCAGGAATATTAGTTCGTGAAAGAATATCCAGGTGCCATGGCAGAGAAAACACAATTGGGGAAGGTTCAGAGGAGCTCATTGCATCACTGCCTGAATTATGATCTCAAGGCCCCACGGATGTGGGATTTTGTAATGTAACTCCTGTAACATTTGAATTGACATCTACCAATCCTATATGGGTCCCACAGTATCACAACAAACCAGAAGCTGAGGAAGGAGTGGCCAGTACAGTGGCTGGTCTCCTAGAGGGAGGAGTGATAACTCGATTTGACTCTGAGTGGAATGCTCCCCTCTTTCCGGTTCCTAAAGCAGGTACACAAAAATACAGATTAGTGCATGACAAATCAATTCTGTGGTGGCATCACCTACATTGGCGGTACCTAATCCTTATGTATCACTCTCCGTTTTGAACAGATCTCAGAAGTGGTTCACGTGCATTGATGTGGCAAATGCATTCTTTTGCATACCAATGGCAGAAGAATGTAAAAAGTATCTAGCAATTACTTTCAGAAAATGCAGTACTTTTACAACAGATTGCCACAAGGTTTTGTTTTATCACCTGGAATTTTTAACAGTGTGCTAAAACTACAACTTGATAGCTGTGAACTGCCAGAAGGGTGTGTCATAATAATGTATGTTGATGACATTCTGTTAGCAGCCCCTACACAAGAAATTTGCATCCAAGCAACGTCATTAATTCTACAACAACTGCATAAATCATGCTTAAAAGTAAGCAAAGCTAAACTACAAATTTGCAGAGCCACTGTTAATTTTATGGGAAGATTGATCAACTCTACAGGGTCATCTCTGACAAGGAGCCATAGGAGTAACATCCTCTCACATCCTAAGCCAGTCAGTGTTTCTGACATGTTGTCTTTCTTAGTTTTAACTGGATTCAGCAGACACTTTGTATGTAGCATCAACAATGCCCTTAAGGCAGTTGGTGAAAGAAAAAGGGATGAAGAATCTGAAATCAAGACTGGATTGGACACCGGAAGCGGAACAATCCTTCATTGACTTAAAGCTGCAGCTTTCTAGAGCAGCTTCCCTAAATTGCCCAGACTACTCATCTCCATTTTATTTGGATGTCTATAAAACAAAAACCTTTGGACAGGGGGTGTTGTTCCAGAAACAACACGACTAAAGAAAGGTTCTTGACCTATGCCAGTGTTCTATTGGACAACACTGAACAGAGGCAACATACATGTGCCAGATTTGTTGCTGGATTGGGTAAAATTGTTGACAAAACAAGCCATATTGTTATGGGCCATGAACTAAATGTACTGACATCTCATTCTGTTATGTCCTTTGTTAACTCAAAAGCATTTATATTTTCTTCCGTGAGACAGCGAAGATTGGCAAAGATCCTGATCAGCCCTAACATCACTTATTCCCTTGAGGGAATAAACATGGCAGACCTAATAACTAACTATAAACCCCATGACTGCACCCTGCTGACAGAAGCTTAATCAAAAATTCGTGAAGGGCTTCAGGCAATTGAGCTCGCACCAGCTCCAGACATACTAAATTTGTTTACAGACGGCTGTTGTTTCAGGGCAGAGGATGCTACATTGAAGTCTGCTTATGCTGTGGTGGAGTCTGTAGGGGAGAGCTTTGTGACAAGAGTTTCAGATACGTTGGAAGGGAAGCAGTCTGCGCAAAGAGCTGTACTTCTGGCTATGATACGGGCTCTGCGGTTTGCGGCTGGATACAGAGTCAACATTTATAGTGATTCTGCTCATGTGGTAACAGCTGTGCATGTTGAAATGCCTGTGTGGAAGAGATGTGGTTTTACTACCTCGACGGGTTGACCCCTTGCGCATGCAAAAGAAGCACTGGACCTCTTAGAGGCTTTTATGCTTCCTACTGAAGTTGCTATCATCAAATGCCAAGGGCACTCCAAATTGACAACCCCATTTCAAAGGGAAATGAAGCAGCTGATTTGGCGGCCAAACAAAAAGCAGGGTATGTAGCTACCCAAGCCATGGTGAAATCGGATGCTACTTTTGCAGACCTCTTTGCAAATTTTCTAAAGAATTCATTGTAATTGAGCAAATAGGTGCCAGACCAGAAGAGATCCCTCCATGGAAAGAGGGTGGAGCACAGTGCTCACATGACAATTTTTGGCAGGCCCCAGATGGAAGGCCCGCCTTGCCATCCTCTCTTGTGCCTGGTGTGCTAGCTGAAGCCCACAGTCTGGCTCATGTGAGTGAAAAACAAATGCTCAAAAATGTACGGGTATGGTGAGGAAGTTGTTATTGACTTCACAGACATGACGGAGAGGGTACACGGGAAAAGATATCTGCTGGTTATGGTTGATTACTTCACAGGGTGGCCAGACGCCTTTCCTGTAGGAAGAGAGGACACCGCCGCTGTTATCAAATGCCTAATCATTCATTACATTCCCCATTATGGTTTTCCACGAAGAATTCGCTCTGACAACGGTTCACATTTCAAAAATGAGCACTTGAAAATTGTAGAGCAGACCCTTGGGACTAAAACATTCATTTGGAGCAGTATACCATCCTCAAAGCCAAGGGAAAGTCGAGCGCATGAATTTGACACTGAAATTGAAATTGAACAAAATAAGTGCTCAGACTAAATTGACATGGCTTGCTGCCCTGCCACTCGCTCTCATGTCTGTAGGGTCCTCTATCAACAGAGTCACTGGTTTCACACCTTTTGAGTTGCTTACTGGTCGTCAGTTTCCAGGTCCCTCCTGCCAGCTGTACCCGGAAGGAGCTTCACCTTTCGCACACTCAATATTTTGACAAATTAACCGCTTTGATTGCACGTTTTTCTATGCAGACTGAGAAATTATCTGACCATTTACTGCCAAAGCCATCTGAGTGGGTCAGACTTTGAGTCTTCCGGAAGAAGGTGAACGGAACCCAGGTGGACTGATCCATTGAGGGTCATTGCCAGGACATCCCACTGTGTCCAACTGCAGGGGAAAGGAGACACGTGTGTTCCTTGTGATCCTCCCAACAGGTTGCTCAGAGGGACTGCTGTGGACCTGGTTTCCCAGGCCCAAGAGAGGGATGGAGATACTGTTAACAAAGACCAGAACATTCCAGGATTACAAAAATCTACACCAGCCAACACCATCCATGGACAAAACACCGTATTAAAGGACAGTACCAATGTTACACAAAAGACAGGTTATTTGTTTTCTTGCCCACTGGAAAAGGCGTTAGCCCACTGTTTAAGCGCAGTCTGTGCTTTTGGAGCAGGAATCGCCTTACAATTCAGAGCCAGAGACGGGACAGATAAGGTAAAGCAACAACGCAAAACAGCAGGAGATTGTGCACTTACAAAGGAAACAGACGGGAGAACTGTTTTTCATCTGATTACCAAAAACTAATACAAACTAATGGGACAAACCAAAGATCGCTGACTTTAGCAACAGCGTAACAGCACTACGTGAACTGTGCGAAGATAATATTACTCACATCTCTGCACTTCGGCTGGGGTGTGGATTGGATGGACTGGACTTTGAGAAGGTCAAGCTAATTTTAAAATCCACATCACCATTTATTCACTTCCTTAAACGAATGCATTTATCGGCTCTTTTTACATTCTCTTTTATTGATTGCATTTTAATGACAATTGCAGCTGTAATTTTTATTGACACCATTATTTAGCTTAAATTATTCTTATACTCCATAAAAATTTTATGGTAATTTTATTATTGTTTGGTATCAATCAAGCCTCCAATGCGCTTATGGGAAAATTGGAGACTAATGGGAGTGCTGGGGATAATCATTATAATTATAATGGGGATAATATTGGGAATAGAGAAAATCCAATTGGAGAACAACAGCACCATCCAGAGGGATAAAAGGGAAGTGGCAAAAGACAAATGCATAAGGGCGTTATCCGTTGAGATGAAAAAACACTCGGGGATAAACAATCCCTTGGGAGACTGGCTGGATAAGGCCCTGGGGAAATGGAAACAACTGTTTTTATCCATAGTAATATCAATAAGTGTTTTTGTAGCAATATAGGTCACTTTTGGATGTTGCTGTGTGCCCTGTATTTGTTCTCTTTACAACAGACTGATTGTGACTGCAATTGAGAAAAAAAAAATTCCCACCACCACCACCATATAGCATGCCTCTACTAAGCCAGACCATAAATGAGGATGACGAGGAGAATGCACTGTGAAGGATAACGTGAGTGGCCTCTTAAGAGGTCAAGAGAGGGAATTGTGGGATATTTATTATTGTTTAATCAATGCTTATTTATGTTCTGTCATATAATCAACTACTAACAGAACTTTTTTACAGCTTAATCAAAAGAAACATTTCTTTTCAGGCTTTCTCCACTCATTATGGGATCATTGATTTTGTCGGTGGGGGTTTAATGGCTTTTACATTAGTAATCCAGTAATGATAATTATATTGTATTATAAATAATAGGCGTTTTAATGTGTGTATTATAATAGTCAGGAGTAGTCTTGCTCTTTCGCTGGGGAGCACTTGCTGAAAGATCCGTATGACATCGTGCTTTATATTTTCATCGGCCACCTCAGGTATACCGGTAAGCTTGAGATTGCATCGCCTCGTCTACGTTTCTAGTTCATCCAGTCTCCGCTGCATCTCTTTGACTGGCTGTTCAACTCGATCTACACGTTTTTCCAGGCACGTCACTTTTTCGGATACAGTCTTTAACTCGGCCGCAATCCCCTCTACCTTTTCATTAAGGTTAGAGATTTTTTCCTCAAGTGTGTCTAAACGTTGGTTGATAAGTGTAGTGAGGTTTTCAATCTTCGCACGAGATCTTCGTTTACTTGGTAGCCTATCATTTTCTTTGCAGCAGGAGATTTGCAAGGCGTAGCAGGTAACAGTGGAAACGCTTCCTCTGCCATGCTTAAAGAGTCCTCTTCGAGAGTGCCAGCATAGTCATGCTCACTGGAAACATTAGCACGGGCGCTAGTGCTAACTCCGACTAACTTAGCTTCTGAGCGATCAGAAAGCCCTCTCGTACCTCCCATTTTCAGGCAAAGAAGGTGTTTAAGAATTATAAATGTAACTGGTAGTAATACTAGATGTATGTATTTAGCCTATAACAACATTAAAAGAATAATTTGGTGCACGCTACAAAAAGTGCATCATCTCAGGCTGCCATCTTTGCTCCCCATCGTCCTTTATCTGAGTTATTTCCCCATTTTCTGACGGGGTGGCGCAGTTGGATTTTACTGGGGGGGCGTTTAAACGTGCTTGCGACACCGCCCCCCTTCCTCAGCTTTGCCACACAAACCTGCTCTAAAACACTTGAACTCATTTTGATTATTTTAAAATCAATATTTAAACAAATAAAATGTTAAATACAAGTAAAAAAAATTACAAACTTATATTTTAGTATAGATATTTTTAATAAAAGTGTCTGTACATAAACCAAGGTGAACAAAAAATTAAATACACTTTCAAGCTTTGGCGTTTTTATTAACAGCGTGAACCTTTTTGAGCATTCTGACTTTCCGTACTGTGTAGCTGTGATTTGCGCGGATTCTAAGCGATTCACAAACTAGAAGTACGTACGGTAACTTAGCAACTCCGCCCGATCTCTGTTGTTGTTGCGTAAAGGGAACGGAAATTCCGGAGGGACACCCGATCGATGCGACACCTGTCTTATTTAATTTACACTTCTCATTTTTATCCAGTAAACAACCCATCATCATGAATCACAAATTAAACATTATTACCAGATGAAGGTCAAGCATATGTTCCGGTTCTAGGAAGCTGGCGGCAAACTCAAGCGCTTCTTCTTCGGTTTTGTTTATTGGCAGTTTGCAAACCTGACTGTTGGTGCATTACCGCCACCTATTAGAGATGTGTTTAGATCAGGGTATGAGGAAAGGAAAATTTGTGTTTTTTAATTTTTATGAATTACTTTTATATTATGAAAATATTTTGGGTTCTATTAAGGAAGATTAGTATTCCCTTATACATCCTGGCATCTCTTAATAGTCTTGTTGCTGTGAACTGTAGTTTCTTAATGTTTACTACAATTTCCTTCAGATCTTTTCCTTTCTCTTCATAACCTTTGCATTTTGTTAGCACGTGATCCACTGTCTCATATTCATCGCATATCGCACATTTCCCTGTCGGCTGGTGTCCCGTTTTATATTGATGGTGATTAAGACCTGTATGTCCTATTCTTAATCTTGCTATGGTAATTTCTTTTGTTCTGTGTCTTGGAGGATGTTGTTGTTTTCCTACCTTTTTTTGTATACCATACAAATGCCTCCCTGTCTCTCCCTCATTCCATTGCTCTTGCCATATTTCTAAGATCTTATTGTGTATTACACTTTTACCTATAGAAATTTACATTGTTATTTTGGCTTGCTTAGCTGCTTGTTTAGCTGCTGCATCTAATTCTTCATTTCCGTCGATTCCTATATGTGCTTGTATCCATGAAAACTGTATGCTTTTATCTTTTTTATCATTTTACTATGTCTTGTCTTGCGTCTGATTTTTTTCCTTTATGCTTATTAATGCAGATGATCAGCTTTCTACACAGATTAATGTATTTTTTTCTTTGTTTTTACATTCCAGTGCCATTTTTATTGCAGTTAATTCAGCTGTGAATACGCTTAAATAATTAGTGATTCTATTGTATGTTTTTTTTTTATTTTGAAAGCTTTGTTTCTTATTTTTATTGTTTTACTGCATTCCTCGTTCCACCATGGTACGCTTTTTTCCATCTCTATTTTTACTTTTTGGTATTTTTTTTCTGCCATTTTTATAATGGTTTTTGTTATTTTATTGCTATACTGTTCTTTATCTTCTTCCTCTTCCATTGCATTATTTATTTCTGTTTCCATTTTGTAATTGTATAATCTCCAATTCTTTGGTAAAATTTCCATCTTACTTCATTTTATTTTTTAATTGTTTTTTTATCCCAAGTTTAATTATTATAGGATAGGATAGATCGCTGCCCATGTTACATTCTTTTACCTTCCAATTAATTTTGTATATCTTCTACATTATTTGTTATTTTTCTAATATTTCACCATCTGTATTTGTTTTTTTTACTACCCCAAAGTGTGCAGTGTGCATTAAAATCTCCACACCATATTGTTTTTCCTTTTGCTAGTCTGCTAATTTCCTTTAAATTATTTTGTTTATTTGTTTTCCTGGATTATAATAGTTTATTGTATTAATTCCTATTCCATTTATCTATACTTGAACAATCATTGATTCGTGTTTTTCATGAATTTCCACTATATTATATGAATAATTTTCTTCTATGGCTATTAGTATTCTTCCTCCATTTCCCTCTCTTCAATCTCTTCTTATTATTATATATTCCTTAATGACATATTTTAATTAAGGTTTAAGCCATGTTTAATATATACAGATTATTTCTGGTTAATTTTTTTGTTTTTGTATAAAATGTTTAAATTCTAATTCATTTGTAATGAGGCTTCTGGCTTTCCATTGAATAATGTTTATTGTCGCTGTTTACTTCCTCATCCCTCTGCTTGTCCTTCATTTTCTCCACCCAGTTTTTCCCTCACCTCTTCCCAATTGATCTCTTTTATGCCTAGAAACTTTTCTCCTGCTTTGACTATTATTTAGATTTTTCCGTTCTTTTGTTTGTCTGAGCAGCACAATTAATGAACTCTCCCATGAAAAGTATACTTTTTTTTTCTTCAAATTTAGTGTGTCTTTGCTAGCATTTTGTTGTGAGGGATTTGCTTTTCTGACTTTTTTATTATTGTTTCTGTTGTCTCATTTACCTGTTTTACTGCTTCTGCATAAGTGATACCTTTTGTTGTTTTTATCAATTGTACTTTTTATGCTTGCTTCACAACCCCTATATGCTGCACTGTGATTTCCTCCACAAATAACACACTTTATTTCAGCATGTTTTTTTACATTTACCATATTCATGGTCTCCAGCACACCTTCCACATTTAATCCTACCTCTGCAGTTGTTTGCTATATGTCCAAATTTCTGGCGCTTGAAACATCAATGTATGGCTTCACTTGATAGCTGAAAAGTCCAAGGAATACCTTGGATGGCAGTGTTTCCTGGTCAAATTGTAGCATAACAGATAGGCTATCGCGTCTTTCTCCATATGAGTTTGTTTTTAGTCTTTTTGCAATATTTACCTTTCCTCCTTTTATGTTACATATTCTTTCGTCTGTTTTTATTGTTGTCGATATTCCTAAAATGACTCCTCTGGCATATTTTCTCTCTTTTGGGATTGAGCAGGTTACCTTATTTCCCTCTATTTTTTTATTTTGCTAGCTTTGTCTTGTTGCTACATACTACTAGCATTTGTCCCTCTCTCAAGATTCTCATTTGTTTTACTTCTCCAATTATTTTGTTAATAATATTTGTCAGCCATATTGGGTTCCACTTTCCAAATGATGCTCCCTCTTGGTTTAGTTTTATGAAAACTTTGAATTGCATCTGTTTTTTAATTGTTGTATCACTATCTGAACTATTTGTATACACTGACTGCGAATCTGATGTTTGTTTTGGCTTTTTTCTCTTTCGAGAAATCTCCTTTTTGCTCATTCTGGCGTCACCCTTCACTTTCTTTGTTTTAACACATCCATCATTTCCTTCCTCCATATCCTCTCCACTTTCATCCCAGTTGTTTGCATATTGATTTTTTCCCAATTCGCGCTAGCTTTCATGTTGATCACTTTCTTTGGTTTTTCAGGAGCATATCTTCCATCGTTGACTGCCAAGCTGTCGCTGCTTTCTGCCATCCGAGCCACGTCACCCCCAAAACTCAAGCACTGGGTTGTTGAGCTATAAATAGTTCTACCACATAGCAAACGCTGCTCTACCGGAAAAGGACGATACCATTTGAGTTTTGTTGTTAAATTTGTTTTATATTTATTTAGGCAGTGGAGAGTATATATTCTAGTGTATTAATTTGATGTACTAATTTGAAGGGAATATTTTTTTTAGTGAACCGAAAATAAAGTGGAAACTTTATTTATGCAAAACAGTAGATCTTCCCTTGTTTGTGGGAAAAATGGTGGGGCCTGGGGGAGGAGCCTGGGCTATAAAACAAGCCTTGGCTCAGTTTGAAGGGGGCTTCTGGTAGGCAATCAGCAGAGTGAGTTGCTGTAGAGCACGCAAAGCCCTTCCAAGTATATTGTGGTTACTTGATTTTTGAATAGTGTGGATTTGTTGGTTTTCAAGGGACTAAGTGGTCCGCCATTATGTATACTTATATATTTTTTGGACATTATTCACTGAATATACAAGCACTCAGGATTTGTTTTTCCCCATTAAAATAAAAACTGGAACTTGCACCATAGTGCACCCGAGTGCGCCATCATTTTTTTTAACAACTGCAAGAAGGTGAACCTAAAAACCTCCTTCTCTACAATTATGAATACACAGATTTTTATCCAGGTAGGTTCAATTTTACATTTTATTTAAGGTAGGGTATAATTTACAATTTATTTAAACATTTAATTTGAATCACTTTTATTGTAATGGATTTAAAATATACTTCAATCAATCTAAAATGTGCATCAGATTCGTATGTTAAGATTCAATTTCCTGTAATAATGGCAAAAATAAAAACAAAACATCTACCTAATGGGGCAAAAGGAATAGATTTAAATTCAAAGCATGTTTTTAGGGAGTTTAATGTTATGGATGGAGTGGATGAGGCATAATAACGTCTTTGTCAATAAGATGCACTAATTTCTTTGCACATTTTGAGTGCAAAGAAATGTTTTAACCGTAAAGAGATTACTCAGAATTTATTAACCATATGTCTATTATAAACATCCTAATTTAGTCTAGATTGATTGGCCAGCCACACAACTTCCAAAGCCAACATTTCAACAGGCGACTGTCTTCTGTTTTAGGCCCTTACCACGCTTACCCAATATTTTTTAAAACTCTCTTTTTTTCTTTCTCCCTGTACAAAAAACAACAACAACACATTGTGTCAGCTTGAGCACAGTTACAAAAATAATTGCTAAGATGCTCCTAAAGCACTATGAATGGTAACTCCTCGACACTGATATTATTGAAATTTTGGAGTATTTGTCCTGTGATTCCTTGTGTTAATAAATATGTTAAGGATGTAGTCCTGTACATCAATCGCCAAAATAAGTACAACCACTTGACACCTATGTATTTATAACAAAAAATAAAGAGTCATGCTGAAATTTAAAAAAAAAAAATTCCAAGCTGTCCAGGGCAAGCATGACTATTATAAGTACTCTGTATCCTAGGTTTTAATGTTTTATTTCAGCAGGAGTTTGGCCATTCCAGTATAGCAGCACAAGGAGGAAAATTGTAAAAATTTCAGGAAGATGGCTTTTCCTCTTACATGGTCAGCTCCTGAAAAATAGAAATCTTAGCATCAGTCAAACATCATCATCAGGCAAGCATGGCTTTCACATTTTCCACTCATGTGCCTCAATCTGCTGCAGCCTATAAACAACATAAAAGAAACATGGAGCTAAATATCTGCCTGAATAAATTGAGATACCATTTTGCACTACTACAGGGTAAAAATTTCAGGTGTGAAAAGTTGCACTACCTTGTTAAAGTTTTTTTTGACATTCTACAATCTGAAAAAAAAAACCCTCCAACTTATATTTTTTGTTCATGTGTGAAAATGTCATTATTTTAATTCTTGTATTTCACAGTTGACATTCAAATGTTAAGGATCAACGTTTTGGTTTGCAGCAGACTTTCTATTATCATGTTTTAATTATCAATCATTTACACCTGAATATGGTGTAACACTTAACCTTTTATGTTTTCTTTTTGAACAGAAGTAGAATAGTTTGTATTACCATTGGTGGGAAAAGAAGTTCAATGTCATGTATCGTGAAGGAGTGGATTTGACCAGTTTGTAACCTCTCATTTTCTCTGTTAGATAGTTAATTGTGCAGAGCTTTTTCTACTTATTTCATCAAGTAAGTGATCGATTTTGAATGTTCACACTGCTTCTCAATGCGTGTATCATTGATTTGATTTTCAATAAAAAATATTATAAAGCTGGTTTGCACAAGTGTTCATTTGATTTTTGATTCTAAATAAAAAATTGAATAATAGTATAATAATAGTAAATTCAGATGTAGTAGGAAAGGTGAAAGTAAAATAACTAAATATCTTTGGTTATTAGAAGTATTATTAGTCAACAAATAAAATGTCCCACGTTTACCTGTTGAGGATATGTCTCATAATCACCTTACATTGTCACATTTAATGTTCGCTCACACAGCCTTGCTGCTGCAGTTCGTTAAAAAAGTTAAATAATGTGCACATAAGATTGTGGATTTTCCAAAGGAAAATGGGCAAATGGAAAATAGAAAACTTTATCGATTTTTAGACGTATTATTTTAGATTTATGTAAAACATAAAAACAAAGTTATTGAGCTACATTTTGATTTTCAATTTTCATTTCAGAATCGAAAATCGAACGAACACAACCTAAACAGACTCAGCCAATGGCACTTTTTTTTATATAGTTTTCGGGAATGAACGGCATGACCCAGACATTTAGTGTCGTCAACAACTTTTGTTACAATGTATCACTAGAAACAAAACAGAGAAGGAATTATATTCTTTTTTGTTTGAGGTGTGCTGTTTTCATTATTGCTACTATCAGGTTGTATGCTCTTTGTGAATACTTTTAAGATGATTTTATAATGAAATATAAACAGATAAATCAAATAAGAACTCTCACAATATTTAAATGTATATAATTTTAGAGAAAAAAACCTCCTTGCCAAGTGACATTGATCTTGGGATCAATGTTTCAAATCGTCTGAGCTTTGGGATCTTGGCACAGTGTTGAAACCTCATTTTCGCTGCAGCCATCCCAAGTAGCTTATTGCCCATGTTACACAGAATTCAAGATATATGTTTATTATTAGTGTTTATACCTCAAGTTGTTAAGCCGGGAAAAGAGAATCTTTGAATCTGCAGGTAACTCTACTGAAGTTTACTGAAGTATTCTCTTATGTGCTTTTTTTGAAGATCACAAAAATCTTCTCATGCTCATTTCATAGCATCCATCAATGCCTATTGTCTCACAGGACCCAGAAGTTGAAGCATGAGTATGGCCAGCAATGAATGAATCTTTATTTTTGCTACAATAGCCATCACTGGATTTGCTTAAGCTTTCACCCTCAAAACAAAAACAAACACACAAATTTGTAGCTTTTGTGAAACAAATTATAAAATAAAAAAAAAATATTTAAAATCTATTTCTTTTTTAAATGAATTTGTTTTTCTTTAATTTTTTTTTTGTTGTTAAATGAACAATCGAAAAACAGATTCTTATCACAGATTCCTTATCATCAATGAAAACTGCTACGGTTGAAAGCCTAATAAAACTTCCTGACTTGTGAGCGAAAGTTGTCATGGTTAGAGCAGTGTCAATTATTAACTTCCTTTAATCAGTCTTTTTTTGAAAGCCAGCTTCAAAACAGCCTTCTATTGAATTTAATGATTTGTGAAATTATGTTTAAAAATATATCCATTTAAGACCATTCATCTGAGATTTTAGGGTATAAGTTTCTGCATACTCTGAAATAATTGGACTTAGTTATAGTAATAATAATGCCTTAAATTCATATACCACTTTTCCAGACACTCAAATGCACTTTTACAATAATCAGTGCATTTTTCCTTCACTCCACATTCACACACTGGTGGTAATAATCTACCTGGGTGCCCTCAGCTGCCCTGGGGTCTGACAGGACGTGGCTGCCATGCCACTCCTAAGGCCTACTGCCACCACCAAACACACCCCATCAACCCCATAAACCCCTTGCAGGAAAGTTGTGGAATTTTGCCCAGTACTTTTTCAAACTCTTAATATTCCTAATTTTTCAAAACCTTTTTTCAACAAAACTTAGATCAACTTTGGACACTGGTAACCATTGGTTAAACGGTTTTCAAATGAAAACAAAATTATTATTTTTTACTATATCCCGGCAACACTTTGAGGTATTAACACCAAACTTGGTACACAAGATCAACACCTTGATTTGAGGTTGCCTGCAGAGTTGCGGCATAGTGGTAGCTAGTAGTTTGGAGATACAGAATTGTCATATTGTCTCGACCTAGAACTGAAATTCATAAAATATGTCTCAAAAGGTTTAAGAAATCATGTTGAGTCAATATTTCCAGGTCAACCATTTTGAATGTCTGCCATCTTTAAAAACCTCAAAGATTGCTCTGTTTTCTAAATGGATTGAGCTAAAATTCTGAAATTTGTCACACATGTTCTTCTGCATGCCCTGGCGGTACTTTGTTGCAGCTCCACTTTGTGGTCAACAGATATAACAAAAATGTAGATTTTAGTAATAGCTTTAGCCTATGCTCATAAGTCATAAGGACATGTTTCCTATTGATCCTCGATTTTGTACCAACAAAATTACAACAAAAAAAAATTGTTACAAATAACTCATTCAAAAAACATAAAAAAAAAACATTTCTGAATATTATAAACTCATCTCTATCGCTAGGCTACATTCCTAAACAGCTCAAAAATGCAGTGATTAAATTACTAATCAACAAATCGCACCTGGTTACTACTGAGTTATCCAACTACAGCCCAATCTCTAATCTTCCGTTCTTGTCAAAAATATTAGAGAAAGTTGTAATAGCACAGCTCAGCTTCTTCTTACATAAAAGCAGCTTTTATGAAGATCTTCAATCTGGATTCAGAGCACATCACAGAGACTGTGCTGGTTCAATTGATCTGTTACTTGAACGGGATCAAGGGAATATCTCTCTTCTAGTTCTGCTAGATCTCATTGCAGCCTTTAATGTGATAGATCACAGGATTCTCGAGACTAGAGATCGATGCAGGCATTTAGGGCCATGCTCTAGGATGGTTTAACTCTTACCAATCTGATCAGAGTCAGTTTGTTCATGTAAATAAAGACTCATTAGACACAATAGCAGTAGAGTATGAAGTTTCTCAAGGATCTATTCTCAATCAACATGCTGCCCCTTGGCAAAATTATTAGAAGACATGAGGTTAGTTTCCATTGCTATGCAGACCACACCCAGCTCTAGATCTCAGCAAAACCTAATGATCTTTCAAAGCTAAATAAGATCTCAGACTGTGTCGCTGATATCAATCATTGAAAAAACATAAATATTACTTAAAAATATTACATATTCTGATAAAACATAAATATTACTTATTGACTCTAAAAAGCAATAACAGAAAATCTCAGTTTTAAATATGGAGCTGGGAGACACACTTAATTTCTACACTACAGTTAAAAATCTTGGCGTTATTACAAATATTGAACTGACATTTAAGAACCATATCTCTCATGTTACTAAACTGCCTTCTTTCAGCTCAGGAACATTACTAACGTTACGAACATCCAGGCTATTGTAGGTGCAGAAAAAATAGTGCATGCATTCATGACCTCCAGAATGGATTATTGTAACGCTCTGTTAGCAGGCTGCTTAGCCACTATGCTACAAAAATGACAGTTAGTCCAGAACGCACCAGAGTTCTCACAAGAACAAAGAAATATGATCACATTACACTAGTTCTGTGCCCTCTTCATTGGCTTCTTGTACAATATCGCATTGACTACAAGATACTGCTTCTTGCCTTTAAGGAACTAAATGGTTTGGCTCCAGCCTAACTGAGCAGTCTCTTATCACGATATATTCCAGCTCGCTTTCTTCGATCAAAGGACTACTGATTATTCCAAAGATGAGTAAATCCACCAGAGGGGGAAGAGCGTTCTCATTTAGAGCCTGGAAGCTCTGGAACAAATTGCTGGATGTTGCCTGGAGCTCTGCTACGCTCACGGAGTTCAAAACTAAATTAAAATAAAATTAAAAATATTCAGCTTGCTTCCTTTTTGACATCCTTAATAATATCCCCTACGTTTTCAAACTCCTTGGGGGCTTCCATGAAGCGACACTTTATTAAGGCCAAACTTGGTACATGACATACACTAATTGTGACAATCAAATATAACTATTTGTAGTTAATTGTTCTTATTTTTTATTACAGTTTGAAATTACCAAAATATTCTACCTCAAATCGATGTACCAAATCAGTGATTTTGTCTTTCAATCTTTAGTTGGAAACGTGAAACCTTCCTTCTTTTCAAGTCCAAATGTGTTATGTGACATCAAAACCATGAGATGTGGTCACCTGCATACTTTTGGTACAACGATACTTAAGGGGCTAAAGATATATTTTAAAACTTTTAAAATTAATTTGCAAATGTTATTAATTTACAAATGATATATCTAAAACTTTGCTTTAAAGTTGTATTGCAGTTCCAATGACACTGGTCTTTAGACCAACAAGTCCTGGGTTTGAAGCCTTGGAAAACTAAGGTCTTTTTGAAAGGTGTCTGAACCTGCTTGTGCTAAAAGGTTTCAAGCCTTTATGGTCTAATGTCATTGGTCATAAATGCTTGGCCCTGAATAACTGCTTGTAGTTATATGTACAATTATTGTACCACCACAAATTGCATAAATTAATTTATTTTACTTTAAAAGCAGCTACTCACCATAATGGCATTAACAATGTCGTTTTTGTTATGATGTAGTGCATGGACCGCTTTAGCTCGGGATACATTAGCTTGAGCCATCACAAGCTCGATGTCTCTTTGCTCCAGCCCACCTTCATCCACCTTTAAAACAAAAAAATAGAATATTCACATGCATTTATTGAAACGTGTCTCTCTCTCTACTCACAATGTTCTTTCACTTATGGTATTTTCAATTAAATGTCCGGTGTCTGCTATAATAAATATTTCAAATTGAATTTGATATTGCTAAAGAAGCTGGCTTAAGTTTGCTGGATTTAAAACTAGATTATTTACATTTCCAAAACTAAAAAATATGACATCACTTTTTTGATGTACTGTTGAGTATCTGAAGGCAGACTATACAGCGTCGGTTGGAGTGAGGATGAACTTTGTTGATTGGCTTTTTTAACATGGGAAACCTGGAACACAATTTATGATGTTCTTAAACATATTTAGTTGGTCAAACAACTGTTTACAAAGTCTTTAGGTGATCACCTGTAATTTAATTTTGAAGTTTTTTAAGTTTTTACTAGCTTTTAATTTAAAATGTCAGACTTTTCCATCGTTTCAGCAACATATTGTAGTTCGGGGGGACTGAATAGATAGTGAACATGTAATAGTGAATAAACTCCCTGGTGTCCCTGTGAAGGTACCCAAAGTACGAGGGTAGTGCCGCCTTGATATCTGTAGTCATACACAATTGTTTCTTTTCATTAAATTTATAATTTTTTCTACGAGTGGTCTGCTATACTCAAAACACTTCCACACAACAAAGTTGAATCATTTTTGTGATTTAACATTTTCTCTGAACTTCTGTCACGTTTGGGGGTGTACGTTGAAGGATAGATCTCATATGCGAAGACAGCTTGACTTGAGAAGCTCTTTTATTATAAAATAAAGCAAAGAGAAAATAGAGTGCTAAAACAAAAGACCCACGAGGGAGCAAACCTTGACCAATAACATAAATAACAGAACACGGGACTCGGAACAAATTAACTAGTCAGACATCATTTGGACTAGAGCATTGGTAAACGCACACCAAGACAATTAATGCACCCGTGACGAACAACACAAACACAGAGGTATAAAAAGGGAGACTAATAAATTAGGGCGCGTGGGAAGACAGCTGAAAGGACTATTGACAAATTAGACACGGGACGAAGACTGACGCAACAAGTCACGAGGTGAAGTGAGAACATAAACAAGCACGCAGACAATACAACCGCCTATCAGGGAACCGCGAGGGAGTCACATGAGAGGAGGGAGAACCAGGAACCGGCACAAGGGAAAACAATAGGTTACTTGCGTAACCCCGATTCTCTGATAGCATTAAGGGAGGTGTTTCACTATGGGATACACCCCTTCCGCATATTCCTCAGAAGCACTATTTCATTATGCCAGCCCGTATTGGCTGGCAGACATGACGCTTAGTCATGGGAGGTGCTCCCTCACCCTCTATAAAAGAGGGGACACTGCATCATGACGACATTCAAAACAAGCACACCTCTTCCTCGCTTCCCATGCAAGGAGGGTGTTCTGGTGAGACACCTCACTTAATGCTGTCAGAGAACTGGGGTTACGCAAGTAACCTATTGTTCTCTTTCAAGCATACGTTTCGGTGTCTCACTATGGGATATAGACGACTCCCGTATTGCCCAGATAGCCCGTTTCAAAGTCTTCTGCCAACCATCTGATTCATGGATCCTGCACTCAAAACCGTGTGAGCCAAGTTTTGAGCTGTAACATCCAGTTTATAAAAACGTGTGAAGGTATGCGGAGAAGACCAGCTAGGCACATCACATACCTCTTGAAAACTGATTCCCTTGAAAACAGCCCAAGATGTTGACATTCCCCTTTTTGAGTGAGCGTGTAATCCAGCCTGGGGGTTTAGACCCTTACTGGAGTATGACCAGGAAATAGCCTCCACTATCCATTGAGATAGGCGTTGTTTTGTGATCGGCTTTCCAGTGTAGGGTTTAGCCCATGAGACAAACAGCTGATCGCTTTCCCTAAAAGCTTTTTTCCTTTCTGTGTAAATGCGCGCACAGGACATAACGTGTTTAACCTTTGCTCCTCTGCCGAGGCAAAGGGAGGTGGGTGAAAGGCCCTTAGTTCCAAATTAATAATGGAACCAATTATTTTAGGCAAAAAGGCATGATTAGGCTTCAGAACCCCTCCCACATCTCCAGCCAAAAATCGCATTCAGGAAGAGTGTACAGAAAATGCATGAATCTCACCCACACGCTTTGCTGATGACAGAACAATCAACAGTGCCATTTTTAACAACAGTGTCTTAAGATGTGCTTTGTCTAGTGGTTCAAATGGTGGCATAGAAAGGCTGTCAAGGACCAGTACCAAATCCCATGAGGGAGAGATTGGTTTAGAAACTGGTAGAACGCGTCGCGGGCCTTTCATGAAACTGCGCACTAAAGGGTGCTGCCCCACCGTTTTGCTGTCAAAACCTATGTGGCAACCTGAAATAGCAGCCAGAAAAACCTTGATTGTTGAAAATGACTTTCTTTGCTCTATCAGTTCCTGGAGAAATGATAGATTTACAACCAGTGAACACTGGAAAGAAATCCTGTCTATTCGTGCACCACGATTCGTAATCACTCCTTTTACATTTGCAAAGGGATCTCATGGACGTGATTCTGGCATTTAGTATCGTTTTTATGACACTAATGGGCAAATCAGCCCAAGTTAGATTAACCCACTCATTGGCCATGCCCATAGGGCCAGGCGCTCCGGGTGAGGGTGATAAATTTCCCCCTCTGCCTGTGACAGCAGGTCTCTGCGTAACGGGAGCGGCCATGGCTCCTTGTAGAGCATAAGTATGATCTCCGCTAACCAGTGTTTGCCTGGTCATCGTGGAGCTATCAGTATCAGTCCTTCTTCCCTCATTCTGAGAAGTGTTGGGGAAATCAGCGCGATCGAAGGAAACGCATAAAGGAGAGCACCGGGGCCACTTGTGTGCCAGCGCATCTATCCCCAGTGGCGCGCTCGAATCTTTCAGAGAGAAATATAGAGGGCATTGAGCATTTTCCTTGGATGCGAAAAGTTCCACAGTGGCTCTGCCATACATGCTCCAGATTTGTTCGGCCACTTCCCTGTTCAGTTCCCACTTGCTGTAGAGTGGATGCCCTCTGGACAGCAGATCCGCACCCCGGTTTAATATACCCGGAACGTGCGTTGCTCTCAGGGATAAGATATTTACACTGCTCCATAAAATCAGTTTGCGTGCCAGCATGTGCAAACGGGGTGATCTGAGTCCCCCTTGGCGGTTTCTATATGACACAACAGTGGTATTGTCTGTTTTCACGAGAACATGTTGTCCTTTCAGAAAGAGGAGAAAATGCTTTAGTGTCAGAAAAACCGCTAGTATTCCAAAGAGTTTATATGAAGATTGGCCAGCTGATGACCCCATCTTCCGTTCACAGTCATGCCCTTGTGAGTTTCCCCCATCCGTACAATGACGTGTCTGTCATTATACCTTTTCTGGCCTGAATGATACCCATGGGTACCCCGCAAGTCAGAAAGGATGGGTATCTCCAATGGCGTAGAGACATCTTTGTTTCTGATGTCACTTTCACTCTCCTTCGTGAGCGTCTCGATGGGTCCAACCTTAAAGAGGCTACCCAGCGTTGGAAGTCCCTTATGAACAGTCTGCCAAGAGGGATGACAATCAGGGCTGAGGCCATTAGACCTAAGAGCCTGAGGCAATGTGTGATAGGTTATTGTGCTTTTCCTTCGAAATGCAGCTAGGCACTGAATAAACTTGTTCACTCTCTCCACCGAGTGACGTGCCGTGAATGCCACAGAGTTCTGTGACAGCCCCAGATAAAAAATGGACTGCCTGGGAATTAACACACTTTTTTCTGTGTTCAAGTTGAGTCCCAGTTTTTGTAGGTGTTCCAGGAGAGATGCTGTGTGCTCTCTTGCTTTGTGTTCTGACTAAGCTGTGATTAGCCAGTCGTCTATGTATGTAACGAGACGGATGCCCCTCTCTCGGAGAGGAGTCAGAGCCGCTTCTGTACATTTCACAAACACTCTCAGGGTGAGGGACAAACCGAAGGGGAGGACTAGGTACTTGTATGCCACGCCTTGGAAATAAAATCTCAGATATTTCCTGTGGTGTGTATTTATGTGAAAATATGCATCCTTCGCCTGGACGCACTAGTTTCAGCAGGGTAGAGTGCGTGAGCATTCTGAATTTGAATCTTTTCAGATATTTGTTCAGTGCCCACAGGGGAGGATATGGGGAGGAGAGCTCGAGTACCCTTTTTTGGAACAAGAAAGTATCTTGAGTAAAACCCACTGTTTCTCTCCTCGGGTTGAATAACCCTTATCGCCACCTTGTTCAAAAGCGAGTTGATTTCCTCCTGGAGAACGTGAACTACTTTTTCCAGTACACATGAGGGAGTTATTCCTCTGAATTGGGGTGGGGAGGTTGCAAACTGCAGCCTGTAACCCAGCTGAATAGTTCTCAGTACCCATCGGGACCGTATACACGCGCACCAAAAACTCTCTTTAAATGTTATGGCGCTCTCTTGTGGTTACCCTAGGGACCCATTTATCTTTGACATGGCGCATGCGTGATGGCCCAGCGCGTCGATGGGTTGAGTGTGAGTCGCTATCTCTGATGGAGCGAAAACTTGCTGATGTTTTGCAACATTTGAGGACACAGTGAAAACTTTATTGAGTTTCGTGTGTAACAGGTGCTCGTGACATATGTGGTTGGAAACACATCTTCGCCATTTCGCCACCCTTCCCGAACTCGCCGTCCTTGAACGCTTCTCACAGAACACGGGAGAACGTATGAACTGGGCCTCATTAGAACGAATGGGCACTTCTTCAGTTGAACGTCCGGGCCTGTCCTCTGCTGGAACATGAACTGCTGAAGGTCGCAGGCATGCGAACGAGGGAGCAAATGGTGTTGCGCCCTCGGGGAGATCCCCTCAAACAGCCTTCTTCTTCCTCCTCTGTGCCTGAGAGGGACGAGGAGGCTGATCCTGCTGCGCTGTGTTCGGCAAGGACGAGTAACCCTTCCTTGGCCAGACAGCCTTCTGTTCTGGAGCTGCGCTCTGACTCGTTGCATTTGTGGCCATTCTCGGCCATGTCGGCCGAGTGGTGGTGGTCGAGCTGCGGTTTGTGCGAACGTTTGACGGGGGTGCTGAGGAGGCACATGATGTGGCCTTCTGGGCAGACAGAGCTGCAGGGCCTCATCGTCTCTATTTTTCTCCTCGCACCGCTTCTGCATCCGCGTCAGAGCCAAGCCAAATATTCCCTTGGCGATGACCGGTGCGTCTAAAATGGCTTCCTTCTCTCTATCAGAGATATTAGCAAGGTTAAGCCATCGTCCCCTGTCCTGTAAGACCAGTGTAGCCATAGCCTTTCCGGCTGCTTGAATTGCACATCTCTGGAGGCAAAGTGAGAGATCAGTGACAACACAGATTTCCACCCACTGTGTCTGGCCTGGTGTGGCAGGCATCTCGTCCTGCAGCTCTGCTTGGTATGCGGTCAGCAAAGACATCGTGTTCATGGCTCTGACGGAGACTGCAACTGCCTTATAGACACGATCAGTCATATTTGACTGGAAACGGTCTGCTTTTGATGGCAGTGTGGGGTTCTCAGCCGCAGTGTGCTTTAGGTGCAAGTGCATGGCGATGAGCGGCTCGATGGGAGGCATGTGGAGTAGACCAATCTTCTCCATGCGTTCGACATCTAGCGATGACCCTCCTTGAACGGGCGTTTTGTTCGTGAACAGCTTGTTCTTCCACGAAACAGACAATTCTTCCAAGAACTCAGGGAAAGCTGGAAGTAGCTGTCTCGCTGCCTGTTTTGCTCTCGGCAGCCTCTTGCCCTCGTAATGAGACTTTGCAGTCTCTGCAATCACGGTCGGCCATGGAATATTAAGCTTCTCTGCAGCGCGTTTGCACACATCTTGCAGATCCACACTGAGAACCGGAGAGGATGGTGCCCCGTCCCACTGCTGTGAGGGAATGAGCCGCTTGAGCAGAGGGTATGAAGAGCGATGAATCGACATCTTCCTCCTCCTCGGAGATGAGATAGTCAAATTGTCCCTCTTCTTCGTCGTAGTCTAGCTGACACTCGTCTTCCTCATCTGTGCTCAGCGCACAGGGAAGAGGGTCGCAGACATCCAGCTGTTCGCCCCATGACAACCCTGCCATGGTGGGCATTTCTGTGGTTTGTGCATGAGCTGGGGTGGCTGACAGGAGAAGTCTCGGCCTGTCGTGCTAGCTTGGCGCGCTAGCCTTCGATGGAGGCTCTTCATCGTGTCCCAGGCGCAATGCTCGCAGGCGCCTGGATTCTCTATCACTGCCTGGGCATGTTTCAGCCCAAGACATGCGGGCCAGACCTGGTCTGTGTCTTTAGTCGAGATCCTGTTCCCGCACGAGCAAAGACGGTATGCTTCGCCCTCGCAAGCCAGTTTATTCTGCATTGCTGCAGCCATAGTTAAATTACTGTTGCTCGGAAGCAGCTGTGAACCTGTTCTCTGACTGAGAAACGGTGTGGTCGCCGAACTCTGTCGAGACAGTACTGAAATTAGCTTGCAAATAGCGTGGTGGCTAATTGCTCGCTGGAACGGGTAAGGCTTCTGGTAAGAAGCGAGAGGAGATTTTTGAATGTCGTCATGACGCAGTGTCCCCTCTTTTATAGAGGGTGAGGGAACAACTCCCATGACTAAGCGTCATGTCTGCCAGCCAATACGGGCTGGCGTAATGAAATAGTGCTTCTGAGGAATATGCGGAAAGGGCGTATCCCATAGTGAGACAACGAAACGTATGCTTGAAAAGAACACAGCGAGACAGAGAACATGCGATCCGAGACAAAAAGGAGTGGAAAGGACAAACAGACAGCCACGACACGCGCCTTGACAGACAAAACCCTGACAACTTCTCATTGCCCTGCTAGGTCTCCAGTGCTGTTCTTTAGCAACCTCCATTGAGTTTTGGGTGGCGCGTATGTGAGCGGCATGACTTACGCAAAAAGCATGACGTTATTATGTCAACACGTCAGAGTACCGCGATACGAAAATTTTTAACCGCATTAATATTTGTAGCAGTATTATTGTGGACGATACAATATGGCCCACCCCTAGTACATATGTAACTCATAATTAACACATCTTTAGCTCATCATAAATTAATGGTGAATTTATGCATTACCTAATGATGCTTTTTTCACCTTATTTTAAAGTATTAATTTTGACTTCATAAATGAAGAAAATTCATACATACCTCCTCTTCTTCACTCTCTTCTTTAATGGTAAGTCTCTGTGTTTTATCTGTAGGTAGAGTTAAGGGATTAAGTGGAACCTTAAATTTATCTGCCGCTGCCTTGTGTTCCTGCTGTGACAGGTCCTCAATCTTAAAAAGAGAAGAAAATGATCAAAATAAGTAGTCGCACATCAACTTTTCAAGAACATTAGTAGTATCACATTGAATACGATTCATTATTCTTTTGGGTAAATACTAACTTTGGCTTCTCCAAAAACAATGTAAATATCTGAAGCAGGGCTTTTGAACACATCAGGGTGTGTTATGACGAAGAGTATGTTCTTGGACTTCCGAATAGTGATCCGGATCACTCCATGGATCTGTTTTAGTCCCTGCTTTGACATTGCCTTGGCAAGAAGGTAAAAAAAAAAAACAGATCAGAACTGCTTAGAACAAAACTCTGTCAGATGTGTGACCTCACCTTTCGTGCTTTTTTCTCACTTCGACTTTGCTTGGCTCGACTAACTGTGTCTTCAGTAGGTGAAGGTAAAAACTGGAGAAAAAATAATAATGTTAAGGAAAGAACGATAGCATAAGAATTTTTTGTAGTATGCTATCAGGAAATATTTGTGCATTGTGCCATTTCCAAACATTTTACATCACTTTGAAACTCTTGAAAATCTACATCAGGATAGTGAATGTTCGAAAAAGGGGGCTGCCTGCAGTTCTGAATACAGCCACTGCTTATGAACCCTAAACAATTTTTTTAAAGGGGTGATTTCACAGATGTTACAGACTCTGGTTTACATATGTACTGTATCTGGTGGATTTACTGTATCAATAATAATAAGCATCTCATGAAATTTTAAGATTTAACTGTAAATCCCCTTCACGGCTTTGCCACACAATTTTACCTCTGGGGAAGGGGAGTGCGGTCATGGCCATGGCCACCTCAGTGACACCTCTGAGAGCTCACCACACACGCTAGCGATATCAAGTTTTCATGCATTTTATTTAGCTGTCCTAACGATAATGTTTGATGTGTATTGTTAGGTAATCCAGTTGCAAATGAATGAATTTAGGATAACCTGTGGATTTGAAGACATTGGCACTGTCTCACTTGGCTCCTCAAGCTCAGGCCCATCACAGTCAGTTTCGTTATCAGACCCAACTAAAAGAAAACAAAATAACTTTTTAACTTTCTAATGACAGCATAAGAGGAAGAGGCTGTAATTGATTAAATGATATTCACATACTAGTGTTTTTGTAGAAGAGGCCTACATCCTCTGGGCCTTTTGATCTATACTTGACCAGACATGCGTCCTGCTCCAGTCTTTGTTCATCACCAATTAGTTCATGCATTTTCAGTGAGGAATCTAACTTTGATTGATCTCTGTGGATGTTCTCAAATGTATCTGTTTGATTGATCATTGATTGGAGACATGTCAGGTTCATTTGTCCAATGGAAGTTGAAGACTGTCCTGTTTGGTGTCTCATACACACTTCTAAAACATAAAGCAATGCTTCATTAAAATCAGTCATCCTTGCACAAAGCAGATACATAAATTAATGTTACCTGATGTGCTTTCGTGTCTCCATAGTTTGGCCATGGGGTCTGTTCTTTCACTTTCATAATTGGGTGTGTTTTGAATGGAAAATTGACTTGATCTTTTTGCAGATTCCATTGTCACTATATCCATATGGATTATCCCACTGGGATTTTGTGAAGCCAGTTGGACGTAATGATTCTCTGAAGAAGCAGGTGTTTGGGAAGTTTCATGGACTGGATGTGATTCTTGAATAGATGTACAGAGATCCTTTTCTTTGATAACTCCATTTAAAAGTGACGAGGTCTTGTAGTGCTCTGACATGCCTTCGAAGAATGTAGATGTTACCCCTACTTGGTTGTCATTGATGTCGCTTTCTGTCACTTTTCTTCGAGTGAAAGAGCCATCAAAAAAATGTATTTGCTCTTTAGTTGATTGTGTTGTATGAATTGTATCGTTTTGATTTGAGCTTAAGCTAGTTAGTAAAGGTTCAATATTCTCTGTTAAAGAAACATCTACACTCAGTGGTATTTCACCAGATTCCTCTCCTTCTGCAAATGAATTTGCAACTGGTGCTTGGTTAAAAGACTTCTTCTTCTTTCTCTTTCTTTGGCTCTTGATTTTTTCAGCTTCCTTTGAAATTACATCATTTTTTACATTAGGTAGGTCAGTAACCTTTGGTTTTGTGTCAATATGGGAGTTTGCTTTCTGTGCTCTTACCTGTGTTGGCTCATTACTGTGTATGTCCAACTTATTTGAATCACCATCAACTGTAAGAAAATAATTCCCTTTGATATGCTGAGCATCTGTGTTACTGAATGTTTTTCTAGTCTTGTTTTCCTTTTTGGAGTCAGAATTGTGCTCCTGTTGATTATGAAGGCAGCACTCTCTCACCTCTAGCAGAGGTCTGTTGGTGGTGTTCACTTCATCCTTTAAAGTTTTTGTGGACTTGTTTGCAATTTTTGGAATTATTCTCTCCTCTGCATTAGCACTAGGTTTCGGTTTGCCTTTCTGTACATGAGAAAGCTCTTCAGTTTCTTTTGAGGAGTCTACAATTTGATTCTTTCTGAATGCAAAAGTTCCAAATGATCCTCCTTGCAGATTGACTGTAAGCTTGTTTACAGAGTCAAGTGTTGGACACACTTGTGGACCCTGATTTGAAAGTGAAAAAAGGTCATTCATTTCTCTTGATATTAGTGAAAAAGAGCCAGCAATATCAGAGTTCTCTAGTAAAACAGAGGGTGTTGCTCCAGATTCTAGATCCTTAGAGTGATAAGAATGTGTTTCAACATTTCCCTTCCTTAATTTCTCTAAAGATGGAATATTGAAATCTGTATTTGAAGTTTGATCTTTAACATCTTTCCCATTATTTGAAAGCATATTCAGTGAAAGGTCTGGTGGTGCATTCAGTATTAAGGGTGTTTTTCCTGGATCCTCCCATGATAATGATGACAGGCCCTCTAGAGTGCATTGTATGAGCGAACTGCTCTCTGGAATTTGAAGGTTGTTTGCATCATCCTCTCCCCCTCCTGCCTCCGAAAGATCTTGTATTGATCTCCAGCTACTGATATTTGACTCAACTATTCCATTATCAATGTCTTCCATCATCTTTTCTGGGAGGTCCAAGTATTGGTTGTTGTCCTCATCATCTACTAAGATGTCTTCTCCAGCAGAGATATTGTGTGAAACAAATAAACTGTTAAGCTCAACTGACTGAGGTATCTCACACATTAACACATTTTCAGCTTCAAAGTTACAGCATTCCCTTAAAAAGGATGGGTCCCTTGTTGTCCAAGAATAAATGTCCCTTTCTGTCATGCTGCTCTCTGAGTTCTCTTTCTTAGGGGAAATGACAAATCTGCTGTATGTGGAACAAGACACATTTTGGGAGCAGGGGTTAGTATCATCACTAGCCTGATTCTCTTTCAAATTATCTTGATTCATCTGGGGTTCACATGATAAAACCCCTGCTGAAGTTAAATTATTTGGAACATCACACAATTCAGGATAAGCACACACTGGAATGTTTGTTGGGCTGCAGTCATCTAGATATGTTAGCTGTGGAACTCCTTTGTTTAAGTCATTGGTACCTATTTCTGTAGGTTGCAGTGATCTGTCAATCATCTCAAAGTTATTTCCATTCTTCTGATCTAGTTCCCGTCTATTGACAACCTGAGCTTCAGATGCAGCATCTGCCATAAATGAGTCATCTGTTCTCTCACTTAATTTTAGTTGGTCTTTTTCAGCAGATGATTTAGGAATAAAATTGGGCATCTGAAGTGGTTTCTCCAACATTACAGGCTTTTCAATCTTTTTGGCTTTCTTAGCAGCTGGTTTGGTCTCTGCAGTTAATCCCTTTGAAAATTCATTGATTGGATCTGTTTGTGTGCTCATGCTTTCAACATGAGCATTGCAATCTGGCAATTTGTACTGTAGTACTACATGTGAAAGCTCTGTTGATCCAGAAGATATCTCCATTTCACTCTCACTGCTAGACGATTCAGGTTTGGCATGACTAATTGGCTTATCAGGTTCATCAGGTGGAAGAAAATCTTGGGAGGCTTCTGTATGTTTCTCTTTTGAGTACTGATCTTCCTCCCCATCATACAATGTGGAATCAGCTGACTCTTCTGTGTCATCCTGATAAGCAAAAGACTCATCTACGCCCTCATTTATTGAGTTTACTGAAAGGGAGTTTAGGAAAGATGCAGAGGTATCATCTTCAAGTGGGTCTTCGACACCCTCCTCATCCCTCCAATCTTCCACTTGCTGCTCTAAACCATTATCATTGTCCACATTTTCATTGTCACAATCTTTTTCATCATACCATCCATCATCATACTCATCTACATCAGCTTCTTCCTCACCAGCAGCATATGCATCTACTAAATCATTGCCCGGTTCACCATCTGTGGGGAAAAGAGTTATATCCATGGAGTCTGCCTGGATTATCAGACTTCCTTGTAAAGGCAACATTGAAGCAGGAATGAACCCATCATCACCGGAGTAGCCATAAAAGAGAGGTATTGAAGAGCCCATCTCCACATTTGAACCACAGCTGTATACCGTCTCGGGATTGTGGTCAACTGGGGTGTCTGTTTCAAGTTCAGAGGTTGCATTGTCCTCTGTATATGAAGCAGAATTCAGGCTTAAAGGTAGCCCAGAGAAACAGGTGTTGAAATCCACTAAGTTGTTAAACATGTGAGTTTCATTGGAATATCTTTGACCATCTTCACACAGTGATCCTTTGTTTGTGTCCTGTGTTCCGTTAAAGTTCTGTTCTCTGAGAGTCTCTTGTATACAAATGTTTTCTGTCCCCCAGTGAGCCATACAGGCATCTCTTGCTAGTATATCCACCTTAGTAGCAACAGTTTCAAGCAACTCTAGCATATCAGGCTTAGACAGGCAGGCATCTCTTTCAATGGCTGTGCGTTCTTCCCGTAGTTCATCACCAATTTCTGAAAGTGAGCCCACGTAGCAAGCAGGAGCTTCTTCCAAATCCGCCTCCACTGTTATATTTGGGGAGCAGGAGTGTGAGGTGCTGGAAGTATATGAAGTCCAGCTGCCTCCCTCAGCAGTAATATAGGAGCCAGAGGGAGAGGTAGGAGGTGAGCACAGATCAGAATCATCAGTCTGGGAACTTGGACGTTGACTGGGGCTCCCTGGCTGTCGCTTTTGCTTGTGGTGTGAGCAGTAAGCCATCTTTACAGGGCTAGAAGGGGCTGTATAGTAACGATCAGGATCGAGTTCTGGCAGGATAGCAATTCGATGAGGGTCAACAATGTATGGAGGCTCTGAAAATGAAAAGGAAGGCACTTCACCTTGAGATGAAAACACCCTCTCATCGTCTGGGAAAAGAGGAGTGATTTCTGTCAATTCAGTATCTTTTTTATCCTTTCCTGGCACTGAAGTAATGCTTGGATTTTGGCCTATGATGAAATTCATTTGACATGTGTCTAGTTTTTTCTTTTCATCAGTCCCCTTTTGAGCTTTAACTGAGTGTTTTGAGGACTGGTTTCCTGATACAGGTTTTTCTCTACCAATTATTTTATTTTTTTGAATTCCACAAGGTGTTTCCTTGTCTTTAAGTTGATTCTCCTGCCCCATAACTACCCTTGAATCCATCATCTCTGGCTCTTGAAAATCACTCTCTATTTCTGATCCAGTAAGTACTTTGATCCGTTCCATTTTCAAAGGACCTTTTCGACAAGCTCTATTGATTCTTCCAGTGTGTTGTCCAACAATTCCAAAGTGGCTCTCAATTTCAAAACTTGCTCCCTCAGGCTGTGGGCGTGGATAGGTGGTTGGTTTAATCATAACAAGGCGTTGTCCAAAAGTGGTACATAGTGGCAAGAGTTTTGGAGGGTCTCTGGGAGAGGAACTGGAAGCACTATCTGACGGAGTTGAATCTGTTGAGCTGGACGTTTGGCAAGATTGTTCTGAAATTATAAAAGCAAAAAAAATTATATTCTAAAGCATTGTGTATTGTTTTTTATTTCTGTGTGTTTGAGTGTGGCTGTTAATCAGATGGAGATTGGAACACCTGTGACTTGTCAGCTCTTCTGAAAGAATCAAATTAAAGGACTGGGATTTCAACCATTCAGTGCTAGATTGATCAGTCTGCTACATGGTTCTGCTCTAAGGTTTACTGAGAAATAGAAATTCCATTTGAAGATGTTTTTGTTAATTTTTTGTGGATCGACCATTATATTTTCCCCAGTCTGGATTCGTTTGCTTCTGCCACAGCACAAGGCTTCCTCATTTGATTAAGTTCTCTTTCTAATATATTTTTTATTACATTTTTATGACATTTAATTTCATCTGCTCTTGACTGTGTGCTACTTGGTTCCAGTTTTGTTCTTAAACATAACAGAAATACTTAACAATTTTGGGTTACATTTTTAGTAGGATGATTACAAATACGTTTAACCTATTTTTTTTTTAGCTTTTTGTTAACTTAGAAGATTGGTTTTGATCCATGTATTAAATAGGTTATAAGATAAAAAAAAAACTAAAAAAAGTCACCCTTCATTCCATTTGTTTTTCATCTCTTGGTCACCTTGTCCTGTCATAGGCTTCCTTATCCAGAAAAATGTTGGTTGTAATATTTTTGGTGTGGGCCTCTAGACCTTTTAATTTTCAGTTTACCCCTCGTCAAATGGTATCTGAAATTAGTGAATTTATCTCACATGTCTGGACATGCTTGTTTTTGAGAAGGTATACTAGAAAAGCATGCATAATGAGAATTCCATGATTAGGAGAAGAGCGGGCTGTCAGTGTAAGCTGACCATGCATTTATGTTTTCTGTACTGGCTTTAATTTTTGCTTATCAATCATATTTGTCAAAAGCAAACTTAGCAACACAATGGTGTTTAGCGTTTACTTAAAATGTTTGTCGTTTATTTGGTTTAACTAGAGGTTCCTAACAAAGTCACAATATTTTAACAAAGGCATATTTTCTTTTATGCAATCAAAACAGGCCATTGCCGACCCTTACAAAAGAGAAAATTTTAAAGTAGTGCTGTTGATCGATGAAAAATTTACTAATTATTTGCATGGATTAAATAAATTGACATGAATTCAGTTAACATTTAAGTTAAGACAAAATTATTTGATCAAATGCAATTGACATAACCAGTAAAAAGATTGCAATCTTTTTTTCCTCTCAAAATCATACACTGTCATTCAGGATGACACTACTATCACATCCCCGGCTTGTTCCTACACTCCCAATCACAGTCCAACACCACTAACCCCTCTCAACCAATCCCGTGAACCTTCCCCTGAGTTCTAGACGTGTTTCATCATTATCTAGGACACTATATAAACTCACCTTCTCCGTTCACTTATATAATGGAAATATTTAATACTCATGAGACATGATTTATGAACACAATCGCAAACAGCAATTCATGACTTATTCCAAACATGAATTAAGCAATGTTGCCAACTCCTCAGTAAGAATAGTTGCTATTGGCAGGCCCAAAAGTCGCTATAGGACGTCACCATCTAATTTGATGTGCGTTTTGACATAATGTGTGCCCCTAAATGAGTTTTTATCAATGCTAACAAAAAGTATTGCAGGAACATGTGTTTCATGTCATCAAATGAACACATATGGTGTTATAAAACAAACATGTAATGCTAAATAAAGTTAAATAATAATAAAAACATTGAGAGCGGAATGAAGTAAATAACATGGAAGGTAAGCTCTGTGATTTTGAACTAATCACGTCTTTAGATCAAATTCATTTCACGGTTTGTGTCAAGAAATTAATATCTAAAATAATATTTTTTTAGTATTATGTATTGGTGTTTTGTGAGGGAGAAAAACCTCGCATAGGCTACTATTCAATTATGCCACTATGCAAATAAAACATTTATAGTACTAATTGTTTTTGTAATAAAGACCCACAATCTTAAAGGAAACAAAAACGTATAAGGCAATCCTTTTATTTCTTAAAAAGACTATGAATAATTTTAGAATATAAATTAATGATAATAGTAATAATATATAAACAATAGTAAGGGTTAATTTCCCCCCTTCATATGTATAATTTAAACTACTTTCCAGTTGATGGCAGTAATAAATCACTAAGAAGGCTTGCAAAATTCCATTAGCATACTAAGAAGAAGAAGAACCTTGCACTGGGAGCATTGACTGTATTTAACATGTACAGAGTGTTCATGACGTCAGCCATAGGGTTCTGGCAAAGTCAAAAGACGCTCAGAGTGGGTGTAGCCAGTGCTCTAAAACACGTCCTTGGAGACGGGACATTTCCGTGGTGAAGGCGCCTGATTGGCTATAAGGTTTAAATTTTTTTATATCTTAAACAAATAAAGAAAAACATTATTCACCTCCTCAGAGTGTTCATGAAGGTCAAAACTAGCGATTTGAATAAACAAATGTAATAGAGCCAGGAGTTGATTTTTTTTTTCAGTTCTAAAGTTGGCAAGTTGGCTTCTCCCTTCAAGAGGGAAAGCAGGTTGCCTCTTAGCCAAGAGGGGAGCAGGTCCAGGGACAGTGAGCGACAGACAGGCACAGCACAGACATTGCATCAGTGGTTCCTCTGCCTGAAGAGCCCACCAGCCAGAACAAAAAAAAAATCACTAAAAGTCGTCAGGAACAGCAAGAAAAGTGGCTAGATTTGTTCGTGGGTGAGCAATCTCTCCACACATTTGGAAAAGGTCAGCTGTGTAAAGACGCTGATTCGTTACATTTCCTCAGAAGCCACTACAAAGCAAAAGTGGCCACCCCACCCCCCCACCCCCCCCGAATCATGAATGGACTTGAATCTCATTGTCTGTGAATTGCTCGAGTCTGTAGGGTGTCCCACCTGTCATTTTTAGCCCCTGAAATCTGCTCATTAGCACCCTCGATGCACCCTTTATCCGGTCTTCAGCAAAACCCACATTGATGCATACTCAAAGCGCCCTTACAACCCAGAATTATTTGCGAATGACCAATCAGAGGATTGTTGGTAGGAGATCACACAGATCGGTGATTTGATGGAAAGAAAGCCCTGAAATTGTCACGAGCCTACTCGCTGTCTCTCTCTCACCTGGTAGTTTTCCACTACACCTGAGTACGATTTGTAGCCATGCCCCCTGGCTCTCCCGCTGCGTACCACCGCACCTGAAGCTTATACTTATTAACTCTTCTCCTTAAATAAGCACCTGTTTTCAGACAGTCGGTGTCAGATCGTCTGCGAACCTACAGCACGCTGAGGCAAGCTTTTGTGACTCCTGGCTCTTTCTCCTGTTTTGATACCTGCTTCCTACCTGTCTGTTTCTTTGTCCCCACTGCTTGTTGTTTGTCTGCTGGACCTGAATGCCCGTTGACGACTCTGATCGCCTCGACCACACTCAACTCTCTTGCCCTGATAAATCTAATGACTGCCTTGATATCACTACGCTTGGCTTCACCGCTCTGGCTCTGCAACCTGCCTGTTCCCGACTACGCTCTGATCGCCAACCCCAGCTACCGGACCTGCCGCCAGCTCCTGACTACGCTCTGCTCTGCTGCCCCGGCTCATCGATCTGCTACCCGTCAAGACCCCGAAGGCTTCGTCACCCGGCAGCGGCACGAGCCGCAGCCCGCTGGGCATTGAAGTCTGCTCCATTCCCCTTGTCCCCAATCACTTAATAATGAATCTCTGTTTAAACGTGACGCTCTTGGGTCCTCGTCTGTCTTGTGCCTGACAGAAATGACTCGTCAACATTTTTAAGAGAAACTGACCTACTGATATATTATTTAACTATTTAAATAGTCATGTTGACAACATGCGATTTTATATTCCTAACTACATTGTGTACCGAAACACAAATGTTGAGCAACATTTATCCCAATTCTTTTAGGAGTTCTTTATTCTCTGTGCATTAACAATGAATAAGCAACAGCAAAACCCTCTGCACCATTAAAAGCCTTTAATGTAAAAACCGTGGTGAATTCAAAGCAGCTAATCTCTGAATCGTAGCTCTAGTTTAAACACCAGTGGAGCTTTAGTTGCTTTCGGGCGCGACATGAGTCTGTCCTAAAATAACAGCATAGAGCACCCTTAAGGCCTTTATTCAAGGGCCCCTCGCATCTGGCCTTCCCACAAGCTTAAAGTTGTGGCTATTCAGGGAACAGGGGTTACGCAAGTAACCATAGACTTTCCCCTAAAGTCGGTCACTCAACGTAAGTCGATGATCGACTATGGGAGCACCCTCTAAAACACCACAATCTAGGTTCTCAGGCAACGACCAGGCAAGAGGGGCACGTCAATAGTCCAGTACAAAGTGGGTCCTCTCTGCCCTGGCCTCAAGTCACAGACTTAATTTTTAATGGGCAGTTAGTCATTATATAAACCTTCCTTACCGACTCATAACAAATGAAGTAGTACATCATTCCCTGATCTTGAAGGGAGCCATACTTACCACCTTGAAGCCTGGGTTAAGAACATTCAGTAAGTTAATACACGTACGGTTTCAGTGAGGGGTCTTGAATACGCCTTGAGCCAAAAGGGGCAAGGTCGTCTGAGGGAAGATAGCAAATATATAACTAGCCAGAGCAACAGTTTTTGAGTGTTAGACTTTCGGGGAACTGCCTTTCCATCCCCATAAGAGATGCAACTAGTTGTCACTCATTTGCCGCTTTTCCATTACACAGCACGACACAGTTCTGTATGATTCTCTGCTGTATTTTTTGCTTTTTTTTCATTGTGTTGGCCGTGGAACCAACAACATTTTTAGTACCTACTTCAAACTGGTTCCATAACAGACACTAAAGATTGAACCGACCCCATTCTCGTTGATTGGCCAGAGCAAGCATGACAGGTGCAGCCCTGCAAGATCAATGACTGAGCAGAGAAAACCTACATCATGAACATTAGCCTCCCCACCCACCGCAAGGTGTTATGGCAGCAACAGCGAACATCACGAGCCCTTCTGAAATAGAATGGGACTACTGTATGTTTCCTGTTATTTGAAACGGATCGGTTTATTTTTTTTTCTGGAGTCATTGCTACAGTTATTTGTTTGTTGTAAATTAATGGATAGAATTTTATTCACAAACTCATTCATTATTGACCGAACACCACCACAAGCCTCCATTTGGAGAAAATTTAGCTCACAGGTAACTTCATGAATCATCAATAAAATATGCAAGAATTAATGTATTTTCATAACATAATTTATGATCGTTTAGACAATTAACCTTACCAGTAAATCTCTCATTAATGCTGCTTAAATTAATCACTGAAAAATACAACTTAATAATCAATTATTTTTTTTTATGTTTCATAATAGGATTAATTACCTGATTTATCATGTGATTTTTACACATGTGTCAATCAATCAATCAATCAAGTTTTTATATAGCGCTTCTTTAGCAATTGCTTTCAAAGCAGCTTCACAAAGTCCTCGTGAGGATCAGGTAGAGTAAATAGGAGTTTCCTCTGCGAGGGGACTCTCACTGACTGAGGCAGGTGTAGTCACCTCCCCAGCATAAGGAACATTCAAACTAAAGAACCATCAATGAACAGTTTGCCGGATAGAAACTGAAAAAAACAAAACAAACAAAGACAAACCAGAAACTAACAAATGAAGAAACAATGGTTAGAAAACTGCAACACAGACAACAAACAGGTGATCAGCATCAGCTGCAGGATGAGTGATAAATGATGTAAGGATTATCTCTCCCTTCATCAAAGCGCACCCACATTCTGGAAACCTAAAGATCCCTCTGTCATCTTGAAAAGCCAGGAAATTCCTAACGTGCTTTTGGACCAGATGCAGACCATAAAACATTCTGTTCAGCCTAACTCGTAGCCCAAATGGTAACTGGTGCCACAAAGGTCATCCTGGGGAGCTATTATTCAAGAACTTCGGAGAGACTGTTAGACAAACGATGATCTCCAGATTCACACAAGGGTACCAGGAATTCACGGATCTCAACATATGAAACCCCTTAAGAGAGACTCATATTACGACTATATACTCAAGTATAATCCTATAATTAATTTGTACTGTATAACTGATAGCATGTATTTAGGCTTGACCAGTTAACAAAGACGGGTGAATGAATGGTTACAGGTGTTAAACCAGCCGTATTTGGTATCATTTTGCTTGAAATACTATTTCTGAAATGATGACATTTAGTAGAAAGTTACTTGGGATCCCCTTTATAAGATATGATCACTTTTACTAACTGATATGAATCATAAGGTCTGCTCCAGTCCTTCCTCGAGTCTGTGACGTCATCACAGCTCGATTTCAGAGTAATCTCATTGGTGAGACCTCACAAGGCTGAGCTTCGCCTCGTCGGTTAAAAGGTGCTGCACAACGGTGCTGTTTGGAAACAAAAAAACTCACAAACGGAGAACCACAAGTCTGCCACGAAAGTGAAGTGCCAGTTTGATTCACCACGAACCGGCATTTCATCCTGTTCGAACAGACTTTTCATGGACTCTCAGTGACTCTTCCCCAAGTTCGGTTCGATCTTCTCATCCCTACTCGACGTTCGGACTCTGATAACAACCAGCCATCATTTTGCACGGACAACGCAAGAACCCATCCCAATGAATCCCAATCCATGTCTCCCAGGACATGGTAGAAAGTGCATTAATAACTTGCTGACTGGTGCATATTGATTCGTAGCTGACTCCCATTTCTTGTCCTTAAGACAGACGTTTGATGAGATTCACAATTAAGGGTTATCAGTTTAAGCTGTTTGATATTAGATTTCAGAATACAGTTGCCTCTCATTTTCTTCTATCTCATTTTCTGTGTGTGTGTGTGTTTATCGCTCTAGTTTAGTAGTAGTTAGTTTGTGTGTTTTAGAGTAGTTAATAAAATTATTAAAAGCATTGCTGTGTTTGTGATTTGTGCATGCTTAATTGCTCCCTGAGGTGTCGATTTTGAGCTACGAGCTCTACTTTGAGTCTTAGTGTCTTTGGGACACGAATCATATTTGATTAAAGATCAATATTAATTGCTGAATGTTCATTCCGTGTGGACAGTAGTCTACGAAGCTGTTACGTTGCTATCTGAACCGATCTGATTTGATTCCGAGTCAGAAGAATCGACTGCCAATCGATTCTTTGGTTCCATTCCCAAAGCAGGACATCGCAACACTAAGGTAATTAATTAAATATCCTTCAGAATTAAACTGTTTTGCGACAATGATGAGGATATTTTAGAGAGGAACATTGACACACATTGTTTTTTCAACAGTTTGTATGTATATAGTGCTCAGACACCAGATCAAATACCAAGAGCCAATTATTCGAATGCTGGATTAACAGATATGTTTTTAATTTAGTTTTGAGCTCTGTGAGCGTAGCTGAGCTGCGGACAACATCCGGGAGTTTATTCCAGAGCTTCAGGTCTCTGTACAAGAACGGTCTTCCACATCTTGTGGATTTACTAACCTTCGGTATAGTCCTGCTTCATGTGATCGGACAGAGCGAGCTGGAATATATCGTGATAGGAGACTGCTCAGGTAGGTCGGAGCCAAGCCATTCAGCGCCTTAAAGGCAAGGAGCAGTATCTTGTAGTCAATGCGATATTGTACAGGAAGCCTGTGATGAGGCCCATGTGGGACCTCATCCCCAAAGACTTATTAATAATGGCACCCCTGTTCTTGGTTTAGTCCAATTAAGGCTGCAGGCCTGGGATCTGTTAAAAGAGGGGTAGAAACCTCCAGTCTGGGAGGAGGGGTGGGCCAGGTACACAAGGCCAGAATCCTTAAGCTCGGGGGGAGAGCTGCATGAACTTTGAGGCTGCGATGAGTCTTTTGTGGTAGTTAGCTAGGGAGCTAACCCAAGTGAGATATGCATAGTTTCTGCTCTGATGCATTTTCATTTTGTTTATCTAGAGTGTTTTGTTTGTAGGTGTGTTTTATTCATTTATTGGTTTGTTTATTTTGCTTGTGGGATATCAATAAACCACTGGTGTTGTGCAAAACTCTGTGTGTCATCTCCTCTTTCCTCAACTCTGAAACCCTCGGTTACCACACTATGACATCTGGTGGCAGTGGTGGGATCCCGGTCTAAAGAGTGAGGTTTGAGAGAGACACAGTATTGTGGAGATGGCACCAAAGAAAGCCCAACAGACCGAGAATGCATTGCAGCCAGAGCAACATGACACATCAAGGTCGCCTACAGACGCAAGTACCCAAGAGCTCTACATGATGTTTCGCTCGCTAATGGCTAAACAGCAACAACGAGAGGAACGCCTGGATCGAGATGCACAGCGGCAGGAACTAAAGTGGAAGAATGTCCAGCATCAGTTTTCCCTGCTACAGTCAGAAATGCAACAAATACAGCAATCTCTACAGCCGAGAGCAGCAGCAACCGGTGAGCAAACAGAGACGATGTCCTCGGAGCAACGTTCCGCGCAGGAGCCGAGACCGGTATTAGCAGAGGAGCTAAACATGAATTCACCGAGCTCCATAACGCTTCCAAGCATGAATTCACCCCGGATGACGCCGTGGCGACCCGACGATGACATCGAGCAATACATCACAACTTTTGAGCGCATCGCAACTGTCTGTCGTTGGCCCAAAGAGGATTGGATACTACACCTGTTGCCCCTCCTCTCCGGAAAAGCGAGAGCCGCCTATGTTGCCATGGATATGGACGCCGCGGAAGATTATGAGTTGGTCAAACAAGCAATCATGCGGAAATTTGACATCAACGCTGAGACCTATCGGCTACGGTTCCGGGAATGTTGCATTCAGGACGGAGAGAGCCCCACTGAGCTTCAGATCCGGTTAAAAGAGTTACTGGATAAATGGTTGTCACCGTCACGACGCACGAAAGAGGAGATGTGCGATTTGCTGGTCATGGAGCAGTTTCTCAGTATGTTGAACCCCGAGACAAGAGTGTGGGTAGTGCAAAACAACCCGTCAACAGCCCGCCAAGCAGCAGATCGTGCAGAGGCATTTGTAGCGGCGAAACGATCCGCCTGGAGCGGATCGGCGCATAATCGACTGCCCCATAGTGCTGGTAAGTCTGCGGTTGATATGCGTGGTGGTCTAAAATACAATCCAGGGCAAAATTTCAGCGCTAATGTAAGGACAACAGGGCGTAATTATAACTCGATGTATAATACAGTCAGGCCGCGAGCGGCAATAGTATGCCACAACTGTGGTAAAGCTGGCCATACGAAACATGACTGCACTATGTATAAAGGTCCACAATGCAGTTACTGTGTGACCCCAGTAAATACAGGTGTTGATGTGGGCAAATGGGCTAAATGCGATATAATGACGGAAGTGATGATCGGTGACCGAGTTTATAAGGCCTTATTAGATTCGGGCGCTTCACAAACACTGGTCAGAGCAGACTGTTTAGATGGAGTGCTGGGTGCGGTCCAAAATAAAGTACGCATACGTTGCATACATGGTGATGAGCGAGAGTACCCGGAAGCCTGTATCAATATGAAGGTTGCAGGTCAGGATTATATTCTCACTGTGTGTGTTTTAAATGACGCTCCGTATCACGTGATCCTAGGCAGAGATGTTCCTGTGTTGCTGGACTTATTAAAATTAGAGACACCTACGAATGAAGCAATGGCTGTCACTCGTTCGCAGCATAAACAAACCGAGAGTGAAATGTTACAGTGGACTGATTTTCCTTTTACTAAGGTGGAGAAAGTGGTAAAATCACGCAATCAAAAGCGTCAATGTAAAGTTAAAGGAACAGTAGTAGCTGAAGAGTTGCTAAAGCCAGAAATAGAATCTCTAATTCACATTCCGGTTGATCTATCTAAACAGCAGAGGGAAGATGAGTCACTAAAAACTTTGTTCGAGAGGGCTGAACAGTCCAAGTCCGAGGTTTTAAATTTGAGAGATCAGTTTTTTATTAGCGATGGGCGTTTGTATGTTAAAAATCAGGAAGGAGAGAGCTTGGTGGTGCCGCAATCTTTTAGAGCTAAAGTAATGGAGATGGGCCACACGATACCTTGGTCTGGCCACATGGGGCAGCAAAAAACATTTGCCCAGATTTCGAGCCGCTTTTTCTGGCCGGGCATGTATACAGACATAGTGAATTTTTGTAAATCATGCAGTGAGTGTCAACGAGTGCAACCAGCCAAGACGAGCGATAGAGCACCGCTTGTCAGTTTGCCAATTATAGATGTCCCCTTCTCTACCATTGCCATGGACATAGTCGGACCTCTTGAAAGGTCAAAATCGGGCCATCGGTATATTTTAGTGGTGGGCGATTACGCTACGCGGTATCCGGAAGTGATCCCGTTAAAGTCTATCAAAACACGCCCCATTGTTAATGCCTTAATGCAGCTCTTTTCGAGGGTAGGAGTGCCGAGGGAGGTCATAACGGACCAAGGCACTAATTTCACCTCACAGACCATGCGGCGGGTATTCAAAATGTTAGGCATAAATCCTAAAAAGACCACACCATATCATCCTCAGACGGATGGGTTAGTGGAAAGATTTAACCAAACTTTGAAGAACATGTTACGCAAGTTTGTGTCCACTAATGGAGTTGACTGGGATCACTGGCTCCCATATCTGATGTTCGCTTATAGAGAAGTCCCACAGACATCAATGGGCTACTCTCCATTTGAACTCCTGTATGGACGTCAAGTCCGAGGGCCGTTGGACATCTTGAAGGAGGCTTGGGAAGAAAATGTTGGCACAGAACGGACAGAGGTCCTTTCCTACGTTTTGCAGATGAGAGACAAGATGAAGGCACTATCGGAGGCGGTACGTGACAACATGTCAGCAGCACAGCGAAAGCAAAAGAGCTGGTATGATCGAGCAAGCAGAAATCGTTCACTATCTGAAGGACAGCTGGTGCTGTTGCTTTTGCCTTCGAAAGATAGCAGCCTCTTAGCAAAGTGGCAAGGGCCCTATAAAGTGACCAAGAAGCTGAGCAGTGTCAATTATGAGGTTTTAATGCCAGACCGAAGGAGAAAGAAGCAAGTCTATCATATTAACCTTCTGAGACCCTGGGTACAACGAAGCACCACTGTGAAAGAACAACTCTGGGCATGTGCCGTGGAATCGGAGGAGGAAGATGAGGCGTTGTACTTTCCTGTGAGAGGCCAACAATCCTTGCCGGAGATCTTACACCTTTCAAACAGACGACAGGAGGAGTTCCGCAGTATCACACCGGTTGGGTTGTTTGGTGACAAGCCTGGCAGATCAGATGTACTGCAACATAACATACGTTTGATAAAACCTGAACCGATACGCCAGACATGCTGTCGAATTCCAGCCCGATTAATCCCCGCTTTGAAAGAAGAGGTGACCAATATGCTGGAGATGGGCATCATTGAACCTTCTAAAAGCCCATGGTGTAGCCCCGTAGTATTGGTCCCCAAAAAGGATGGATCTCTACGGTTTTGTGTGGACTATTCAAAACTCAATGCGGTCTCCAAGTTCGACCCTTATCCCATGCCCCGAGTTGATGAACTAGTAGAGCGGCCTGGCCAAGCCAAGTACCTGACGACTTTAGACCTATGTAAGGGATATTGGCAGGTTCCCTTATCAGAAGAGTCAAAAGAACTCACGGCTTTTAGAGTGCCTGCTGGTTTATATCATTTTAACTTTCTGCCTTTTGGTTTACATGGAGCAGCGGCGACGTTTCAACGATTAGTGGATCAGGTGCTCAGAGGTTTGGACGGATTTGCAGCGGCATACATAGATGACATTGTGATTTTTAGTGCATCCTGGGCTGAACATCTGGAGCATTTGAGTGAGGTGTTTGGACGGATACAAGCAGCAGGCCTCGTTGTGAATGCCAAAAAGTGCCAAATTGCCAAAGCTGAAGTCACTTATCTGGGGTACGTCCTAGGGGGCGGAGCCATACGGCCACAAGTGGACAAAGTGGAGGCTATTCTGTCCAGTCCAGCACCAAACACGAAGAAGAGGGTTCGGTCATTCCTTGGTCTCGTCGGCTGGTACCGCCGATTCATCCCAAACTTTGCAACCCGAGCTGCTGTGTTGACTGACCTCACTAAAAATAGCTGCCCATCAAGAGTCAAGTGGACTGAAGAGTGCGAGAAAGCTTTTCAGGATTTGAAATCCAGTGTTTGCCAAGGACCCGTTCTACAGAGCCCGGATTTTGAGAAGCCCTTCTGCGTACAGACTGACGCCTCTGAATGCGGTTTAGGAGCCGTATTGTACCAAGGGGAACCTGATGATCAGCATCCGGTAATTTATATTAGTAGAAAGCTCTTTCCTCGAGAGAAAAATTATTCGACCTTGGAGAAAGAGGCCTTAGCAGTGAAATGGGCTCTTGATTCTCTCCGGTATTACCTGATTGGGAAAGAGTTCGTTTTAGAGACAGATCACCGCGCCCTTCAGTGGATTGGGCGGATGCGCGACTACAACGCCCGAGTTACAAGATGGCATCTCTCCCTGCAACCCTTCAGATTTTCTATTCGTTATTGTAAGGGGGAGGATAACTTTCTGGCTGACTATTTATCTCGTAACACCGAGGCTGTTGCTTAGGAGAGGCGGGGGGATGTGTGATGAGGCCCATGTGGGACCTCATCCCCAAAGACTTATTAATAATGGCACCCCTGTTCTTGGTTTAGTCCAATTAAGGCTGCAGGCCTGGGATCTGTTAAAAGAGGGGTAGAAACCTCCAGTCTGGGAGGAGGGGTGGGCCAGGTACACAAGGCCAGAATCCTTAAGCTCGGGGGGAGAGCTGCATGAACTTTGAGGCTGCGATGAGTCTTTTGTGGTAGTTAGCTAGGGAGCTAACCCAAGTGAGATATGCATAGTTTCTGCTCTGATGCATTTTCATTTTGTTTATCTAGAGCAAAGTGTTTTGTTTGTAGGTGTGTTTTATTCATTTATTGGTTTGTTTATTTTGCTTGTGGGATATCAATAAACCACTGGTGTTTTGCAAAACTCTGTGTGTCATCTCCTCTTTCCTCAACTCTGAAACCCTCGGTTACCACGCTATGACAAAGCCAATGAAGAGAGCACAAAAACGGTGTAATGGTGTCATATTTCTTTATTCTTTTGAGAACTCTAGCTGCTGCATCTGGACTAAGTGTAATTTTTGTAGCGTGGTGGCCAAACAGCCGGCTAACAAAGCATTACAATAATCCATTCTGAAGATCATGAAAGCATGCACTATTTTTTCTGCATCTACAATAGACAGCATGTCCCGCACTTTAGCAATTTTCCTGAGGTGAAAGAAGGCAGTCTTAGTAACATAAGAAATATGGTTCTTAAACGTCAGTTCACTATCTTTAATAACGCCAAGATTATTTTACTGTAGTTGAAAAATTAACAGTGTGTCCCCCCAGCTCAATATTTAAAACTGAGATTCTGTAATCCTTTTTAGAGCCAACAAGGAATATTTCTGTTTTATCATTTACCATTAAATTTAGTATTAGGATATTTTCATTCATCCAATCATTGATATCAGTGACACATTCTGAGATATTATTTAGCTTTAAAGGGTCGTTAGGTTTTGCTGAGATATAGAACTGGGTGTCGTCTGCATAGCAACGGAAACTAACCCCATGTCTTCTAAAAATTTTGCCAAGGGGCATAATGTATATTGAGAACAGGATGGGTCCCAAAACAGATCCTTGAGGAACTCCATACTCTACTGCTATTGTGTCTGATGAGTCTCCATTTACATGAACAAACTGACTCTGGTCAGAGAGGTAAGAGTTAAACCATCTTAGAGCCTGGCCCTGGATGCCTGCATCGTGTTCTCTAATCTCTCAAGAATTCTGTGATCTATCGTATCGAAGGCTGCACTGAGATCTAGCAGAACTAGAAAAGCGATATTCCCTTAATCCCAATCAAGTAATAGATCGTTTGAAATTTTAACCAGCGCCGTCTCTGTGCTGTGATGCGCTCTGAATCCAGATTGATGATCTTCATAACAGTTGCTCTTTTGTATGAAGGAGCTGAACTGTGCTATTGCAACTTTCCCTAATATTTTTGACAAAAACGGAAGGTTAGAGATTGGCCTATAGTTGGATAACTCAGTAGGATGTAGGTGCGTTTTCTTGATTAGTGGTTTAATTTCTGCATTTTTTAGCTGTTTAGGAACATAACCATAGAGATGAGTTTATAATATTTAGAAACGGTTGTTGAGCTATTTGTAGCAATTATTTCAGTAATTTTGTTGGTACAGGATCAAGAGAGCATGTTGTTGATTTTAGATGTGGATTTGTTTTTAGCAGTTATTTCAGGTCAATATTTGAAAAATTTAGCTGCGAGTGAGGCAAAGGCATAGAATTTGAGTTAAGCTGCTTAGATTGAGTGATTTTGCATCTAATAGATGTCATTTAATTTGAGAAATAATTCATAAAATCATTGCTGCTAAATTATATAGCTGCATTTGAATCTGTCAATGTTTGACTGTTTAGTAGATTAGCCATTGTTTCAAATAAGAGGCGTGGGTTATTTTGATTTGTTTCTTGTAATTTGTGATAGTAGTTAGTTCTTGCAGTTTTTACTGCTAGTCTATATTTAGACATGCTCTCTTTCCAGGTAATTTTGAATACTTTCAATTTAGTTTTTTTTTTCATTTACGCTCATAGTTTCTGGTTTGTCTTTATAGCACCTTTGTATTATCATCAGACCACAGAGTGGCCTGTCTATCTCTGACTTGTTTTAATTTAAGCGGGGCAATGTCTAGGGTGCTAGTGAGAATACTGTCATACTGTAGGTGATTGTTTTTAAGTTCATTTTCATCTGCAGGTACACTAGAAAGGTGAGTAATAGATAGAGTGATAATAGATAGTGGTCTGAGATGTCCTCACTTTGAGACAATATAACAATGTCAATTGTTGACTGAGGTCAATGCCATGAGATAGAATCAAATCTAGAGTGTGGTTTAGACGGTGAGTTGCATCGACCACATTTGGCTTAAACCCACAGGAATTTAGGAGGTCTTTAAAGGCAATACCCAACGAGTCTTTTTTGTCATTGATATGGATGTTAAAGTCTCCAAAAATCAGTTTTTATCTGCTTTGACCAAAAGATATGCGACAAAATCAGCAAGTTATCGAAGAAAGCTAGAATTGAGTTTTGGTGGCCTGTAGACAACAGGTAATGTTACAGAGAATGCACAACTTTGTTTTGATTCTGCCGGTGTAATATGGAGCACAAGTACTTTGAAGGATTTAAATTTATGTTCTGTCTTTTTGGTTGTGTTTAGGGTGTTTCTATAGATTATGGCAACACCCCCACCACGACTTGTAAACCTTCAGTTTTTTCCCTCTATTGGAATAGAGAACAACTATTTTGTGTATTCTCTGATTTTATTTATTTGACTCGTGTTTTTGTTGTTTGTCTTTTTCTGCCCTTGTTTGTGCCACATTTGTAATTATTTTCACACTGCATATGTTCATAATAGAATAAGACTTTCGAATATCCAGGTGCAAAACGGTACACAGATCCCTAGAGAATGGCGCCAACCGGGCTGGACACTTCTTTACCCAGGATGGCACAACTCCTCTAACAGAGTGGGCTCTTAACTGCAGGGGAAAAGAGACATCAAACGCTGTATATGTGGTAGAGATGACCTCCACTTGCCCGTGGGACAATCTCTGTATGGTGACAGCTTACCTTATTGTTTGGTGACCTCCAAAGAATTTGAAGAGCTGATCAGAACTTCTAAGGTTCGGGGTCCTTTATACATAGATACTCAGTGCTCGTACACTGCAATTAGGACCAGTGGTTGGTGCTACCTCATCTCAGCATTACCTGAGCTTTGAAAGGTATAGTAGGAACCTTGGGCACATATCCAGGCTAGGGTTTAAGAATAACACGAGTGTCACCAGGCCCGAACTGTAAGCAGGCCTTGTCGACGGAGAGTGCACAATGACGTTACCAATCAGCGTTGTTATGCTGGTGGTCTTTTGCATGTGTATGGAAAGTTGACATACTTTGAGTGACCGACTGAAGGAAACAAACTCTCTTTAAACATCTAACGCTCTGTTGTTTAACTTTAATGGTTCAGCTGTTCTTTAACTCCAATTTCAGTTTTAGTAACCTTTTTTCCTTCAATTCCCTGATTGTTCTCTCAGTTCATCCTAAAATCCTATCCACCAGATTCATATTAATAGCACTTAAAGAGATCATGGTCAAAATGACCAGCTAGATACCTAAACAATCACATAGTCAATTAGCAGGGGTGTATTACTGGGTGCTGGTTATGTGATATAACTGGATATGTTTGAGGGTAAATTTGTGGTAATCCCAGAATTTGGTACCAAAAACAATGGTATCTTTCAGGTTAGTTAAGTAACCATAGCAAGATCACACCGGAACATGTTATCTTCAGAGACTGAGTATGTTAGAGGGGACATTTGTTTTAGCAAAGTATTTGAGCATGCCGTGTCCTTTTCAAGATGTTCCTATTGACTAATTAAACGTTAATTTTAATTTAATGAACCTTTTGAAATAGCACATTCCTAACACAACAAACTGTGAGTCAGTTAAAATGTAGCATTGAAACAGGTCATATCGTTTTCTACAATTTCCAGGCTAAACCCTTAGCAGGTGAGAATTCCACAAATTTGCAAGTTTGTCTTTAATGCAAACTATATGATAGACAGACATTTACAATTTAACAAACATCCATATGGTCACTATCTATATTTATCAGTGTTCTCAAATGTTTTTGGTTGCATAGACGTTCATATTAAAGTTTTTGTGTTGGAGGGGCTTTTATTAACAAGAAAAATGTTTGCACCAGTGTGCTGGTTACACATTTTTTTGTTTTATCTAGTAATGAATCTAATAATAAAAAATTAAAAAATGTAATGCAAGCAAGCTCATCAAAATGTTGAGGCAAATTGTTCAGGGTCTTCTCATGATGCCAGAATTTTCATAGACTTTTTCCTTAAGCAAAAGGAGACGAGGATGTTGGAGATGGAGGAATATTGGAATATTCCTTCAAGGAATGTTGAAGGTAAGTTTTAAGTGTCATAGTTCAAATTAGTACGTGTCAGACAACATTGACACCAAAGAAAAGAGAGCTACCTCACATATGTGTATGCAGATGGTAGAGAGGAGCTAGTCTTAGAAGAACAAAGAGATGACAGAACGTTCAGAAATGTTGCTTGTCAATTATTTAAAATACACTTTTGTGTGTGTTAACATATTTACTCGGCTGGTAATTTCTTTGATGCTAATATTCTTTTTCTTAAAAGTTTGGCTTCATGTCTTTATAAGCCAACATAAATACCTTCAACTCCGCCTCTATGAAATACATGCTTCAATTAAAAGTTTTAAATATGCTATAATCAACTAATTAATTTTGTTAAAGAAAATTAGGGCATTAACCATTTTACTTAATCTTGAGATAGCAAATTATAGCCAATAAGTAGAAACCAGAAAAAGAAAGGTAACGATGGTTACCAAAAAATGTCATACTTACATTTTAAAGCATACAATAAGTTCTTTGTTAGTTACTTGACTAACTTGGTTAGCTAAGTGGATCTTACCTATATTAAATTATATTTTTAAGAGCAACTGAAACCATAAACAGAAAACAGAGCTCATTTAAAATTATAAATAAAATATTGTAGCATTTATATCTGACAGAGAGAAAGAGAGGAATAAAATAAAACAAATGTTATATCTACAAGGCATACATTTCCATGTAAAGGCATTTTCAGAAAAAATAAAACAAATGATCTATGGTTTGAATTACCAATTGTGTGGTGGTGTTAATAGTTTTCTTTTGTCTTTCTCCCTCTAATGCCTCAGTCAGACTAGCATTTGACAGCTCCAAACACCACCGTATGGGCGTGCAGCAGTGTTTTCCCCTCCCAGCATTTTTTTATATCAAGCTAAAAATGGTAGCAGGATTCACTCTAACGAACACCAGAGCCCTAAAAACTAAACTCTAGCTTTAAAATAAGACCTCTGACCTCTCCAATCTGTGATTAGTAGCCGCATTGTCATGCGCTATCGCAGGTCAAAGTTAAAATCAGCTGAACTTTGGTCAGAGCAGAATCCAGAAGTTCTCTGCTGATTTCATAGTGTGACTGCAACATTCCTCTAGTCTCTCTCTCAGCTTCCCTTCATTTTGTTCAGCTGTTCTTAATTATGCTCTCCTTGCACTGAGCCAGTTTGAATAGGCTCACCTGCTCCTCAGCTCCTCCTGCTGCTATTTAAAACACTCTCAGCAACTGATTTGTGCAAGTTATTTTGTTTGCTATGTTGTTAAGCAGTTTTAGTTTGTGTGTTGGATCTGCCGAGTGTGTTCTGTTGAGTATTTAGCCTGCCTGCTCTTCTGATTACAGACTGTTCTGTGAGTACTAGATCTTCCTGCTAGAGTTCTGTACACCGGTGGGAATCCTTTCTGTTCATGTTACATTAAGCAACTTTTGTTTAGTGTTGGGCCTCGTGCCTGTTTTTCTGTTTGATCACATTGGTTGCTTTTAATAAAGACATGTTTAGTGTGCAAGTTTCTTGCAGGAATAAAAACAATGAATTGATAAAATTAAAAGGGCTAATAACTATGTTCTTTATTTTGAATCAGATTATTAGTAAATGTAGAGTTTTAAATAGTAACTAATAAACCTCAATAATACTGCCTTCAATTTATATAGCAGTTTTCTAGACACTCACCATGAGCATTATTTATTCACACACTGGTGGTGATAAGCTACCATGGTATTCTTCAGCTGCCCTGGAGCAGTCTGACAGGATGTGGCTGTTATTCTGCTCCTATAACCTTCAGACCACCACCTAACATACCACCATCAGTCACACAAATCCACAAAACACACCCCACCAATCACACACAAGTAACAGTAACTTCCAAAATATGTACAAAAAGTATATAACAAAATTTAATCCAGTACTTAGTTACTTCTGATTTTTAGACTACTATATACTTTTTTATTTATTTTTTCCCCAATGTAAAGCACTTTGAATTTCCCTGAGTACAAAAATGTGCTATACAAATAAACTTGCCTCTGGTCTGAACGATACAAATGAAAGAAAAAATGCTAGCTATTACATACTACATATTATTTCTCCTAGATTAGGTTTGTTCTGTTTTTCTAAGAGGAAAATAATGTAGAGTTTTAATCAAACTACATTACAAAGGAGCTACAACCAACAAAAATACATTTTTCATCTTTACAATCAAATTTCACATTTTACAGAATCTGTTCACTGTGAAATCCACATTTATATACACAGGCATCATTTGTTTGCATGCATGACATAAGCATGCTACTATGAGGCGCTGTGTAGGATTTAAATCTAACTTCATTTATCAATAAATACAAAAACCTCATGTATATACACCTATAAATTACTCACATGTACCTGTATACTGTCGTGTTAAAAAGCTTTTGTATGACATTTACATGTACACTATTATGAAATACATATCAATACATGTTATTTTAGTACATGAATGCATATACACTCGTGGGATAGCTTGCGTGCACATATAAACTTGACATGCATATACCTATAAACACTCGGTGATTCTATAACAAGCATGCTACAAGTGAAGCAATCCACATTTTACAAAATGTTCTCGCGTCAAAATGTTCTTCTCTTGGTCATAACGAACCACAGACAAAAGACTGTTAATTGTTCTGACATAGTTATCCAAATCTCTATAAAGGGTCTCTCTCGGCTCTTGCTGTATACGCGTTAGGCATTGCAACAAAAGCACAAACAAACGCCTCAGCTATTATATTCTTTGAAGACTTCTGTTTGCACAGAAAAATTCATGCACATCCACGTCTGAAATCACTGGCATGTATATATACATGCGCTCATTGAGTATTATTTATGTGCAAATGTTAATAGGCTTGGACGTATAAAGTTTATATATGTGTATGCAGGTGTGTGTTGGTGAATTGGCATACAGTGAGTTTGTATGTATGCGTGAGCATGCATAGACGTATAATCATTTGGTAAGTTTGTATGCATGCACCAGTACTTATAGGTGTATATGCACTAGTTTTATGTATGTATTGATAAGCGAAGTTTGATTTAAATCATACATGGTGCCTCGTACGCTACAGTCTGAAGTGAGGACTAGTACTAGTAAGGTGTAAAAGTACAGATACTTCACAAAATACTTTCTTGAGTAAAAGTGAAAGTACATCTTTAAAAGTACTCAAAAACTAGTAGTTACCCTAAAAATGTATTCAAGTAAATGTAACTAAGTAAATGCAACTAGTTCCTACCCACCTCTGGCACCAGTCCAACCCTGCCTGCCAATTATGCTGTGCAGCTGGCTTCCAATTATGCTGTGCAGTGGATCAACCTCTGCTTGGATAGCCTTCCTGATCTACAGAATTCCAGCGCAAACAAAGAGCTGATGGAGATCTGCAAGTTCCAGGTTCTATCCACACAGAGTCCTGATGCAACCTCCTGCTGAAGCAGTTTAGAGGTTCACCACCAAGTGATTACAATGGGAACCTTGGGCACAGAACCATGTGTGGGTCTCTGCTTATGTTTTACCAGGGCCGAAATCTGGGCATGGAGCAAGCTTTTAGACCCTTGATGAAAACAGCAATAAACCAGAAATCATGAATGTGTATAGGAACAATGCGGCGAAAACAGGGTTATATAGTCAAGCTGTGGGCCCACCGACATTGAAGCCTGTTCAAGCGAGTTTGAGGGCCCCAGCTTCCTCTCCACTAAAGCTATCTGAATGCCAAGATAAAAAGAGCATTTCCTTTGAGAATAGTCACATTCATTTGATGCCAAAGTGACTCCATATTTTTAACTTTTAGTCAAACATAATGAGTTACAACAAATCTAATAACAATAAGGTTATATTATACAATGTGAAGACAAGAATAAATGTGGATCTTTAGTAAATGAAGAGGACTGAAACAACATTTAAATTCTGTTTACATAACCACAAAAAGGTTAAAGTCACAGTAAGTGCTAAGACTGTATAAAGCTGTGTGAGCTAAAAGGGCACTTGTCTGATCATCTTAAGGCTCTCTGATTACTGGGTATATAGCTAATGGAGAGGGACTAAATGGGAGCAGGCCAGGCAATCCAAATCACCATCCAGTGTTTCTCTACCTCTCTTACTGCATGACATAGTCATTAAAACATATTTGCATCAAAAGACAATGGCACTTGAAAATGGCAGTTCGAAAACAATGGGTTTTGAATAAAGTGCTTTAAAATTGATAAATTGAGGAACGAAAGAGAAAAGCCGACAAAAAATGGATGGATGGCTAGAACTGGTCTTCAGTTTTTTGTTCGCTTGCTTCATTTCTGCTCGCTGTCAAAAAAAGTGTTTACTGCTGTAAGTTTATAATTTTTTTTACTGTTTCAACATGAACTTAGTACCACATCACAGCTTTTCCCCTAGCTGTCATGTTTCTGCATGCCAAGGGTTTAGAAGGTACTGCAGGGCTAGGAGGTGCTAAAGGAATAAATTGATTCCTCTTGTGGTTTGGGACCTCAGAAATATCAACCAGGTCTTTTTTCTATAATTAAATCAGACAAAGCAGAGCCCTTGGATTGTGCTTTTGTTATTTGCAAAACGACATTTTTACTATTGAACCCTATGTTAGTATTAAGCATGGTTTGTATAGATTTGTAAGGTGGTTCATGTTAAATGTGTATTTTTTTTATAGTGTAAAAAGCTGTGTGTGCATTAATTATAATCCATAACAATTTAATTCATTAAATTTATGCATTTGGCAGACGCTTTTGTCCAAAGCGACTTACAGAAAGGGAAATCACCAATGCCCCTGGGATGCTGAGGAATGATCCCAGGACCTCATACATGCAAAGCATGCGCTCTACCACTGAGCTACACCCCACCCCTAAAATTCATTCAGATGATTCAGTTTAATTTGAAAGTGTGTATCCTTTTTCTCTCAATCTTTTTTATAGCTTTTCTTTTGTGTGTAATATGTGTTTTATTCATTGCTGTGCACAATCCTCAATTTTGTTTTGTTAATACATTTTCCCTATTTCTGGTGGCTGTTTGAGATTGAATTAGGTTCACACAAGATCTCAACTCTGTAAAAGTTCACACACCCTGTTTTTATTGATATTTAGGAAGTAACTATAATTAAATAATTATTTTGGCCTAAAGAAATGATTTGTTAGGAAATATTAAGTCTTTTATTCTGCTAAAGTCAGTGGACAACCTTTCAGTTAATATCGATGTTAGGTTTGAATGGTTACAGTGAACCAAATTAATGGAAATATTATCATTGACATTAATTTACTGGTATTGATCATAGGAATTCACAGTGAAGCTAATTTACCCTTTTATTTAATTATATTGTGCAAGTTTTACTACATCTGCTTCTAGTTAATGCTCTGGCCTGAGGATTCATTTCACTGAATCTCATGATTTATTCAATGTTACTCAACTACACTGGAGAGCTGCAAGCTAGTCAGTCAATGAGCATTAAAGGTTTAGCATTAGTCAGTACCGGAAATGTGATGTCACTGTGTATTTTTTTTTTAGCATAAGCATTTTCAGGTCTGATCCTTTTGAAAACCTTCAATTTAAATGTAGTTCAAATAAAAATTCAACAACTTTAGAATGTTTAGAACACTTACAGTAAAAAAGCTAATTCTATTTTTAACCATTTTATTTGCTGTTGAGAATTTTCAAGAGTTTTCAATTATCAAGAATTTTCATGCAGGCATAGTATTGGGCACCTAATCAACATTTATCCCATAAGATGCTACGACATGGGGTCCTGTTTGGATGCTGTGTCATGCTGTTGTAATTGCTGGAAGGAAGGAGGAGAGAGTGGTTCTATGTGTGTGGACATATGCACAAAGCTCTTTTTGACCTCTGCTGACTGATTTTTTTAAGGGTGTGCCAGATTTTCTGATGTTTGTCTTATCAACATCAGTCCTTACAGATAACTATTTGCACATCAGCATCATCAAAGCATCTTTGTGTGCTACAATTGCTTCTAACAACCTTACATTTACACTACACTTTGAGCTTGTGTCTATTTGTTTGCCTACCTGATCCTGGCAGCTCAGACTGTGGGTCTTCAGAGTCCAGAAGGCCTTGTGAGGGACCGTTTCGATGTATAGTGTCCCCTGGCATAATACTGTGGTTCTGACGCACTAACTAAAAACCGCTGGGTGGTGGCTCCTCCGAACAGAGAAACACGTCTGTGTTCACAGGGTGTTCATTTGTCTGTGCGCAAGAGTGAGAGATGCTGCAGAAGCTTGCCGGTAACAGCATGGGAAATCTGAGCATAGGCTGCAGTAGAAGAGCTCTCTCACTCCCATTGCTCAACCCCCCTCCCTTCTTAGTGCTCTGCTGCTTCACAACCTCCCTCTCCATCTCTTGCTCTCCCCTTGACAAGTGGATCTTGATGTCAGCAAATTTCTGGAGTTCTTGAAGGATGGGGGTAAGGGATACAAACACGTTAGACTGAAAGAGAGGGATTCTATGCAATGACTGAGAAAACTATATCTAAAATAGTTTAGGTACTGGATCTTACAATCTCAGTCTACAATGTAAGGACAGCCTTATAGATTTTTTATCACAATCATGGAAGGGAGTCACTACCTTGTAATCATAAATTAATACACAGAGGCAGGACATGGCCGTAGTGAAGATGCCTGATTGACAAAGTGTAAATCTAAATATATCTTAAACAACCTAATAACAAAATAATTAATTCCCCCAGATTAAAGCAACATGGGTTAAAATTGTGGTGTTAGTTTCTGTCGTAATGTGGTATTCCAATTGTTTAATCTGTACACAGAGAGACCCTCTCTAACCCTAACCAAGTAGACAAGGTTTTCTTCCCAAAACCGTTCTTTTATTGTGCCACCAGTGAACAACAAAATAAACCAACATAAAACATAAAAAACAGAAAGGTCTACAAACACTTGAGCTGAAAAACCATAAATAAACAAATGCTTAACAGTAAAACCTACACAAAACTAGACAGTGAGGATTCCAGTATAAACTAACTAAATGCAGACAGTTGGGGTTCTTTCACTCAAAAGTATCTTTTCACAGGCCAAAGTCAAAATGCAGGAGAACAGCAACACATCCCTCCTCTTCGCTCATGATCGTCCTCCATGAACACTGAAACCAGGCCCTTAAATAGGGCTGGTTTCCCAGCATGCCGATCAGAGCCAAACCAAACACAGGTAAGTCAACACATTAGATATACTTAAAAGAACTTGAATTGAGCTGCAAAAAACACATCCTCATTCAAACATATTATAATATGTACAGTCAGCATAACTATGCAACAAGTAAATATTTTAAGAATAAAACAATTACAATAGAGTATCTCACAATGAATATTAAATTAAGCTTCTTTCTTCCAGGTTGGAACCTTCCAGCATCAGCCAATTGGAATGGCCCACATCAGTACAACATGGCGCTTCTGTTGCCCCATCCATTAATAAAAATTAATAAAGTTCTGACAGTGGGTTTATTTTATTGACTGCATTGTAAAAAACAGGTCTTACAGGACAATGGGCCTGAGAACATTGTCACACACCCTCCTCCTTATGTCACCAACTCTTCAGAGTAACGTGATAAATAATCCGCTACCACATTGTTACTCCCTTTACAATAGCGCACTGTGAATCTGAAGGGTTGTAAAGAAAGGGACCATCGGGTGATGCGTGCGTTGCAGTTCTTCATTTTGTCCATCCACTGAAGAGCTCTGTGGTCAGATTCTAAAACAAACTTTGTCCAATTAAATAGTACCTGAGGGAGTCTAAAGCCCAATTAATAGCCAAGGCTTCCTTTTCGATGATGGAATAGTTTTTTTCTCGGGGAAACATCTTGCGGCTAACGTAAAGTACAGGGCGCCTGTCTTCCTTTGGTCCTTGCAGGAGTACAGCACCCAACCCCTGCCTGGAAGCGTCGGTCTGTACAACAAAAGGTTGCTGAAAATCAGGACTTCGAAGAACAGGACCCTGGCACAGGTAAGTTTTCAGCTCTTGAAAAGCTTCTTCACATGCAGGTGTCCACTTGACTTTGTTTGGACAGTATTTCTTTGTCAGGTCGGTAAGTATAGCTGCTCTGTCAGCGAAATTGGGTATGAATCGCCGGTGAATAGTAGAGACTATGTGAGCAACAGAGCTAACCAAGAGGCTGTACTTCCAGTCAAAATAGGGCGCAACTTTTTTACTGCTCTGATTGACACTGGTGCCAATGATTGACAATAATAAGGCCCAAGTGTGTGAGAGAAAGTACGGTTACTCAGAATCAAGTAAAAATTAAATTTATCTACATTTTCTTCCTTCTGTCTTTCAAATATAACATGATCCAATTTACCATAACTCTTGAGGGTGAAATACAGTCTTTCATTTGCGATATTAGGTTGTAAGTGAACACATCCAGTCTTTTTCAATCATCCAGCCCGTTAGGAAATGAAGTAAACTGGTTGCACTACATTTGAATTGTTGTTAAATAAGTTATGTTTTTATGTATGAAACAGAAATGTACTGTCAGAGTCACTAATGTTGTTTGGTTATAAGAGATTCTTGGAGAGACATACTGTGACAATGAAACTAATTTTATATTCGATTGAAAACTCGTGCTATGTTCATATATATGTTTGGTTTGTGTGTAGCATGTGGATTTAAACTACAGATGTGACAGAACATATATAACAAACAATACCAATGATATCTTAATGCATCTTGCATGAAAAAGAGACAGAGATTTGGAGAACACTAGTAAATTTATCTACAGCTTCCTGAACAAGTGTCCATGGCAACTGTGAGATTGCTTGTTTATCCTTTAAAAAGAAAATCCAATATTCAGCAGGTTCTGCCAAGACTTGGAGATTTCCCCATCTCATGCTTTTATTTTACAACTGCAAGATATGGGAGTTTTTGATGACTTACTAAACTCCCCTGCTAAATTCACAGGTTCCACTCAGTGTGATTCAAGTACTGAAGTTCTAAACGTATACTAAACGTATAACAGAAGCGTCAGAACTAAAAGAAATGCACGCAATCAAAGGAACATGATGCATACTCCACTAGCTAGTCTCTAATAAGTAACCCTATGAAAGGCACACGCTTTGCCAGAAAACATGTGAGTATTGGACACTTTGCTTTGACTGCTCTGGATCAAGACACTATGAGAGTGGTGCACATATGGTCATCTTTTCATCACATGGTTTGGAAGACATTTTTTAACTGATTTGCAAGTTTTGTAACAGTATGAAGGCAATATTTTTACACAATGAACTCGAAAGCTCAGTATGGTTGTGCTTATGGGTTAAATTACTTAATCAATGACAGTACCACCAGATGTAAATTAATACTCTGTACTGCATATAAAATGGGTTTTGTGAAGGTTAGATGTACTATATTAGAATCTCATAACTAAATAAATATTTCTATGTGTTACTATTTCATTTAGAAACACCCAATACCTATTACCGTAGTCAAGTGACAAATCAGATATTCACGTGTAAAAGTTTAATAGATTGGTAATGTATATTTCTTAAAATATTACAACAATGACTTAGAGTTGAGTTGTTACCCATAATTTCACTATAATTACATAAACATTTTATATTTTCTAAATGAAATAGTTTTTTTTTTAAGATAAACAGCATCTCACTCACAATCACTTTAGCTCTTCATCAGCAAACACTTTAACCTCAAACTTAGTCCTCGTGTAGCAGGTTTTGCAAGTTAATAAAGAAAACCGTGAGGCACATGATACCACAGTTGACAAACATAGAGAACTAAATATGATATTCAAGAAAACCCAGAATAAGTAAAAGAAGCCATGTGACAGCGTTCACTTTTTTTAATTAAACGGATAAATTAAATGAAAGGCTTAGTAACAGATTTTTGCCCAAATATTTTCTACTAATATGCCAAGGAACCATCCACAAACAGATAGGGTTCAGAGAAATACCTGATCTTATTTACATAGTCCAGAGTAAAACAGTTACTTACCCAAAATAATTATTTAAACATTTGCCATTTACACAAATCAAATACATTGTGTTACATTTGGTTGTTTAAAACCCATTTGCTAGGCTTATAAATACACAAAGACCAGTCGAGGCTAGTATTATTCAGATCAAACATCAGTCTCTTATTTGTCTAGATATGTTTTGCTCTTTTGTTGCTCACTTTCCTTTGAGGATGATTCTGCCCCTGCCATGATGTACATGGATGACTATGAGCAGCCCAATTCAAAAGGATTGAAATTAATTGACTTGGTTAATGTAGCTTAGCCATTTCCTCTGCCACTGCTTTCCCTATTTTGTCTTTCAAGTACCCCACTTTCTGCCAGTCACACTTCAGCTCCAGAAATTCAACGTATGGCACCTGTACAAAAAACACACAAAAACAGATTTCAGTGCAGTTGGCTATCTTTAAGAAACCATGTCAATTCAACGACACCACACCCACTGAACCTGAGCTTTGACAGCCCACATAAGTTTTTGCCTGTATTTAATGCAAACCAACAGGTGTAACAATATCCAAGGTTTAATTTCCTAAAAATTATGCTCCATATTGAGATTAAAACAGCTAATGGTCGGAAAGATTTGCTTTAAACTAAGACTCTTTCTGAGACTCTGAGTTGACTGTTTATTATTAAAGGCAATATTTTGATGCACAAAGTACGGTCAATTTTAAAACTGCCGGGCATTTCCCAAACCTTAAGCTATGTTTCACTGCACATGAGAGCTAATTTTTAAAAACCCATAGTAGTGGCTCTTTAAAACAGTTAGCAGGTCCTAATACCAGACGATATTGTATGAATAATAGTGATCGTTGCATTTATTTCACACAAAAAAAACAAACATGTTCTTACTTGCACTAGTGGTGGACAAGAGGTCGATAGGGAAGATTACATCAAAACACATTTAGCCAATTAGTTTATTTTAACAGGTCAGAAAAAAAGTTATGATTCAGACCTCTCTTCCAGTCATGCAAGTAGCTTTTCTGAGTATGTTCTTTTGGCAGCTCCTTGTTCAATATATTTCTGGCCTGTTTGTACAAAGTGCAGTATCCATTTCTGTAGGCAGCTCCCTTGGCTTGACGAAGCTGTTTGAGTTTTCCAGAGAACCATGGTTTGTCAGTGTTATAGGTCACAAGTCCAAGTGGGGATGTACATCTCTTCAAAGAAACTGATGTAGGATGGTACAGAGTCTGTTTGAGCTTTTGCTTATATGATGGAATTAGGTGGACCAGGCAGTGGTTGGAGAGTCCTAAAGTTGTGCGGGTAAGCACCCTTGATGGATGTGTAAGAGTTATCCAGAATATTCCCTTTCCTGGTCCTCCGCGTTAGTGATCTGTTGCAGCGTTTTTTAAATTTTATTCCTGTGTCTTTTAAGCCCAGGCTGTCTTGGACAGATGAATGTCATCCATTTTATTAAATAAAGAACGCAGATTCGCCAGATGTATACTGGGCAGTGATGTTTGAAAATCCTTGATGGAGCATGTTGTTAGTAGAGGAAAAGAGGATGGCAGTTGAAATGGTCATGGCCTTCGGCCCTCTCTGGTTTGTCTTGTATAATTTGGCCCTTGGGTAAAAAACAATTGGGGATCCCTGGCATACTTTTTTATGAATTATTTATTTTGTTATAGGTGTACTTGTGACAAATGCAGTAAAATGCCAATAGAAGATCTGGTCACGATAGTAGTAGTAATGTGTAGCAACATTCTGTAGTATGCATTACACATGACAGTAAATCCTTCAGTGTGTGTATGCTCGCATGTTCACATGATTTGAGGGAAGATATAATACAAAAGAGTCTCCATGTGTGTGCTGAAACCAGATTTACTTATAGCATTATAAAAGTCATCTAGTGTACACTACACTAGTAGTTAAAATTGCGTATTTCATTAATGTAATTTAGCCTAGCATAAATATAAGAAAAACCTTACTGTGTGGACCTTCACATAAATGAACATGGGAGAGTCCAGTGTAAGAGCCAGCCTCGTCATAAATCCTTTATCAAACTGTTCTTTGTGAGCAGCACTTCACAGCCACCTGGTTTATCAAAAAACAAAAGTGATCTTTCCAAGTTTTCTCTGTTGGGCAGACAAAAAAAGAGCCATTTCTGACGAATAAGCTCATTCTTTGGTAATCCAAACAAAACTTTAGGATCCAGACATCCAAAAAAAGCACTACTTTGACATTGCTTATCCAGCACGGGTCTGCTGCTCTCACACTTCCAGGTCAAACTGCATTTCCCACTTGTCAGAGGGGCTGAACTAGCGATTAATTTGATTCACACTGAAGACATCAAAACTATAAATTAACACATTTTAAATATATAAATAACAATAAGTGTGAAACAACTGAAAATATGTTATTCTAGGTTTTTCAAAGTAGCCAGCTTTTGCTTTAATTACTGCTTTGCACACTTTTGGTATTGTCTTGATGAACTTTTTCTACTAACTAAAGAGTTCTTTGTCTTATTGTACATGTGTTTATCAAATTTTATTCTTGTACATCAAACTGATAGTGAGCTAGCGAAAAAAATGTGTTCGGTATGGCTAAAGCGACTTTCACCAGTCGCCTCAGACACGCCCTTTATCGAAGCCAAAAAAGCTTTGCAATTTAACACTGGACATACTTTAAGATTAAAGACTGGCTGTGTTTAAAAATTAACTGGCAATATCTCTAGGAGGAGTTAGATAAAGTATAAAGTTAATATGTTTGACATAAACCAGAAATAACCGGCTTCCTGTCAAATTTCAAAACTTTTTTGTAGGTATAGGTGTCCTACACGTGTGAAATATTATTCATGTATGCAGTACACTGTCTGAAATAGAGGCTTAAAACAAAACAAAAACTGAAATGTTCGCCACTAGGTGGAGCTATGACTGATAATTTTGTGGTCATGTGAAAGTGTTCAGGCTTGGACTATGATGAGAATGACAGGAAGTTGTTATAACAAAGTCTGGTAGGGCTCAAACTTGTTTCAAATAATCAAATGGAGACTGGTGGATCAATCAGCTTTGTGGAATGCGAATGGTATTCTAGACATATATATTCTTTACTTATTTAGCATCCAATAACAATTTCTGGATGAAGTAAGCTAGCATTTACAGTATTAAATACATGGATGAGAAAAAAAAAACATAAGAACATTGTTGTTAAGCCCACTGTGGTGTGCTTGTGAATAAACCCCTCAGACACACAGCCGGATGTGTTCTGGGTCAGTAGGGTCTCTGAAAATTCTCTGCCTCTTAAATCGGAGAAAGTAGAAAGAAGCTTGCTGCATAATTGCATTGCTTTTGATGTGTATAATACTGTGAATTTAAATAAGAAATGTCTTTGTTTAACAAGAACACCATTAAAAACAATGTTCTATAAATACCAAGGAAAACTGTGTCAGCTTTTGTGTTACATTCAAAGTCAAAGAGGATCCAGCCAACTCTATCTAAATATTTCCCAGGAGGTCAACAGACCTGGGCTAGATGCTGCAGGCAGAGCCTCAAACCTTTTCTGCAGTTCGGTATTCACCAATGCTATTTATAAGCCAGAGACAGGCAGTACAGCCTCCCATGCGATGCAGATGACGAGAGGAGAAAAAATAATGAGGCTAACTGCACTGGCACTACCAATAACAGTTAACACGCCTCTGTTGTGACTACTACTAAAAACAATACAATAGACTATCTTTCTGTGATGTGTTAACTTTTACTGACATCACATTTCATAATGAGATACATTTTAAATCATTATATTTGATACTAGTAATAATAAGTAATGAGTGTCCTAATTAATATTTCATGAATCATACTGAATGTGTGTTTAAAGCCTGCTTGCATGTGAGGAAGGCGGGTGGTGGAGAAGGTGGGGTTTCCGAGCAGGGATAGACCCTTTCTTTGTGAGGGCATAAAGTAGCTTGCACGGAAAGGTTCCTCATCTTTTTCCTGCTTTCCTTCCTTCACTATGCATTCGTAAAGCTTTCAGCCTTAGTAGAGTTTTCAGTATTTGTTTATATAAGAAATGCAAAATGAAGTTTCTATAAAAATAAAAATAACCCTGTCTCCGGAGTGATTTCTACAATGAGTTGATTTTTCCAAAACAATACGTAAATGCTTATTCACTCAAAGTCAAAACGCTAAATGAGTTGCATCACTGCCTACATCACCAAAAAGCCATTTTTCAGTAAGGCTGAAAAATCACTCAATGAATCTGAACAAAAATGGCTAAAGAATGTTGATGAGCACAAATATATATATTAATATCTCCTGTTAATATATAGCAGTACGCTATGCTTCAAGGCATGAAGATTTATCAGCTCTCAATTTAAAGTCTGTATGTTCAAATTATTTTCTGAAGCATCTCACCTCTACAACTATGAATCCAGCTAGCTGTAGGTGTCGCTTCTGCATCGCAAAACGACCCAGAAGATTGTTGCTCCTTAAACAATAGTTAGAAAACTCCCAAGCCAAAAATGCTATTCTGAAAGTTTACAAAAACAGGCACAATAAGAATCTATTCATATTCACATATTAGAAAAAGATTTAGCTTTCACTCTTACCGCCACGCTCCTTCAGGTAAGGCATCCACTCCACCACCTCCATGTAAATGAGGGGCTTTCAAGGTATCCAGATCTATAGGTTTATTCTCTGAGTCGACAACAAGCTCTCCATCTTTGGAGAAGACAGTGAGCAGATTACATTAAAAGTTAAAAAAATAAATAAATTCCTGGCCATGTTATAACTATACTGTAACCCAAAAACCTTGAGAACGCTTGCCTCTCTCACAGCAAATACTCACCAATCGTCGAGCCATACAGCGTTCTCACAGCTGTGCGGAGAGCCTGCTTTCTTTCACCGGTCAGTGTTCGAAGAGCTACATGTAGACTGCTTTTAAAAGCACTGCACCGCTCTTCTCTTCCCTGATATTCTAAAAGCTGGGTGGTAGGAGGCTCAGGGGACATTCCTAACAGCTCCAGCTGAGCATAGGCTTGGATATTCATCAGCTTCAGACGGTAGTTTTCAGAACGTCCTTCGCTGCTACCATCTACACAGATCAGAGAGGCACACTATTCCATTACAGGTCTGCAACACAAGAGAGTACACACTACAAGCTTCTAATAAAAAATGTACAAAAATGTTCTTGTTGAAAAATGACAAACAACTTTTAAAGTCAAGAGCTGAGAGTCTAAAAAGTGTTTAATTGTTAGATAAAAAGGATCGACTGTTAAAAAAAAAAAACATGAGCATAGTGTTAAGGTAAAAGAGGCTCAGTCACCACTAGGTAATTGAAAATGGGCTCATTTTATGATTTAGATTCACTCACCAGAAAAAGACCCCAGACATTTGGGTCCACAACAATAAGATGTATACACCACAACAATAAGATGTATACACCAAAAAAAACAAAGCCTGTGTGCATTGGTTGTAGGGCTTTGCTTTTTTCCCATGGGTGTAAAAGAAAATCTACTTACTTCTATCCGCTTGTGGCCGGTTTCCCATTTCAGAAGGAAAAGCTTGATAAGAGCTGATGCAACAATAAAGCAACATTGAAAGATTCAGCTTTGATCAAAGCCAGAGTTAAAAGCTCTTGTGAAGATGACACAACACCTTTATTTACCCTTGTCCAGCAGTGGCAATATCCACACAGATTTGCATTCTCTCACTTTGACCAGATTCACAGAACAGAAACTGCTAACTTAACAAATGAGAAATCTGCTTTTAGATTGGCCAGAGAAGAGACAGGTGTGGTCAGGTGACAGACGAAAGTAGATTTGCAACATGTTCTAAGCAAGAGGTATTCAATAAAAAAAACTATTCTTGCAATTTTATCAGAAATTGATCATGGGTCCTGATAGAAACACCACTTGGTCAGGATATGGACCATGGTCCACCATTTGGTGAGGGCTAGTCAAAGCTGTCCCCAAAACATCAAGCGTTAAAAAAAGCCTGGACTATTTTATATTTGTCCAAAAGTGGAAAAAGGTCAGGGGTTTTTATAGTTTTGTTTACATGCGTCTTCTTTAATTAGTTTAACAGTTAATTTAATTTATGCAAATTTGGTATCATGTAAAAATTATATCATGCGACTATGGGTAACATAAAACCTAAACCCTGTGTCTCTAGCTTCTTTCGTGTTTAAGAAATATCCCATATCCAATTAATTGTTGTGACCTTTGACCCCTTCGAGTCTAAGGGTCAAATACTTTTTCACTTTGCTCAGCATTATATTACTGGAGCCTAGAAGTCAAATATTTTTGTACCTTGCTCAGCATGGTATTGCTCAAAAGATTCTAAGTTTGAGCTACAGCTCGACAGTTTTTTTCCCATGTTCAATCAATGGGAAAACTTCCCTGCATTCTTGTCGATTACCCAGAATGCTTTAGTGTCACCAGTATGAAAAGACATAGCAACTTGAGTCAGATCAGTTTGAAAATAGTTTGAAGTCAGTAGCTTCAAGCGTGTAAAAGCCTATCCGTAGAAACCGTAGAATGGCCAGAAAAAGTTCAGAGAAACAATATTTTGAAAATGCTGGTAAGTTTTGATTCTGCATCAAAATAAAATCCTCTCCAGTTATGTTGAAGATAAAACAACATCCACCTGTATGTATTTTCTTTTCCAAGATATTTGACAGTTTACAGAAAAGTGGGCGTGGCTTAACTAATTTATGGAACTATGTGACAAGTTCAATTCCACTCTCCACTAGGATCATTATAAAACAAACGCCACACTGGTAGGTTGCTTTGTTTGAGACATTTGGCTAAGCTTTTTGTGGAAAAGTGGCCATATCCTTATTCATTATGGAAATTTGACATCGTATTAAAATCCAGCCTCTACTAGGGTCAAGATAAAACAACCCCCACAACTGTAAAGTGCTTCATTTCAGAGATATCCAACTTCAAAGTGTGGAAAAGTAGGCATGGCGTAATTAACTATGCAAATTAGACATCCTGTCTATGTGTCTGTGACTCAGCTTCTCCCTCCCCCTCCCCCTTTGTAACGGTCTCAGTTTTAATCAAAGACCCCAATTTTATGTGGCAGGAATGATGATGTGCTTGTTCATTTCAATTCTGTTGGAGTGGAAGCTAACTGTGCACTGAGAACTTCGTATCATCAGCTGGTTTCTTTGATTTCATCATTAGACAAAAACAATACACACAATAATAATACATTTAAAAGCAATAACAGTATGTTGGCTTAAAACTGAAACTGTGATCTAATAAAAAATATAAAAGATTTTAAAAAGCTGAATAGATTGAGATTAGCTGAAGTTGTGTAGATTTATTTAAAGTTTGTTTGGTTAAAGGTGTTCCTAACTTAAAGTATGCTGAAGCAGTTAAAGCTGAAAGAGGTGGAGTGTTGAAGAAGATTTTATGAAGCTCTCCATTGATTTAAATGGGAAAATAAATTTTAATAAAGTTAAAAAAAAAAAAAAATTCTCAGCGATGGGTTGTGGCTGGAAGGGCATCCGCCACGTAAAACATATGCCAGAGAGTTGGCGGTTCATTCCGCTGTGGCGACCCCGAAATAGAATAGCCAACATGAAGATGAATGAATGAATGAATATATATTTTTTAATTATAAAACATAAAAAAAAATTTACCTAGTCCAAAAAAAGCTGAACATTAGTGATTGAATGGGGTTTGTAACTTAAAAGTAAATGGAAGGAGATAGTTGGAAAACTTTTCTTCATATGTTTTTTGCTCTCTTCCGATGTTTTTGGCACAGTTGAAGTTAGAGTTCAGTGCCAAAACATATGCAAATAGTAGAGAAAGATGTCAAGATGATCTTGTCATCAAAGTTGCTTTTGTTTGTGAGTTTTTGTTCAAAGTTCGGGAGGACAGCCTCTGGGAAATTTTTGGAAGAGGATGAACAGCAGCAAACAGGTCATGTGTCACCAACTCAGCCACAGTAAGTGATACAGTTTTTATACACAGGGTTTATCCACAGCTTTAGAACAATGTTTTCCAATATGTACTGTAATTTTTCTAATTGACATTATGGAAAATTGCTTTATTACTGCTCATGAATGCAAAAACATATGGCATAATTCATTCTTTTTATTTCATTTAATCATTATATTGTTTTAATTTATCTGTTGCAAACTTTTATGTAGAAACACAAGATTTTTTGGGGATACATCTTATCTAATCTTATTCAATGTCTTTATATTTATAGAGATTCTTCTGATGGGGTTCTTCCTCCTGAGGGGAATTATGTCTGTGTCAGAGGCCGAAGCATTGTATTCTGTGTATTCTGATATTGAAACACTGTACTCCTGCATTCTTGTGTCACGTATGTTGTCTTCTGACTTCCAGGGTCTCAGAGACAGCTTAGCATGTCACGTGACATATTCTGCACGTAGAACTATTTCTGTTATACACACTAGTTTAGCGGTGTGCGCCAAGTTTGTTTATTGTATAACTTTCTAGATAGTGTAGATTAGTTCTAGCTTTGTGTGTGTTATTTAGTTAGCTTAGAATTGTCTGCCCTTTCTAGTTAGTTTATGTTTTGTTTTACCTGGCGTCCCTTAGTCTTTGCCCCTGGAGAATGTGTATTGGTATTTTATTTGTTTTACACATTGTAGCACCAGTTTGCTCATTAAAGCACATTTATCGAAAGTTATCCGTTGTGTCCTGTTGTTCCAGTTTTCATTTCTGCTCCTCCACCTTTCTGTTACACCCCGACCCTAGATAACACCACCATTTTGGGGTCGTAACAGCATCTCTTAAATTTACCTTTGTGTGAATGATAAATGAGTGAATGACAGTTGAAGGACATTCTGTACATCATTACATTTGGTGCATCTGTAACCCCTGAAAAGAAAGTTTTGATGTTTTAAATGATACGCCAAGTGAAGAAGTAATGTGTGAATGATGTCTTGAAAGAATGATCAGACAGACCGGTATCGAACGGCCCTCTGATGACTCTCTTCGAAATTGCATTTCCTTACAAAGAAGACCATCATCTGCGGATCTTATTCTACTTTTTATTGATGATTATTTTGTTTGTTTACTGCTTTTGTAGAAAATTGGCAAAAGACAGGAAAAGTGTTACTCCTTAACTTAACCCATTGAAGTAGTGGAGAAAAACTATTTTGCATGATTAACTCACTTAATTGCCTTAACCAATGGAAACTTGGAAAGTTCCCAAGGAGGGAATGTGGGTGTTTTGGCAATTAGGTGACCTGATTTAACATTTATTTAATTCATTAATTAGACCGGACTCCATGAAAAGGAATGTCATGAAGAGGTTCAGGTTCAGCACCTTTTATCAGGAGATCGAGAGCCTTCTAAAGTTTAATGATGGACCCTGTGCACCTTTTAAAGTACACCTGTGGGAGTTTTGGCAATTAGGTGACCTGATTTAACATTTATTTAATTCATAAATTGGACTTGACTCCATGAAAAGACAGTCTGGCCTTAAAGCTTGATCCTATGAGAAGACAGTCTGGCCTTAAAGCTTGAGTCCATGAAAAAGACAGTCTGGCTTAAAAGGAGTGATGCTTTTCTGATAAGGATACGCAGCTAGAGACAAATATATGCCATGTGAAACTTGTCTGCAAGGATAACTTTCTGTATATATGCCCCAACTATGGAGGGATATGGGGGACAGTTTTGAGAGTCGGTTCTGTCACCATGCTTGCTGCTGTTCATCAAATCGGACTGACAGTCGTAGTCTGTCTTTATTGAAATTATGTTTAAAAGTTTATTTAAATCAAGGGATGAAAAACAACCACACAGGTGGCGAAGTAGGCGCAGTGACTTGATCTAGCTGAGCCCGAGCCATTTATAATTACCGCTCTTCTTCTAACGTTACTGGTCAGATCAGAAACCAGCTGCAGCGATGTCAAAGAAAAGAGAAGTCAACAGTGAGTGCCGGGTGTTTAAGAAAGACTGGACACCTTAATGCTATTTTACTGAAGTCCTGTCCAAGACTGTATCTCTTAATTGCCAAGCCGTCATTTTTCCACCAAGCATGCTACTTACGCCAGCAACCTTTCCACACAAGAACGTACGGCTACCGTTGACAGGTTAGTAGCTAGCTTGCAGACTCAACAAAATCCCTTTATTTGAGCAACTTCCTACCAAGAAGCAAGACACGAAGACGAGATATTTACTGGCAGTCAAACTCGCAAAAGCCAGCAAGTCTTTCTCTGAAGGGGAGTTTCTTAAACAGTGCATGGAAGAAAAAGCAAGTATTTTATGCCCTGAAGGCAAGAACAAATTTGGAAAAATTAGCTTATTACGCAGGTCAGTGACTCACCGTATTGAAGTAATTGACGAACACTTAATTAGCAAAAAAGTGGATTTACATTATATTATTTGGCACTGGACGAGAGCAATGCTATCGCTCAGCATGTAATTTTTATAAGAGGCATTCATGAGAATTTCGAGTTAATGGAGGAGTTTTTGGATATGTAATCCGTGAAAGAAAAAAACATGGGGAGAGGATTTGTTTAACAGCTTGTCAGCGGTCACACAGAGGCACAAGTTCCCTTTGAATATGGTCACCAACATTACCACAGATGGATCACCAAATCTGACAGAAAAATCTTCGAGATGCTCAAGAGAATTCAGGAAAGGGTGACAAAGGACAAGCCTGAGCATGAAGTAATTTTTCTACACTGCATAACTCACCAGCAATCACTGTCTAACTGAGTGTTGCAGCTTGACCACGTAGTGAAGCCCGTTGTGAAACTTGTTAACTTTATTCGAGCAAGAAACCTCCACCATCGTCAGTTTACTCATTTTCTTGAAAAAAATGACGCTGATCACCCAGGCTTACTTTACCATTCTAATGTCCTCTGGTTAAGTTTGAGAAAAATATGTCAAAGTGTGTGGGAGCTCAAACAAGAAATTATTTCTTTTCTGGAGCTATTTAAGAATACTGACAATTGTCCTGAGCTGAACGACACAGATTGGCTTTGTGATTTAGCTTTTACTGTGGACATACTGAATGAGCTGAACACTGGCAACATCTGAAAAAATCTAGGAAATCACTGGATGACCTGCATAAGGAATTCTGTTGGAATTCTGAAGATGGCACAGAGAATGCTGGTATTTTTTGGCTCTACATACATGTGTGAAAAGGCTTTTATTGTGATGAACACCCACAAAACACCCCACAGATCCCAGATGAGTGATGAACACCTCAGATCTGTTCTGACAATTACCACAACAGAATTACAACCAGACTTCGATGCACTGGCTAAAATGGGTGAACACTGGTCTCATTGTATCTCATTCTTTAATGCTTTAATGCTTTTTTATGTTTGATATGTACTGTTAACAAATGGAGATATTTAAATTTATCGTTGCTTGTGCTGACCTGGCCCTTCTGTCAAATTTTAAAAGTCAATGTGGCACCCGGGCCAAAATGTTTGCCCACCCCTGTTCTAAAATGACTGGTAGCTGTGTCAATACTGTCCACATTAGTTTATTAACATGAACTACAAATGATAATGAGGCATGTTTTTCAAAATAGTCATTCACACTCACTTGATAGTTCCTTCTGAAAGTCTTGCATTGTAACAGAGGATACATGATTAGTGTGAGCCTGATTCAGCACACAGAGCGACCAGACTACATCTGTCTTCAGGAAAGGCTCTAAACTCTGAAAAGAACCTTCCAAAGCGTTGTGTACCTAAAACACACAGAATGCTCTTTAAAGACAGTGTATCATGTAAAGTATACTCTCAGAAGTTTATCTCATGTTTTAGTATTGTTCCCTCATCCAAAACATGCCTCCAGTCATATTCAGATTGGTTCATGTTTGTACATTCCTATTTTCTTTTTCTTGGAGCTCAAAACAGTTTAATGACCATTGCCACGCAAATTGGCCAAAGCACCCTCAGGTGCATGTCAGTTGTGGTACATGACTCTTTTGAAGACCTCAACCATTTGAGGAGATTCAAAGACATTGTTTAGAATAAATACTGCCTTCTAAAGGTTATTAAGGGTCCAGTGATAGTCTAGCAGGGCAAATGCTTAATATAAATACATTTAAATTGGCATAATATCACACATTTAAGGAATATACCAGCAACAACAGTTAGGAAACGTAAAGAATACATCATTGACATTTTTATAGCATACCATGTTTGAAAAAATTTGGGCCAATATGGTGATTTTTTTTTCTTATTTAACTTCAGCTTTTGGGAACATGCTGTGTGTTTTGTTAAGAGGTCATGAACCTCACATCCCCCACTGTTATTTACTACTCCTCTTGAAGAGAGTAGGAGACCCTTACCTTCCACCAAATAAAACAGGACACTTGAATGAATCTGATTGGACGTGTGTTGACCTTATCTGTGTGTGTTAAAGGTGACAGGAGCAGGAGAGGCATTCTGCTCCCCTGAGAGACAAACATGGATGCTTGTCTGGCAATAATGCTTTTTCAATAAACCTGACTTGATTTTACTTCTTTTTTATAATTTTTATAAACATAACAACTGTCATTTTAACAAAAATACCTTTAGGTAAAACGGTTCTTTGCTGGGTTGGAAGTTGAGTTTTGCAAAAGCCAAGAGGAGATTACACATCTGAAGGGTGCTGTACTTTTCACTAAAACCATCATAGTGCTGTAAAACAATAGAAAAGGGAGAAACAATTGAACAAAATAATATTAAAAATACTTTTGGGAATATACTAGGGAAAAAAGATTTTAACCTGAGCGAAGCCCTCAAAAAGAGGCACATGAAGCCATTTGAGTAAAGCAAGAGACTTTGCACAACGGGTTACATCAGAGGAACTCAGTTCTGATAGCCTCTGCACTAGCTCCGCTGCTATTCTCTTCAGAAACAGTGGCTGGCTAAAGTTGAGCTTGCCTTTGGTTTGAAGAAACACAGGTTACAAATTTTAAAACAAGGCTGTATGGCCAGACAAGACAAAACATATTCAACTGACCAAAAACATAGGCAATGTCAAGCAGCAGACATGTTTTGAGCTCAAACGAGGGTTTCTGGTTCAGGTGGTAAGAGAAGGCCCGTAGCAAAGGTACAGCCCTCCTGTTTTGAGCAGCTAGTGCTAACGCCACCCTCCGAATATCATCTGCACTAAAACTCTCGGCTAACTCTAGAGCCTGGAACAAATCCAAACACAATTAAACAACATACTGACAGAGAGCTGTGTTGGGTGGCTTTCTCGAAGGACTCACTTTGTCCTCAAGCTTGTCAATGAGAGAGGGGGTTAAAAGTGAAGCACAGGTCATGAGAACGGTTATGGTGCGACTTTCAGACACCTCTGTCCAGCGCAGCTCCAACTGTTTCAGGAGGGTTGAGGTGAGCAATTCATTTTCATACCTGTCAAGAAACAAATGATACTATTACTAGAACCAACAAAACTAAAAACAATAGCAACAGCGTTTGTCAATTAAAACAATCCTTTATTTTAGAGCTAAGAGAAATGTGGGATATTGGAGATGGTATTGAAATAACTTTCACTCCTTTGTTATTAAGAAATAAATCTTTCAATAACTTGTATCCAAAGCAAAAAAGGGAGAGACAATATACAATTCATTATAAAAAAAATATTCTACGTCCCAATCCGCACACTATCCACACTTTTACGGGTGTGGAATGAGAATTAGGGTGTCCCAAAGCATAGTGTACATAAAAAGTGTCAGAGTAGTGCCCGATGTGTACTTTTTCTGGTTAGATTTTAAAGTGCAAATCCATGAACATTCAACAGGCTGGAAGGTTTCTCTGTGATCCAAACAAGCGAGCACTCTCTTCAATACGACTAATTTTTAAAGAAGATGCACATAAAAAAAAACATTGGTATATATAGTTTTATATTTATAATTAGAATACTTTTAATGAAGGAATGGAAAAGAATGAATTGAGTTCTCGCACACATCGTGCATGATGTAGTGGCGCAACTACTTTCGTCACATGATATTCCCTGATTAGAAGGATTTTCATTTGCTTTTGAAAGCTATTAATGTTGCTGCTTTCCTGACTAGATCAGGGAGTTTGTTTCACAAGCCAGGAATAGTGAGAGAGAAGATTTCTGCTAAGAGATTTTCTGCCTTCATGGAACGGAACCACAAGAGGCTGTTCCTTCTCTGAGTGCAGGGTTCTGGAGGGCATGTAGGAGTGTCTGAGCTTGCGAAAGTTAACAGGGGCTAATTCGGAGATGGTTTTGTAAGCCGGCATTAAATACATACATATCACACACACACACACGCACGCACGCACACAGAGAGAGAGAGAGAGAGAAAGATAACAAAAAAGTGCAACACTCCTCACAAACAGTACCCAAACTAACACGCTGAAGTTCACGGCTGTCTGTCTACATGTGGTGTGTGGGTTAAATAAATCAGCATTTTCTCTCAACAGGATCTAGATCTCCAAGAATAGCTATATTGATTGTAGACCCAATGTAGTAAGTTTCAGGAGAACATGACCACAGGTGGTGAGTGGGGTGAAAATTGCCCACCTTGGCTATAAGCAGCTGTTACATCTTTTTTTTTGCCCCAAAACCATCAAAACTTTTGACACAGACGGCTAAAAGCAGTTGTTTTTTAAGTCCCATGTGATGATACCGAGAATGCTGTGACATTCCTGCCATGTTCAAGCGTTGTTCCCTGAAACATGCCTTAAAAATAAAGGATTGCTCAAACATGCGTGAACAAATCTGAATACTACATTCAGATTTGTTCACGCATGTTTGAGCAATCCTTTATTGCTTTTTTTTGTTAATTGAAAACAGGTTGTTTTCCTTAACACCGCTCTTGTTCCTTTGTTCCTTATCCCCAACCAAGCCCCACCCACTTGCCAATAATATTAATTGCTAGTACAGTCCCTCTCTGACGAGCGGTAAATGCAGTTTAACCCAGAAGTGTGAGAGCAGCAGACTGGCACTGGATAAACAATTTTTGTTGGGCCAAAACTGTGAGGTAATTCAAAGATATTGTTTTTGAAAAATATTGCATTTTAAACATTATTAACTGTGCAGCTCTGTATAGAGGACTCAAATATTGATTCTAAGTGCTATAATGAGGGCATAACATGGGACCTTTAAAGGTTTGCGAAGTTCCGATGCATTGTGCTCACTCTCAATGCGGATGTGCTCAGGTGCAGAGTTCACGGACTGAATGATGCAATGATGCTTTGACTGTAAATGTTATTCATGTCAATAAAAGATATGTTACACGAAAAAGAAAGATCAAGCGCTCCAGGCTACTAACCACTGTCTCCTACAGATTCATACCCATTCTGTGTTTGTATAAAGGTATGAGTTACTATGGAATTTATTCTATTTTGTTTGTACAGAAACAATATAACTGATTTGGACGTATTCATTTCACACTCCCAGACACACTGTATTAAGGAACCCATCACCTTATTGCATTTGAAGCAGAGATCTGGTATATTTGGGTTAAACTTATTCAATTTGGCCGGCATTATGCAAGTTTGCAAAAGTGCTCCATTTATATTGGAGCAATTTTAATCTTGAGTTCAAAGTTTGTTGTTGTGTCAAAGCATATAGTCCTCCAGTCCTCCTCTGTAATCTCCTGGTTCAAATCTTCACTCCACGGCAGTTTTTTCATCTTATGTTTTCCTCTTATAGAAGTTTAAATTTGTGATATCGCTCCTGCTAATGCTCATCTTGTCCATAGCAAACGTTAGTAGTCAAAGCTTCAAATGACAGCAATAAATTGTCTTCATATAAATTACCTATATTATGTATGCCTTTCTCGTACCAATGCTTAAATACCCAAGTCTTTAGTAGTTGCCTTAAGCAGTGTATTGCCCAAAACTCCTCGGTAGATCCTCTAGAATTTTGTGCACTTCATACAATACCCTAACCGTATTTTGGACACATGGGTTGTCTGTTTTCTTCCAAATCCCCTTACAACTATCGGAATACAGATTTTCGTCAAGGGTAAGACTTAACCCCTCATCTCCCACCCATGATATTCCTGTATCCCTGCTAAACTAATATGTAGCTTCCCTCATTTGAGCAGCCCAAATATACCATAGAAAGTTTGGTAGTTGAAGCCCCCTTCTATCATATGGTAGAATTAATAATGATAATCTCAATCTAGGTTTCTTGTTTTGCCAGATGAAGTTAACTAATAATTTTTGAAGTTTTCCAAAAAATGCTGGTGTTGGTGGAAGAGGGAGTGATTGGAATAAATATAAGAATCTTGGTAAAATATTTGTTTTTATTACATTTATCCACCCCAGCAATGAGAGGGAGAGTGATCCATCTATTTGTTTCCTCTGATATCTTTAGTAGTGAAGGCTCATAGTTGGCCAGGCTGATGTCTTTTATCTTGGGTGTAATTTGTACCCATTGTAATTTGGATGTATTTGTACCCATTCTGTGTTTGTATAAAGGTATGAGTTACTGTAGAATTTATTTTATTTTGTTTGTGCAAAATTTGGACTTTTAAATCCAGAGAAATGTCCAAAGTAACTTATAATTTCCAAAAGGGCTGGTATCTATTCATCAGTCTCAGACAGGAATACAATTGCATCATCGGCATACAGTGAAATCCTATGTTCTAAGCCACCTGTATATAGGCCATGTGTTCCTGGATAAAGGAATATTTAATTACCAATTCGGTGCTGATTTCACCATTAAACATTGTGCCAATGAAACACAAATAAGAGATTTCTGCTAAACAAAAACATGCGACCTCGTTCCTTTACAGAAAAATGCATATTGTTGTCAAAGCCTGGAAGTCTGACAAATCATGGGACATGTGCGGAGTGAATCAAAATATAGCATCCTGTGAACTTAATGTGAACTGTTAAGCTGAAATCAATAAAGACAAGGAAACATCATAAAGAAACTATATTTATCAAATATTTCTATATCTTTATGAGTATAATTAATTGTGCACCATTGAAATACTTCCATGTAACGTGATTATTCTACTTCCTGCTATGCTGCTGTTCGGACGTACTCTGCTTGTGCTCCTCACGCACACTATCAGCTTTTATATTCTCTCACTTTTTTCGGTTTTTAAATGTCTAAACTATTTAGACAACGCTATTTCTCTAATGCTCTGAAGGCAAAACCTAGAAAAGTTTGGATAAACAGAAATGGGATTCTATCAACAGCTCGCATTCCTCGGGAAGTCAAACAGACTGATTCAGTTGGAGACACAGATGAGTGAAAAATGCCTCTGATCCATGCTGTGAAAAACATTGCGAACACAGCATATCTCTTCTTCAATCTCTTCTTCAACGAACTGAAGTTTTGGAGACATGGCTACAAGCGCTTCGTTCTCAAAGGACAGACGATTTTAAAGAACCGGACCTGAACAAGAACCGGTATCAGCATGTTAATCAGAACCCAGATTAGCGAGGAGAAAGTCCTGATCGGGCTGAAAACTGGCAATTTCAGAGAAATAGTCGTAAAGGCTCTCTGTTTGGACTGGGCTCATCTACACCAAATCATCAGGAAATACAGCTGCGAAACACATTTTAAACTGTAATGACTATGGATACAGATCAATCTCAGCCTGTCAGTCAACAGTCAAAGCACAAACACATTTCAGAAAGCACGATAAGAGATATTCTGACCAAGCACAAGACAAAACAACATTCATGTGGGGAAAAATGATGTAAAGAAAGAGCAATCAGAGCTACTTAAGAAGGACTTTGTGGAACTATTAGACACACTTAAAAGTCTCAAAATACAGTGTTTCATAAGTTGTCCGCTTCCAGCAAATGGGACAAATATGTTTTCTCGGTTGCTTGGGCTCAACATATGGCTAGAAAACGCCACTTTATCAAGAGGTTTCCAGTATATTGATAATTTTAATGTGTTCTGGAATCAGCCTGACTATCACATCAAATGGGAGGCAGCCAGAACAAATCTGGAGCATCTCCGCTATCAGTCTGAAAGGCCTAGATCACCCACTCTGCAGACGTCACCACCGAATGAGGATTATCTGACCTCCGCTAGACATGATGAGGATCAACATTTGGATAACATGCAAAGCCACCAGGACATCTCAGGGCCCATGCCACCACCGAATGAGGATAGCCAAACAATCTCAAAGACTACACCACCACCGAATGAGGACAAGGACAACCCCCTGGCCAACAATCGGGGTTAACAGAACAACTCCCTGGAAAACACGTCAACAATAGCCACATCTACAGGATTCCTCCATCTCAGTTTCCCAACGCAGCTTGAAAAACTTTTAATTCAGAATTAATCTCAGCTAGGCAAGAGTATTTCTCAAACTTGATAAATAACAACCTCAACAATACACAAACTCTCTTTGCAACAGTAGAGAGGTTAACCAACCCAACAAACCAGACTCCAAATGAGCTTTTGTCTGAGGATAAATGCAATGAACTTGCTTAATTTTTCATAAATAAAATCATTAACATCAGAAAAGGCATTAGTGCTTCCCCCTGCAGGGCTGGGGATAGACATCCTCAGCCTTTTCTCTCAATGTGCACCTTTAATCTAATCGATAGCAAAACATTAATAGAGACGGTTCAGAGCCTCAGATCAACATGCACTCTACCAACAGTATTTTTTTTAAAATAGTTCTTAAGAGTCTAGAAAAGGACCTCTTATAATATAGTCAATGACATCCAGTTAAACACCGATTCAGGAAAAGTGACTGTCCTGGTTCTACTCGATCTGAGCGCTGGGTTCGACACAGTTGACCACAAAATCCTTCCCGATAGACTTGAAAAAGTTGGTCGTTCAGGAACTGTGATAAAATGGTTCAGATCATACTTAGAAGGAAGAGGCTTCTCTGTAAATATAGGTGATTACATGTCGAAGTGGGCTGCTGTGTCGTGTGGAGTCCCTCAAGTTTCAATCCTTGCTCTTTTACTATTTAACCTGTACATGCTTCCACTGGACCAAATTGTGAGAAGGAACCAAATATCATACCATAGTTATGCAGATGATAAACAAATTTATCTAGCTATCTCCCCAAATGACTACAACCCCATAAACTCTCTTTGCCAATGTCTTGAGGAGATTAAAAACTGGATGGAAAACAACTTTCTTCAATTAAACAAGGACAAAACTGAAATCATTGCATTCGGAAGCAAAAGCAAGGTTGTTAAGGTTAACACGTATCTCAATGCCATTTACATTTACATTTACGCATTTGGCAGACGCTTTTCTCCAAAGCGACTAACATTAGGGGAGAGACAATATGCAATTTGTTACAATGCCAAGGGTCTAACAACTACAAATCAGGTCAGGAATCTTGGAGTGATTCTGGACTCTGATCTTAGTCTAAATAGCCACGCCAAAGCAATGACGAAATCCGCTTATTGCCAACTTAGAAACATTGCAAGACTCAGATGCTTTGCTTCCAAACAAGATTTAGAGAAACTGATTCATGCTTTCATCTCCAGCAGGCTGGACTACTGTAACAGCCTTTTCACCGGTCTTTCCAAAAAGACCATTAAACAGCTTCAGCTCGTTCAGAATGCAGCGGCTCGAAATCTAACCAAAACTAGATAGTCAGAACATATTTCTCCAGTTCTTAAGTCACTACACTGGCTGCCGCTCTCCTTCAGAATAGATTTTAAAGTTCTGCTGCTCGTATATAAGTCCAAACATAACTTAGCACCCAAATACCTAACAGACATGCTCAGTGAAGGTGAATCAAGGGTGCCAACATTTTAGTCACGTTTAAATCCAGTCTAAAAACTCACCTGTTTAGTTGCGCTTTTGTCGACTTAGCACCAACGTCCGAACAACTATTTAACCTCTGCACTTCACATCTTAATCTTTGTATTAATCAATGTTTTTAATTTTCAGTTTTAAATATGACCTTTTTATGCTTGATTTTATTAAATGTACTTTCTTTTTACTCTTTATTTCCAATGTAAAGAACTTTGAATTACCCTGTGTACGAAATGTGCTATACAAATAAACGTGCCTTGCCTCTTACAGAAGTTAGGTAGATTAAACTTGAATAGATGAAACAACATTTCTTTTTTTTCTGTAACAAAAAAGTTTGTTAGTAAATAAGCTGTTTGTCTCACAAATACAGATCTACTTCGGCTATACTTTGATTCTCACTGGATGGGAATCAGGAAGGATTTAAGGTTGTGAATCTAAACCAAGCTAAATCATTACAGGTGATTTCTCTTTGAATCGCTACTAAAACTCCCTTCCAGGATTATTATAATATGTAGGGATCGACATTCCCTCAAATGTATTCTTTCATGCGATCTACCAGCAATAGCCCACGGCTCTATTGCTAATACAAAAAGCAATGGTGAAACTAGGGACACTTGTCTAATACCTCTTTCGAGTTTGAACATGGGAGATATAATATTGTTAGTTAGAACCCCTGCCGTTGCTTCTAACAGAAAAAATTTCATCCATTTGATAAAACCTTTACCAAATCCAAATCTATGTAATATCTCAATTAAATATGCCCATTCCAGCCTGTCAAATGCTTTCTCTGCATCTAGAGATTTTTTAGCCCCTTCACTCAGCGTAGAATAGATTAAGTACTCGTTTAACATTATAAAACCCCTAAAATCAGTTTTAGTCTAAACCTATTAACTGTGGGAGAACTCTTTTCCAATCTTAAAGCAAAAGCTTTTGCAACAATTTTAGCATCTGTGTTAAGAAGAGATATAGGTCTGCAAGACCTACATTCTGTTGTCACCTTTCCAGGTTTCAATTTTCAATGTCATAAATGTTATGAAGGCTTCTTTCATGGATGGGGTAAGCATCCTTACTTAAATGTTTCTTTATTTTTTTTACCTGTCCTGTCCTACTTCAAAGCAGCTCCACGAGAAGGGATGTGTTGGAGAGACAGAATGCATTAAAAGTGGGAATGGTGTCCTGGAGTGTCACCGTCGTTTGGCGGATGATGTCCAGGCACCACCCCCGCCCTACATATCTAATGTGTATTTAAAATGAGGGTAGCCTTCTCCGTCGCAGATTGTGGGAGGTGCCAGAGATCTGCAGCCTCCCCCCACCAAGATTTGGATAGAGAGACTAGCCCTCCAGGCCTAAATGTAGTGTGTCTTTGCAAGTGTTGTAAGGGACCCAGGGGTTGCCCAGCCTACTGTCCATCCGGGAGGAAGGCCCACCCGGTGCCCTGGAGATGTTCTGTGTCCAATGTGATTAAAACTGACAGCCCATGTCTAAGGGACGGAGGGCGGGATCGCCGATAGGCCACCCCGCCTGCCTGATCCTCCATGGAAACAAGGACCCTCATGATCGTATTTGTTTGAGTGAAGAGAGTGTGTGTACTGGGAGCTGGTGTGTGGGATCAGCCAAATGGCCACACCATCCATCCCCCCCAGGGACAGCACTGCCCCCCACTGCAGGGGCCATGGGAGACCTGTCAAGGATAATGGGGGCAGCCGGGAGACATAATTCTAGTCATAAATTGTTTTAATCTAGAAAGTTTGACCATCCCTCTCACATTCCATGATGTAAACCTCAAACTACCTGAAGACATTAGATATTAGCAACATATTCTGTGACGCATAAACTTATCTTCCCAAAAAATCTTAACATTATGTGTACCCGTTTTTAGTACCATATTTGAACCGAAAACAAAATAAAATCTTTTAACTATGGAACCAGATGCCATCCCCTATGATAAAGTCTCACAGAATGTATCACATATTCTAACCTCCTCATTCTTAATATTTGCAAATATCTTACAAAAAATTTAGCCCTTTCAAATTCTTTAACACAATAAATTACATGTAACCTTTCTCAACGAACCTGCTTGATGTTCATTTTCACATCAATGCTTTTACTCTGTGCTAGTCACATTTGTGTCCTGTAAGAATTCCAAAACCTCCTTGGGATCAGTGAATTCCAGTGAGCGGCCATTAACAGTTATTCGCAGCTTTGCAGGATACATCATTCCATATTTGATGTTAAGACTCCTAAGCTTTTGATTGGCTTCGTCAAAGCTGCCAAGTCGGGAAAGAATATGATTTTCGTGCCTTCATGCATCAACTTTCCTTTGTCTAGCACCTTTTCATTGTTTCGGAAGTTCAAGAACTTACAAACCATACCCGAGGGACAGATCTCTTCTCAATTCGCTCACTGTAGTTCGGGATGCGATGGGCTCTCTCGATCACTGGAGGGGAGGTGAAAGCCACAGGACCCAATACTTCAGGAAGCCATTTTTTTCAAATATTGTTCAGCAGTCGGTAGTTCTAGCTTTTCCGGGAGACCTACTATTCTTATTATTATTACTATTTTTATTCTATTATTTCTATTCTTATTTCACCTCCGAGATCTGTTCTCCTGGTCATAAACTTTGCGAAGGAGAAATTCAAGGTGCGTAGAAGGTTTTTCAAGCTTTGCTTTTTCTGTTGTAAGGGAGTCCTCGACTGTGGAGATGCGCTCTTCCACCATATCCATCCACTGAGAAAAGTTCCTGACCTCCATGGTGACTTCTCGAATTGCTTGCATGACCCCATCTAGTTTTGCGGTGAAGTCACTTCTAATTTTTTAAAACTTTTGGATCACTTCATGTCCCTGTGTGTTCTTGCTTTCATGCTTCTCTCCCTTCGGAGTTTCTTTCATCTTCGCTCCCACCGTTCGAACATTACTAGTCATGTTAACTGTAGCTTCAATTGGTGACAAAGCATCATCTTTAGGCCTTGTTTTCACTACTTTTGGCAGCATTTCAAACCCCAAAAGCATCTCAACTGTTAAAATTACACTAGATTATCAATTGTTTGCAAATATCGTTAATATTCAGGATATTGAAGTAAATGGCACTAAGTGCTGTCCAACAAGCATGCGTCTAACTCTGAGTCATAACCTTGGAAGTGCCCTTTTTAGGGGGAAGTTTTTTTATTTTTATTAATCAATGCTATTTTTTACCCAGTCAGTTTGTTTAAAAAGCATTAAAAAGCATGTCTCTAATAACCATTCAAACTGTCAGTCAAACTTCATAACGCCGCTCCCTCAAGCGCCTTGGTTCAGCACATCATTCAGTCAGAGAGAAGCAGATGAGCGTCATGTTGTCACGGTAAAATATCTTGATGTTTATTTCATAAAGACAAACTTTTATTTAATCACTGCTAGTATGTCTATAAAGGGTGAAATAAAGAATCATTACACTGCTGTGGATGTTGACGTTATCTCGTTGTTTTAATGATGGACAGATTTGCACACATTCGCTGGTCAAAAACTCAGGTGTAACTGCATTTGAGTTTGACACTAAGCAACCGAGTATTCCTTAGTCACGGTGGCGTAGTGGGTAGCACGGTCGTCTCACAGCAAGAAGGTCGCTGGTTCGAGCCTCGGCTGGGTCGGTTGGCATTTCTGTGTGGAGTTTGCATGTTCTCCCTGTGATCGCGTGGGTTTTCTCTGGGTGCTCCGGTTTCCCCACAAGTCCAAAGACATGCAGTATAAGTGAATTGAGTAAGAACGATTGTCCATAGTGTTATAGTGTGAATGAGTGTTCGGAATGTTTCCAGTGATGGGTTGCGGCTGGAAGGGCATCCGTCGCATAAAATATATGCCAGAGTGTTGGCGGTTCATTCCGCTGTGGCGACCCCAAAAAGGGAAGAAAGCCAACATGAAAATGGATGGATTTCTATTTTTAGTACAGGGCTATCTGCCGAATGTGCTGATCCATGCATTTACATGTCATCATATCTTTTAAAAAGGCAGCAACCTAACTTTGTCTCACCCTTGTTGAATATCATGTGTTAATTCTGGTTTGGTTTTGTTAAATGTGCTAAAATATTCATATACAAGACATACACATACTTCTTGAATATCAGAATTCCTTAATTGTCGCTTTAAGTTGTCCCCAGTATCAGTTCAACTATGTGGATAAAAATAAGTCATAAATTAAATATTTTAGCAGTACTGAGAGTTCACCCAATCACATGTTCAATCTAAATTAGTTAGAAAAATGTTTTAATTATAAATAGATTATTATTAATAAATATGGGTATATTGCACCTTTATAAATGTGTTGCACATTCGAGGTAGTGCTGGTGGTAGATCAGTCTTAATTTGAATTTAAAATGATGAGATGTTTACAATGGGGACCTCATAAACATCTTCAAACACATGGTTCACAGAAGAGTGTTATTAGTTTTAAAGTAACTAGTTTTAAAGCGACCCTCTATATGAAAATATGATCTGTATAAAAGTTATTAAAAACTAATTAAATAAAAGATTAGTATTGGGCATTCATTCAGTATTGGTGAAGGGTTTGATAGAGGGTTTTCTTCAAGGAGGGTGCCCTTTTTTCAGTTTCGGCCAGTGCACGCCGCTGTAAAGTAGTAATGTTTAGATTTGACGAAGCGATAAGACTACCTAGATGCAAGAGCAGTGATGAAAAAGGTGCTGCGGTGGCCTTTTTCACTGGTCATCCTCAGTACTAACTTTAAACTTAAACTAACTAAAGATCCTCACCCTTTTCTGCCCTGGAAAACGATCCAATCTGCCAGGTAGGACAGGTGACGATAGGTGAGTCGCCGGATTCTCCAGAGCACTTCATTCTGGATGGTGGATAACATTGGACTATCAGAATGCATGCCCAGCATGGTGAGAGCACGCAATAGTCCAACCAGCGTTCCATTCCACACTGAGGATAACTGTGTGAGAAGAGCAAAATTTAAAACCTTTTACTGCCGTATGCACCTAGCCATTTCAGTGAAATTGACGATGACCTTCTGGTTTGCAGTGTTCAGCATGCTTTTGCAGCGTGGATCCTGGAGAATACCAATCCTGCCATTCCCCTTGGCTTGTAAGTTGATCATTATCAGGCACCTTGCAGCCTCACTGGACGATCCGCCATGTTCTTCCCATAACTGAAGCACCTCCTCTGGTGTGGATGCATTTTCAACTAGTTTGATCAGTTTTGTTTGTTCATAAGGAATTGTTTCGTCTTCTGTCTTTGTCCGTTCACTGCCCTGACAGTAATACTTAAGGCAAGGTCGGATCCAAGACTGGGGAATAAGCACTGGATCTGTTTGTAGAACTATTGAGGTTTGTAGGCGGGCGGCAGCAGTCTGAAGGCAGCGAGGCAACAAGCGTGCCCATCTACAGAGTAGCCTGGAGGTCATTTTAGGAAGGAACTTCCAGAATTTGGTAACTGATCAAAGTAGTTGCTCCAGCATCTTGACCTGTTCGCAGTTTAAAATAAGAGTGAACATCTCAAAGAACTCTATAGAACATAAAAAAAATTCATTCAAGTAATTAAATCTCTACTAATTGTCCAGGGGGATATTCCAGAAACCCAGGTTATGTGGCATAATCTGATATGTTTGAGGGTAGGTTTGTGGATAACCCCAGATTTCAGTTCCAAAAACAAAGGTATATTTCAGGTTAGTTAAGTAACAGCAACATACTCTCTGAACATAATCTGCTTCTGTGCAGTGTATGTTAGAGGGTAAGTTTGTTTCAGTGGTGTCATTGATCATGCTGTGTCCTTTTATAGATGTTCCTGTTGAATACTTTAGTGTTAATTTAATAATATGCTTAAGTTAAAGTACATTTATTTGTTAATTAATTTAATGAACCTTTCGAAATTGGGCATTCCAAATACAACAAACTTTGAATCTGTGGTTAAAATATAGCATTGAAAAAGGTCTTACAGTTACAACTTATAATTTCCAGGGTACAACCCTCTGCTTAAAGAAGAATTCCACCAATTTGCAAGTTTGAACTTTTCTACAAATAATGTGAAAAAAAGCATTTTACAGATATTCATATGGCTCACATGGTCACTTTTTAGCATCACTTTACATTTTAGGTTTCCCAAATGGTATTTGCTGCATTGATGGTACCCACATTCCTATTAACGCTTCTGTCAGTGAGGAGGATTATTTGAACAGGAAATATATAATTTGCATCAACATGCAAGTTACACGTTTATTGCTCTAAGAATTCAGTTGGTAATTCAATGATACGATTCAATAAATTACTTGGGTCTTTTAAATGGGGTGTGCTTGAAAACGCTGCAAACAAACGAACTGGCAAGCAATTGCATCAACGCGTGTTTGCGGTCAGGGCAAAATACCATTGTATTCAGGCCTCAAACGTAAAATTTGACATGTTAGGGATCACGTTCACATGTAGAACTGCGCTCAAACCACGTGGAAACGTAGCGGGCATATGTAGCAAAAGTGATGTGTTTATTGCATTGCGTGTCACAAACATATGTGATCTTAAAAATGAGACAAACGAACATGCAGCTGAATGTTTGATTATTACCTTGGATTGAGAAAGCGAACATACAGTTCTGTTTTCAAACCTCTTTTTGCAACTGTTCTGACAGTATTTCAAACTTCTCTTTGCTTTTCATCTTCTTTTGCTATATTCGCATATTTATTAATTATTAATTCATAAACATACGTTTTAATTAATAAGTAGTCTTCTGCTTCTAATTTACAAGTTTATTTAGTTAGAATAATTTAATCAAAACAACATACAAATTAATCATTCATTACATTACAGAAATGCTTTGTTTAAATGTAGTTATTTTAACTTTGAATTCAATTTTGGTGTATTTTAATATCTTTAATTTATAAAAAGTTGGCATTTGCTTTCCAACTGGTTGCCATTCATCACTTTTGATGAATTTTGCAGTTTTAAAAAAACTAATCAAAATAAAAACAAATCAAATCTAACCATTAAGCCTCATGCACAGACGTTAATTCACAGACGTTAATTCATATGCCAACATTCATTAAAATAATGTTGGCATATTCTGATAGAAAAAAACAATGCAAATGGCCCTCCTGCATACTCTACGTTAAATCCAGAAAATAATTCAGATTCTCCTTCTGTTAGATCAAAAGGTAAAAAGCTAGTGTAGGGGTGGCTAACAATAGAATTGGGGATGATGTAGAAGGTCGAATTGGTTCTTTAATAAATAGTTTTACACCATCAGCCACTGGTTGAAGTAATCCTCGCGGTCCTACTAAGTTAGGGCCTTTTCGGAGTTGTATATATCCTAGAACTTTTCATTTGTAGGACTGGGACAGCGTAGGCTAGTGGGTTAATTAGTTGATTAGTTAAAAACTATGAAGCATTAACTGAAGCCTTGGCCGGATCATGTTTGGTCAGAATCATATACAGAGCATTCTATAAGCAGATGTTGTTTCCTCATGGAATCATATACAGGGCCATCTATAAGCAGATGTTGTTTCCTCGTGGAATCATATGCAGGGTATTCTGTGCCTTAGAAGAATTTTTCTTAGTTCTAGGGTTTTCCTAGTCCACTAGGAGGATATTTTGTTCTCCTTGGTCGCCCCAACCGAAGGCAAGTCTCTAGTTCTTATTGAGTTCTTGTACTTATTTGTACTTGTTTGACATAATTAGAGGCTTTGCCTAAAGCTCCATAGGGTCTTCTCGTCTTGTATAATTATGCCCGCTTCTGCACGGGTGGATCAATTTCACTGGATTGTCAAGCCAAAAGGGGGACAGTATCAATATGTTGAATAAAGACAGTTATGTTATGCACCTGAATTACAAGTGTGTGAGTCTTATGTTATGTCTAACAAGAATTAATTTAAATTTTGACATGCAGGTAAGCAATATTACCACCTTATTCAACGGTTGTATTTGCACTCTGGGATGCAATTTGAAAGGAAACCAGAAAAAATTCACCCCTTGCATATAAAAGAACGCCCGGCATGTGGGGTCAAAAATCGAATGTTTAACACATCTGACTAATCAGATGCCGCTTACGACACACGAGAGGGGGAAGTTAAAGCCATGAACCTGAGATTTGAATCAGATACCAGGAATAGTTCACTAGGGGCAACCCTCCTGTTTATGTCCCTGATTCTATCATTCGCCGTATGTCTTTATATACACTGGTTGGTGGTCTCTCTCCTATATGCGAGATGATACCATAAGTAATACTTGCTTTTTATTTAAATTAAATGTTTAACTGATATTTCAATTATGTCTATATTACATGCACTGCCAATACTCAGTAATTATTAGGTGAGTCTTAAGTAGGTGATATATAGATTCTAGTACTTGCTTTATGGTTAAAATAATGCTATGGTGATAATACATAGTATATGTAAATTCATACATAATACTGTCTGGTCTTCGGATTACAAAACCGATGCTTTATAGCTAAGCTACTAGGGCAGTTTTCTCATTTGAGTGTTTTTGTCAGAGACAAACACCATGACTCCCCAGGTCCGCCTTGATTACCCTTCCAGCTGAGGAACATAAACACCAGTATATAATCAGACTGTTGCTCATCAATCTTTGCGAAGTCTTGTTTGTCTCTCTACTGCAATCCTGAGCGTTTACCCTGTTTATAAGCCTGCCTGTTGTGACCCTGCCTGTTTACCGTTTACGATCCTAGCCGCCTGCCCGTTGTACTACTCTCGCTGATCTCTGTTACTGCCTGTTTGCTGCCTGCCCTGACTACCCGCCTGTTATTTGACTACGTTTATAATAAAAGCCTGCACATGGATCCCAACACGAGAGATGATTCATTACAGAAGACTTCGCCACTCCAGCGGCTTTCTCGCAACTGTCCTCAGCGCTGTCTACACAGGCGAATCAACTCGCTGCGCACCAACATCAGCTGAATTGCCTGACATCCCTCACCGAGGAATTGGTAAAAGCGCTTCAGAATTTGCATGTCCCTTCCCCAGCAGCAGCCGGGACGTCAACAAGCACTCACGCAGCTTCCGCCGCCATGGATGTGCCTCGGAGGAACGACACTGTCGCCTGGCTCAACGTCTCTGCCTGTACTGCGGCGAGCCAGGTCTTCTACGAACTTCCTGTCCCTCTCGACCAAATCCAAGCCTTCTGGATAGGGTGAGCTTCTCTGTCCAGTCTTTAAACCCTGATATGTGTGTCTCCCTACGTATCACCATAAAAGTAATGAACAGAGAAATAAGAACCAGAGCACTGTTAGATTCAGGAGCCGCTGGGAACTTCATGTCGAATGAGTTCGCACGCCGACACCAGATACCCCTAACTTTCTGCTCTTCTCCTTTAACAGTGGAGGCGATAGACGGACGCCCCCTCGGTTCGGGAAAGATCAATGATCAAAACCCTTACCCAGGAGCTGGAGATGCACACCGGCATGCTCCACCGTGAAAAAATCCATTTTTATGTTCTCCCCACACACCGGACTCCAATTATCTTAGGGCTACCCTGGTTGCGGAGACACAATCCACACATTTCATGGAGAACGGGACAGATCACCAGATGGAACGAATTATGCTTTCATGGCTGCATCGCTCCCGTTTCACCCCTGCAGATCCAATCTGTCGCTGTCTCGGCAGAGAGTAACCCCAGTCTCCCACCTGAATACGCCGATCTGTCTCTGGCCTTCAGCAAGACCAGGGCCACGAAGCTGCCTCCTCATCGCAGTTGCGACTGTGTTATTGACCTCCGACCAGGAACAACGCCTCCCAAGGGACGGATCTACTTATTATCTAAACCCGAAACAGAGGCCATGGAGAAATACATCACTGAGGAACTAAGGAAGGGGTTCATACGACCTTCAACCTCGCCCCCATCAGCAGGATTTTTCTTCGTTCAGAAGAAGGATGGAGAACTTCGTCCATGTATCGATTATCGAGGTCTCAACGAGATCACCATTCACTTTCGCTACCCACAACCCCTCGTACCTGCAGCTCTGGAACAACTCAGAACAGCCAAGTACTACACCAAGCTGGATCTCCGAACCGCCTACAACCTCATCCGCATCCGGAGAGAGGACGAATCGAAGACCGGGTTCTCAAGCAGCAATGGACACTACGAATACCGGGTTATGCCTTTCAGTCTGGCTAACAGTCCAACCGTATTCCAATCTTTTGACAATGACATCTTCAGAGATCTCCTGAACTGCTCCGTCATTGTGTACATAGATGATATTCTCATATATTCCGACACCCTAGAGGAGCACGTCCACCACGTGCGAACCGTGCTCAAACGCCTCATCGAACACCAACTATACGCCAAAGCAGAGAAATGTGAATTCCACCAGACCTCGACGTTGTTCCTGGGATACATTATCAGCCAGGAGGGAGTAGCCATGGATGAGCGAGAGGTGAACGCGATCCTCAGATGGCCTCAACCCTCGACCCTGAAGGAACTCCAACGTTTTCTCGGTTTCACAAACTTCTACAGACGCTTCATCAGAAACTTTAGCACAGTCGCACATCCCCTAACATCCATGTTGAAGAGGGGGACCCACCGGCTCCGATGGTCTAGCCCTGCCACATAGGCATTCCAACAAATAAAGCAACGGTTCAGCATGGCCCCCATCCTACATCACCCCGACCCTGACCACCCTTTTATCATCAAAGTAGATGCCTCAAATACAGGAGTTGGTGCTGTTCTCTCACAGAGACAAGGGTCACCGCCCAAACTATTTCCCTGCGCTTACTATTCTAGGAAGTTAAATTCAGCGGAGAGAAATTATGATGTGGGCAATAGAGAGTTACTGGCCATGAAATCAGCTCTCGAGGAGTGGCGTCACTGGCTAGAGGGAGCCACTCACCCCTTCACAGTCCTGACGGACCACAAGAACCTTGAGTACCTCAAAACAGCCAAGAGACTCAATCCCAGGCAAGCCCGCTGGTCACTGTTCTTCAGTCGCTTTAAATTCACTGTAACCTATCGTCCTGGATCTAAGAACACCAAGGCAGATGCCCTGTCGAGACAATTTGAGGATGACCAAACCCCGCAAAACCTTGAGTACATCCTACCTCCCACTCTCACGGTTGCACCCATCCAGTGGGACATAACCACTGAGGTTGAGCAGGCCAACGCACAGTCCGAGATCCCAGCAGAATGCCCAGACAGCAAGATATTTGTCCCCGAAGCCCTGCGAACCCGGATCATAGAACAAGTTCACTCCCTGCCTAGCTCCGGACACCCCGGCATAAACGCCTTTATACAACTGCTGCAGAACCGGTTCTGGTGGCCTTCACTGTCTAGAGACACAGTCACCTTTGTCCAACAGTGTCAGACATGCAGCACTCAATAACCATCACTTACAACCCCTTCCCATACCACAACGCCCTTGGTCACACATCGCCATCGACTTCATCACCAATCTGCCCAGCTCCAACAACCACATCACCATCCTTACGGTCATCGACAGATTCTCCAAGGCTTGTTGGCTAATACCACTACCCAAACTACCCACGGCCCTACAAACAGCCAAACATCTTTGCAACCTGGTATTCCGATTCTACGGCCTACCCGAGGACATCGTGTCGGACAGAGGCCCTCAATTTGCGTCCAGAGTCTGGGCAGCATTCTTCAAGATGCTTGGTGTCAATATCAGCCTGACCTCCGGATACCACCCCCAAGCCAATGACCAAACCGAGAGGCTCAATCAAGAGATAACCCGTTTCCTTCGCTCCTACTGCAGCAAACAACAGAACGACTGGAGTCTCTACCTGATGTGGGCCGAATACGCGCAGAATTCCATCAGAAAACCCTCCACAGGCCTCACTCCTTTTTAATGTATCCTGGGTTTCCAACATCCCTTCTTCACCTGGTCAGGAGAACCCTCGAACGTCCCAGCAGTCGATGATTGGCTACGCAGGAGTGAGGAGACATGGAGCTTGGCCCACACCCAACTACATCGTACCAGCCATCGACAGAACCCAGAATACACCCCTGGACAATGGGTATGGCTGTCTACCAGAGACCTGGGTCTCCGACTACCCTGTAAGAAGCTCAGTCCCAGGTACATAGGTCCCTTCCAAATTGAAAGACAGATTACACCGGTATCATTTCGTCTAACTCTGCCGAACAACTACCGCATATCTCCCACCTTCCATGTTTCCCTGCTCAAGCCCACTGTTGGTCCCACCGAGGAGGGAGAGGAGGAGTCTTCTGACAGGGGCTCCCTGCCCATCCTAGTGGAAGGCGAGGAGGCGTACCAAGTAAGGGAACTGGGAGGGGTACGGTCCAGAGGAACACTCTTGGGTAATCGCAGAGGACATTCTCGACCCAAGCCTCACGGAGACCTTCCACCTCAACCACCCTAACAAACCGGCCCCTCGACCACGAGGGAGACCCCGTTGCCGTCCGCCTCCTCGCGTCAGGAGTCGCTCGCAGAGGGGGGCTCTGTCAAAGAGACAAACACCATGACTCCCTTCTCTGACCAACAGAGGGCAATTTCGTTCCGTTAATCACTATCCCGCTATCTACACCACACTACAATTCCCATACACCCCAGGTCTGCCTTGATTACCCTTCCAGCTGAGGAACATAAACACCAGTATATAATCAGACTGTTGCTCATCAATCTTTGCAAAGTCTTGTTTGTCTCTCTGCTGCAATTCTGAGTGTTTATCCTGTTTATAAACCTGCCTGTTGTGAGCCTGCCTGTTTACCGTTTACGATCCTAGCCGCCTGCCCGTTGTACTACTCTCACTGATCTCCGTTACTGCCTGTTTGCTGCCTGCCCTGACTACCCGCCTGTTATTTGACTACGTTTATAATAAAAGCCTGCACATGGATCCCAACCTGAGTGATGATTCATTACAGTTTTATTCTCTGTTATCCCAACTGCTGGGATAATAATTAGGAATAGGGCAAAATAGATAGCAGATGCGATTTGTCCAATTACCGTGAAAGGTTCTTCTACTGGTAGGCCTCCGATTCACGTGAGGTTAATTGTGTCCCCCACCAAAAATCAGAATAGAAAATTTAGTTGTAGGCCGAAATATTAATCCTCGTTGTTTAAATGATATTTATCCTCATGGTAGGACGTATCCTACGAATGCTGTTATTATAATTAAAAGTAAAAGTACAACACCCATTGTTCAGGTTTTAATGTAAAGATATGAGCCGTAGTAGAGTCCTCGTCCGATATGTGCGTACAAGCAGATAAAGAAAAAGGATGCTCCGTTGGCATGTATATTGCGGATAATTCAGCCATAGATAACGTCTCGGTGAATATGAAAAGCTGTTGATATGTCTGAGGAGTAGTGTATTGCTAGAAATAATCCTGTAAGAATCTGAGTTACTAAGCATAGTCCTAGTAGTGACCCAAAATTTCATCAGGCTGAGATATTTGCTGGTGTATAATTTTAATAATTGAGTGGGGTCGTTGTAGGCTTGCCATTAAATGTTTTTGTAGTTGAATTACAACGGTGGTTTTTCGAATCACAATTCTTGGTTGAAGTCCGAGCAGAAATTATGACTTATTACTTATTTTTATTAATGGTAGTAGCGGTAGTTGGAATAATTGGTGTTGCTTCTAATCCAACTCCTTATTTTGCTGCTTTTGGTTTAGTTGTTGTTGCTGGGGCTGGTTGTGGTATATTGCTTAGTTGTGATGGGCCCTTTTTATCGTTAGTTTTGTTTTTAATCTATTTAGGGGAGATGCTTGTAGTATTTGCGTACTCTGCAGCTCTTTCCGCGGAACCTTTTCCAGAGGCTTGGGGTGGTCGGTTCGTAGCTTGGCGTGTGTTTATTTATGGGGTAGTGGCTACACTTTTATGTGGTATTTTAGTAGGGGGTTGATATGAGGGTTCTTTAGTGGTTATAGATTTGCTTGAGAGCTTTTCTCTTTGCGGGGGGATATAGGAGGATTTGTAATGATGTTAGTAATTCTTTGTGTGTGGGTATTATTATTGACTTTATTCGTAGTGCTAGAGGTAACTCGTGGGCTAAGTTATGGAGTTCTTCGAGCTATTTAGTAATAGGTTTCTAGTAGAATTGCTTGGATGGTTAGTGAAATAAAAAATATAGTTAGGTATGATTTAATAGAGGCGTCACGGTGGTGCAGTGGGTAGCACGGTCGTCTCACAGCAAGAAGGTCGCTGGTTCTAGGCTAGGCTAGGGCAGGTGGCAATTCTGTGTGGAGTTTGCATGTTCTCCCCGTGATCGCATGGGTTTACTCCAGGTGCTCCGGTTTCCCCACAAGTCCAAAGACATGCGGTATACGTGAATTGAGTAAGAACGATTGCCCATAGTGTTAAAGTGTGAAATTGTGTGTGAATGTTTCCCAGCGATGGGTTGCGGCTGGAAATCCGCTGCGTAAAACATATACCAGAGTGCTTCGGTTCATTCCGCTGTGGCGACCCCGAAAGGGAAGATAGCCGACATGAAGATGAATGAATGAATGAATGAATGAATGATTTAATAGAGGCCAAGCGGTTTTCCTTTATAAACAAAATTATGGATAATAATTTCCCGCGCGGCCCTACCAGTTTGCTTCAAGATTTTTCCACTTGAGTTGAGATAAAGTCTCCCACCGTTCATTTTTGTAATGGTAGAATTCTGTGTATGATTGGGTAAAATGTTAGCAGATTTGAAAAATTGTATAGTGTGTTAAATGGTTTATTTTTTTCTGTCTTATTTAATAGGTTAGCGATATCAATTGCTACTAGGAAGGAAAAAATTGAAACTACTAAGGCGATAAGTTTTATATACGTAGGTATTGTTATTGTTGGTGTTTTTAGTGGTAATATTAAGTAGGAGATAATAAACCCTATAATAATACTTCCTCAGGCAAGTCGACGAATGGTATTTATTGGAGTGTGTGTTTCGTTAATTGGCTCATGTGTATTGTGTCGAGGGCTTTTAAAGCAGGTAAAATATGTTATTCGAATGCTGTAGACTGCAGTAAAAGATGTGGCTACTAGTGTTATAAGAAGGGCTCAGGTGTTTAAGTGTGAGGAAGTTACAGCTTCAATAATAGCGTCTTTTGAGTAAAATCCGGCTAAAAATGGGGTTCCCATAAGAGCCAGGTTCCCAAGAACTAAATAGTTTATTAGTATGGAGCTCAGTATGCCCACTATTTTTCAAATGTCTTGTTCATTATTTAAGCTGTGAATTACTGCTCCTGAGCACAAAAAAAGTATAGCTTTAAAAAAGGCGTGTGTGCAAATGTGAAAAAATGCTAGGTGTGGCTGGTTTAGTCCAGGGGTTGGCAACTCAAAATGTTGAAAGAGCCATATTGGACCAAAAAAAAAAAGCCTTGTATAAGCCTTATAATGAAGGCAACGCATGCTGTATGTATCTATATTAGCTATATTAGCCTACTATAAAAATTAAATTAAGTTGGCTACAAATACATAATGAGCCTTCATGATTAAATGTTTATTTTCTCTGCAGTGCATCCTGTAGAGAATGACGCACCACGTGACTACTCTGTTGTACGATGCCGCTTCAAGTTTAACTTCATTACAATATTAATGAATTATCTGTCATTTGTTTAATGAAATTAAAGAAATGCAATAAAGAAATCAGATGTTTGATGTCAATTCTATTTTGAGGATTCCAAAAAACATCAAAATGCAATGTGCATTACGTCCCTCTTATCTGGGCAATAAAACTGCAGACTTTTGAAATGATAAAGTAAATTAACTCAAATTAATACAGTTTAAGTTTGATTGGATAATATCTCTAAGTGTCATTCCAAATATATACTGACAAAAATAAGAAATCACTTTAAAAAACAGCCACTTTGTCACTAAATACGTGTATGCCTTCCTTGGAAATGTCTTTCCACATTACTCTTCTTGTTATTTGACAACTTCTCACTACAGAGCAAACATTCATGCAATCCTTCCGCATTGGCAATGAATGCAACATTGAATCCTCTGTTCTCCTCAGTAATTTTTCTCTTTTTCCCTTTGGGATCCATGGCCCATCACAGAGTCGCCGGTGTTCCATCAGTTTCCTCTACCCGTAATTTTTACCTGCTGCGTCATTGTGCGCATGTGCATAACATGAATTGCGTCATTTTTCATCTTATTGAGTGCTTGATCTGTCTCGCTGTCTACATTTTTATTGAAATCACACAAACAGCATTTTTAAACATGACCGTGAAATCGTGCTGTTTTGTCTGTCTGCTAAATCAAAACATCCCAGTTTAACCAAAATTACTAAAAAAACTAAATTATTTATCGTCATACATCGATATATGCAGCAGCTATGTGGAAGTAAATTTTGATGGGGTAGGGAAAACCAACAGACTAGTCCATCATTTTTTGCTGTGGCAGGAAAATATGATAGAACACCAGTTTGTTTACAACAGCCCCCTGCCTGGCATCCCACCCAGCTGATAGAAACGTGTGTTGAAGGCTATGACGCAAATCTTCGCTGACAGAAATGTTGAAGTTAAATATTTATTCTACACTCTTTTACAACTTTGGAAAACATTAAGAATCTTTATCCTCCTTTAGAAACCATATAATATATTTACCCCCCTCCGTTTTTCCGTTTTCAAACATTTTTGAAAAAGCTCCAGGGAGCCACTAGGGCAGCACAAAAAAGCCGCATGCGGCTCCAGAGCTGCGGTTTGCCGACCCCTGTTTTACACTGTGTGCAGAATTATTAGGCAAATTAGTATTTTGACCACATCATCCTCATTATGCATGTTGTCTTACTCCAAGCTGTATAGGCTCGAAACTCTACTACCAATTAAGCATATTAGATGATGTACATCTCTGTAATGAGAAGGGGTGTGGTCTAATGACATCAACAACCTATATCAGGTGAGCATTATTATTAGGCAACTTCCTTTCCTTTGGCAAAATGGGTCTAAACAAGGACTTGACAGGTTCCGAAAGTCAAAAATAGTGAGATATCTTGCATAGGGAAGCAGAACTCTTAACATTGCCAAGCTTCTGAAGCGTGATCATCAAACAACCAAGCGTTTCATTCAAAATAGTCGACAGGGGTACAGGAAGAAGCGTGTGGAAAAACCAAGGTGCAAAATCACTGCCCATGAACTGAGAAAAGTCAAGCATGCAGCTGCCAAGACGCCACTTGCCACCAGTTTTGCCATATTTCAGAGCTACAACATCACTGGAGTGCCCAAAAGCACAAGGTGTGCAATACACAGAGACATGGCCAAGGTAAGAAAGGCTGAAAAACGACCACCACTGAACTAGACACATAATCTGAAACGTCAAGACTGGGCCAAGAAATATCTGAAGACAGATTTTTCTAAGGTTTTATGGACTGATGAAATGAGAGTGAGTCTTGATGGGCCAGATGGATGAACTCGTGGCTGGATCGGTAAAGGGCAGAGAGCTCCAGTCCGGCTCATACACCAGCAAGGTGGAGGTGGAGTACTGATTTGGGCTGGTATCATCAAAGATGAGCTTGTGGGGCGTTTTCGGGTTGAGGATGGAGTCAAGCTCAACTCCCAGTCCTACTGCCAGTTTCTGGAAGACACCTTATTCAAGCAGTGGTACAGGAAGAAGTCTGCATCCTTCAAGAAAAACATGATTTTCATGCAGGACAATGCTCAATCACACGCGTCTAAGTACTCCACAGCATGGCTGGCAATAAAGGGTCGAAAAGAAGAAAAACTAATGACATGGCCTCCTTGTTCAGCTGATCTGAACCTGTGGTCCATCTTCAAATGTGAGATTTACAAGGAGGAAAAACAGTACACCTCTCTGAACAGTGTCTGGGAGGCTGTGGTTGCTGCTGCTTGCAATGTTGATAGTAAACAGATCAAAACACTGATGGCAGGCTTTTGAGTGTCCTTGCAAAGAAAGGTGGCTATATTGGTCACTGATTGGTTTTTGTTTTGTTTTTGAATGTCAGAAATGTATATTTGTGATAGTTGAGATGTTATATGGGTTTCACTGGAGAAAAAAAATAATTGCAATGGGTATATATTAGTTTTTTGTTAAGTTGCCTAATAATTATGCACAGTAATAGTCACCTGCACACACAGATATCCTCCGAAAATAGCTAAAACCAAAAACAAACTAACAACTACTTACAAAAATATTCAGCTTTGATATTAATGAATTTTTTTGGGTTCATTGAGAACATGGTTGTTGTTCCATATTAAAATTAATCCTCAGAATAACAACTTGCCTAATAATTCTGCACTCCCTGTAGTCCAATGGCTACCATCATTAAACCTAGTTGACTGGATGTTGAAAATGCTACGATTTTTTTAATGTCATTTTGGGTCAGTGCGCAGGTGGCTGCGAATAAAGTAGTTAATGCTCCTAAGCATAAACAGATTGTTAATGCTAACTTATTAGTTTCTATTAAGGGGTGTAGTCGAATGAGTAGGAAAATTCCGGCAACTACTATTGTGCTTGAGTGAAGTAAAGCAGAAACTGGGGTAGGGCCTTCTATGGCTGATGGCAGTCATGAATGTAGTATAGGGAACTTCCGGTATGCCTCGTGCTGAGTAAACATGGGTGGAAGTTGCTCCGTGAAATTTTGTTTTTTCTCAGTAATTTTATTATTGTTGAACTCTCATCTCATCTTCTTCTGCTTATCCGGGGCCGGGTCGCGGGGGCAGCAGTCTAAGCAGGGATGCCCAGACTTCCCTCTCCACAGACACTTCTTCCAACTCCCCGGGAGGGATCCCGAGGCGTTCCCAAGCCAGCTGGGAGACATAGTCCCTCCAGCGCGTCCTGGGTCTTCCCCGGGGCCTCCTCCCAGTGGGACATGCCCAAAACACCTCCCCTGGGAGGCGTCCAGGAGGCATCCGGAATAGATGCCCAAGCCACCTCAGCTGACTCCTCTCGATGTGGAGGAGCAGAGGCTCTACTCTGAGCTCCCCAGGGTGACGGAGCTGCTCACGCTATCTCTAAGGGAGCGCCCAGCCATCTTGTCCTTTCGGTCACGACCCAGAGCTCATGACCATAGGTGAGAGTAGGGACGTAGATCGACCGGTAAATCGAGAGCTTCGCCTCTCGGCTCAGCTCCCTTTTCACCACAACAGATCGATACAGCGACCACATCACTGCAGATGCTGCACCGATCCGCCTGTCGATCTCGCGCTCCATCCTCCCCTCACTCGTGAACAGGACCCCGAGATACTTGAACTCCTCCACCTGAGGCAGGAGCACTCCACTGACCTGGAGAGGGCAGGCCACCTTTTTCCAGTCGAGAACCATGGCCTCAGACTTGGAGGTGCTGATCCTCATCCCAGCCGCTTCACACTCGGCTGGAAACCGCCCCAACGGACGCTGGAGGTCCAGGCCCCAAGAAGCCAACAGGACAACATCATCCGCAAACAGCAGAGATGAAATCCTGAGGTCCCCGAACCGGACCCCCTCAGGCCCCCGGCTGCGCCTGGAGATTCTGTCCATAAAAACTATGAACAGAACTGGTGATAAAGGGCAGCCCTCCCGGAGGCCAACGCGCACTGGGAACAGGTCTGACTTTGTGAAGCAAAACGGACCAAGCTCCTGCTCTGGTTGTACAGGGACCGGACAGCCCTAAGCAGGGAGCCCCGGACCCCATACTCCCAGAGCACCTCCCACAGGACCCCACGAGGGACACGGTCGAACTCCTTCTCTAAATCCACAAAACACATGTGGACCGGTTAGGCGAACTCCCATGACCCCTCGAGGACCCTGCAGAGGGTATAGAGCTGGTCCAGTGTTCCACGACCAGGTCGAAACCCGCATTGTTCCTCCTGCATTCGAGGTTCGACTACTGGCCGAACTCTCCTCTCCAGTACCCTGGCATAGACTTTCCCCGGGAGGCTGAGGAGTTGAACTATCATATATATAACAGTCGAAATGAGCTCATAATTATAAAAGTTATGACAAAACAGGGAAAATCTGGGCAAAATATTGCCGAAATGCTGATTGATAGGGGGAGTGAGCAGACAGCTAATGCTAAGGCTAATGCTCCAGCCCAGGTAGATTAGGTATTGACACCAGCTTCTCTAAAGGAATTAATTTCATCTACCATTCGATCTGAAATCTCTTCGCTACGGTCTGAGATGTTATCTGAACTTCGCTCTCCGGTGTCCACGCTGCAAACGACCCTAGCTTCACAAGCCCAAACGATCAGCGATATTGAAACGGCACTCACCGATTCAGATGGTCGTCTGTCAGCTGTGGAGAAGCTGTGCAGTACACTGCAGACGGAGAACACCGATCTCAAACTCAAGCTGGATGATCTGGAGAACCGATCGCGGAGGCAAAACGTCAGGATCATCGGCATACCAGAAGGCTCGGAAGGCCAAAATCCGGTGACTTTCATGTCTTCAATGTTTGTGAAGCTCTTCGGTGAAGAAGCCTTTGAGAGACCCCCCAAAATTGATCGCGCCCACCGTGTCGGGCAAAAGTCTCAACGCAATGCATTTCCTAGGCATATGCTAGTTCGACTACATCAATATCAAACTAAAGAACTAATATTAAAACTGAACCGCGAGCGGGGAACTTTGGAATTCAATGGCGTGGTTGTTCGAATTTTTCCGGAGAGGTGGTGAGATGTCGAGCTGAGTTCAGAGATGTGAAAGCTTCGCTTCGTAGTGCCGGCATTACTTATGGAATGCTGCATCCGGCGAGGCTCCGCGTTGATTTCCAAGGACAACGACATATCTTCCAAATGCCGCAGTCAGCGGATTTCGTTGGCTCTGTTGTAAAGACCAAAACATGTGCGGCGGATAACACCTGAACTTATTGGACGGCTGCCATCTTTCTTTTTTTGGTAAAATTTACTGTTCTTTGAATAAGACCTATGGGTAAAAATGCACTTTTTTTATTATTAGTTCATAATGAATACGTTCAAACTCAAACATGATGTTATGCGTCATATACTACTGAGATAAGGTACTCTATATTACACTCCTGTTCATGGAGCACTGCCGAAATGGCAGGTAAAGTTGTTAAAACCAGTTAAGTGTTTTTTCTCTACATGTCTGTTTTGCTTCTGCTAGTCAGACTTCTTTGTTTTTTTTTTTACTTAAGCCCTGTGCTAGTTCTACATGCATGGGAGAGATCAAACGTTGTTTCGTTCGTTGTTTTGTTTTGTTTTTTCTTTCCATTGTGCACAATCCACTATTTTGTATTTAATCACTCTCATTTGCCTTATCCGTCTAGGACTAATCTTTCTTATCTATAACATTAACATATTGAAGCTATATAGAAATGCATAGGAATCTACTTTAGGAGAGTCAAGGCAAGGTTAAACTACTGAGTTCGAAAGTAAAAGGGATAAATAATCAGATAAAAAGCATAAAGATTTTATGTATATAATATATGTTTTCTGCAGGAAACTCATCTGAAAAACTCTTGTCACAAAAGCCTGATGAGATCCTGGGTAGTTCAGGTGTTACATTCTACATTTAATTGTAAAGCTAGAGGTACAGCCATTTTAATTAATAAGAATGTGTTGTTCGATCCACATAAGGTTATTGCAGATCCTAATGGTAGAGATGTGATTGTTTCAGGCGCCCTTTATGATAATCAAGTGGTTTTGATAAGTGTGTATGCACCTAACTGGGACAACCCAGACTTCTTCAGTAAGCTTTTCTCCAAACCCCCAGACTTAAATTCTTACCAATTGATCTTAGGAGGGGACCTGAATTGTGTTTTGAATAATGCTTTGGATAGGTCATCTTTAAAACCAGCTAGTTTAACTCAGTCTTCTAGAGTTGTTAACTCTTTTTTTGGAAGGATATGGAGCAATTGATATATGGCGATTTAAGTATCCCCATTCCAAAATTTTCTCTTTCTTTTCCCTGTACACCATACATATTCACGTATTGATTATTTCTTCATCGACAGCAAACTTATTCCCCGAGTAAAATCCTCTGTTTATGACAGCATAGTTATTTCTGATCATGCCCCAGTAATTATTGAAATATCTTTTTCTGGTTGTCAAAAGATCCCCCGTGTTTGGAGTTTAAACGCCTTTCTTTTGTCAGAGGGCCATTTTGCTAAATTTATCTCTCAAAAAATCTCGTTTTGACAAATGTTACAGAGGGAATTTCTGCATCCGTTCTTTGGGAAACTCTTAAAGTTTACCTGCACAGGGAAATTATTTCTCATTCTGCCTAATTAAAAAAATTACATAATAAAGAGCTTGGTGATCTGACTGAACAGATAGGCAAATTAGATCAAGAATATGCACAGCGTCCAACCCCAACTTTGCATAAGGAGAAGGCTTTATTACAATCTGAGTGTAATCTTTTATCCACTAACCAAGCCCTGCAGCTTTTGCTCAAATCTCGGCATCGATTTTACGAATTTGGTGATAAGCCAAGTAAAGCTCTGGCATTGCAACTTAGGCTTCAAACTGTAAAAAATCGTATTACTCAAATCCAGACCTCAACCGGCGATATTGTGACAGATCCTCAAGAAATCAACAATCAGTTTAAATCATTCTATTCTTCTTTATACCAGTCTAATCCTCTCGATGATTTTGATTTTTGACAGTTTGGACATACCTCAAATTGACAATGAATCAAAATCTACATTAGAGGCTCCTATCAGTTTAGATGAAATCCGGAAGGCTATTTCGCAGATGCAGAGCGGAAAGTCTCCAGGCCCGGATCGGTATCCAACAGAGTTCTTTAAAAAAAATTCAATTGAGCTTTCGCCACTGCTTCTTTTGGTTTTTGAAGAATTTCTTAATAATGGTAGTCTACCCCTTTCCATGCATCAAGCAACAATCTCACTGATTTTAAAGCCTAATAAAAATCCATATGATTGCGGATCTTATCGTCCAATATCTCTCCTCAATGTTGACATAAAAATTTTGGCAAAGATTCTTTCTCTGAGGTTGGAAATCGTTTATCAAAACATTATTCACCCTGACCAAACAGGATTTATAAAGGGCAGACAGGGTTTCTTTAATGAACATAATTTATACCTCTTCTGATTTATCAGCACCAGAGGTCTTGGTCTCTCTCGATGCGGAAAAGGCCTTTGACCGCATCGAGTGGGACTACCTTTTTTATGCATTAAAAAGGTTCGGATTTGGCGATAAGTTTGTGTCCTGGGTAAAACTTTTATATTCTTCCCCCTTGGCATCTGTGAAAACGAATGGTATGAGCTCTGAATATTTTTCACTCCATCGAGGGACAAGACAGGGTTGCCCCCTATCACCGCTCCTGTTTGCTATAGCTATAGAGCCGCTTGCAATAGCCTTTCGATCTGATCACAATATGTCTGATATCTTTAGAGCAGATAAAGAAAAAAAAATTTCCCTCAACGCTGATGATGTTATCTTATATATTTAAAATCCTGAAACTTCTTTTCCTTATGTCCTGAACATTTTAAAACAATTTAGTGATATTTTGGGCTATAAATTAAACTTAAATAAGAGCGAGTTCTTCCCAATTAATTTGGTTGCAAGAGCTCTTTTAGCTACAACACACCCATTTAAGCTAGCCTCAGACCATATTCGCTACCTGGGAGTGTTGGTTACAAGAAAATATACAGATCTTTTTAAACGTAATTTTATTCCAATCCTGGATCGAACAAAGCAGGACCTTGCTAGATGGACAACTCTTCCACTATCACTTGTAGGTAGAATTAATGCCATAAAAATGAATATTTTACCCAAATTTCTTTTCCTTTTTCAAAATATTCCAGTCTTTATTCCAAAAAGTTTTTTTTAAGACTCTGGACAAAATATTTTCAGATTTAATTTGGAGTGGAGGCCCAGCAAGAATTCAGAAATTATTCCTGCAACATCCTAAAAGACTAGGTGGATTTGCTTTTCCTAATACTATGTTCTATTACTGGGCAGCAAATATTCATAGCATCCTCTACTGAAGTCAGTCACATGGTCTGTCAATGGGTTCCTGCATGGGTTGAAATGGAAAGCGACTCTTGCATGGGAGCTTCTTTACATGCTTTGTTATTCTCTCCATTGTCTGCTACACCTTCTAGCTTTTCTTCTAACCCTTTAGCTTTACATAGTCTAAAGATTTGGAAACAATTTAGAAAACGTTTTGGGTTTCAAGCAATGTCATCTCTATCTTCTATATATAAAAATCCTTCTTTTTTGCCTTCTGATGGAGCATTTGCTCTTTGGGCTAGAAGGGGCATTGTAAAAATTAAAGATCTATTCCACGAGGATAGCTTTGTTAGCTTCTCATATCTTTTAGAAAAATGTAACCTCCCAAAATCTCACTTCTTTAGATACTTACTCGTGAATTCATAAGGAATAAATTTACTCACTTTCCACATGCGCCCCCTAAACACGACATGGACCAGATCTTAGAAATAAAAGTTTCCAAAGGTGCTATTTCTAACATATACAAAACAATTTTTTCATTTATTGTAATGTCAGACACTTCATCCTTGTCAAAAATAAAGTCAAATTGGGAATCAGACCTTAACTATGTTTTTTCAGATGAGGAATGGTCAAAAGTTCTTAATCGGGTACATACTTCTTCCATTTGTGCTCGTCATGCATTGATACAGTTCAAACTGCTACATAGAATCTATTGAACTAAAGCTAAATTGTCTAAAATAAACCCAGAAATTGACCCTATTTGTGACAGATGCCGACAGGCCCCAGCAACTCTCTATCATACTTTCTGGATTTGTCCAAAGTTAATCCCTTTTTGGTCTTCAATTTTCAAATCAATCTCCGATGTCTTTCATTTAAAGATTGAACCATGTCCTTTAGTGGCATTGTTCGGTCTGAACCCTGCAAATATATCTCTCTCCCATTCACGATCAAGTGTAATGGCCTTTTGCCTAATAATTGCTAAAAGAGTTATAATAATGAATTGGAAAAACCCCTATCCACCCAATTACTTCCACTGGATGTACGATCTGCTGCAGTTTATTGAAATAGAAAAAATCAGGTATACAATTCACGGTAACACAGAAGATTTTTAAACAATTTGGCAACCTTTCTTGGAACATTTAAAAAAATAATTGTTTATACACCCCTACTCTATGCATCTAATCCTTGCTGAATTTGCTCTCTCTCACTCTAAAAAAAAAAAAAAGAAAGAAAAAGAAAAAAAGGAAAAAAATAACAAATGTATGTAAGAATATGCTATAGAAAGATTCTGTCTTATGTGACAATCATTATTAAGGGTGCCACTGGTTTATTATTATTATTATTATTTTTCTTTCTTTCTTCTTTTCTCTCGGTTTGTATTTAGCTCAGAGAGCAAGACATGTGTCCAATGCCATTTTATTTTGATCCCAATACTGTAAAACTATTATTGTATTTATGGTCTTCTGTATCCATTAGGATTAACTCTCTGTTTGAAAAAAAGGCAAATAAAAAGAGTGAAACTATGAATGTAGTATAAATTGAGATGATTTCTTGTAGGTGAAATAATCCGATAAGGGAGATTGTAATATTGAAAATTTTAGATAGGCTAAATAACTGCTGGATATCTCATGAGTTTATTTGTATGGCAAATCATGACAGGCTTATAATTAGACCAATATCTCCAATTCGGTTATAAATCACGGCTTGTAATGAGGCTGTATTGGCGTCTGCTCGCCCAAATCATCATCCGATTAGTAAAAAAGATATGATTCCTACGCCTTCTCAGCCAATAAATAATTTAAAAAGAGATTATTAGATGTTACTAAAATAAGCATGGCTATTAGAAAGAGTAATAAAGATTTGTAAAATATTTGTGGGTCTGAGGCTATATATCAGGATGCGAACTCTAGAATTTAGAATTCTAGAATTGAGGTGTTAAATGTTTGGATGTTTATTCAGTTTCATGTTGCTACTGCATAGTCTAATTCTTGATAAATTAATAGTGTAAGATTAATTCATTAATTAATTGAACACCATAAACACTAGTTGATACTAAAAAGATATGAGCCTCATCAGTAGATTGAAACATAAAGGAATAATCAGACTACGTCTACGAAGTGTCAGTATCAAGCAGCAGCTTCAAATCCAAAGTGATGGTCTGTGGTGTAGTGGTATTGAATTAGTCGGGTGAAGCATGTTATAAGAAAAGTAGTTCCAATTATTACGTGTAGGCCATGAAATCCTGTGGCTATAAAAAAAGAAGAGCCGTAGACGCTATCTGATATTGTAAATGAGGCTTCCAAGTACTCAAGCATTTGTAAAATTGTAAAATATACCCCAAGTACTACTGTTATGATAAAAGATTGAATGGCGAGCGCTCGTGTTGAAACGATACTTTGATGGGTTCATGTTAAGGAAAGCCTAAAGCTAAAAGGACTGTGGTGTTTAGAAAAGGGACATCTCGTGGGCCAATTGAGTGTAAGCCTGCTGGTGGTCAAGAAACTACTAGGAACCCCTCAGGGATAAAGCATGAATGATGAAAACAAAAAAAAAAATCCTAAAAAGAAAAAAACTTCTGACACGATAAATAAAACTATTCCGTTTCGCAACCCGTTTTGTACTAAAGAGGTATGATTACCTTGAAATGTGCTTTCTCGAATAATGTCTCGTCATCATTGGGCAGCTGTTAAAATAAATAATAGTAAGCCTAAAATTAGAAGAGTGACTGAGCCTTGGTGGAACCATATGGCCAGTCCTGTTGTAATTATTAAAGCGGCTACTGCTCCTGTTAGTGGTCAGGGGCTTGGGTCTACTATGTGGTAGGGGTGTGTTTGGTGGGCCATTAAATGTTTTCTTGGAGATAAAGGCTTAGTAGAAGTACAAATACATAGGCTTGAATCATTGCAACTGCTACTTCTAATAATGTTAATAAAAATAAAACAGCTGCAGTAAGTGCTGCCACTGCAGGTATTATGGAGCTCAATACGAATACGGCTGTAGCGATAAGCTGAATTAAGAGGTGCCCTGCTGTCAGGTTGGCTGTTAGCCGTACACCGAGGGCTAGTGGCCGAATAAAGAGGCTAATTGTTTCGATAATAATTAAGGCTGGGACAAGAAGGGGAGGTGTTCCTTCAGGAAGTAAATGACCTAGAGAGATTGTTGGTTGATCTTTCATGCCAATAATTACTGTGCCTAGTCATAGGGGAACGGCCAGTGCTATATTTAGGGATAGTTGTGTTGTGGGTGTGAAGGTATATGGTAATAGTCCTAGTATATTTATTGTAATTAAAAAAATTATTAATGAAGCAAAGACCAATGCTCATTTATGTCCTTTTACGTTTAATGGGGTAAGAAGTTGATTAGTAAATCGGTTAATTAATCATGTTTGGATAGTAATTATTCGGTTATTAATTCATCGGGTAGATGGTGTTGGAAATAGTAGTCAGGGTAGTGAAATTGCAATTGCAATTAGTGGAATTTTAAATAATAGTGGGCTAGCGAATTGGTCAAAAAAACTTACTATCATGGTCAAGTTCAAGAGCTGCTATGGTGTTGTTTTACATCTGGGAGTGTTGGTTCATTTGGTTGAACATGTCCAAGAACTTTAGTTGGGATAATTGTGAGAAAAACAAATCATGAAAATACTAAAATTATAAATCAAGGAGCCGGATTTAACTGGGGCATCCACTAGAGGTGGTCGGTAGGCACCAAGTTTTGACTTAAAAGGTCAACGCTAGCCTGTTTTAGCATTCTAGTGAGTCAATTTTAGAAGACTGTTGAGATCATTCTTCAAAGGTGTTTGATGTTACTGTCTCAATGACGATTGGTATAAAGCTATGGCTGGCTCCGCAAATTTCGGAGCATTGTCCATAATATAGCCCTGGGCGTATTACTAGAAAGGAGGTTTGATTAAGTCGTCCTGGTACAGCATCTATTTTTACGCCAAGTGCGGGTACGGCTCAGGAGTGTAGTACATCATCAGAGGCAACTAAAACCAGTGTTAGTGTATCATTTGGTAGAACTAATCGATTATTCACTTCTAGAAGTCGGAATTGAGTCTTTGGTGGGAACTACACTGTGTGCAGTTATTAGGCATATTTAATAGGTATATTTTTTGAGATTAATTTTATCATCGAGCAACTACCATATTTGGAATTATCAACTCAAAAGACACATAAATATCAAAGCTGAATATTTTTGGAAGTTGGAGTGGTGTTTTTTTAGTTTTTGCTATCTTAGGAGAATATCTGTGTGTGCAGATAACTATTGCTGTGCAGAATTATTAGGCAAAATAATAAAAAACAAATATATATATACCCATCTCACTTATTTATTTTTGCCAGGCAAACCAATACAACATCTCAAAATTTACAAATACACATTTCTGAGATTCAAAAATAAAATAAACAAATCAGAGACCAATATAGCCACCTTTCTTTAAAAGGACACTCAAAAGCCTTCTATCTATGGATTCTGTCAGCATCTTGATCTGTTCACCATCAACTATTGCGTGCAGCAGCAACCACAGCCTCCCAGACACTGTTTATATAGGTGTACTGTTTTCCCTCCTTGTAGATCTCACATTTAATGAAGGACCACAGGTTCTCTATGGGGTTCAGATCAGGTGAACAAGGGGGCCATGTCATTATTTTTTCATCTTTTAGACCTTTACTGGCCAGCCACGCTGCGGAGTATTTGGAGGCATGTGATGGACCATTGTCCTCCATAAAAATGTTTTTTTTTGACAGATGCAAAGTTCTTCTTGTACCACTGCTTGAAGAAGGTGTTTTTCCAGGAACTGGCAGTAGGACTGGGAGTTGAGTTCGACTCCATCCTCAATCCGAAAAGGTCCCACAAGCTAATCTTTGATGATACCAGCCCATACAAGTACCCCACCTCTACCTTGCTGGCGCCAGAATTGGAGTGGAGCTTTCTGCACTTTACTAATCCAGCCACTGGCTTATCCATCTGGCCCTTAAGACTCATTTCATCAGATCATAAACACTTTAGAAAAATCAGTCTTGAGATATTTCTTGGCCCAGTCTTGACATTTTATCTTGTGTCTCTTGTTCAACTTGTTTAACTGATTCTGTGTTTTGATCTCTTGGGTTAAAGATCTCTTGGTTCAAGTCCTTTTTTTCTAAGAACCGAGGGGATTTTATCCCCTGTAGTTCACTCTATCAATAATAAGATAAAGGTGTACTCATTTCAAAATGGATATATTGTAAATGCATTATTTTAATTTTAAATACAGAAAATATTGTTCTAAACAACAACTGAAACCTGTCAGGTTTAATACACGGGATTTCTTGCCTTATAAATGGGGTCGAGACCATCAGCTGTGTGGTGCAGAGGTCAGGTGGATGCACAGCTGATAGTCCCACTGAATAGATTGTTAGAATTTGTATTATGGCAAGAATAATGCAGCTAAGTAAAGAAAAACAAGTGGCCATCGTTACTTTAAGAAATGCGCAATGAGTTAACATCACGGGAAGTCTGTCCAGACAGCTCTACAGAGATTGTTCAGCGCAAATATCAGCCAGCAGAGACGTCATACAGATAAAGTTTAAAGCTTGCAGCCGAGCCGCGTCATTGAGGGATTATTTCCGGGCCGTTAGCTAGAGTGATTTAGCCCGGTTTATGTCTAGGGCGTGCTGGGACGAGCCAGTAACGATCGCTCAGCTGCTGCAGCCTACCCATAGTCAGGGGCCTATAAAGTAGTACAGTGTTGGTGTCGTGGAAGCGTCAGCGGAAGCGTTCAGCCTCCTTGCATGAAGACTGATCGAGTAAAGACGTTCAACTCTACTTGCTCGACTCCACCGAGTCGACGCACAGTAAGCTATGTTCTTGTCTCTGTTCTCCTTCCTATCCTTTGTTTTCCCTGCTACTTTCCTCACACATATGCTAACATGTGCTTTCAGTACATTCCAGTCATTCCCTCAGCTGCATGTCGCTCCACCCGTCTTCGTAGAAGAGCCCTGGCCGTTTAGCAGCATTTCCCTTTTATTTTCTGTCGCCTGCTTGTGCGCGCGCCCGTGCGCGCTTTTGCTTATTTCTGCAGGTGACTCCAGCTGTCCCCTGATTCGCCAGTTGGGACGCCGATCACCAGCGAGGAGGTGGACCACTTCGGCTTGTTTGCGAATCAGCGGCGGCAGCTGGAGTTGAAAAGGAACGCGCCGACACCTGTTCAGCAGCGAGGGCTCTGCGGAGTCCTTAGCTCACGCGGCGTGGAGAGAGTGGCTCCACTCGGTTGCCGCCCGTTTTGTTTGTCCTTGCTCCCTGTGTTTGCTTCTGTTTGTTGCCATTTGAGTTCACCTCTGTTACCTACCCGGTGTGTCACGTTCGTTGTCTTCTGACTTCCAGGGTCTCAGAGACAGCTTAGTATGTCACGTGACATACATTCTGCACGTAGGATTATTTCTGTTATACACACTAGTTTAGCGGTGTGCGCCAGGTTTGTTTATTGTATAACTTCCTAGTTAGGGTAGATTAGTTCTAGCTTTGTGTATGTTATTTAGTTAGCTTAGAATTGTCTGCACTTTCTAGTTAGTTTATGTTTTGTTTTACCTGGCGTCCCTTAGTCTCTGCCCCTGGAGTGTGTGTATTTGTATTTGATTTATTTTGCCATTGGCAACACCAGTTCTGTTAATTAAAGCACATTTGATTTCTCAAGTCATTGTTTGTGTCCTGTTGTTCCCGTTTTCATTTCTGTTCCTCCACCTTTTTGTTACACCCTGACCCTAGACACCACCACCATTTTGGGGTCGTAACACACTCCAAAACTTTGTTCACTTAATTTTGCCTCACCAGAACAACGCTCTCTCTCTGTGGGACTTTGGAACTGTCAGTCTGCTGTCAACAAAGCAGACTTCATCCCTGCTTTTGCTCTCCAGTCTTCACCGGACATTGTTGGTCTGACTGAGACATGGACACCGCAACGCCTTCAGCCCTCTCCAGTAACGTTCTCCTCTCCCACACCTCTCTTGAAATGGGACGAGATGGGGGTGATGGACTTCTCATCTTTCAGACCTTCAGATTCTCTACCTTCACATCTTTCGGTAAGACATGCTAATTTGAATATCATGCTGTCACTATCACTTCTCCTTTTATAATGCACATCCTCACTATATACCACCCACCTGGAAAACAGCTCTCCACATTCCTGGAGGAGCTTGATGGTCTTCTCTCCTCTTTTCCAGAAGATGATATCAGCACACTCATTGTATTTGAAGACTTCAATATACATCTTCATAAACCAAATGCTACTGACTTCCACTCACTTAGGTCCTCCTTTGACATGACTCTTGTCCCTACCACAGCCACACACAAATCAGGAAATAAGCTAGATCTTACACACGCAGCTGCTCTTCTGAACATCTCCCAGCTACTTCCCTGCAGTCAAAAAAAAACATTTCACTGCATGTCATACCATGTGTGTGAGAAATAAAATTTTAACTTGAACATCTGATCACTTCTTCATCGCATTAAAACTCACACTGCCTACCTGTTCACACTCCACGCCACCTCCTGTCACCTTCTAACATAATCTTAAATCTCTCTCTTTTCTGCAGCTGTGTCCTCTTCTTACTCATCACCTGGAAACTTTTCCTCTTTAAACATTCACGATGTAACTAACCAGTTTGCACCACACTCCCTACATGCCTCGATCAACTATGCCCTCTCTCTTCCAGACCAGCCAGAATAACACCATCAAACCCGTGCTATTGCATGCTCTCCGGGAACAGAGGTCTAAGCATACCAAACTGCACTGTCAGCTTTCTCAAGCAAGAAACAAGATGATAAGACAACATACCACCCCGACACGATTGAACATGCCAAAGGCAGCCAAAAGCTCTTCAGGACTTTCAACTAACTCCTCTGCCCCGATTAAGATATAAAGAAAAGACTATAAAGAAAATTATTACAAAAGCACACAGATAATCAGGTGTCCAAACTGATTATTCCCTCAGCACATCCAACACACCTGCCCTCACTCACATCATCAACTCCTCGATCACTACTGGCATTTTCCCAAACATCTTCAAGGTGGCCAGAGTCACCCCGCTTCTCAAGAAACCTACACTCAACACATCACTGTTGGAAAATTACAGACCTGTCTCTTTGCTGCCCTACACTGCAAAACTCATTGAGCAGGTCGTCTTCAATCAACTCTCTACTTTCTTATCTCAGAACAACAAGCTCAATGACAACCAATAAGGCTTCAAGAATGGACACTCACCTGAGACGTTGTCTGTAACGGAAGTGATGTGAGGGTCCAGTCCAGATCTGTCATCATCCTACTAGAACTCTCTGCTGCATGTGACACAGTCAACCATCAGATCCTTCACTCCACTCTCTCTGTGATGGGCATCACTGGAACTGTACTCGATTGCCTTGAGTCCTATCTCACTGGTAGATCTTTCATTGTCGGGTGGAGGGGAGAGGTCCCCAACAATCATAAACTACTCACGGGGTTCCACAGGGTTCAGTCCTTGGGCCCCTTCTCGCTTCCTTCCACACCACCTCCCTGGTCCCCATCATCCTCAGACATGGATTCTCCTACCACTGCTATGCTGATGACACTCAACTCTATCAGTCGTTCCCCCCTGATGACCTATCAGTAACTACCCGCATAACTGACTGCCTGAACGACATCTCTACTTGTATGAAGAACCATCACCTACAGCTCAACATGGCCAAGATATAACTTCTGATAATCCCGGCCCATCCCTCTATGGATCACTACCTCACCATCCAGCTGGATTCCTCTGCAATCACCTCTTCTCCTTTAGTCAGGAATCTTGAAGTGGAACAGCTGTCCTTCAAAGACCACATCACAAAGACACCTTGAGCGTGTAGATTTGCACTGCACAACATTCGAAAGTTCAGGCCTTTCTTAACTGAGCATGCAACTCAACTCCTGTTTCAGGCTCTGGTCCTCTCACGTCTGAACTACTGCAACGCTGTCCTAGCAGGACTTCCAGCAAACACGCTCAAACCTCTGCAGATGATCCAGAACTCTGCAGTTCATCTCATCTTCAAGAAACCAAAACGAGCTCATGTTACTCCTTTCTTCATCACTCTTCATTGGCTCCCTATTGCAGCTCGAGTTCAATTCAAATCGCTGACGCTGGCGTACAAAACTATCTCCTAGTCAGCCCCTGTTTACCTCCACGAGCTCATACATTCCTACATGCCCTCCAGAAGCCTGTGCTCAGAGAAGGAACAGCAACTCGTGGTTCCATCCCACAAAGGCAGAACATCTCTCAGCAGAACCTTCTCTTTCACTGTCCCTGGCTGGTGGATTAAACCTGGATGTCAGGAAAGCAGCAACACTAACAGCTTTCAAAAAGCAACTGAAAACTCTTCTCTTCAGGGAACACCTACTATATAAAAACCTCCTCTGTCTTTATCATCTTCCTCTACTCCCTCACTGCTTTGGTTTATTGATCAGTTGATACAATTTCTATTATGACAAGCTGAGATAGACTTTGACGGTGTAACAGATTGCATATTGTCTCTCCCCTAATGTAAGTCGCTTTGGACAAAAGCATCTGCAAAATGCATAAATGTAAATGAAGGGTAGTTAGTCCCAAAAACTTTTTGAATGATAAGGTGTGTCCAAACTTTTGGTCTGTACTGTATATATAAATTACTTCAATTATATTACAAAATTAGGCTTAATAGACAATAGTTTACATTCTCAATAGATATACACAGGCCTGAATTTGACATTGTTTTAAAGTCTCAATTTGAGAAAACCTTTATTCAAGCCAATAAATGTTTTCCTGAGTTGAAATTACGACCAGTCCATTTTCATGATGCAAGCTACATATGGGGTTGTAATTTTATAGGATATTGGGCAAGTCCAGTGACTTTTCTGTAAGCTCATTTATAATGTGCTGCTGTGAATTGGAGTGTATCGAGCCAGATACTCCTCTAAGCTCAGTCACCGCTAACTGCTGTTGCATTTATCAAAGTCCTTTTACCAGATTCATTATTAATATGCAGTGTTTTCACACACTTGAATCAAATGTTTGGTTAAACTTTGTGAAGATAAATATTTTTAGAATAGCAGCATTAATCCTTGCAAATATTGGGATTATATTTTTCCCTATCACACACCTGGACACGTTTACATTTCATAAAAAGAGGAAACCTACACAAGCTTAGAAATAACATATACTCTACTCAGAATGTCTCCCGGCTGGCCTCGGGCTGTTTTAAGTGAGAAAGATTGACCTCACTACCAAATTGTCATAATTTTCAAAATCAAACCCTTCTTTGAATTAAGTTGTATTTATTGAATTATTGATACACATTTGTGTGCGGACCTATCACAAAACCTATTTCATTTTTTTTTATATAAGTTGGACCAGCCATCATTCAGTATTTTGAGGAAGAGAGCATACTGTTGTAACTTACAGTACCCACAACAGTGTTTCTAAATATATGAAATAAAAATCCAATATATTTAAGTGTGGTTTTGTTTAAATATTATTGGTGGTATTCGTGATATTCATGGTTAAGCATTACTTTTTTTGTATATGTTTTGCCATAATGTTTCATTGTTAAATTCATGTTACAGATACAAAAACCTTTTTTTGTGTTATTATATATTTTTGAGAGGTTGTCTATCATTTTAATTTTGTTCAAAGAAAAAAATTTATGAATGCAGGATGTGAGAATTGGCACACAATTGAAAAGTTTTCACATTAATATGATCAATCAACATGCATTGAACATACATACATACATCTCTTCAAATAAGAATTCTTTAAACAAAAAACAGAGTCATGGATGATGTACAGTGGGGCAAAAAAGTATTTAGTCAGCCACCAATTATGCAAGTTCTCCCACTTAAAAAGATGAAAGAGGCCCGTAATGTTCGTCATAGATAGACCTTAACTAGGAGAGACAAAAGGAGAAAGAAAAATCCAGAAAATCACATTGTCTCATTTTTAAAGAATTTGTTTGCAAAACATGGTGGAAATTAAGTATTTGGTCAGCAACAAACAAGCAAGATTTCTGCCTCTCAGTGACCTGAAATATCTTCTGTAAGAGGCTCCTCTGTCCTCTACTCGTTACCTGTATTAATGGCACCTGTTTGAACTCATTATCAGCATAAAAGACACCTGTCTCCACAACCTCAAACACTCACACCCTAAACTCCACCATGGCCAAAACTAGAGAGCTGTCAAAGGACATCAAAACAAAATTATAGACCTGCACCAGGCTGGGAAGACGAAATCTGCAATAGGTAAACAGCTTGGTGTCAAGAAATCAACTGTGGGAGTAATTATTAGAAAATGGAACACATACAAGACCACTGATAATCTCCCTCGATCTGGGGCTTCACGCAAGATCTCACCCTGTGGTGTCAAAATGATCACAAGAACGGTGAGCAAAAATCCCAGAACCACACGGTGGGGTCCTAGTGAATGACCAGCAGAGAGCTGGGACCAAAGTAACAAAGGCTACCATCAGTTACACACTACGCCGCCAGGGACTCCTGCAGTGCCAGATGTGTCCCCCTGCTTAAGCCAGTACATGTCAAGGCCCATCTGAAGTTTGCTAGAGAGCATTTGGATTATCCAGAAGATGACTGGGAGAATATCATATGGTCAGATGAAACCAAAATGGAACTGTTTAGTAACAACTCTACTCGTCGTGTTTGGAGGAGAAAAAATGCTGAGTTGCATCCAAAGAACACCATGCCTACTGTGAAGCATGGGGGAGGATACACCATGCTTTGGAGACCAGGACGACTGATATGTGTAAAGGAAAGAATGAATGGGTCCATGTATGGTCAAATTTTGAGTGAAAACCTCCTTCCATCAGCAAAGGCATTGAAGATGAAACGTGGCTGGGTCTTTCAGCCTGACAATGATCCCAAACACACCGCCCGGGTAACGAAGGAGTGGCTTTGTAAGAAGCATTTCAAGGTCCTGGAATGGCCTAGCCAGTCTCCAGATCTAAACCCCATAGAAAATCTTTGGAGAGAGTTGAAAGTCTGTGTTGCCCAGCAACAGCCCCACAACATCACTGCTCTAGAGGAGATCTAAATGGAGGAATGGGCCAAAATACCAGCAACAGTGTGTGAAAACCTTGTGAAGACTTACAGAAAACGTTTGATCTCTGTCATTGCCAACAAAGGGTATATAACAAAGTATTGAGATGACCTTTTGTTATTGACCAAATACTTATTTTCCACCATATTTTGCAAATAAATTCTTTAAAAATCAGACAATGGGATTTTCTGCATTTTTCTTTCTCCTTTTGTCTCTCCTAGTTGAGGTCTATCTATGATGAACATTACGGGCCTCTCTCATCTTTTAAGTGGGAGAACTTGCACAATTGGTAGCTGAATAAATACGTTTTTGCCCCACTGTATATTTAAAAGCACTGCATTCCATTGGCACAATGTTGCTTCCCCTGTTTATTAATGATCCAACTTTCACATGGAGATATAATTACACTTGTATTCTGATAAATACTAAATAATAAGATATTAAGCTGTTTGCAAACCGTTTCATACAATACAATATAAAAAATTAGAACTATTGGTAAGAACATTACAATACTTGTTGATCAAGTTGATAACCCAATTGACCATTGGCCAACAAGCTTCTCACAATGTTTTCTCAGATTTTTACTTCTCTGGTTTAACAGAAACCAGTTGTATGTCTTTTGCTCATTGTGTGATTTCAATGGTTTATTCCCTCAAAGTCAAGTTGTAATAATATTTGTTAATACTATTAATTTGACTTTTAAGTAAAGTGAAGTGAAAGTGACCAGTTGGCCAGATATGGAGTGACCCATACCCCATCCCAGTGTACACACAAAGCAGTGAACAAACACACCGTGAAAACTCCCCCGGAGCAGTGAGTGGGTACAAAAACATTATATTTTTGTCTCCAACAACGGTTATAAAATGTCTTCGAAATTACATGAGTTTAATTTAAAAAACGTATTTCAAGCTGTTCGTCACAATGTCATGTGATCTTGGCAGCAACGCCGAACTTCTCCATGTCGTTACGATCGCACTGCTTTTTAGACGAGTTAACCTTCTCACACGTAAATTTAGACGTCTGTCGCCCTCTCCTTGTTATCATGACATTTTCACCGCCCATTCCTGTAAAAACTCACTCTAACGCTTGATAAGCACTATTGCGTGCCCTCTAGTAATTATTTTTCACAAGTCGCAATCTCTGCTCTGTACAACAAAAGTTGTGAAACAATTGAGACAGAATTGAAGAGACGAACACATTTTTTCAGCCACTTTAGCAGATTTATGGATCAGCAGAGCAATGAAACTGTACACGATAAATTTGTGTTTCTAGCTAAGACTCTTTAACTCACTTTACTCTGAGATTTATTTGCATTATGTTTAAATGTTATTGTTTTTCTTTACATTATTACATATGTAACAGGGTTAAAAGTACTGCGTTAAATCATGCTCAAATTGGAGACGTGCTTTTGGTTGCTGTGCCCTTGCCAGTGTAGCACACTAGGGGCAACGGTAGACAATCTTCACCAGCAGTTACATGTAAGACGTCTTGAGTGCTTTGTCTAAATTATTACAATTTTATTATTTACAGGCACAAAGTAATGTTTTTATCATTTCAGTGTAATATTATCACCTTATTAATATTCCTGGTCTGTTAATTATCAAGTTAAGTTTAATTAGCAAAATATGTGTAACACGTGTGTATTGAAACTCACAAACATTTCCTTATTTTAGCTTGTCTTGCACCATCGAGTGAGCTCTGTAACATGGGCCATATTTTCTGCAGGTATGTGTTTAATAGAGTGTTTTATGTGACAGTTTTGTATGTTAAAGCAACCAATTGATTAGTCTGAACCAGTGAAAGTGCTGCGCAATCCATTTTGTGTTGGTGTGCGATCTGTGTGTATGTGGTGTGATTGGTTGTACAGTTTTACATGCTTGTTTGAGCCTGTGTATTACTAGAATGATTTTTGTATTAAATGTAAGTAAATCCACCATACAATCAACATTATAAAGAATATCTGTTATAGGTAATGACCAGCAGTTACATGAAGATCTGATGCTGTTTATCTTGCACCATCGAGTGAGCTTTGTCTGCTCTGTAACCTGGGCCGTCTTTTCTACAGATGGTGTCAAAGTCACACATATTTTTTTTTTGTTAAATTTCTTCATGCTCTATGTTTATTCTCTTTAAAGCCAAGAGTATTATGCCTTATTTTACTACTATTTGATAAACTAATTTACAGGGTTAAAAATATTAACATTAATATAATAAAATAAATATTTGTAAAAATCCAGAATCGTGATCTTTAATTTAAGGAAAAAATACTCTGATTCTTATTTTTTCCAGGATCATGCAGCTGTACCGGAGTTTGGATTACCAAAGAATTACCTTATTCGACAGAAGGTGGTCGATTTTTTGTTTGCCCACTTTTGTCCACAAACAAAAGTGAATCGCTTTTGTTTGAGAACAGCACTTCATGTTCAATTGGTTTGTGAACCAAGAAGAAATCTACAAAGGACTTTGACCTAAAAATGGGTGTTTTTTCCTACTCTCCTGTGTTTATTGTAATTTTAACTCTGCATCCACCAAGCCAAGCGTACATTGGAGCTGCATGATTCTGGATAAAATGAGAATCACAATTTATTTGTTTTTTTGCTTGAAGCCTACTCTCTAGCCAGGTGAAACACGATTGCATATTTTATTTCTTTGTGTCTGATGGGAAGTTGTTGGGCACGCTGTTGTATTGAATGTTGCGTTTGCTTTGTCTGACTATGAGTACTTTGAGAATGAGCGGCTTTGTTTTCTGTACAATGTCATACATATTGCGAAACATTCGTTGCAGTGTATGGTTTGCTGAGTATCATCTGGTTGTAACCTGAATAAACCCACACTTTCCAAATAAAGGAAATATTTTTTTAGGTACTAAAATATGCAGGTTTTTAACAGACTTATGTGCACAATGCACTGCCTCGTTGTCCGTGTGTCAGCCATCATCAAGCTGTGACTGGTTGTGTGTTGTTTAGAGATCAGATAAGTTTGGCTGACTCGTATAAATGCTGGATTAAGATCACGAGGGGGGTGGAATCTAGATTGCAATCTTTTAACGATTAATTGTGCAGCTCTAGAACACACTAACTTGCATATTTTTTTTATAACGCTAGTACTACAAGGAAACCTAATTTCAGAACACACACATGGAGGCCATAGTTGTGTATCACACACTACAAGAATTAGCAACACAATATTGCAGCAGACTCGCATCTCAAAAAATAAACTAACAGGACAGTAGGGGCGTACCGAAAGCATGTCTGTGTAAGGGACACGTGTAAAGTGCATTATGCAAGGCCAAACATATGAGCTGATTAAAAGGTGTTTTTTATTAAAAATATTGCATTTTGAAAGTTATTAACTGTGCAGCGCTAGTATAAAAAGCTCAAATATTTTTCTAAATGCTCTAAAAAAAGCCATATTATGGGATCTTTGATAAAACCAACAATTCAGTGTTCATCTACAACACCGCTTTGGAATTGTTATTTGTAACTAAAAATACTATATATACAGCATTCTGTAAATCGATTGTTATTATTCGCAAAATATAACCGTTGTTCAAAACATAAAGTTAAGTTTTAACAAAAATCCCGAGTCTATGATTCATAATGGAGTTTGGAATTAACAGAAAATAGTTCCACATCACATAGACATTTCTGAGACTCCACCAAAGGATCAGCAAATGTTGATGGTAACATAATTCGCAAGAAATGAGGATAAAATTAACCTACACTTTCATGAATAGTCCGTTTTCTTGTTTAGATTACTTTAATAATCTAAAATTGTCAAGCAGCAAATTATTTATATTAAGAGTCAAATGCAATAACAGCCCTTTGATTAATGCGCAAGCACAAAAATTACCAACCGCAACGGGTTAACTTTTTGAACTAGCTTTATTCATCTGTTAATTTAACAAATGATTATTCCGCATCAACACTCTATGTGTACACTGTATTAACGTTAGATACGTCATTAGGTCGGTCTGTTCTGACCTTGCCGATTTGGGTGAGCGACTCAACGAGCTTATGAAAGGAACCGTTTTGGTTACAATTCGGTGAAACAAAGGGAACACAGTGACGCTTCAAATCACAAAGTCTCGTGGCAATAGTGCATTAATATAGTTCAGAAGATAAATCTACAGATGCTCGCTTACCTTTTTAAAGTCAGGTTTTAAAAGCCTACTGAAGACATTACATGTGAAGATGGACCGGTAAGAAGTCGCAGAAGATTTACGTCACCAACCAATCAACACAACATGTGATTTTGAAATAGCGTTGTCATTGGACGCGGACAGAAAAGTCCCGTTTCAGGTTCTGCATTCTTGCGAAGAAGCAGCCTTCCCAACGAGGATCTGTTACATACAGTCAATGAAGTAAAGAGGATGCCATTGGATTGACTCTATCATGAATGGTGTTTTAAAGCTCAAGTGGTTGTAGACTTTTATTAACCAACTCCAATCATTTTGGTTACATTTCTCTTCAAAAATATTTTGGTGTTATAACGTTTTGTGATTTCAAAATTAAACACCTGCCAACTAAATTATCAAAATTTCATTAACAAGTTCTCCAGTACTGGAAAAGGATAAATACATAATGAAAATAAGTAATGCATTAATAAAAGAGCTATATGTACGTTAAACCTGCTATTATCATTTACAAACATGTTTGATTATTAGGGGTCGAGCACCGAAGGTGCAAGAACCCTATTGTTTTTCTTAGAATTCTTATTTTTATTATTTTTTTATTATTATTATTATTATTCTTTTCCGTCTTTCCGGGGACTTTTGGGTACCTGAACATTAACGAAAAGTCACAGATTTTTGCACACGCCTCAGACCTGGTGAAAATTTACGTTTGATTGTGTTTCGAAAAATGAATAGTAAAAAATGGCTCTATAGCGCCACCTAACGCGTTTTTGCAGCTGTTGCGCAACCAGTTTGTCGTAGGTGGATGAAATTTGGTACAGATGTGTAAAGTAACAAGCTGCAACTTTTGCTAATATAAAACCTGTTTCCAAAATCGACAGGAAGTCGGTTATTTCGCAAAAACCTCTAAAAACGGGCGTTTTTGCTCGTTCTACTTTTTGACGAACTTCTCCCACAGATTTTATCCAAACATCTCCAAACTTCTTGAGTATCATAAGGCATACGGCAAGTGAAATTGAGAAGGTTTATTGACTATCATAAAGTATGTGGTCGTAGCGGCGGGCCAATGTCCAAATTTCGGATCGAAACAGGAAGTTGTTATAATTCGGGCATAGAATATCCGATCCGGCTCAAACTTGTTTCATTCTCATCGTAGTCCAAGCCCGAGAACAGGCATACAACAACGAACATAATCCGTTATAGCGCCACCTAGTGCCGAGCATTGAAAGTCTGTTTTTCATAGTTTTAACCTTCTATTTCAGGCAGTGTATTGCATACACTCTTAGAACTTGTCGCATGCGTGTAGGACCCTAAGACCTACAAAAAAGTTCATTGGGTCGAGTTTTGAAACCGAACGGAAAACCGGATATTTTAGGGTTTATGTAAAAAACGCAGACTTCATACTTTGACGAACTCCTCCTAGGCGAAATGTCCGATCCAGCTGAAAATTGGGGTAGTTAGTCGTAAGGCATTAGGGGAAAAAAGTTATCAAAAGCTAAGAAGTACGTCAAACGGCCTTGGGGTGGCGCTCTATAGCGCCACCCTAAGCGGTTTTGTAGCTGTTGCGCAACCAGTTTGTCATAGGCTAATGAAACTTGGTACACATATGTAAATGACCAAGCTGCAACTTTTACTAATATAAACCCTGTTTCCAAAATCGACAGGAAGACGAATATTCCACAAAAACTTCAAAAAGTGTGCATTTTCGCTCGTTTCAAACTTTGACGAACTCCTCCTAGGCGAAATGTCCGATGAAGCTGAAAATTGGTGTTGTTTCTCATAACGCATTAGGGAAAAAAAGTTATCAAAAGCTAAGAAGTACGTAAAATGGTCTTGTGGTGGCGCCCCAGGAAAGTTCAACCTTCAAAATTGTGCAAAAACAATTTACATATTTTGGACTTTATCTCCGTTCGAGGTAATCCGCTATCAACAAAAATAGCCTGCCATGATTAACCTTGTCAGGTTGAACAAAAGGATATGCATCACTGTGACTGCGCTCCAAAAATTGGCTGTACAGGGGCCCTTTATATGTGACCAAAAACATCGCTTTAGCTGTTTTTTTAAAGCTGTTGCTCAAGCAGTTTGTCGTAAGCGAATGAAATTTGGTACACATGTGTAAAGTACCAAGCTGCAACTTTTACTAATATAATCCCTGTTTCTAAAATCGACTGGAATTCGGTTATTTCGCAAAAACCTCTAAAAATGGGCGTTTTGCTCGTTCCACACTTTGATGAACTCCTCCCACAGATTTTATCTAAACATCTCCAAACTTCTTGAGTATCATCATACGGCATACGGAACCTTAAAATTATAACTTTTTTTCAGCTATCATCAAGTATGTGGTCGTGGTCGCAGCCAAGGTCAAAATTTCGATTTGAAACAGGAAGTTGTTATAACTCGGGCATAGAATATCCGATCCGTCTCAAACGTGTCTCATTCTCATCGTAGTCCAAGCTCGAAAACAGGCGTATGACAACGAACATCATCCGTCATAGCGCCACCTAGTGGCGACCATTAAAAGCGTGTTTTTGATAGTTTTACGCTTCTATTTCAGGCACTGTATTGCATACACACTTAGAACTTGTCGCATACATGTAGGACTATAAGACCTACAAAAAAGTTCCTTGGGTCGAGTTTCGAAACCGAACGGAAAACCGGATATTTTAGGTTTTGAGTACAAAAATATAGACTTCATACTTTGACGAACTCCTCCTAGGCGAAATGTCCAATCCAGCTGAAAACTGGTGTGGTTACTCGTAAGGCATGAGAGAAATAAAGTTATCAAAAGCTAAGAAATATGTCAAGCGGCCTGAGGATGGCGCTCTATAGCGCCACCTGAAGCGGTTTTGTAGCTATTGCGCAAACAGATTGTCGTAGGCAAATGAAACTTGGCACACATATGTAAATGACCAAGCTGCAACTTTTCCTAATATAAACCCTGTTTCCAAAATCTACAGGAAGACGAATATTCTGCAAAACCCTAAAAAAGTGTGCGTATTCCCTCGTTTCAAACTTTGACGAACTCCTCCTAGGCGAAATGTTCGATCAAGCTAAAAATTGGTGTGGTTACTCATAACACGTTAGGGAAAAAAAGTTATCAAAAGCTAAGAAGTACGTCAAATGGTCTTGGGATGGTGCCATAGCAAATTTCACCCTTCAAAATTGTCGAAAAAAATGTACATATTTTGGTCTGTATCTATTTTCAAGACAATCCACTATCAACAAAAACAGCCTGGTATGATTAGCCTTAACAGGCTCAACTAAAGCACATGCATCACTGTGACTGCGCTCCAAAAATTGGCTCTACAGCGCCTCCTTACTGCCCCCTTTAAATGTGACCAAAATCTTCGTTTTAGCTGTTTTGACCCATTGAACATGTTAGAAAGCCCACTGAAATTTGTTCGAAGGTCAAAAAACTCGAAAGGCCAGGAGGCGGTGCCTTCGCTCTGGCGGACGCATCGTGCGAGACCCCTTCCATCGCTGCTTGCAGCTTTAATTTCAATTATTCTTTTATCTGTAAAAGTACATATGCACCCAAATTAGTATAATTCATTTATATGAGTCTTTCTGTGGTTAAATATGTTAATTAATATACTCAATTGCATTTTTTTATTAATCGTCCTTTTAATAACGAAAGCCACCGAACTCATACATTTACTGATTAACAACAAAATATTTTGTAAATTAAAAACCAAGCTGCCATAATAAAATCTTCTCCGTCCTCGAAAATTACTGGAAGCACGTGATTTGTTAGCATCCGCAGAACAAACCCAGCAAACATTGTTCAGACGTCGACATGGAGAGAACAGCCAGATCTGGTCGTAACTAGAGGGTCCACAAGAATCCAAACTAGTCTGAATTTGGTCCGAGCGCAATGTGGAGGTCACATCCAAAAAGAGTCCTGGAAACAACCACACACGAACGTTTAATAAACGGTGATTTTTGGTCTAGGTTAAAGAAGGGTTAATTTTTGACTGTCAGTGAAAGTTTAAAAGATGTTTAACCATAAACCAGAAATTACCTAAACCCTCATTTAGACAGCTATTAAACGACTACACGTGAACGTATCATAAACAATGATTTTTGGTCTAGGCTAAATCATGACTCATTTGGTTTAAAAGACGTTTAACTGTAGGCCAAAAATAACATAGACACCATTTAAACCTCTAACAAACAACTGCGTTTAAAGGATTCAAAATCTGTGTTTAGGCTACATAATAATCAAAGTAACATTACATTACAATTTTAAATTGACATGGTAATTGTAATTAGCTAACGCAATACATACAAGGAAACGTAAAAAAAGTCATTTATATTTTAGTTTAAAAAGATTCTAATAAAGTACACACACAACTGTGCAATTAGAAAAATAATTAATAACAATTAAGTACAATAAAACATTTCAAACACATACATGCCGTTAAAAATAACTCTTTTTATCAAAAAAACTCTTTATTTATATAACTGCAACTATTATAACCACTGTACAGCTGCTCTCTGTGCTTGCATAAAGAGTTTGCTGACTGCTTTCCTCAGATCAGCTTCCATTGGAAAACTGAGAGAAAACACTATCATCATGTTAGCATGCAATATACTCCATGCACATCGGCGCTGGTGAGCATTAAGCTGCAGTTGTTCTTAAAAAATAAACATAACAATAAAACATAAATCATGAGCACATCTTGAAGTGTTGCGCTCAGCCTTTTAAAACTTCATCAAAGTACTGTTAACGTCTTATTTTTGCCACTACATGGACACAACTGTTTTAGGCTTTGGTAATTTCAAATGCATTTACTGACCTGTAATGTGATGATAGAAGGAGCGGCATGAACATGTTTCTCAGAGAAATCCGGAAAGAAAGGTGTCAATCCCATTCACAGTAGGCTCGAGTCACTGACAGCCCCAGACTGTCACTGCTTTTCATCAAACCAAGAAAGACTCCTATTTGTTAGTAGAGCACGTGTTGCTGGTCAACTATCTGTGGATGCGGTGAATCGATTGCATTGACGGATAACTCTATAGCTGTATTAGTTGTTTTGGGCATAAACATACTGACGCACCGGCCGTAGAATCAGACTGTGTACAAGTGCACTGGTCTGTCATATAATGCATTTGAACGAGGTTGGCGTTCTTTCAGGCCGCCACCGATGATATTGTGACTTATCTTCGGCATTCAAAGCGTCAAAGCTGGGCTCCATGCAAGGTTTCCATCCCATATGCTTCCTGCTCTGCCGGTGCATTTGTTATCTGCCAAAGTGAGTTATCGGAACATGCGCTGCTGGCATTGTCTGATGACTCCTGGGTGTTTGATAATGCTATCTCCATTACTGCATCAGAGAGAGCCGGTGCATCTCTCAAAAGAGACAGTACATCACTCTCCCCCTCTGGAGGAAGGATGGTTGTGTTGCGGTGGAGATGACCTAGTTGCTTACCCAGGCTGCAGGAGTGGTTGAGTTAAAGGTGGCTCTGCCTCTGCGGATCTTGGATGACCCTTGCGTGTTCAACTGATCAGGACTACAGTTTGCAAATCAAATAACAGAGGTTTAATATTTTGATACAATGAGATCATACAGCTGGGTGTTCTCTGCAAGACGCCTCAACACAGTTGTTACAAACAGTTATACTTGAGCTCCTCTTTTCTCATCTGATCATCCTTCCTCGAGAGAGAGAGCGGTGAGGATCACGTGCAATGTGCAATCCTGGGCAGTGTAGTCCTAAGCTGGTGTAGTTTGTTCATCCTGTTTCAGTTATGATGTTTTCTGAGAAATGCGGCTCTAGACGCCCCCACCCTGACCTTCAACAGAACATTCAGATCCTCTCCTTATCTATTCATATCAGGGACTTTCCAGCCCTGCTTCTAACGAGCCATTACCCACACCTGAAAGTACACAATGTTATCTGAATGTCCTTGAAGACTAACAGTGAGTTTTGCTCGAAGGCAGTCTGTTTCACTGTAGAGACTTTAGTTATGGCTTGGTTTCTATTATATCTAACTACTTTCGACTATACAAATACACACATCAAAACACCTAATATTTCTAATATAATATAATTATCATTACTGGCCTACTAATGCAAAAACCATTAAACCCCCACCCATTAAATCAATTTTCCCATATACAATTATAATTTACTAACATACTAACAAGAATCCCTTAAACCCCCACCCATCAAATCAATAATCCCATAATGAGTGAGGAAAGACTGAAAAGGAATGTTTCTTTTGATTAAGCTGTAAAGAAGTTCTGTTAGCTGTTGATTATATGAACATTAGAAAGTTAATACACATTGATTAAACAATAATAAAAATCCCCAATGGTGGTAGGGTTTTTTTTCTCAATTGCAGCCACAATCAGTCTGTTGCAAAGAGAATGATACAGGGCACAATACAACTTCCACAAGTGACCAATATTGCTACAAAAACACTTATTGATATTACTATGGATAAAAACAGTTGTTTCCAAATTGGATTTTTGCTATGCCCAATATTATCCCCATATAATTATAATGATTATACCCCACCACTCCCATTAGCCTCCAATTTTCCCATAAGCGCATTGTAAACTTGATTGATACCAAACAATAATAAAATTACCATAAAATTCTTAAAAAGGAGTATAAGAATAATTAAAGCTAAATAATAGTGCCAATAAAAAGTACAGCCGCAATTGTTATTAAAATGCAATCAATAAAAGAGAATATAAAATGAGCTGATAAAAGCTTTCGTTTAAGGAAGTGAATAAATGGGGTTGTGGATTTTTGAGTTGTCAAAAACCACACACAAAATTTGGTGGACCTTCTCAAAGTCCAGTCCATCCAATCCACACCCCAGCTGAGGTGCAGAGATGCGAGTGATATTATTAACCTCGTGCAGTTCACGTAGCGCTGTTACGCTGTTGCAAAAGTCTGTGATCTTTGGTTTGTCCCATGCGTTTGTTTTGATAATCTGATGAAAAACAGTTCTCCCATTTGTTTCCTTTGTAAGTGCACAATCTCCTGCTGTTTCCGTTGTTGCTTTACCTTATCTGTCCCGTGTCTGGCTCTGAATTGTAAAGCCGTTCCTGCTCCAAACTACAGACTGCGATTACACAGTGGGCTAACGCCTCTTTCTGTGGGCAAGAAAACATATCACCTGTCCTTTGGTACTGTCTTTTAATACGGTGTGTTGTCCATGGATGGTGTTGGCTGGTGGAGAATTTTGTAATCCTGGAATGTTCTGATCTTTGTTAACGGTATCTCCTTTTCTCTCTTGGCCTGGGAAACCAGGTCCACGGCAGTCTCTCTGAGCGACCTGTTGGGAGGATCACAAGGAACACACGAACTGAGGTGATGCCACGTGTCTCCTTTCCCCTGCAGTTGGACACAGTGGGAGTCCTGGCAGTGACCCTCAATGGATCAGTCCACCTGGGTTCTGTCTACTTCCGCTGGAAGACTCGAAGTCTGACCCACTCAGAGGGAGCTGGCAGTGGATCGTCAGATACCTTTGCAGTCTGTATAGAAAACCGTGCGATCAAAGCGGTTAATTTGTCAAAATATTGAGCATGCGCAAGAGGTGAAGCTCCTTCCGGGTACAACTGGCGAGAGGGACCTGGAAACTGACGACCAGTAAGCAACTCAAAGGGTGTGAAACTCTGTTGATCGAGGACTGTACAGATATGAGAGCGAGTGGCAGGCTGCAAGCCATGTCAATTTAGTCTCAGCACATTTGTTGACCAATTTCAGTGTCAAATTCATGCGCTCGACTTTCCCTTGGCTTTGAGCTCTAAATTAATGTTTTAACCCAAGAGTCTGTTCTTCAATTTTCAAGTGCTCATTTTTTTAAATGTGAACCGTTGTCAGATCGAATTCTTTGTGGAAAATAATAATAGGGAATGTAATGATTGATTAGGCATTTGATAGCAGCGGTGCTGTCCTCTCGTCCTACAGGAAAGGCCTCTGGCCACCCTGTAAAGTAGTCAACCATAACCAGTGGATATCTTTTCCCGTGTACCCTCTCCGTCATGTCTGTGAAGTCAATAACATGTGAAGTCATGAGCCAGACTGTGGGCTTCAGCTAGTACAGCAGGCACAAGAGAGGATGGCAAGGCGGGCCTTCCATCTGGTGCCTGCCAAACATTGTAATGGGAGCACTGTGCTTCACCCTCTTTCCATGCAGAGATCTCTTCTGGTGTGGCAACTTTTTGCTCAATTACAATGAATTCTTGTAAGAGGTCTTCAAAAGTAGCATCAGATTTCACCATGGCTTGGGTAGCTACATACCCTGCTATTTGTTTGGCCGCCAAATCAGCTGATTCATTTCCCTTTGAAATGGGGTTGTCAATTTGGAGTGCCCTTGGCATTTGATGATAGCAACTTCAGTAGGAAGCATAAAAGCCTCTAAGAGGTCCAGTGCTTCTTTTGCATGCGCAAGGGGTCAACCCGTCGAGGTAGTAAAACCACACCTCTTCCACACAGAGATTTCAACATGCACAGCTATCACCACATAAGCAGAATGACTATAAATGTTGACTCTTTTCCCAGCTGCAAACCGCAGAGCCTGTATCATAGCCAGAAGTTCAGCTCTTTGCGCAGACTGCTTCCCTTCCAACGTATCTGAAACTCTTGTCACAAAGCTCTCCCCTACAGACTCAACCACAGCATAAGCAGACTTCAACATACCATCCTCTGCCCTGAAACAACAGCCGTCTGTAAACAAATTTTGTATGTCTGGAGCTGTTGTGAGCTCATTTGCCTGAAGTCCTTCACAAATTTTTTATTCAGCTTCTATCAGTGGGGTGCAGTCATGGGGTTCACCGTCAGTTATAAGGTCTGCCATGTTTATTCCCTCATGAGAATAAGTGATGTTAGGGCTAATCAGGGTCTTGACTAATCTTCTCTGTCTCAAGGAAGAAAATGTAAGTGCTGGTGAGTTAACAAAGGACATAACAGAATGAGATGTCAGTACATTCAATTTATGGCCCATAACAATGTGGCTTGTTTTGTCAATGTTTAAACAAATCCAGCAACAAATCTGGCGCATGTGGGTTGCCTCTGTTCAGTGTTATCCAAGAGAACACTGGCATAGGTCAAGATCTTTCTTTGGCCGTGTTGTTTCTGGAACAACACCCCATGTGCACAGGTTTTTGTTTCAGAGACATCCAAATAAAATGGAGATGTGTGGTCTGGACAATTTAGGGAAGCTGCTCTAGAAAGCTGCAGCTTTAAGTCAATTAATTATTGTTCCGTTTCCTGTGTCCAATCCAGTCTCGATTTCAGGTCCCCATTACGTTATTTCCCTCTCAAGCCACCTATTTAAAATTGCAGTTATCAATGTTGTCACCTATATTTTTAGTTTCATACACAATTTTGCTTTTAGTAACATAAACAACCTAATTTTGAATTTCTCTCTATTTATTTATCTTATAAATCGACTTTAAATTGTGATTTTTGCAGAGCTAACATTTCAAATTTATTAAAGATTAAATGTAATCCTGAGCATCGGGTGAAAATTGAACAGATAGATCTGTTAAGCTATAGAGAAACTCCATCTGCATCCTTCAGGAACAGGGTTGTATCTTCCACAACCTTTTTGTCTTTCATTTATATTTAACCCTTCCATCCTAGATTTCCTCAAAATTGCCAGCATCTCAGAGTAAGAAGCCAATCAATTGTCCAAAAATGGAATCAAAGGTGGCGGGAAGGCTACTTTGCGTGGTGCTGCTCGCTACAGGATAAACATGGCAAGAACAAGGAAACACAAATGAACGCACTAACTGCATAGTAATCTTTAAAATTTGAATAAAACCTCTAAATCTGACTCCATTCAAATTAATAATTCATTGTCACGCTATTTTCTCTCCTTCTCTCGTTATATTAACTTTTACAGTTAGTTCTATTAATTTAGAAAGACATAATGGTTCTTAAAATTTGCCTCTCATCATGATTTAACATTTCTCAATGTTCAGAACACTGTCGCTTTTCAGCACACATCACTCTTTTACACCTAAAACCAGTCCCTTGGCTCCATGCTTTGTCATCCAAATGTTTGAGCCAAGCTGTGAGGTCACTCTCGGCTCTGTTCCAAAGAACGGCCCATTTATTTAATTCGCATGACCATGTCAGAGACTTCTCAAAAGCATCTGGCTTAATCTTTACTGTTAACAGTACAGGTCTATTAAATCCTTTGTACACCATTCCAATTAATGTATTCAATTGTTTGCCAAAGCTAAACCTTTGCATTGTTTTCAACAAGCTTTGTAAAAGTCTAAAAATAAAATAAACCCAATTAATTTAAACAAACATTACGTTTGCAATTACTCATTTTCCCCCCTATTCACACTTTCAGTAGAATTTAAAGTAACGTTTATAAGGGAATGATCTGATGAAGGTGCATTATGTAATTTCGGTATCTGGTTCAAAATGTTATTACTAACTAACCAACAGTCTATTCTGATATGTTCTCCTTTAGGTTTGAACCAAGATGTATTATGAAAGTTTAATATAGTTAATTAATATATATAATAATTTAATTTTATAAATATATATTTATTTTTTAGGGATGATAGGAGACTGAACGCCCTTTTATAAACGGTGGTTGCGTTTTATTACCCGTGTCAGTCTAATCTCGATGCACAATGCGGTGAAAACGGTAAGGAAATTCTATTTGTGCAGCTAATTTGTCGAAAGAGCTCCCATTTCCCAGAGTCCACTTCGTGTCCCGTGACGTCATTTCCCAAAGTTCCCGTAACTTCCTGTATGGGTGTGAAAGGGAACATGACACAGTCTTTTAGAGCTGTAAACCTAAAAATAATAGTGCAACGACTATATAGCAAGTTATTTGGCTGTATTAACTGCTTTGGTCGGTTCCTCGCCGACCGCGATGGAATCCGTGCCGCGTATGCCGATGATCTGGCTGGATTTGAAGGAGGCTGGGGAGTTCCAGTTCAGCCCGTCAGTCAAACAGGTGAGGGACTCCAGTTAAAAAGGCCCGAGCTAGTTTACTCTTCATTTCTCATACTTACAGCACTAATACATGGTGGAAATAATCTCAACTGCTTCCTTTTGTTGCTGCTGTTTTTGTATATTATGTTAGCTGGCTACGTAAAAAGCGTTTTACAGATCTGTAAAACCATAATGAAAAAACCAGGTATGATATTGAAACAAAGCGAGTATTATATTACTTAGAGTTGCTGTTCCTAGTATTACTACAGCCTGAAGTAATAGTTAAGTATAATCTAACGTTTAAAAGGACGTAATGGTGTTCAGAATATATGATTATAAGTAACGTGAAACACAAACTATACTGCAGAGACATGTTTATAAAATTTAATCCAAGTTATTTGCTTGTTGGCAAAATTGTCAAAGGTCGGGCATGTTCTGTTATTCTGATAAAGTAGCTTTCATTTTGAAATATGCTTTCTGTTATATCCTGTAAAAAACAACAACTTTTAAGTTACAATAAATTATTAAATGCTGTTATAATAAGCTTAAATATTTACTTCCTGGATGTTTATTTCTTCCTTGAGGTGGATTAGGGTTCTAGAGAAAACTATTGTTAAATTATAAAACTATAGTGTTGATTGTGTCTCTAGGGTCAGTTAAAGTAATAATGTGTGAGTGGATGTTAAACTTTTAAAAGGACACCTATATATACATGACTTATGTTTGTTTTACCTGCTTTTATTGTTTGTTTTGAATTAAAACAGTACAACGGTTAATTTGTCAATTTTATTCACCGCATGCTGTTGTCATTAGGATATTAATACTTACCATTTATTAATTCAACACTTGATGTTTTCTATCTCTTCTTAGTTCATACTGAATAACTATGGGGAAGACCCGGACAATTACAACGAGCAGTTAAAGAAACTGGAACAGCTAAGACAGGTGAGCGATTGTTTTCACGTGTACAGAAAAAAAATCCTGTCATACCTGGCTTGCAGGCTGTAGAACTACTCTAGATGTAAAGCCTCTTAATTTTTTACATTTCTAGAGTGCTGTTAATGTCACACAAGACTTTGAAGGCTGTAGTACCCTGAGGAAATACTTTGGGCAGCTGCATTATCTTCAGAGTCGTGTACCTCTTGGATTAGGACAAGAAGCTGCAGTTCCCATTTCATGGTGAGTGAAAACATCAGCTGTCAAATGGACATGTCATGTACTCACTGATCCTCATCGCAGTTTTTCATTAAATTTATAGGACAGAGATATTTTCTGGTAAAACTGTGACTCATGAGGACATCAGCTACGAAGAGGCTTGCATCCTTTACAATTTAGGTGGGTTTAAAGCAGATTTGTGCATTGTTGGTGGCTAAAATTAGAGACGGGGTTCAATCTTAAACTAGCTGACAGGACTAGCCACTGGCAGGTCAAGTGACCAGCCAGTCCAGTCCAGAACAGAGCATCTGCTTTTATTTGAATGAGTTTGAATCTAAATTTGTGCTAAATTACTGCTTTGTCACTTTGCACAACTAAGATTTCAATCACATTTAGTACACAGCACTTAAATCCTTGATTGTAACTGGCAGGTAAAGGAGTCTGTCAACCAGCAGTAACAGTATTGCACGATAATTTTTCCTCATGTCTGTCGATCTTTATTTCAAAACCTTTACTATAAAGATGACATAAAGTCTATGATTTTTTGTCATTTCATTAGTTTTTATTTTTAAGTGATTTACAAGCCGTGATACCAAGTGAGAGGTATTATACCAGCCAGTACAGCCACTGATGGGTCATGTGACCAGCAGGTCTGGATCAATGGTTTTAAAGCACAGTGTATAATAAAAATATGCTTTCAAGTCTATGGGTTTGCCTCGTTTAATTAGTTGTCGTGTTTAAAGGGTATTTATCTTTATTGCATAACATTTAATAAAAATATGCCTTAAAATCTTAGAATTTGTGTAGTTTAATGTGTTTTCATTTTTTCAAGTGTTTTCATGTAGAGGGTATACAGTGCTTTAAAAGCCATGATCTCAGATGGCAGCTATAAGATCAGCCAGTCCATCCACTGATGGGTCACATGACCAGCCAGTACTCAAGCCAATATACTGTTATTGCTCTTAAACCTATTATTATGTTGGCTTGTATACTGAGAGATTTGAATCTCCATCCAATAAGACATCCAACTCGATTCCCTAAAAGAGTTGTCAGCAAGTTATAAAGCATGTTTATTTGTGTTATAGTTTGTCCGGTCCTGTTGATACCACCAACTCCAGATAGTGCGTGCCTCAAAGCGCAAAGCTTTTCTGACTGTCCTCTCTGCGCTTGTTCACACAATTTAAAGTGTTAGAGGCATTTTACTTGAAAATAGAGGAAAACACGTTCATATAGCTTATCTGTTTTCTTTAGGAGGCTTGTTTTCTTTAATAGTTTATGTTCTTATGTTGTTTCTGTCATGCTGCATGCATACCCGAGGTGTATGCGTGCCAGAAAAATGCACCCGTGTATGGGTACCAGAAAAATACCAGAAAAAGCGCTATGCTATCCCAGTGGAGAGTTTGATCATTCTCTTGTTCTCTCTTTTGTTTACTCTCCCTTTCTCTCACCAGTGCAGTCTCGGTAACGGACACAGCATATATTTATGATATTCACATGCGCAATAAGAAGATTCACGCAAGCAAAAAACTGAACCGCACACTCCACACACAGCACCTGAAAGACCTTGGCTCTCTCACATGCTCTCTTGAGGAAGGAAAGGTCTTCATGTGCTTGCTCGATCCACAGTTTTAAACCTCTCTCTCTCGAGTTTAACATCTAACATTGAGTGTAGACAAATAAGTGTGTTAATTACACAGTCTGTTGTTGTCAGGCATGCGATTGCTCTAGGCCGTGACAGACCCCTGATCACCACTTTCTCTCGATCAGTGGAGGCTTGTGCGCTGTATTAAAAAGAACAAATTGTTGTCGACCAAAGCCCATAACGTATTTTTGCACAGTTGGAGGTGAAATGTCAGCAAAACACCTGGTAGAAATGAACAATATTATTTGTCATATTTAACAGTGACAAAAAAGTTTTCAGTTTATTGTCTAGTCGTGCTCGTTAAATAAGGTTAAAATGCAAATTTTGCTTTCTAACGTTATTAAGGTCTGTTAAAATGTGATTTTATGTGAAATGTGTCCAATTTTTTCCTGTCATATCACAATATAATATCGATACTGTCTGGACAGTGGAAAATACTGTGATATTAATTTAAACCTCATTTCCCACCGCTATTTTGTCTGTAATTTATAAGAGAAGCGGTATCTTGTACTTTTAGAGCCGAAATGCCTCACATGCTTAATTCAAAATTTAACTGGCAGTCTGGTCTCCATAGCAACAGCTCACACAGATGCAAAAGGAGATTTAATTGTGACAGAGGTCTCCATTGGCTTAACCATTGGCCCTAAAACTGTGGTGTTACGACCCCAAAATGGTGGTGTTGTCTAGGGTCGGGGTGTAACAAAAAGGTGGAGGAACAGAAATGAAAACGGGAACAACAGGACACAAACAATAACTTGACAAATCAAATGTGCTTTAATTAACAGAACTGGTGTTGCCAATGGTAAAATAAATCAAATACAAATACACACACTCCAGGGGCAGAGACTAAGGGACGCCAGGTAAAACAAAACATAAACTAACTAGAAAGTGCAGACAATTCTAAGCTAACTAATTAACATACACAAAGCTAGAACTAATCTACCCTAACTAGGAAGTTATACAATAAACAAACCTGGCGCACACCGCTAAACTAGTGTGTATAACAGAAATAATCCTACGTGCAGAATGTATGTCACGTGACATACTAAGCTGTCTCTGAGACCCTGGAAGTCAGTAGACAACGAACGTGACACACCGGGTAGGTAACAGAAGTGAACTCAAATGGCAACATAAACGAAAGCAAACACAGGGAGCAAGGACAAACAAAACAGGCGGCAACCGAGTGGAGCCACTCTCTCCACGCCGCGTGAGCTAAGGACTCCGCAGAGCCCTCGCTCCTGAACAGGTGTCGGCGCGTTCCTTTTCAACTCCAGCTGCCACCGCTGATTCGCAAACGAGCTGAAGTGGTCCGCCTCCTCGATGGTGATCGGCGTCCCAACTGGCGAATCAGGGGACAGCTGGAGTCACCTGCAGAAATAAGCAAAAGCGCGCATGGGCGCGCGCACAGGCAGGCGACCGAAAATAAAAGGGAAACGCTGCAAAACGGCAGGGGCCGTAACATGTAGTTAAATAGCTCAAAAACAAAGTGACATACCAGTACGCTGGTTGTTTTGTCTGAACCTTAGTAGAGAGTGGAATGTAACTTGATACCAAATTTGTATACATTTATTAGACCATGCCCACCTTTCATAAAACTTCGAAGTGAAATATCTCAAACGAAGCGACATACAGGTGCAGTAGTTGTTTCATCTTAACCTTAGTAGAGAGTGAAATGTAATTTGAAACAAAATGTTCATAAATTAATTAGAACATGCCCACTTTAACAAAAACTTTGAAGTAAAATATCTTGAAAACTAAGCGACCTACCAATGTAGTGCTTGTTTTATCTTAACCCTAGTGGAGAGTGTAATATATCCTGATACTATATTTTCATAAATTAATTAGGCCATGCCCACTTAAGAAGCCTTTGAAGTCAAATATCACAAATGGAGGGACATACAGGTGCAGCACTTGTTTCGTCTTAACCTTATTAGAGAGTGGAATGAAACTTACAACCACATTTGCGTAAACTAATTAGGCCACACTCACTTTTCACTCATTTTGAAGTTAAATATCTCAAATGAAGTGACATACAATTGTGGATTTTGTTTTGTCTTAATGCCAGTATAGTGTATTGTAACTGGATTCCAAATTTGAGTAAATTAGATCATGCCCACTTTTCACTAAAATGTTGAAAGTCAAAATCATGAAATCGAAGCAACCTACAGGTGCAGTGGTTGTTTTATCTTAACACCAGTGGAGAGTGGAATATAACTTAATACTACATTTGCATAATTGAATTAGGCCATGCCCACTCTTCACTGAAACTTTGAAGTCAAATATCTTAAAAACAAATTGATTTTATTATATACGCCGCTTTAAAAAAACGTATCCCAACTTTCTGATAACATGACCCATCAGAGGATGGACTGGCTGGTCTAATACCTGCCACTTGAGATCATGATTTTTAAAGCACTTTATACCCTCTGAACATGAAAAAAAAACTAAACAGCACAAATCCATATACGTTAAGGCATATTTTTACCCAAGCTTATGAAATAAAGACAGACAGACAGACATGACTGCACAAAATAGTCTTGTTAATTGTTTGACAGATAACCCTTCACCAGCCACTTGATCACTTAATACCCTTTAAACATGACAACAAATTAAACGAGGCAAACCCATAGACTTGAAGGCATATTTTCCTTATATACCGTGCTTTAAAACCATTGATCCCGACTGGCTGGTCATGTGACTGGTCTAATACCTGCCACTTGAGATCATGGTTTTTAATACACATTAAACCCTTTAAAGATGAAATCAAATAAAACTACACAAATCCATAGAGTTTTAAGGCATATTTTTATGAAATAAAAATAGACTAATGTATTATGAATGCACAAAATGGTCTAATTGTTTGACAGATAACCCTCAAAAGCCACTTGATCACTGCTTTTAAAGCACTTAATACCCTTTATCATGAGAACAAATTTAACTTGGCAAACCCTAGACTTTCTTTTCAGTTTTCATTATAAACTGGACATTAAAACCATTGATCCTGACTGGTCACGTGACCCGTCAGTGGTTAGACTGGCTGGTCTAATACCTGCTACTTGAGATCACTGCTTTTAAAGCACTTATACTCTCTAAACATAAAAACAAATTAAACGGTGCAAATTCATAGACATCTTCATGTTAAAAGTTTTGACTCCTTTACCTGCCAGTCGCGATCATGGATTTTAAAGAACATCACAGCACTGGGCTAAATGTGATTGAAATCTTAAGTTAAGCAGTGTGATAAAGCTGTAATTTAGCACAAATCAAGATTCAAACTCATTAAAATAAAAACAGATGCTTGCGTTTGGCAAACAGAGCCACTGCTAGCCAGAGGACCTGACTGAACTGGCTGCCAGTTTAAGATAGAAACCCCTACTGTAAAGTTATTAAAAACAATATTGTTGAAAATCAAGCTTGTTTGCTGAGCCATATGATGTTTCTGCGCTGTAGGAGCTCTTCATTCAATGTTGGGAGCCATGGATAACAGGGTGTCTGAGGAGGTGAGCTAAAAAAAACTTTCTAGATTGGCTTTCTCCAATTTTTTTTAACCCAGGTTCAGGACAGGTGAAAGTATTGTATCTTGCCTGAATATGTGTTGAGAGTCTGTTTACAAGTAGAGGTCCTAATTGTGGAAGTATCCTTATAGATCCATTTACCCAAAGCATATGTGCTCACAAATTAACAATGGTTACCGAAGTAAGTCTGGACTCAGCTGCTTGTCAACGATTGAGAGCAGATTATTTACCTAACATCACACATTCTGCTTTACTAAGTTGACTTTGTCGAATGATGTTTGTTACCAGGCTCTTGTATTATAGTGGAGTGGATGAAAGGCATTAGTAAGTGGCATAATTTATAGGCCATAATGTAAACTCACTCTGGACAACAGTTTTCTGGACACCTTCCATTTAGCCGTTGTGTAGTATTAAATTCTTACATGTGTACTTTTTTCCCTCTGTTTAATTTCTTTTTGGACAAGGATTTTTGGACAAGACTTTCAGGATGGGGAAGTTAATACATTTTTGTATTAACCATGCTTTTGAATGAACATTTATTAACGTTTCAACTTCAGTGGTTAATTTCTTGCAGAGTTTGTAAAGAAGTATATTTTTCTTTATTTTTTATGTCTACATAGAATTAATAAAGAAGAAAGCTGACTTGTTGGAAAGTTTATTCAATTTGCTGAATCATGGGGCTTCAAAAATGAAAAATAAAAAAAATAAATAAAAAATAAAAAATTGGGTCTGATCATTTTATTTGCGTATTTCCAGTACAGGACTTTTTAACTTTTTTAATTCCTGGTGGCCCTTCAGGCACACACTCTTCAGTTGTTGGTAGCCCGAAATAAATGTAGGTAGCCAAAATAAAATGAAGAGATCTAAAGAACCAAAACTCATTTTGAAAACATTTTGAAAACAAATTACAACAAACGTAAAAAACAGTAAAATTACAATCAACTCAAATATTTGGTTCTGACTTGCTTCAAGAAAAATGTATAACATGAATCAGTCAGATTTTGAATATGAAACTTCAACTCCGCTTTCTTTTTGCCTCATTTTTCTGAACTTTTCGGCTTTGTAGCAGTATTTCTTCCCTTCTTTATCCAAATTTGTCTTCAAATACCTCCATAAATCCATGCGCTTATTTTCACACACGCAAATTCAAACGCAATTTTAATATTCCACATATTTATAGTGCGTTCCCATTGCCAAAAAACTAGAACATAAACATAGAACATAATTAACCAGCTATATTTGTAAGAGAATGCAAAGCATTAACATACAGTGACACCTCAAGATACGAAATTAACCCGTTCCAGGGAGATCTTCATATGTTAAATTTTTCATATGTTAAAGTAAGTTGGAACATGTAAAATGCCTAATCTATTCCAAGCCACACAGAAATAACAAAAAAAAAAAGAAATACCATAGATAACTAGTGAAAAATCAAGTAAGATTCTTTACTCCTTAAAAGTACACATGATTAATTTAATGAATGATAATAAAACACTGAAAACAGAATAAAAAATTTAAAACAGAATAAAATAAATGAAAATAATAACCTCTCAAATGAGGTGATATGGCAGTGTCACAGGAGGAAGGGAGGAGAATGGAAGGTAGCGGAGAGACATAAAAGTCGAAAGATCAGGTCCTTCACAACATTCGAACATGCACAACAATCAAAAGACCAGACCCTTCTTAACTAAGCACGGCAGTCAGGACTACTGCAACACTCTCCTAGCAGATCTTCCAGCAAACTCGCGCAAACCTCTGCAGATTGTCTTATCTTCAAGGAACTGAAGATCCCACGAAGGCAGAAAATATCTTAGCAGAACCTTCTCTTTCATAGCATGAAAATTGTCTGTGCAGTGCCCCCTAGAAAAAATGTGACGCTAATGCCATTTTGACCTAGAGACAAAAATCAGTACACATGTGCATTGCCTCTATACAAGTACAAAAGTCTCTAGCAGGTTTTCGCCAAAACATACAGGGAATCTGCCATTTTGAAAAAAACAAAAAAACAACCATTATTTAAATAAAAACATTACCTTGCACTTTTTAACGAACCCCTAGATGAAATGTCTGATCCAGCTGAAAATTGGTGTGTTTACTCGTAAGGCACTAGGGGCAAAAATTTATCAGAAGCGCAGAAGTACATCAAATGGTCTTGGGGTGGCACCCCCACAAATTTCACCCTTCAAAAATATGTAAAAAAAATTATCTCAATTTGTACTGTAAGTTAATCCAATTTCAACAAAAACAACCTGACAGATATGCATCAATTTGACTACGCTCTACAGATTGGCTCTAGAGCATACCGTTAAATGTAACCAAAATCATAATTTTAGCTGTTTTGACCTATTGAGCATGTCAGAAAGAACACCAGTTTGAATGTCATTTTTAATAAGTATATTAATCTAACACGGTCACTGAAATTGTACCTAAGACGACAGCTCTGAAGTGCCCCTTTGAATTCGAAAAAGCTTAACTCTCATTTGAACAAACTCTAATTTAATTTGTTTTTGGTCATAATGCATTTGCTATAAATATCATGCCATAGTCTCATAGAATTTAATGTGTTAATGCTAACCCCATCTTACCTTTGACAACCATAGTGCAAATTTTCTTTTACTGTGATTGTAGATAAGCATATTGTGCAGTGTCATGTGATTAAGTGATGCGCTGCCTTGTCAATCAATAACTTGAATTAAAAATAAAATTGCCTGAAATAAAAAAAACTACAGCCATGCCGAACTTCTTGATAAAAATGTTAATCTTGCACTTTAATCCAGTTATTGAATGGTATAGTTAAAACAAATTGAGCATTTGTAGAAAAAAAATGTTGGGGAAAAAAAACAGCAAATCTGCTATCCCAGACAGGAATACAGATTCTTTCAGTTAATAAAACACCATCCTACTAGAATATAGACTTATAGTCACTTATAGAAACTGTATATCAGCGTTATTATACATCTATTACAGCCAAGGAGAGGTATTGGCAGCCCCTCGAGAATTCCAGCTGTTACAGCAGACCGAGTAGAGACTCAATTGATCTTGCATTTTTATGTAAATAGTTGATAAATGTGATACCATTATTGTGTGTTGGCGACATCATGATCTAAAAACAAACAAACAAATTAACTAGTACTGGACTGAGAATCTTTTCCTTTCTCTTTTCATTAGGGAATGAAAGTGTCTTGTACACATTTTCAGTGCTCGGCTGGAGCGTTTACATATCTGAGAGATCACTTTAGTCACAGCTATAGCGCAGACATGAGCCACCAGATCCTCAACCTCAACATTAACCTCATGCTGGTATGCTGCCTCATTACTTTTCATTCTTTTGCTTTTAAATTTCATGTCTGCACCTCAATGTTTCCACTTGCAATTTGTAGGGCCAGGCCCAGGAATGCCTGTTGGAAAAATCAATGTTGGACAACAGAAAGAGCTTCCTTGTTGCGCGAATAAGTGCCCAGGTACTTTCTTTTTTTAATGTCTTGAAAGAAAATGTTTTGTATAAAATAACATTTATTACCAAAAAATTATATTAATTGAACAAACCTTAATACAATATAGGAATTATTTTGTTTTCAGGTGGTGGACTATTATAAAGAGGCTTGCAGGGCTTTGGAGACTTCGGAAACTGCATCAATGCTTGGAAAGATTCAAAAAGACTGGAAGAAATTAGTGCAAATGAAAATGTACTACTTTGCTGCAATTGCTCATGTGAGTCATAAAACTTGAAATGAAGGTTAAAGGTGCCATGTCATGTCCCTTTTAATGAATTGATGATAAATACTTGACCCCTCTAGACTATAACTGCACACATAAACTGCACCCACATCTTTAAAAACATAAAATGCCATGTTAAAACAAGTTACTTTGGTTTCCTTAAGGGACATATGTAAGGTCTGTAACAATCATAAATTTATTTTTCTGATTGATTTTGTAAAAATCAAACAAACAAATAAACAATTTTTATCTCAACAAAACCACCACCAGTTAAAACGATTGTTTTGGGTGTTGTACCAAATGACTGCTCACCACACCTTTCCCTGAACGATGGTTTGTTTAGCTGTGTGCCATGTTCTCATAACACAAGTTCGGTGGAAGCATGGAGAGTGGTATAATAATAATATTTATTTTTTCTTCATGAGAAATACACAGTGGCAGGGTTCTCAAATGATCTCATGTAAGAGTTTTAAATAGTATTTCTTTTAGGAGATCATTAGATATTCATGGTTATTTAAAATAATACACTTGTTCTAGAGTTGGATCACCATGAATTGGTACAGATTCATGTTTCAGTTTCAACTTCATTACAAATCCTGCTTTGTACTGACTCTCAACAATTGTGAGCAAAATGGCTTTAACAAAATAAGACTAAACAAAATATAGTAATTTTTGGATCTAGCATTGCATTTCCTCTGTAAATAAAAGTTAGTCATCCATTTAGTACTGTTCTTCCCACTGCTTCCACCACATCACAAATACATTCATCAATACAAAAAGGTCTTTTAATCTAGGACAACCGAAAAAAAATTTCAAGTTTACATGATCCAGCACCTTTGAGTAACAGAGTTTCTGCTCTTTTAATTCGCAGTTGCATATGGGGAAACAGGCTGAAGAACAGCAAAAGTATGGAGAAAGGGTACAAGGGTGTTTTATTTTGTGTTTGTGGTTCTCACCAAAGATGACCACAATCATGCTAATCTCTTTTTTTTTTCTTAACAGGTGGCTTATCTTCAAAGCTCACTTGAGAAACTTGGTGAAGCAATTAAAGTGGCTAAGGGTCAGCCAGAGAGCGTACAAGAAGCCCTTAAGTTTACTATGGATGTTATTGGGGGAAAGTAAGCATCATGCCATTTTGATGTGTATTATATTCATTATCTATATTCTATTTGTTATAAAACATTTTAGTTTTGTTTTATGCTGTCTTTTATATCTGTGTAATATTGAATCTAATATCTCTCTGATCATGATATAGCTTGAGATGCTCACATGGCTCAGAGATGAAACTATTACTATTTCTTACAAAATGTCCTTTTTATCATAGGTTTAATTTAGCACAAAAAGACAATGATTTCATTTACCACGAATCTGTGCCATCTCTGGAGACTCTGACTTCTGTGAAAGGTATTCTAATATTTGTTTTGTTTTGATGCTGTTTTCCATTTCTTCTGCAATTTTTAAACTTTTTTTTCCAGCTTTTAACATTAAGAGTTACTCCACATTTCTTTGAGGCATAGAAAGTTTTTTCGAAGTGTCTGGTTTAAAGCAGAGCAAGCTCTGTAATATAATATAAAGGTATTATAATTGCTTTACTCAGCTGCAGTTAACCACAAATTCACACATATTTCACCAAACGTTTGTAGGTCTGGGGTAAAAAAGTTAAATTGCTCACTTGTGATACTTCATGTGCTGAACTAAACAAAAAGGAAGCGCAACAAAGAAAGACCTCAAAATAATTGTAAATGAAGTCTCTACGTACAGCTGTGGCACACTAACAGACCTAAGAGGACATTACCATGTGAACAGATTATTCACTCAACCGAGTAACAAAACTCACACGCGCTATTCAGCAGGCATTTCATCACTTTAGAGCGTATCTAACAAGAAAAATTTTACTGGACAGACTACATGATAAGTAAATTCAAAGTGCCCTATGCATTACATAAAAAAATATGAGCCAATAATTTATTTCTTTACCTAATCTGAGTTATGTATATATATATGTATGTATGTATATATATATATATATATATATATATATATATATATATATATATATATATATATATAGATATATAGATATAGAACAAGCAAGAAACCAATGAAGGGTGAGTTGATCTGTATTCAGAGTGAATCTTTTGGTGATTTTCTGCAGGAATGTTTGTGGGTCTCCTCTCAGCTGCTCGTGCATTGACGTCAATACATTTCTGTGATCGCTGAAGAAGGATTATTTCTGTTCAAACAGCTTTTAGCTCATTGCATAAGAAACACAGATTACAAAGAGCTATCATATGATTGTTATTAGCCCTTATACCTCGAGTTATTGAGCCAGGAAAAGAGAATCTTTGCCTCTGCTACTAACTTTACTGAAGTTATCAACATTGGTAGGAAAACTATGAAAACTTAGCATTGCTTTAGTTTTGAAAGTGGAACTCAGCAGGTTTCTGTGCTCTTATGGTCATGTCTGAGGAAATTAAAATCTGTTTGTTGTGCTCACATTTTCAAAATAATTTCTGTTGAAAATAAATGTAAACAATGATGCCGGCCAAATCAGAAAAAAGTACACTGTACTATTTCAGAAAGGAAGTGCATCATGAGATGCAGGAAAAATAGCCCATTGCCTCTGGTTGTAGCAATGAAAACTCTTGAGTAAGGAAACAGCAAAACACTTATTTATTTTGATAATCATTAAGACACCTTAAGACAAATCTTTGTTTCTGCTCAGTCAGAAGAAAATAGGTGGAAAACTGTGCCCCTGGTTGCTATCACTGGCTTGACTGACACGACCAGATGGAGGTGTTAACTTGTGGGTGTGTGTTTATATCTTTCAAAGCTGAAGCTTCAGAAATTTAGGATGTCAAAGGGTAGAAGGGTACACTAGAAACAATTGTGTTCAACAGCAGCTAAGAAAAAAAGCATGAAAAATTGCTCACAAAAAATCTGTGAAGCCACAGAAGGTGAGACTTCATTGAAGATGAAGCAGCAGGAGCAACTCAGAGAGCTTCATTCATCATAAATACATGGATTGTTTTAGTTAAAGGCAGACTGTGTTGGTATTAAAACACAATTGTCGCACCCACTGCTGTTATAGTGGTTATCAAGCAGGATACCCAAGGCAAAGCTGAAACCAAAGTCCTTCACCCAATGTCTCACTCTTTCAGTTCTCTTACTGCCTGACCCAAATGTTTTAAGAGTTAACATTCTTTTACACTTATCCCAGGTGCTCCATTGGTGAAAGCTTTGCCTGTTAACCCAATAGATCCCAGTGTCACTGGCCTAGACATTTTTGCCAAACTGGTTCCGATGGCTGCTCATGAGGCCTCCTCTCTTTACAGGTTTGTTCCTCTGTGTGTTGTTAAATCCATTGTGTCCCGCAACAATCTGTGGATTTGTTTTCATTAAAAGCTAGTGCTATAGAACTTTTACACTTTTTAATTGATAAATTACAGTGGGTTGTGAATAATAAATGCTTTCTGCATCTTTAAGTAAGAACAAATTATGAGTGACTACACAAAGTTGGCAAAAAATATATTTTAACTTCAACTTTTCTTGTGCCATATAACTAATTTAAATTTTCTCAAATTAACTATCAAAACATTTTGAGGGCATCTATTGTAAATTACAAAAGTTACAGGTGAAATATTTTCTATTTAAAGAAAATGCTTCTACAGAAAAAGTATGCAAAAGTGTGGAGTGGAATAATGTACATAAAACTTCCAGCGATTTTTAGCTGCTTATATTCTGTGTTTTCTTTATAAATAAATTATTGGAACCATTCTTTACTCCTTTTGAGTGCTCAAGTGTGAGCTGCTCATGCTTGATTAGCAACCATAATATGTCAGTCATGTTGTTAGTATCTTTTCCTGCAAATTGTGGCCGTTTTGATTCTGCTCCATCACTATGACAAGAACTGAAGAATTAAACACACGAGTGCACAGAATTTACATGTATGTTGTCAGCATGATTTATATTTTCTACCAGTGAATTTATAACTGTGAAACTTGAGGTGGATTTTTAGGATTTATACATGTGAGAAATCAGCAATGTTGCATGTGAAAGTAGCAAAATAAACAAAACTTGAGAGCCTTGAATTCTAAATTTGACTTTATATCAGACAATCAGAATTTAGGTCTGCATCAACCTCTTTAAAAATTAACACACTCTAGCTCTCTGTGATAAATTAATCTAATGAACACATTAAATTACCAGCCCTCTTAAATAACAAATCTGCTTGTAATTCAATCTACAGTGAAGAGAAGGCCAAACTGCTACGGGATATTATGGCAAAAGTAGATGGCAAGAATGAGACTTTAGAGTGAGTATAAAGAGCTCTGATATATTTAATGCAGCCAGCATGCAGTGTGTAAACAATGTCTTATATCTACACAAACACAGGCAGTTCATGGATTCTCTCAGTCTGGACCCAGACTCTGTGGACAATATGGACATCTATAACACTCTTCCAACTGTCCTGATGGAAAAATGTGCAGCATTGAGTGTGAAACCCGATACTGTAAAAAATCTTATTCAGTCAATGCAGGGTTAGTGGTTTCATTATAATGTGCACTGCTGATTAAATCTGGAACTGCATGACCTTACATCTTTATTCTCCCACCTTAGTTCTCTCAGGTGTGTTCACTGACGTGGAAACGTCTCTTCGGGAGATTCGAGATGTGTTTGATGAGGATGAATCAGAAGAGCAAAGTCTTGAAGAAGCCACAGGAAAACAGAGTTTACCAGAAAGACCTGCAATCCTGGCAGAGCTACAGAGGGACCTGGAAAAATATATGGAAGCTCATGAGAAAGCTAGCTTCACCAACACAGAGCTTCATCGTGCCATGAATCTGCACATAAGCAATCTTAGACTCCTCGGTGGACCGCTGGACACCCTTCGCGAGGCATTGCCCAGACCCCAGCTGAGTGAAGGTAGGTTTGTAGTTCTATGTTGTCTACATTTATCCAAAATTACTTGCAGTAGACAATGGAATTAGAGACTATATGTAATTTGTTAAAAAGACATAGTTTATAACTCTAGCCGAGAAAACTATTGAGTCTAAACACTAAAGTGGGAATTCTAAAATTGGCAGCATCACACTCAAGAGTTACTCTGGCTGACATATGGCTGCTGAACTTTGTGAGTGTAGCTCAGCTCCTGACACTATCCGAGAGTTTGTTCCAGAGCTTTGGGGATTTGCCAATCTTCAGAACGATCAGTAGAGCTGCTTCTTGTGATCAAAGCGAGAGAGGTGGAATTAATCGTAACCGCTCAGGAAGGCCGTAGCCAAGCCAATCAAGATTTAAAGGCTAGAGGTGAAAGGCGCTATTCATTTGCCCAAACATTAAATCAAAGGTGGAGGGAAGGTGATTTTGCATGCTGCTGCATGACAAGAACAATAAAATACACACAAACGCACTAGCCATGTGATAGTCTTTAATATTTGGATAAAAAAATTAAACCTCTTGATCTGAATCCATTAAAATTATTAATTCATGGTCACATTTTTTCTCTCTTTCTCTTGTTATATTAACTTTTTCTGTTAAATCTATCAATTTAAAAAGACATAACAGTTCTTACAATTTGCCTCTCATCAAAATTTATAATTTTTTTAAGTTCAGAACACGAGATACAATTAATTCATGAGGTGAAAGGCCATGTGAAGAATATTTTGTTTCATGGTATGAAAAATATTTCAAGATAAAGAGAGAAATACATATTCGACATTTGAAATTCAGGTGGAAGACAGCACTTGTTCTGCTCTCCAATTGGTCAGTTCCAGCCCTGATGCTGCATGCTTGTGCTTCTGCTCTCCTATTGGTTGCCTGATGTCCCACGACGTCTTTCCAAAAGAGCTTTCCCCGTCTACACACACATTATCGGTTTCGTGTTGATGTCGTAAATTCATGAATACTTCCATGTTACTTTTTTGGATAAGCATATTTTTATGGCCATAGCTCTCCTACGCTACCAATCTTTTCCCTCCCCTACCACCTCCTCCTCCAACACTTCGCCATATCGCCTCACTTAAAGATAAAGGCTATTAGTTTTCATATATTTAATTTAGTTTTCCTTGCTACATTATTAACTATTAGATTTTATAAGGTGTAATTTTAAGGATAGAAGAATCCTATTTTTCTCTGGTTTTCGATGTTATTTTAAATATTGTCATGTTACATGTAAAACTTGTTTCGACATACAAAAATTCAGCATACAAAAGCCACCCCAGGACCAATTAATTTAGCATCTCTATATATGATTTTCTATATATTTCTCTCCTGTTTCCTCTATCTCTCTCCTTTCTCTTACTTCTCCAACTCCTCTATAGCTCCCCTCATCTCCCTTGCTCTTTCTCTCTCCTATCTCCTATATATTTCTCTCCTCTCTTTTATCACTCGTATCTTCTCTTTATCTCTGTATATCAATTTGTAATGCATAAAAATGTGCATGCCAGAATTATGTTCCTTTTGTTTGAATAATGATAAAATATTATGGAGTGTAAATGTAAGAAAAAAATTGTGGTGTTTTAGATTTGAAACTTCCTTAAATGGAACAGGTTGTTATATTATATTGTAGTATTGTATCAAAAGGAGCACTGAGATCTAACAGAACTACATGAGAGATATTAATTGTTTACATTCAGAAACGGCTCTTGAGCTATTGTTAACTGTACTTTAGATGCTAAAGTACTATTCTGTGGTCAATATATGAATAGTTATGTAGAGTATGAGATAAAATCACACAATGTAGGTTAAATTTAATTGTTGACAAAAGTCCCTGCCTCTAAAGTTTATATTTGTATTTTAGCCATTATATCGTGGATCAAAGGCATGGGTTATTTTGTTTATTTAAAACTGTCTATCTAATTTCTAGATGAGATGGCTGGTCTTCAAACCATGAAGAGAATTTTGGGTAAAGTTCAAGAAATGCGGGATCAACGGAATTCTCTAGAGAAGCAGCTAAGAGACCTCATTCATCAGGATGACATCACAACTTTTCTGGTCACAACTGACCATGCGGACATGAAGGTATTATTTGTGGTTGTGTTTGTGACAATTGTTGAATAATTGTGCTCGATCAAGTGAAGGATCTTATTTAAAATCAGACACTGTTTTCTCTCCAATGTGTCTTTCCCTCTTAGAAACTGTTTGAGGAGCAACTTAAGAAGTATGAGCAGGTGAAGGTATTCGTTGATCAAAACCTGGCAGCTCAAGAGAACATCCTGAAGGCCCTGACTGAATGTAACGTACAGTATGCATCTGTGCGTAAGGGCTTGACAGAAACTGAACACAAGTAAGAAACTAATATGCTATTCTATATCAGCTTTCTAGTGCTATTTTAAAAGATGATGTTTATGTTATTGTAGGTGGAACAGCACTGTACAGATGCTTGTGTCCTCTTATGAGGCTTATGAAGACCTGATGAAGAAATCTCAGGAAGGCAAAGAATTTTATGATGATCTTGAAACTAAGTCATCTCGATTATTGGAAAAAGCCAGGGCTGTCTGCAAGGCCAGAAAGGAGGAGAGACTAGCCATTACAGAACGGTGTGTGAGTTTGAGCACTTCAATCGTTGATAAGCCACAGACTTTCAACATTTTAGCAAATCAATAGACTAGATTTTTACAAGAGTCATGTTGGAATTTGGATGGTCTTAAAGAGATGTGTCACTGATATTTTGGAGACCAAAACCCTTTAGAGTTTCACTGCAATTTAAATTAAACACCCTATCATAACAGTTAACATTTGTTTACCCTTTTACACCGGATCTGTTGCCGGCGATAGAATAGTGGCTTGCGCACTTCAAACTACCATAGCTCTGGTTATTTTTGCACTATTGAAAAAAATCTCAACAGATTCAGAAAATTGAGAAACTGCTCTTTCGACTGATATTACGTTCATCTTGACAATCCATCCAGACAATCTTGACATCAAAGTTCCTTTTTTTGTGAGTTTTCGTTCAAAGTTAATGAGGAGAACATATTTGTGGAAGAGAACAGGCAGCAGCAGTCACCATCTCAGCAACAGTAAGTGATACAGTTTTTATACACAGGGTTTATTAACAGCTTTATAGCAATAATGTTTTCCAATAAATACTGTAATTTTTCTAATTGACATTATGTAATATTCCTTTATTACTGCTCATGCTCATTAATTCAACAACATATTGCTTCATTCTTTATTTTTATTTTATGTAATCATTATATTTTTTTATTTCATCTTTCGCTAATTTTTGTGTAGAAATACAAGGTTTTTTGGACAAAACTTATGTAATGTGTTTTTGTTTAGAGATTCTTCTGATGAAGGGAAATCCTCCTGAGGGGTGGCAGAGGTTGAAGCATTAGAGACTCCTGTACATATGTAAATAAAACAACTTGTGAAATGGACACTGATTTAGTTTATGTAAAGTAGTTCATTTTTGTAATCTCAAAAGTCTTGTTGCTACGTTTGTAGTAGTCTATAAAGAGAAATGTGATGAAAATTCAAATCCGTTTTTTTAATGTAATAATAACAGATATTTACCAGATTTTGAAAGTTTTATTGAATCTGAAAAGGAGAACTGGCAAAAATAATCATTTTCTGACACAATGATTAAAAACAAGACAACAATACCAGGCAAACTGTTGTAATCATAGTATCGTTATAGGAGTAAGAGAGTTGAAACTAATTCTGCTAGTTGAAGCAAGGTGGAAACAAAGCTGTGCTTGATATCAGCAACAGAAATGAACCCTTAAGCCCCCTTCTGAGGGTTACATCTGAAGTCAACTGTTCCATTTGCAGTTTGATTAGAATCATTGCGTCTGTCACCTGTGGGGAATTATGGTAGAATAGATCCCTGGCACCCCCTTGCTGATTGTAAAATGAAGCAACTTGTTATGCTGTGAGTTGCGACCTGTGATGGTGGATGAAGAGATCCTGGTAATCGAAGACCCTGATAAGCTGTGGTTGCCAAGTGACACATTGCAGACTTTTAGCAAAAATATAGGCTTCAATCTTTAACACCCCCTATGGATTTTATATGGTTATTTTTAAACTCTGTCAGAATAATCTTAAATTATTTCCAATGTTAAATTGCAAAGCTTTTTTGACTTTAATAAAGGGTGTGTCTGTGTCCACTGGCAAAAGTCGCTATAGTGCCACCTAACATGTTTTAGCTGCTGCCTCACTATCAGTTTGTCGTGCAGGTATGAAAATTGATACACACATACATGGTACTAAGGCAAACAATAATTTAATATATATTGTTTTTCCAACACCCACAGGAAGTCTATTCATTTGCCACTTCTTGTATTAACTTTAGCACTTGAGCTAACTGTTATATTTGAATTAATTCCTCCCACAGATTTAATCTGAACATTTACAAACTTCATCAGCATCATCACAAGACATATGGCATGTTAAATTGCGAAGCTTTTTTGGCTACCGTAAAGGCTATAGTGGCTGGCGAATGTACACTTTTCAGTTTGAAACTGGAAGTCGCTATTGCTCCACCATACAATGTCCGATCTAGCTCAAACTCATCTCATTTTGTTCATAGACCAAGTCTGAACAAGTTCACATGACAACAAACACTCTGTCATTCATAACATGTTTTTTGTCGTTTTCAACCTCTATTTCAGGCAGTGTACAACGTACACAAATTTTTTGTCACACATATGTAAAACACCAAGACCTACATTCTTTAGCAAACTCCTCATAGGGATTTTACACTTTTTTTTTTTAAACTCTGCCAGAATAATCTTAAAGTATGTCCAGTGTTAAATTGCAGAACTTTTTTAGATACAGCTAAGGGGGTGGCCATGAAGCCCAAGGAATGTGCAAATTTGAATTTAAAACCGTAAGTTGGTAAAGCTCAGCTATACAGTGATGTGAAAAAGTATTGGTCGCCCAACGATGATTACTTCAAAAGTGTGGCGACAGCTCATTCAAGAAGTCCCAAAAGAACCTAGTAGCATATCCCAAGAAATACAGACCTCGCGGGCCTCAGTTAAGGTCAGTGTTCACGACTCCACAATAACAAAAACACTGCCCAGAAATGGCATCCATGGAAGAATTCTCAGTTGAAAATCAATACAGAGCCCAAATACTTGTTTTACATTTGCCAAAAAGCATCTTGATGATTTTCAAGATTTTTGGAGAAACATTCTGTGGACTGATGAGTTTAAAATTGAACTTTTTGGAAGATGTGCAGACCGTTACATTTGGCATAAAAATTGCACAACATTTGATAAAAAGTGCATGATACCAACAAAAAATCAAGGTGGTTGGAGTGTGATGGTCTGGGTGTGCTTTGCTGGCTCAGGACCAGGACAACTTGTTGTGATTGAAGGAAAAATTAATCCTGCTGTTTACTAGCAGATCCTGAAGGAGAATGTTCGTGCCCTTAAACTCAAGGGCTCTTAGATCATGTAACAGGACAATGATCCAAAACACACCAGCAACTCCACCTCTGAATGGCTCAAAGATAATAAAAACAAGGGTTTTCGAGTGGCCAAGTCAAAGTCCGGATATTAATCCGATTGAGATGCTGTGGTGTGACCTTAAACGGGTAGTTCATGCAAGAAAACCCTCTAGTATGACTGAATTGAAACAAGTCTGCAAAGAAGAGTGGGGCAAGAACATTTTTACGCTTTTATTTCAAGCAGTGAAAGGACATCAAGACCTACAAAAAAGGCTATTGGGTTGAGTTTCAAAACTAGACAGTTTGTCTTAGTACAGTACATATGTGTATCAAATTGTATATATGTATGACAAAGTGATGTAATGTTCCGGTGCTTTCCCTAAAAATGAATTCATGACATTGAGCCATAAAGCATACTAAAACAACAAAAAACACTCATGCTCTTCCTAAGAGTAAAACCAGCAACTCTCTGGTTTGAAGTCCAGTGTCTTACACACTGCACCAATGTGGCACACTTGTCAACAATTAGGTTTTAGGTAGATTGGTTTGATTCAATCTTTTGAAAGAAAGCATAAACTTACAGAAAAAAGTTACAGTTGAAGTTAAGACTTCCTGACATTTAGCCATAAGGTGTAGTAACCAACAAAAAATGCCCATGGTTGACCTGGGGTTTGAACGTGTAACTTTATGGTCTGTAGTTCTGTGTCTCAGGCACCAACGACACATACTGCTTAGGAGTTGGGTTTTCAGGTATATTGTTTCAGTTGTTTAAATAGTTTTAGAAAATCATAATAATAACCAGATATAAGTTAATTTTAATACAGCAGAATAAGGCATTCAATACCATGAGGCATGAAGCTATTGAAGAAATTAGAAACAGACCATGGTTTTCCCATTTTCAAACCCAGAACCTATTGGTCTGCAAGTCATAGTCATCAGAACTGTACCACTGACAAACATAACATTGGGCCAAAGGTTTTAGGTAGATCATTCTGGTGTTTTCAGACTTTTCATTATAAATTCCGACCTGCGCCAAAACTCGCGCTTATGTCACAAATAAACTTTGGTGTATATATCTCAAAACTACGCTTCAATAATGCCTTTTGACCAAAATGCCGCAGGTAAAACACCATTGAGGCGATAAAGTTTTTTGATAACTTTGTCAGCAGGGTCCAAATTTTCCTTAGACTAAATTGTGTGACAAGGGAAAAAACAACCAAGGAGGAGTTCGAAAAGGTATGTTTTACACTTAATTAAGGGTGACGGACAGGTAGTATGGTGCAATATGAAAAATGAGGTATCACTCTTTTTGGCATGACCCAGGAAACACAACGAGACCAAACTTGTGGGTATAGGATAGAGATACAAAAAGCAAAAAAAAAATTGTTATCTTTTGACCAGACAGTGATGCTGCAACAAATTTTTTTAATAATGCCAGGGCAAGGTAACAAACATGCGTGTTGAGTTTAGGAATTTAATCTGTTAAGAAATAAGAGCAGCTTTTAAGTTGTTTTAAGATGGCTGACTTGGACAACCATTGTATATCACCAGAACGGTTTGAAATTCATTTTATGAAAATACTTCCCGGTAGTTATGGCCCAAAATATGCATTTTCTGTATCTCCATACCACTAGGTGGCACTGTGATGAAACCCTGCAGGCAATATCACATTAAGGTAAGGAACATGTGTACCAAGTGAAGGGCTGATATCTCAATGCGTTGCCGAAATACAGCAAAACGAGTTAAAAGAAAAAAGGTTTTGGAAAAATATTTTGCCAGTTATACAAAAACAAAGAGAATTAAAATTATTTCAATAACTTTTGGTCAGCAGTCTCTGAAGATGATATTGTGTCAATTTCGTGGAAATGAGACATCAGTCTAAGAGGAATTTCGAAAAAGTAGCTTATTTGCAAATGTTGGCATTTCTGGAGAACAAAACGGCGGTTATCATAGGGTGCATTAAAAAAAAGCATGAACCCTGGATTAAGAGGAAAAAAAGAATATTGTTTCTATAATATGCGGTTAAGTAGGTTTGGCAAAAACAAAAGTGAAACTTTTAGAAAACTTAGTGGTTGCACTATGGAGTTTGAGACAGAGACTTGAATATCACACCAGTTGATCATGAGACTCATGTATATGTGTGCCAAATTTCACAACTTGCTCACAAGTGGTTCATGGGGCTGCCATTGACTTCAATGGCTGAAGAGTAATAATGTTAACGAAAACGATTACAATAGGTGCCATGCGCACTCTCAGTGCTTGGTCCTGAACAACGATTTCGATTACATCAGTTGCTATGTGCCTCTTCGGGGTTTGGCCTTAATAATAATAATAACGAGAACGGTTTCAATGGGGGCCATGTGTCCCCTTCAAGGCTTGGCCCCTAATAACGAGAGCTGTTTCAATAGGGACCATGCACTCCTTCAGTGCTATGCCCTAAATAACAAAAATGGTTTCAATAAGGGCCATGCGCCCTTTTGGGGCTTGGTCCTAATAATAATGAAACTGCTTCAATAGGGGCCTTGCACCCATTCGGGGTTTTGCCCTTTTAATAGTTAAGAAGAAAACCAACGAATACAATAGGTGACTTGCACCTTCTCTGCTTGTCCTAGCAATTACACGAAGATTTCAGCGCTACTCACTTGAACCCCTGATTAATACAGTTTATTTGGAGGGGTCTTGTTACTCAAGGTCACTGTACAAGGAGGCACATAGTAACATAACAGTAAAAACAGCAACTATAAAATTAAAATAAAGCAATATTAATAAACCAAATAGGTAAAACATCAAAGAACATAAATGTTACACACTGTAGGGTTATCTCAAATGGAAAGCTTTGACACAAACTTTAAAATGATCAAGATCAGGACTATTCTGTTCATCTAGAGGGAGTTTATTCCAAAGGAAGAGGTAGCTGAACTAAAGGCACTAAGATTGAGAGGAGATCAGCATCAGCTGCTAAAAGGAGATCATTTGAGATCTTCTCTATAACAATTTTAACATTATGATGAGGTTAGAAACCACTTATCATTTAAAGTGTTCAACTCCAAAGGATTTTGCAACTGAGAAGCAACAATATTTTCAAGTATTTTTGTTAAGAAAAAGTTTGAATAATTGGTTGTTTCAGCGACATGTTTTTTCAGAATACATGCCTTGATTGCTGTCTGTAAAGCTACAGAGACACACTCGCATGCTGTAAGTGAAGCAAGCAAAAATGCTCTAAGCGAGGAGACAGGTGAAAAATTTCACTTGGTTAGTGGGAAAGGGATCCAGTTCACTATTGGCTTGTTTAGCTTTGTTAATGACTTCTATTATTTCATCTTATTAAATAATATATAATATGTAATTCAATGTTTATTCAATGTTTCAATAACAAATTACCTCTTGCCAACACAAATGCCTTTCTGTTTGCAAGAGGTAGTTTGAATAAAACAGAATATATTTATACATATAATGTATGCATTTTTTCAAGTGATTAAACGTGACTTGTTTCCAACAGAGAGCTCAAGAAAAAGACTCCACAGAGACCCACTGCACCAAAGCCTGCCCAGACCAAAGACCAAATCATGGGACTTGCTATCACCGATGACTCTGAACTGGCTAAACTGAGTGCTGCTTTTCTAGCCCTTGGTGGAGACCTTCCTGAAGAACTTCGCAGCCTTCCTCCTGAACTCTCCATTCAATCGTCAGCTGTTACTGTGACAAGTTCTGTTCCGAACTGGCCTGGATCAAACTCGGCTGGACTCTATCTGCAATCCCATCTTCCACACTGTTTTCCTCCTTCTGAAGTTCTTGCTCAAATATCATCTTTTTCATCATCCTCTCTGACTCAATGTTTTAGTTCAACTTTTTCTCAGCCGCCTACAGCCCAGCAACAGTTACCACTAGCTCTTCCACCAACACCTATGCCTGGGTACTGCCTTTCATCTTCACTCAATCAACCTGGCCCACCATTACCAGTAGTTCAATCGGCCACCACTAGAGTTGATATTGTACAGACACATATTCCTAGCTATAGTGGACCTGGCCAGACAGTTATGTCCCCTCTTGGCCACCACAAACAATTGCCACCTCCTGTGTCATCAGGGTATGCAGCCCAATCTCAGATGACACCCAATGATCAATTCATGCAACAACCTGCTGTTCCAATAAGCCAAGCACCACAGGTGATCCCAGGTCCTCATTTGCAGCTACAGCAACAGCAGGTGTTTATTCACCCGAGTGGTCCAAGCCAACCACTGCCATTTCACTCATCAGCAGTTGTACCACCTCAGCAGCAAATGTCAAAGTCTTTGACTGTGTCACAGCATGCTCATTCTCAAATCCCACAATACATAGCTCAGATAAGACAACCTGGACAACCAAACTTTAGTCCGGTACAAATCCAAGGACAGTTTGTAGCAGCACCTACTCATATCTCTCCCAATCAAGCTTATCCCACTACCACTGTAACCACAGGCCAATTCTCCCATGCCGGAGTAGCTATACAGATGCCAACAACTTTTCAACCAGTTGCTCCTGTGTCAATAGCACAGTTAGCTCATGTCAATCAGCAAATGCCTCCACCATCCCAACCAGTATCCTCAATGTCTATGCCACATTTGGCACATATAAATCAGCAAATAACCCCTTCTGTTCAACCAGTGTCCTCTATGTCAATGCCCCACTTGGGACCAATCGATAATCCTATCCTCCCTGCTTCCCAGTGCAAGACACTTTCCTTAAATCCATTGCCTCATATTCCACATTCTCAAATACACCCTTCATCTCATTATTTTGGCCCTGCAGCCAATATGCAGATGCCTTCTGCCTCAAAACACACCCCCTCCTCTCAACCACCACAAATGCTTCCTGTGTCCACTCAGCAGCAGATGACTTCAGTGCCTCAACTATCTCAGTTCCCGCAATCCCAAGCAATCCCTCCTAATCAACCCAACTCGCAATTAGTGTACTTGGCAGTCCCAATCAAGGGCCCAGTTCCTGTCAACCCTCAGATAATCCATGGTCCTCTCTCAACACAAATTCACCCTAGCTCTCTGTCACAGCTTTCAATTCACAGACACTCACAAAACAATTCCCAATCCAGCCCTTCAGGACTACCTCATAATATCTACAAACCTCAGCCAGCCATTCCTATTTCTGTATCTTTGAGATTTCCAGGTGGTGTCCCTATGGCTTCTCACCAAGCAGTAGCATCTATGCAACCTCTATCCCTGCAGCCCACTTCACGGCCTTTGGCCCCACAACAGTTACCACCAGGTGGACCAATATCCTTTGCTGCTCCACAAGGTGGAAACAATTCTAGATCATCACATCACCCTGCATGTACAATTCCTACTCAAAGCATAATCCCTCCACCCTCGGGAGCACCGGGGTCTGTACAGCCTCTTATTTTGCCTTCCCCTGCTCCGTCACCTTCTCCATCCCCTGTTCTTCCCTCTCTTGGAATGGTTACCCAGAGGCCATCTCCTGCTCTTACACCAGTTGGGGGAGCCACAATGTCACAGGCTGCAGCCACAGGTGTCATGTCTCAGTCAGACTCAAACTTGTTTCAGCGACAGAACTCTTGCACTGATGACTTGCTCTCCTCAAGCCCAGAGACTCAACATGGAAGCACTAAGGACAATGTCTTATTACCGACCAAAGCTGACCCTCAAGAGGAACATCACAGAAAAAAGGCAGAGAGTGTGAAGCTTATCCAGGGTGACCCTTATCAAGCACTGGAGAGAGTCTCTAATCTTTATGCTCAGCTAGAACATTTTCGATCCATTGTCCAGTCCTTGGAGCACTCAACAGGGGAGGGAGATCTGTCAGAACTTGATGCTCAATGGAAAGAATTACAAGAGCAGCAAGAGAAAGATACTAGACAGCTCTCTATTGCCATTGCACGTTGCTACACCTTGAAGAATCGGCATCAGGATGTGATGCCTTACGACTGTAATCGTGTTGTTTTGCGTTCGGGTAAAGATGATTACATCAATGCCAGTTTTATTGAGGACCTATCTTTGTACTGCCCCTGTCTCATTGCAACACAAGCTCCCGTCACTGGCACTGCTGCTGACTTCTGGCTTATGGTTTATGAGCAGAAAGTTTCAGTCATTGTCATGATAGCATCTGAACTAGAACTTGAGAAGGTAATTACTCTGTTTCAATAGTTCCCTGGTTGTTTTTTTTTCTTTCTCACATAGATCATGTTAATGTTTAATTTCTTCCCAGCAAAAGGTGCTACGTTACTTTCCATCCGAGAGAGGTCAAAAGCTTGCTCAGGGCCCCATCACTCTCACCTTAACAACACAGAAAAGCACTCCTACCCATATTGAACGAATGATAGGACTTCAATATAAGGACCAAAGTCTTAGACGTACAGTGGTACACCTTCAGTTTACTTCATGGCCTGAACTGTGAGAATACATGTTTTGATCAAAGTTCTTAATTTTGCTTCATAAGAATCTGGGACACTTACATTATTTTCTCTGCAAAAGGGGCCTCCCTGAGAGTAAAGGCAACCTTATTTGTTTCATTCAAGAAGTACATGGACATTACCTGCTTCAGCGACCATTGCACACTCCTGTTGTAGTGCATTGCAGGTATTACCCATAAGCCAACATCTAGTCACTCATTACTAAAAATAAATGCACAATATATTTGTTGTTTTGTTTTTGTAGCTCTGGTGTTGGTCGCACTGGAGCTTTTGCCCTACTTTATGCAGCCTTGCAAGAAATCGAGGCTGGCAATGGTATACCTGACCTAATTCAGCTGGTAAGAAAGATGAGGCAGCAAAGGAAAAGCATGCTTCAGGAAAAGGTACAGTAATTTAATTATTTTGCTTTGGTGCACTTGTAATGCTCTTTTACCTCCACAGCTTCACCTTAAATTCTGTTATGAAGCCGTTCTGAAACATACAGAACAGGTTCTACAACGTCATGGCTTCATAACATTACCTTCTACCGGGCCTCAAAAAAACATGCCATTGAAGGTAACTAATTTTTGGTCAGTAAATCCGAGCAAAGTTTGTGTACCTAACATTTTTGTCAACTCAGCAGTCATACTTGCGACAGGAATCTCAAGACCTAGTTCTAGGAGGGGACATGCCAATCAGCTCCATTCAGGCTACAGTAGCGAAACTGAGCATTCGACCACCCAGAGTTGACCATGAACAAGACCGGATGCCCCCTGCTTCTAAAATGGCAAGCAACAAGGAGCTGGATCCTAATGGCATGCCACTGCAACCTTTTGAGCAGCCGTTTATTTGTGAATCTGTTCCTGATTCCATTAGTCCACCCATCTCTTACACTTCATCTCCAGACAAGGAGTGGTCACTTTCACCACCAAATGACCGAGGGATTGAGTTCACAGGATCAAGTCCTGCCTCTCCCACCTCACATAACCACCCGCCCATTGAAACACTGTCTCATGGTCATTCTTCCCCATCATCCTCATCTTTAGACCTGTTGGCTTCCCTCACAGCAGAAGCCTTTACACTGGATAGTGGCCATCATGGCAAGCAGCGGATTAACAAACAAAGTTTCCTGCAGCTACAAGAAGGCAAAGGCCTGCAGAGCCCTCCAGGGGGAGATGATCCCTTGAGTACTTTGGATCCTCTTTGGACTCTTAACAAAAGTTGAAAAATTCATAGAACTTGTTTTGATCTGTCAAATAAACACTGTTGTGAACTGCTTCTTAAGCAGACGTTTACACCGCTTTTGTGTGTATCTCTATCTGCTTGTGTCCTGATAAACTGCTGGGACTGGTCTTGTTGTTTCAGGTTACGTTTAGCCTCTTCTTCTAGCATGCATCACTTATCCCATAATGAGTTATATAATCCCAACAGTGAGTATATGTGTATCTGAGTAAACATGATAAATGACAATAAATAACATGAATTAATTTCATTAATTAGATCCCACCACCTTGAATACTTTCTTTTTTGTTTTGTCATTAGTGAGCATACTTGCCTGTGTTGTAGTGATCTTGAATGTGGGTAGGCAGATTGAAGCTGTTGTTGAAATTGACATTAGATTTATCTTATACCTATACTGACAATTCAATGAGTGGATTTTATCTGCCTTTCTTTAAACTCTGTAAATAAATTGTAAAAATTAAAAGCATTCATTACGTGTTCTTTGTTTTTGTGGCATTAGTAAATAAAGGTGGGGTCTAGAAGAACTTTGATTCTTGAAAAAATGTCACTTTCATTAGTAAGGCAATACAAGAGCTGAACAATGTGATGTAATTAGGCTCTTGTGTTCAGGAATAGTCAATGAAAGGCATTGTGGTGAATGGGTGATTTATCCAATCATTTGACCTGACTACCTCTGGAACATAACTGCAGATTCAGTTGCCCTAGATTTGTGTGAAAGCTCTGTGTTGTTTAGATTAATGCAGTCTTTATAAAGGTATACCTTCTTTATCATGATCTCATCATTATCTTGAATATGGATGCCAAAAAGCCTTGTAAGCTTGTAATTTGTTACGCACATTAACAAAAGGCGCCAAACCATACACATTCCATGTTACATAATCGTTCTGTTTGTTTAGTTATTTTTTGCTTCTGTAGCAATACCTCACTAACTCCGAAGCAACCAGTTGGAATTTTTGCAAAAATCCCCATTTTAGTTGATGAATTGAACAAGCTGGTGTTCTCCAGCTGTACCCGGAGTGCAAGGAGCTGCTGCATGCGAGGGATTGATAATATTGGCAGACAGCCAGGACTTTGATCTTGAATGTCTGGGGCATATACACATTGAGGCCGCAAACGACTACTGTTAGTTGCACTGTTCTGACCGGTAATGCACTAAAATCAAGGCTGGCTTTCTTTCAGGCTGCTACCAGAGATATGACTAGCTCTTGAAAAAGCTGATGAGACTGAGTATTTGGTGATCGTAGGAGTCTGGCTGGGTTTCAAGTGTCGGGCAACCCCTACCACTTCGCCAGGTTGAACAGGCTCTTGCTGTCCGTCTATGCCTGTCGGATTTGTCATCCAAGTGTTGATCTCAGACCTCCACGGACAGGAAACGTGACAGGTCTACCGGAGCCCCCATCACCTGCTTTAAGCTGGAGAAAACCTCCTCAATCCTCCTCCAAGAGAGACAGCCTGGAGTTGCCCAGAGCTATGGTCGGTGTTCCTAGTGTAAACCACTTCAGGGTGATGCTGCAGGGACATCATGTGTTAGTCAGGACAGACTTATTGACCCAGGAATGTGGATACAAGCACCCTGGCCCAGCAAGTGGAATATCCATATCTAGCACTTATAGGTTCAGACACTGTGTCTTGCCTGTGCTACCTCTACTTAGGTTGCGCCGTCGAACTACTAATCTTTCTTCAAAAACATTTGGACTGAGGACTGTCCCCATCCAGCCTGAAGGTTTATGTTACCACAATTTCTGCACATCACCATCCGGTTGAAGGCAACATGCTGGCCCGACCCGAGTTAATGGTTAGAACCCCTAGGTCGTTCTCTGTGTACCCTAGGTACCTTTTGATAAACCTTAAGGGACTTCAAGGCTTTTTTCCAGCCACTCAATAGAGTGTAGGCACCTGTCAATTAAGACATTGCTCCTGTTCGCTTTACCCTTGATCTTTCGGTTGAGAGATTTGTAGGCTCAGTCCCTTGAAAAGATGTGTGTACAGTTTGAGCCTGGTGACTCTCTTGGTATTCTAAAGCCCAGGCCTGGTTATATGCCCTATTCATTTTAGAAGATGTTACCTTTGTACATCTTCAACAATCACTGATCAATTGAAGGGTAATAGGGAATGGAGACATATGTCCCCTATCAATAACCAAGTCTCTGGTTGCCTAGAGGGTATGTTTTCAGAAGCATCACAGGAAGTTACACTGCATTCGTTTCCAATTAATAGTGGATGTACTAGAGTGTACTTAACCAACTTAATTCATTTCATTATTTACATCAATATAAGAGATATGAATTTGATACTTTCCTTATTTAAAAAAATGCATTGTAAAAATTTACATTTATTGTAAAAAATCATAATAAGTATCCTTTAAGTATACGTAAAAACTTAAAATCAAACTTGTGTTTTATTTATAAGTCCAAATGCAGTGTAATAAAAAAATATCATGTATACGAGTCATACTTGAATGTCAAATAGTTCTAGTTCATGCTACTCTATTAGTTACAAAAGAGCAACTGTTATGAAGATCTTCAATATGGATTCAGAGCGCATCACAGCATAGAGACTGCGCTGGTTAAAATTTTAAACGATCTATTACTTGATTGGGATCAAGGGAATATCTCTTCTAATTCTGCTAGATCTCAGTGCAGCCTTCGATACGATAGATATTGCTGATATCAACGATTGGATGAATGAAAATTTCCTTATGCTAAATCCCGATAAAACAGAAAAATTACTTATTGGCTCTAAAAAGCAATTACAGAATATCTCAGTTTTACATATGGAACTGGGGGTACACACTGTTAATTTTTCCACTACAATTAAAAATCTTGGTGTTATTATAGATAGTGAACTGACGTTCACATATCTCTTATGTTACTAAGACTGCCTTCTTTCACCTCAGGAATATTGCTAAACTGCGGAACATGCTGTCTATCGTAGATGCAGACAAATTAGTGCATGCTTTCATGACCTCCAGAATGGTTTATTGTAATGCTCTGTTAGCCTGCTGTTCAGCCACCACGCTACAAAAATTACAGTTTGTCCAGAACGCAGCAGCTAGAGTTCTCACAAGAACAAAGAAATATAACCACATTACACCGGTTTTGTGCTTTCTTCATTGGCTTCCTGTACAATATCGCATTGACTACAAGATACTGCTCCTTGCCTTTAAGGCGCTGAATGGCTTGGCTCCTGCCTACCTGAGCAGTCTCCTATCACAATATAGTCCAGCTCGCTCTCTCCGATTACAAGAAGCAGGACTATTGATTACACCGAAGGTTAGTAAATCCACAAGAGGTGGAAGAGCGTTCTCATATAGAGCCCCGAAGCTCTGGAATAAACTCCCGGATGTTGTCCGCAGCTCAGCTACGCTCACAGATTTCCAAAACTAAATTAAAAACATATCTGTTTAATCTGGCATTCGAATAATTATCTCTTGGTATTTGTCTAAACGGATTTGCTGTCTGAGCACTATATACATACAAACTGTTTAAAAAAAACAAAAACAATGTGGTTCAATGTTCAACCTATCCTCATCATTTATCACTCATCCTGCAGCTGATTCTGATCACTTGTTTGTTGTCTGTGTTACAGTTTTCTAACCGTTGTTTCTCCATTTGTTAGTTCTTGTTTAGTCTTTGTTTTTTCAGGTTCTGTCCAGCGAACCGTTCATCGATGGATATTAAGTTTGTATATTCTTTATGCTGGGGAGGTGATTAGCGCCTGCCTCAGTCAGCGAGAGTTCCCTCACAGAAGGAACTCCTATTTACTCTACCTGATCCTCACAAGGACTTTGTGAAGCTGCTTTGAAAGCAATTGCTAAAGAAGCGCTATATAAAAAATGATAGATTGATTGATAGTCTTTTTTTCATAATATGCTTATGCAGTGTCGCACTTATCAGCGATTAGTTGTTCAACATCAGCTCTTTCAGCTGTTTCTGCTATGCATTTCAGCTATTCTAAAAGTGTTTGTGTAGTACAGGTGTAAGATGTACACTTTTGTAACTTAAGTTGAGAACCTTTAGGGACATAGGTTTTTTGGTGTCATTTGTTTATAATATTAATTTTACAAAATTATCATGAAATCTTTAATTTATTTTTTTACTATTTTATTAGTATTTTCATTTCAGAGTGTTTATCCCATTAAAAATATTATTTAAATGTGCGCTACAATAGCTGTACTGTCCCTTTAAATTTTCAGCTGTGTTTAAAACCCACTGTGTTAGACAGTTAAACAATTTCTGAACCACCTGTTTGCTGTGAAAGGCTAATTGAAATTAAGTATTCTTTTGCAACTTTTTTGGTCACGTTTTTTAAAAACACTGAAAATTGGATGGCAAGCTCCCACGGATCTGGAACACAACTGGATATTCAGACTCATCCTTTGGACTTTTTATCCTACATTAAGGTGGGATCAATTTCATTGCACATCACAAACCTGGAGCAGCCCTTGGATGAGTACTAATGCAGGATCATTTACTGAAGAGACAATTGATCAGAAGAACTTTGTATGCTTGAGTAAACACTTTTTTTGTTAACAAGGTGCACCTTGATCCATGAATTTATTCGCTTCAATGTGTAAGCCGGTCGTTGCGGCTGGAAGGGCATCCGCCGCATGAAACATGTGCCAGAGAAGTTGGCGGTTCATTATGCTGTGCCGACCCCGAAAGGGAAGATAGCCGACATGAAAATGGATGGATGGATGGTATAAGCCAGTCTATTCTCTACAGTGTGTATCTGCGGGCATCTTTTCCTGCAGAATTTTTTTTTTCATTTATCTGTTTCTAGTGTTGTTTTGTTTATTTTCTAATAGATACCCCATATTCTATTCCATAAAGCTGTCAATTATTCAAACATTACAGCGTCAATTCTTTATCTTCAAACGCTATAGTAATTAGTCTCTGTTTTCATTGCATAGTCATCACCCAAATTGGCTCTTTAGAAGCTTCTTTTTTAGCAAAGGAGTGATACATTTGGATGAAATATTTCACCACAGATACATACTGGAAAAGTATTACGACGTTTTCATCTAGACCAACGTATAGGAAGCCATTTGAATTAAGACAAAGTCACCACAAAAAAAAAAGGAAAACAGACAGTCAATCAAACAAGTTTTTATGTGGCACTTTTTTAGCAGTTGCTTTCAAAGCAGCTTCACAAAGTCCTAGTGAGGTCCCAGGGAGTCACCTCCCCGGCATAAAGAATATACAAATTAACATCCATCGATTAACAGTCCACCAGACAGCAGCTGAATAAAAAAACAAAGACAAACCAGAAACTAACAAACAAAAAACAATGGTTAGAAAAAAAAAGTAACACAGACAACAAACAGGTGAACAGCATGATTTTCAGGATGAGTGCTCAAAGATAGGGATAGGCTAGATAGGCACATAACATTGTTATTGATTTTTTTTAACAATTTATATGTTTATAGCGCTCAGACACCATATCCGTTTGGACAAATATCAGGAGCCAATTTTTCGAATGCTAGATTAAACATATATGTTCTTAATTTAGTTTTGAACTCTGTGAGTGTAGCTGAGCTCTGGACAACATCTGGGAGTTTGTTCCAGAGCTACAAAAGGAAAAAAAAAAAAGACTACAGACTGTTGTATAACTTCAAGAATTTGCAATTCAACTTCCTTTTATAATTTCATTCTCATGCCTAATTTAAAGACATTACATGAATTCACATGGCGCCCAACGTATATGGGAAGTTTTCCGCGTTTGGGACATTGATCCATGGGTTAAATGGCCATAGCTCATCAATCAATGTTTTCCCTTTTTGCGTGTGCTTCAGTCTTCAAAGTAGAGCCGGTTAGAATGCATAAATCTCAAACTGTTAAAGTGCTAAAGACCCCAGAATGAAAAAGTCTAAAGAGATTATTAAGACATAACCCAGAAAGGGTTGAGGAACGCGCGTAAAATAGTGACAACCTAGCCGCAGAAAGCTGTATAGGTTGGGAGAGCCATAAAGAGACAAATATCTCAAATGGCTGCCGAGAAAGGCAAACAGGGTGAAAATCTGTAAAAAGATGGACGCTTCGATTTAAACAGATAGCCAAAGAAAATTCAGCATAAGAGCTTCCAAAAACTTTAGACAATTTTTGTGGACCACACCAAGGTTTTTAAGAGTTTTGAAACATAATATAACTCTAATTTTGAGGAAATAATGAAGAAATGTCCTAAAAACTGGTAACTCCAAACTAAAGCTAAAAAACACATTTGATGTGATGCAGTAGTAAGTGAGCAGCTTGTGAAACATTTGCAAGTTTATAACTGCTAGAGTAAACAAATGAAAGTATAAGAGGGGATATAAAAATCCTGAAATGTTTAAAAGATTCAAAAATGTTTTAATAAAACCAAGCTTGACTTAAAAAGATCAAAGAAACAAGAAAGTAGATTACGAAAATGTCAAAATAGTTTTAAGTGACACTAAAGTTTGTGCAATTTATCTGACATTGTAAAAGTTTCATTACACATGCACAATGTCTCATTTAGATATGTTTTCTGAAAGGAATAAAAAAGTTATTAATTGCTTAAGTCTGTCAGTAACGGCATAACTTTGCTTGAACAGCCGACGTACAGAATAGAGCCTTTGGTTGGGGAATGGCGAACTGGAGTTTATACTTTTGAAGAAGAGTTATAAATTACCTTAAATAATATTGTATATTAATAATAAATGCAAAAATAATCATTAGGTATTTTATTTAATAAAATACTACAAGATTACAGCATTTATGTACGGACAATTCTTTGACAAACATATTTTAACAAAAACTACAATTGTAAAATCCACACAATTGTTACTTGCGTAATGTATTTAGAAAGTAACCTAAATGCGTTAATGTGCATTAAAATCGCTTTTCCAAGAGAAAAGGGAGATCAAAAGCATACAATGTTCTCTGCTCGGACTCAGACAGCTGAGATTTATAGCCTCGGCAGCGGAGGTGATTTGCTAAAGAACTCTTACACTCTCAAACTTTTTGAGCCAGTTTGGTTAACATTGTTTACTCCAACTTAAGAAAAAATGTTAATAATATTTTAAATGTGTAAGAAACTGAATTATGTCATTGTATGATCTGCTTGAAAAGACCAAACGAAGCACAGGAACCAATTTTCACAGGCTCACCATGCAAAACGAGCCAATTGAAATGACAATGCAAAGAACCAAAAACCAGTTCAGGGTATCAGAGTAATATATGCCCCGCTGTGTTTCGGCATATGAGTGTGTTTGATTATCAGAAGCCCATGGGACTAGCCCTAAATTTACACCTACATCTCACCAGCTTTGTCTCTCGATGAGCCTCACCTTTTCTCTGAGAGAGCCAATCCTGTATGCCTTAAATATCTAAAACTCCAAACAGCTTTGGCTAATGCTCTCCTGATTCGCATTCCTAATTAAGTCACACCTTTCTGGGAGGAGATTGGTCTGAAGAAGCTTTCAAAAGTAGATAGCAGACTGAAATCCTGGCCCTTTTGTCTCTGAAATCGGCCAATGAAGGAAGAGCTCTAAAGCTCCCTTATCATTTAGTAAACTTGGAGTTAAAATGTAATGCCTTTTTTAGAATGAACAATTCCAAATTAAGTGTAGACAATAACTCCTTATTCTTGGTTCATACTTGATAGGGTGTATAATGTAATGCATTGTTTATACACATCAATGATAATAAATGTTTGAACCTTTTTTGGTCAGTCTTCTTTTACTGACACACTTTTGAGGGTTAATAAGAATATTAACATCAAGTGTGAGTAAACTTAAAGGTCACTGAGTGGTTTAAAACTTAATATTATCATTAATAATTAACATGCTAATTTATTTGGCCGTGACCAAGAATAACAGTAAAGATAAAATCTTTTAAATCAATTATGTCAGATATCAGATAGTCAGATATATAAATTTATGTGAATTATTAAAAATCTTTTAGCACTGTTTCAAGACAGAACACGTGAGCCTTGAAAAACTGGTATCCGTTTTTGGGCCAAGCACCGGGACCTTACAAATGTATGTTTTACACATAAGAATGAGAAAGTTTTAAACACATGAAACTGAATAAAGAATAAGAGAAAATAAAACTACAAGTTACTCATAGGAAATACAAAGGCTGAATAAAATGCATTTTTGTAACTAGTTAAGAGGTAAATCTTAATAAGTTGAAGAACAGCCAATTGTTAAAGTTATAACATGTAGCGATAACAATCAAAAAAATTGTAAACGTATTGAAAACTAAAAGTTAATTTTTTTTAAGTACATTAAAAAGTTGAAAATAAAGTACATTTAAATTACTACAGTTTTTTGGAATGTTCTACTTGAAAGTTACAAAGTAAAAAACTAAGTTAACTGTTTGTAGAGAGCATAAAAAGCATTTTGTTTGACAATACCTATATGCAGCATTTACTGTACAATATATTCATATAGAAAGTATAAGGAACTAAAATACCTGGAAACAAAAGAAACTGGGTTGAATATTAAACCATCTGGGTTTAACTCACATTGGTATAATGTAAGGTGACAAGAATAAATATTAAGTTGAACAGGCGGTCAAAGCAGGATAATTGCAAGAATGGGGTGTTGTATAACTTCAAGAATTTGCAATTCTCCTTCCTTTTATACTTACATTCTCATGCCTAATTTAAAGACATTACATGAATTACCGTACTAGATGAGGATGTGCTTGCAAGAGAGATATGTTTGAGTTGCATTCTGCATGCGTAGAGCAGATCTAGGTTAAAAGTGAAGTAAGTAGGCCAAAAGTTAACTCTGTGCATCTGTGAGCCTGCCTGTGAGAGGTAGTGTGTGTTATTATGAACTTGACATGATTTGGACACGAGCTGGACATGCCGAGAACGCATGAAAGACGAGCCAATGAACGGTCGAGATCGAAATGCGTCAAAACGGGTATAAAGGATGAAGACATGCACTGAGCAGATGGACTTGCCAGCGGAGTGGCTGCGTCCCCAGAGCCAGGAGACACCTGATTATTGATGACCGAGCGAGGAAATTTTTTTTAAGACGATGAAAAGACATTTGCTTTGAGAAACCAACCAATTTTTATCCACAATGGATCAGTACTATTTTACTTTGATGTTTATTATGTTTTGTTAATATATTTAAAAAGAATAATAATTAATAGAATTTAATTAAATTACAAGAAATGTAATTGATTGCAATTACTGACTAAAAATAATTTTTAAATCAAAAACCTGATCATCTTTGATGAACGATTTTTAAATGTAAAAGCTTAACAGAAAGAACTGTTCACAAAGGAGTCTTCTGACCAAGCTCTAAGCATTTAAAGCTTAGAATTTAGGGCAGATTCGACTTACTTAACCTAACCTGAGAATAATGAATAAAAAGGTTGAAGGTGTAAAAGATGAATGAATTAATTGAACACCATAAAACAAGAGCAACAGAGATCCAACTGAATTATTCAACGGTTAGTGTGTTAATTTGAAACAGTCAATTTGTTTAAAAACCTGCTTAAAAAGCACAGATCGCAAAAAGCACAAGAGCCGCGCGTGTTTGGTAGCATTGGGGTTGAGATACTCTTTTTGTTGTTTATAGACGTTTACGTTAACTTTCTGTTGTTAAATAACAATTTACAGTACATTAGCGGAGCAAAGATGTCGACTGACTTACGTTTTCGGCTTTTAACGTCAACAACGGGCGGGTACCGTGATGGCGGAAGTTAGCTTTAGCCCTGCGGAGTAAGCGAGTTTCTGCGGTGCCTAGTCATGAAAATCAGAAGCGTCTGTACAGAAAAAACAAGTGGTTAAATGCATTAATAATATTAAAGAAATGTGAGCCTGTTTTAGCTGATTAGTCAGTTGTGATGCTTGAAGTAGGTGTTTGCTTCCACTTCTTGGAAGCGCAGGTAGGCCAGCACAGCAGACCGCAGGGAGCGAATGTGACGACAGCAGACATGACAACAACTTCCTTACCATACTTCAATGTATGAAAATGTTTTATTTGCAAAATTCTTTTTCCTTTTTTAAAAATAGAACAGATCATTAGTTACATCCTCTACTGTCTGGTTACATTGTATAGTGTTTTTGAGAATGAGTGAGAGGGTCCAGAACAATATTTACACTCCTATTATTTACACTCCTACTTTTTACAATATATTACCCTCCCTCTCTTAAGAAACTAGTGCAACATCCGGTCATTAATAAAACTTTCAACCTTTTCCATCATAGTTCTTGTTCAGCAGCAGTAAGATCCAGCGTAGAGCAGCATTTCATGTTGATACAGCTATTATTGAGTACATCTAGGAATGTGCTTCTCTAAGCTGAAACAGAGCAGGTAACGGAAAAAGAAAGCTTGGTACTGTTCAATAAAACATTCTTTAAGGCAGCAACTTTGTCAGTGATTAAAAGATATGATTCAATAGGGTTATGGAAGAGATCACCAGTCATCATCCAACACTAGAATATTTTCACATGGTTGTGAAAGTGTGGTTGCATAAATACTGGTCTTCATTGATTACTAGCCACATTGCATTTCTACAGCAAAGTTATTGCAATAGTATTATTAGTATTATTTTACGTTTATCAGACATCCTTAATTGACAACAGCTGCATGGTATGTTAGATTGCTTGAGTTTATAAGTTTTATATTAATGCCACAATCAAAAAATAAATTAAACCTCAGGGCAAAGATACAGTTTGAAATCTCTGAAAGGACAAGGTTTTAAGGAAAAGAAAAAATGTTGGGATTGTAAGTGGATGTAAAATTATTGCAAGAGGACGTAAAATTACTGTGCAGGGATGTTTAACTATTGCGAGGGGAAGTAAAGTATTGTAAACGAATGTAAAAGTTTAGGGAGGGAGGGTAATCTATTGACAATGGACATAAGGATATTTTTCTTGATATCATGTACTGTTATTATAAAAGTGCTCTACTTTAAAACAAACTGTTTACATTAATAAAACACTGCTTACATTTGAAGCGCATAAGGACCTTTAGTAACACTTTGCGGTAAGTGCACACAACTTAAGAATTAGTTATTGCATTAATAGTCATTAAGAACGATTATGAGTTCAAAGTGTTTCACTCGTGACTTCATGGATGAACAATACATGAGTTAATGCATTAATTAAGCTGGACACAACATGATTTATCTTTTATTACACATGATCATGATCATTTCAACATCCACAACAAACATCTTTAAAATCTCATGTGATCTAAACAGTACTTTAAATGATCGCAAATTAATTAATAAAAAGCCATTACTTTAAGAAAGTGTTGTGCAACTTACTTCAATAACATTAATCCATAATATATTACTCCTAACAAAGACCCAAAACAAATCCTTCCCTCTCAACTTGTCAATAAGTTTTCATTATGTCTTGGTTGCTTTCAATGCATTCAGAAAAGGAACATAACATTCTAATACGCGAATTAGCCCTACTTTTATGCTTCCTCTGATAAAATTAGGTGATGGTGACTTTTAGGCCACCTTATAGTGACTTTTCTTACTGAGGAGTTGGTAACAGTGACCAGAAACCACATGCCCACTTTCAGACTTGACCCTGAAGTGGGGAAATGTGTTCTCAGGAACACTCCTTCTTCAATCACATTAAAGGTCTGTAAGTGAATTTTAAATTAGCAAAGCCTTTAGGTTTTGTATCAAAATATGGATTTCATACTTCAACAAACTTCTACAAATTTACCTGTTCGTTTTGAAACTCTGGACATACTTTAAGATTATACTGGCAATGTTAAATTGCAAAGCTTTTTTAGCTTCGATAAAGGGCGTAGCAAAAGTTGCTAAAGCACCACCGAACACGTTTAAGCTGCTGGCTCACTACCAGTGTCATATCAAACAGGATTTCAATTTGATACACACATGTATGATTCTAAGATGAACAAAAAGCTAACAAAACATTGTGTTTCCAAAACTAACAGGAAATTTGTTAATTTGTCACTTTTTTATTCTGTAATAAAATTTGCACTTGAACTAACTGTAATATATTAACGGACTCCTCCCACAGGTTTTATCGGAACATCTTCAAACTCCATCAGGATCATGTTAAATAGAGCTTTTTTTGACTATCATAAAGGGTGTGGATATAGTGGCTGGAAAATATCCACTTTTCAGTTTGAAACAGGAAGTTGCTTTAGCTTGAGCATACATAACCAAATCAGGCTCAAACTAATCTCCTTGTCATTATAGTCGAAGCCTGAATACATTCATATGACAACGAACATTATGTTATAGCACATATTTACATATTATTTTTTTTGTTTTGTTTTACGCCTCTATTTTAGGCAGTGTAAAATGTACACAAATAAAATTTGTCACACTTGTGTAGGACACCAAGAACTACAAAAAATTTGGTCATGTTTCTAAACTGGACAGGAAACCGGTTATTTTACACTTCTAGCGAAAATATAGGTTTCATACTTTAGCAAACTTCTCCTAGGGATTTTACTTAAACTCTGACAGTATAATGTCCAATGTCAATAGGTAAAGGATTTTTTTTTGGATACAGCTAAGACCATGGCCATGGAGCCCAGGGAATCTCTAAATTTGGATTTGAAACAGGAAGTTGTTATAACTCAGGCATACATTGTCCAATTGTAAAGATTTTTTTAAACAACAAGCGATCATGGCATGTAGCCCTATATATTGGCCACAAGGGTTATAGCGCCGAAGGTGTGAGAGCCCTTCCATCACTGCTTGCATTATTATTTTTATTGTAACTGTTCTCAAATTAAATATTTAACAACAATACATAGTCTAACACAGTGTTAGCGGTGATTACAAAAGACATAATATTATAGAAGTAAATATAGAATGGCATCTCGTTACTGGAGCAACAAAAATATTTACTTTTCACTTCATTTAGTATTAAACTGCCACAAACATGATCAGTAACTCAACAAGTACAACACGATTTTGACAGAGAAAAAAATTGCAATTGTTGAAAGAGAGAAGTACATTTCTTCTTGCCTAGGATGCCCATATGAGGAGTGTATATGGTTTGGACAGTCTTTTTTCAATATATTATTTAATTTCTATTAGACCAAAAAAAAAAAAAAAACACTGAAACAAGCATAAAGAGAACAAGCAACATAATGGATAAATGTAGACCACATTTTATGAATACGTTTGAAAGCTTCTCTGAAATGCTTTTTCACATGCACAAATACTTGTCTATCCCTGAATATCCACTTCCAATTCACAACCCACGCCATTGCTGCATGTAAAATTTTCTGCTATAATGAAGTCCTATTAGAATGTTATGTTCTTTTTCTAAATGCTTTGAAAGCAACCAAGACGTAATACAAACTACTCGATTAGTTGAGAGGGAAGGATTTGCTTTGAGTCTTCATTAGGAGTAATATATTATGGATTAATGTTATTGAAGTAAGTTGCACAACACATTCTTAACCAATAGCTTTTCAGATACTAATTTACGATCATTTAAAGTACTGTTTAGTTCACATGAGATTGTAAAGATGTTTGTGGTGGATGTTGAAACTATCATGATCATGTGTAATAAACGATCCAGCTTAACTAAAGCATTAACTCATGTATTGTTCATGAATGAAGTCATGAACACTTTGAACTCTTAAGGGTTCTTAAAGACTCATTAACTATTAATGCATTAACTAATGCTTAAATCTATTAATGCATTAATTCATGGTAAGTTCTTTAGCCTTACCGCAAAGTTTTACTGGACCTTTTGTTAAAATGTTGAATGTGGGTTTCAAAATTTATGTTAAGACTTCAGCACATTGTAAGTTTGATAATGTGGGTGATTTGGAAGTTGTTGTTTCAATGTACAGTAGAGTAAAATAATGTTCAACATAATCCAAGTGAAACCTGTAAACAGCTGTACAACTCACACAAGTGTCTCAAAACTGTCCAATTAGAAAATAGACACATTTACTTAAAAAGGTAGCCTTTACTAGCATCACTCTTCACTAGAGGAGACTAGATATTTACTATCTGCTGAGATTCCAATTAAATGACTTCACAAACCGAGAGGAGAGCTCCTAAATCCTAGCGAGTGGACAGAAATAAGGTTATACTATAGTTCAGGGGATTGACCGCTTTACCAAAACACAAATGTAATTGTTGTCTTTTCTCTCTCTCTCTCATCTCAAGAGAACACCGTGTTAAGGACCATAAGGAAGGGAGCGTGGAATAAACCAACAAATTAATGTCTAGTGATGATGGTAGTCATTCAAAGCTTTTGTGTACGTTAAGATTGTTGGTCTCTCTACTTAGCTACTAATCTAAAACCAAACATCAAACTAGCTGTCAAAATTTTGTCAATAAAAGATTATTTTAATACTAAAAAGATTCTGAGACGGATATCATCTGGTAAAATATAAAAACAGCTTGGTTCATATTTCATTCTAAAAATCAAAAGAAATGGTGGAATGATATGTGCATTAAACAATACTGGTCATTATTTCAGTCAGCTTGAAGGAAACGGTCATTAACAAAACAAATTCTTCCATACCAAGTGTTTAGTTTTGGGAACTATGCTGGTTTGTTTTCTAATAGAATAGAAGGATAAATGACAACATTCTAAAGTGCAGCAAACATCAGATTACTTGCATTGGACCTGCAGTTACATTGATAAATGTTTATACCAATTCATAACCAAACAAATACCAATGCAATGCATGAAAACAAGCGATACATAAATAAAAACAAGCTAGAAAAACTAATATTTAATTTGTTTTCACCTTTAAACCCAACATATTTCTCATCTAATTAATTTAAAACTGTGCTGTAAAAAATGAACGTGGCAATGCAATGAGATACATTTTCGGAAATTAGTATATACTTTATCTTTAACTTTATCGTATTGTTTGCAATTCTTGTGGAGTATAAAAGTTGAATATAGAGTGTGATCTGAGCATTTACACTACACTGAAGCCCAAGTGAGGCCTGGTCATCGACTGTGTTAAATATATATATATATATATATATATATATATATATATAAGATGTGCGCATCATTTTATATATATATAAAATGATGCGCACATCTTCAAAAAAAAGACAAAGCCTGCGAGCTCTCTGAGATATGAGCTTCAGATCCTATCGCCCAAATCAGACTGTCGTCAAAACAGACCTCGACACAAACCAACGTCACAGGGTGATAGATTGACAAAAGATGGAATTATAACCATACGTAATTTTTCTATGTTAATAATCTCCAACAACAACAACACAAATCCACTCAATCACCATCAGTACAGTAATTCCTTGATAATGAGCCGGTGTAGAAAGTTGTGACTAGTGTTACTGCCCTGGCCGTTTCGCAGCGTTTCTTTTTAATTTTCTGGCACCTGCTTGTGCGCGGGCTTCTGATTATCTGCGCAGGTGACTCCAGCTGTCCCCTGATTCGCCAGTTGGGACGCCGATCACCAGCGAGGAGGCGGACCACTTCAGCTCGTTTGCGAATCAGCGGCAGCAGCTGGAGTTGAAAAGGAACGCGCCGATGCCTGTTCAGGAGCGAGGGCTCTGCGGAGTCCCTTAGCTCATGCGGCGTGGAGAGAGCGGCTCCACTCGGTTGCCGCCTCGTTTATGTTCGTTTGTTCGTTCGTTCGTTCCTGCTCCCTGTTTGTTGGCTTCCGTTTATGTTACGATTTGAGTTCAATTCTGTTTCCTACCCGGTGTGTCACGTTTGTTGTCTTCTGACTTCCAGTGTCTCAGAGACAGCTTAGCATGTCACGTGACATACATTCTGCACGAAGAACTATTTCTGTTATACACACTAGTTTAGCGTTGTTCGCCAGGTTTGTTTATTGTATAACTTTCTAGTTAGTGTAGATTAGTTCTAGCTTTGTGTGCTATTTATTTAGCTTAGAATTGTCTGCACTTTCTAGTTAATTTATGTTTTGTTTTACCTGGCGTCCCTTAGTATCTGCCCCTGGAGTGTGTGTATTTGATTTATTTTACCTTTGGTAACAACAGTTCTGTTCATTAAAGCACATTTGATATGTCTGATTATTGTTTATGTACTGTTGTTCCCGTTTTCATTTCTGCTCCTCCACCTTTTTGTTACACCCCGACCCTAGACACCACCACCATTTTGGGGGTGTAACGCTAGTATAAATGCTGTTGTTGGCTTCAGACTACATGTGGGGATATCAACCACTGCTACCAGTCAGGGCCTTGTGAAAGGATGTTTTCACTTTCCTATCCAAAACCTCTCATGTGCTGTATAACACAGCTTTAGGTCTGAGGAACACCCAGTTAAGAGTTTGAATTGTGAATTTTGATAAAGTTTTGTGTAGTAAGCTATTTTGTTTAATAAGAAAGAGTTAACTCAGAGTTGCTTAAACAAGTTATTTTGAAACGAAATCTTTTAGCGGCACACCCCTCCCACCTGCACCATTTATTTTTGCCTGTTCCTGTCCTCTTTTCTATGATTCAAAAAAGGGCAACAATATTTCAAGATGTTAATCTCAGAGAAAATTATCTTTGTTTCATTATTTTAACAGAAAATAATTTTCTGTATTATAAAGAAAGAACTTTACATGTGAATTATGTCTTTGTAATTGTAATTAATAACTTATTCATGGCATTTATGAGTACTAAAAACTGTTTTTTTTTGTCCATCCATTTGCATTTTTTTTCTAAATATCCAATTGTGCAAAAATACACATGTACAACATTCTAAATAGATTCATTTACATTTTTTTAAAAACTTAATTTTTGAGGACTGTGGAATTAATTAGTTAATTATTTTATCGATCGACCGCACTACTACTTCAAAATAAATAAACTGCTAAATCACAGTCTAGGTGACTAGAGTTCCTGCCTTGGGGACCCGTGTATCCAAGATATTATAGCTATAAGACCCCTGCGACAGCCACAAGATTAATATGCAGGTTAAATTATAAAAAAAAATGTAATTAGGAAACATTCTCAATAAAATCTACATAAACTTAACAGATAAATGACGATACAACAAATGGTCTCATAGGTTTCTCAGCATGATGCTTGGTTTTTGAAAATGGGGTGAATATAATCATCATCTTTTAGACGCTTCATACTCCAGACATTTTTTCAGCAGGATAAATCCAGGCATCTTTAGACCAGTGCCAAACAGCTTCCACCCATTACTCCACTCCCTGTGCAAACATAAATCTCAGCTGTCACACTATCCCTCACATGTACATCTCAGGGCGTCTCAGCATTTCACACGCTCAGTAGACTCTCCTGGGAATTCTATCAGAAATCTATCACTGAATCTTTCAAATGATGTCCCAACAAAAGTGAACAATGCTGGGATGAAGCATTGAAGCTTTCAGGCATTAGTGTCTGTTCAATCCAGCTTCTCCAGGACAGAGGGCACGTACACTAGGCTAAGCTCACTACCAAAGTCACAGACTATGGCAGCATTGTCCAAAACCAAAAGCTGTCTGACACTCAAACCTTCACTGTTCGGTCCCAAATACACCGTTTGAAGCAGGTCTCCGTAGTTCAGGTCCCAAAACGACACACAACCCTGCCCTCCAGTCACCAGGAGGCTTTCAGAGATCAGTGCCAGACTGGCACCACATCCCACCTCCTAAAACACAGATTGGTGTCAGCATAACAATGGTCGATTCTCCAGGATATATCTTGATAAAATATGATATTGCATGTCTAACTTGCACCTGTTGTATGGAGTAGAGTTTTATGCCACTGCTCCTGTCCCAGATGCAGATGAGATCATCTAGACCACTGCTGATGATACAGGAACTTGTGCACACCAGTGAGGTGATGTCACCATGGTGACCATACACATGGCTCACCCGGCTGCCTGTGAGGACATCCCAAATGCAGATGGCACCATCCTGTCCTCCACTTGCTAGAACCATGGTCTGAAGCAAAGAACAGAGATTACTAGTGTAATAACGGATTAGATTTCATCTGTCTGATATTTGATAATGAAAAAATTATTTTCTTAATTATTTTATGATGACAAGTTAAATATGTCTCTGAGATGGCTAAAACAAGACAAGATGTGTGCACGTTTTTGTTGACGAGACTGGATGAAAATGTTAAAGCTATGTTAAGAGCTGCTATTTTGGATATTTTTCAGAATGAGTTTTCATGGAGTGTGAAATATAGCTTTAGGAACACTCAGTTAAATTTGAAAGTGATTTGTGTTATTGTGTTTAAAAAGAAACAGTCGATTCATAACAAATTAATTTGTACAGCACAGTCAACCTGTTTTGTTATTGAATGTGCTTTAGAAATAAAATGACATTGACCAATCTTTTAGTGGCACACTGACATCAGAAAATGCTCAGTCCCTCCCAGCACCTGCGTCTTTCATTAATTTCTTGAAACAAAATTCTGCCCCCAACCATCAGAGTAACGGATATCAATATCGGATTAGAGTTGAGCGACGCTGGAAGGAATGGATTTTGAAAGTTTTGCCGTTTTATTTAATCGTAAGGTGCCACATGATGATGACGTGAATTTTCTGACATTCCTGGCATCTTGAAGTGTTGCTCCGTCATCAAAAGCATCTCTCAAATAGTCTCTAAATTAGTTCACACATGTTTGAGCGATCCTTATTTCCTTTTTAGTGAGCTGAAAACAGCTAATTTTCCTCATCTCTGCCCTTTTTCCTTATCCCTCCCCAAGCCCCATCCACTTTTCAATTATATTAATTGCTAGTACAGCATCACTAGACGAGCGGGAAATGCGGAATTGTGAGATCAGCAGACCGTCGCCTAGATAAACAATGCAATTATTTGTCAGATTTTTCATCACTTTTGTTTGTGAGCAGCACTTCACGTTCAACTGGTTTATCAACAAAGAATAGTTCGATAAAGGATTTATGACGAGGTTGTCTCTTAAGCCAGGTGCTTTTCCAACTGTTCCGTGTTCATTGATTTGGAGGTCCACACAGTAAGTGTTTTTTTTTTACTTAAGCTTTATGGTTAAATACATTAATGAAAACGCAATTTTAACTCTACTTACATAAAGTCGACCAAACACTACATGGCTTTTATAATACTATAAGGAAATCTGGTTTCAGCACACAAATGGAGATTCTTTGCATTTTATCTTCACTCAAATCCTAAACATGCGCACACTTCACGATTCAACAATCGTGTGGAATGCACATCACAAGACGCTACTTCACATTATTGTGCAAGGCTCACGTGTCAAAAAGTAAAGACCGTGACCAGAATTTCTATTGGCATTTTACTGCGTTTGTCACAGATACACCTATAACAAAATAAATCATTTATAAAACAGTACGCTGACATTAGAAAGCATACAGTGTAAAAGTAGACAAGTTTAATATATCTTGTTAACACAGAGCTGAGGAGCCTTTTTTCCTCCTGCAGTTTCTGGTTCATTCTGTGGACTCAGACTATGGTTCACACATGTAAGATGCCTTTACATTATGCTAATGACTATAATGTTTTAAATCAGTAACACGTGTTTAAAGCACTGCCTGTTGTGTTTGTTTTTGCTCAAACTGGACTAACATGAGCATGCTGGTCAGTAGGGGTGTACCAAAAGCTTCTCTGTGGGAAAGACCAGAGTAAACAATGTTTCGCCTGGCCAAAAATATGAGGTGATTTTACGACTTAAAATTTTGCACTTAAATAGTTCACTTTGAAAGTCACTAACAGTGCAACGCTAGTACAGAAGGCTAAAATATTAATTTTAAGAGCTATAACAAGGGCATAACCTTCAAGCTATGGGAGATCAGTGGTCGACCTATTCTGCATAACCCACTGAGACCTCAATACAACCTCCTTTTTTCATGTTCCCTGCACAGTCCTAATGCTACATTACAGATATCTACATGTATACAGTTTTAGATTCTATACATGTGTTTTATTTAAGGATAAATTAGTTCCAAGCTTCCAAGTCCTCCATCTCACAACCTTTAAGTAAAGAGTAAAAAAACTATATCTCACACAGTCTCAGTTAGAAAGTATTGTATAACTTCAAGAACTTGCAATTCCTTTTTGAAGTTATGACTATTCTGAGGCCATTGTATGTATTGTAGTACCAATCCAATGTCTGTTAAAGCTATCCGAATATATATCTATATATAGAAATGTATTTAAACTGCATTCAAAGGAAATGTAGGGGCAATCTATGAGAATGCCTGGTGGACAGAAGAGGCTCTAGTGAGCAACCATGAACTTACTATACTTTGTAATGTACCCTTAACGTGGACATCAGTTGGAGAGAAGCCATAGAACTGGAGTTCAGACAGTATCACAAGGGGGAATAAAAATGAAGAAACTAGGGGTGGCACAATACTCGGTTTTATACAAAACAGTTCGGTACGTAGTCCTTAGTTCAATAAGTGCATGTGGACCATGGTTTTTCGATTTCTCATTTAAATAACTCTCATTGGTAATACTATTTTTACAAACCTAATGAACACCGTTGACATTGCTGTCCAATACAACATATATTGGAAAAGAAAACAAAACAAAAATGTCATCACATACAAGCACTGTTTTCCAGATTTAAGAAGGCAAAAAGCAACACAACCATTCGTAATTATGCGCTGTGTCCTTGTGCTGTCTATGCTCGGATCAATATTGGCATAAGAATGCCAACTGCTAGCAAACCAAAACACAACACAGATGCTAACAAAAGACAGGTTTTCATAAATCGAATATAAATATAACTTGCATACATTCACTGCTGCAGTAGAAGCACCGTCTCTAAACTGATCAACATGGCGCGCCAACAAGGCTAACTCCTAGCTAGCCAAAACACAACTCAGTAGGACACTACTAATCATTTATTAAGCATTAATAAATAGTTATTAAGTTATTTATGAAGCATTGTTTCTATGTTATTACACATTTGTAAACCATTTATAAATATAAGTTTTATTTCTGGTTTATAAATGTCTATATTATATAATTAATAACACTAAATTCATGCTTTATTCAGGATCAGTTAATAATTTATGAATAAAAGTTTTCACTATTTAAAAACCAGTTAGTTATTATTTGTTAGTGATTTATGAGATCAGTTAGAACTTGTTAATAAATGATTATTAAACTATTGTAAAGCACATTCATACATCGTACTATTCAGATATATAGTAACAGTTACTAAGTGTGATATTAAATGCTTTGTTAACAAAGTTCTAATGTAATTCAGGTAGTTATAAATCATTTACTAACTGCTAATTAACTGTTCGTGTGAGCTCATCTAAAAGTGAGGGCTTTATGGTTGTGTGTTATTTTTCTCACACATGGACAGTGTAATGTGTTTAAAACAAGACTAAAACCTTTTTTGTGATTAAATCTAGACTAAAATGTGTTTGACTTTCATCAACTAAAACTTAGACTACATGACTAAAATGTGATCACATCTAATTGTCATTTTTTCCCCAAAACATTACGATTAAATCTTAGATGTCTGTTAAAACAACACTGTTTGTAATGAAGCATGTTTTATTTGCTTCTCACCTGGTCTATATAGAGAGCAGTTATTCCACCTGAGTGGCCCTGTAGGGTGAAGAGGCAACACGAATCCTCCAAACGATACACCTAGAATAGAAACAATTAAAAAGCAGTTTTTATGGATTTTTTTCCATGTTTTTGGCCATGCCCACTTTTCCAAAGTAAAGTATCTCAGAAACGAAGTGACCTACAGGTGTGGAAGTTGTTTTATCTTGACCCTAGTTGAGGATTGGATTAACCATGTCTTGCAGTTGCATAAATTAGTTAAATTTAATATGTAAACTTCAAAGTCAATTATCTTAAAAACGAAGAAAGATACAGGTGCAGAGGTTCTTTTAATCTTGAACATAACCAAAAGTGATTTTAACAAAACCCACAGTTAAAATTTTAAATAAAAAAATGAAAAATGCTAGTTTTTTATCAAAATAATGTTTCTCTGAACTTGCTCAAGCCAATACCAGAGTTTGGCTTGAGTAATCATACTGTTATTGCTCTTAACCCTCTTAAAACGAAGCTGTCGCCTGTGACATGCCCACTTCAAACTACCGTAGCTCTGGTTATTTTTGCACTATTGAAAAAAAAAATATATCAATAGATTCTGAATGGGGATAAATGGATCTTTGACTGACATTACATTCATTACGATAATGATAACGTTTATTGTGTGCCAGCGATGGGAAGTTTGTGGAGCGTAGGAGAGTGGTGACAGATGAGTGATTACTTGTGATTGACTGAGCAATGATTTAGCTATGTTTTAGCAGACATTTAATAGCAAATACTACATTTATATAATATTTAATAGTATAGGCTTGATTTTGTTGCAGTTATAGGCTTATTAGCGCTAGATTGTACCATTTTTTGGTAGCGTGTTTGCGTCTGTGATTCTGCCACATTCGTGTCGAAGTGCCTCTTTTCTTTTTATTTTCCTCGCCTTTTCCAGCTGTTTTTTTGGCACACTTGGAGACCAGTGACCAATGTCATTTTTATAGTAGGCTAATATAGCTAATATAGATACATACAGCATTTGTTACCTTCCATATAAGGCTTAAACAAAGCTTTAAATTTTTTGCGGCTCCAGAAATATTTGTTTTTTGTTTTTATGGTCCAATATGGCCCTTTCAACATTTGGGTTGCCGACCCTTGGGATAGATCATGCCAAAGGTATCAAACAACAAAATTGTCAAACAATTAGCAGTATCATCATATTCCGCACAACATCCACTATCATAGTCTTCATAGAACACTACGAAGTGGTGTCTTGATAAGCTCAACTCGAAGATATTTAAATGAGGTCACCTCAGAGTGTTCTGATTGGTGGAAATGTGATAACATCATCTGCTGTAATGATGAGTGACATCATAAAGTTAAGCTTATAGCATAAACTTAAGACAAAATAAGTTAAAGAAGGACATTGGAGCTGGGCGTTCATGCCTGCTTTATAGTGTCCTGCAATATTTCAAGGTGATAATTTCTCTTAACTACCAAAAAGATAAATTTAGATATCAGGCGATAACTTTAATCGATACAGAAACTAGAAACAGTGGCAGTCATAATCTATGAAATGTTAAATTCTATTCTCTTCTATTACTTAATCACCTGCACTTTGGGTTCTAGGCTGTTAGTCATGTCATATTTATCAATTTCAACCTTCAGAGAGTTGAGTAAGAAAAATCTTGCAAATATTTTCAAATAATGAAATTCTCCAACAATTACCTACAACATCAATTGTATCAACCTACAAAGAACACAGGGTGGTGTCTTGGTCACCTCTACTCGAGGATGGTGAGTGAAGAGATATTCAAATGAGATCACCTCAGAGTGTTTTGATTGGTGGAATTATGATGATGTCATCAGGTTTAATGAAGACTGATATCATATACTTAAGCAAAAACTTAGAAAGAAATAGGTTCAAGTAGAACATTGAAGTTAAATATTTACGACTTTGGGCCATAAGTATACCAAACTATGAAAAACCAACAGTCGTCTTCTTGGGATTTGAACCTGCAACATTATGGCCAAAAGTCTTAATCACTGCATCACTAAAGTATTCTGCATAACAATGACATTTTACGTAGATTATTTTTTGTATTTCTATTCAATTTTTGAGATAAAGCTTAAACTGATGAACTTAAGTGGCTTTGCAACAAAAAGTTGTGAGAACCACCAGAGCAAGGAGATGAACATTTTTTTCAATCTGTTTAGAAATTTTGAGTTTTTTAAAGATTGCTGAACACCAAATGGTTGGCCTGGGGAAACTGGACATCCTCTGACTCGGAATGACCTTGCCAAAGTTTTCAGATTACATTTATGAATTTGCTCAAACTTGTAAGGAGATATGTCTAAAACTAGGCATTTTCTGTATCTCCCGTTCACTAGGTGGCACTGTGGTGAAACTCTGCTGCTTAACTTAAACCAAGGTAAGGACCTCATGTAGCAAGTTTAGTGATAATATCTTAAAGGGTTGTCAAGATATCTCAGTATGAAAAAAATGTGGTGTGTTTTTGAATGCCTTTTGAAAACTGTTTTGTCGAATCAACTTAAAATTCATATCTTTCAGTTACCATTGTCTAATATAGTGGATAATGACATCATATAGTCAAATTGAATTTCAGTCAAGAAACTGTAAAAAAAATTATTATTTTTTCAACGATATACGGTTGGTAAGTTATTGGTGCAAACAAGAGTGAATGTTTGGACTGTAAGAAGCGATTAGGGCGTTATTAGGCCTCAAAGCCACAAGGCACCGCACAACCTGGTGGCCAGTAACTCTTTATTTACAAACCCTTTAATTCAGAGGCATCTTCAAGGCAGAAGTGTTTGTTCAGAATCAGCATTTGACTTCACATGGGGATTATTAACTTTTAAAGAAGCATTTATAAGAAGCATTTATAAGAAATCTACCAGATATTACTCAACTTTCTAGTGTACCTGCAGATGAAAATGAACTTAAAACAATCACCTACAGTTTGAATAATATTCTCGCTATCACCCTAGACACTGTAGCCCCGCTTAAATTAAAACAAGTCAGAGATAGACAGGCCACTCTGTGGTCTGATGATAATACAATAATGGTGCTAAAAAGACAAACCAGAAACTATGAGTGTAAATGGAAAATTAACTAGATTGGAAGTGTTACCCTGACAGTATGGTCCTGACTGCCGGTGACCACTCTGCCTACTTCAGCTTTGAGAACAGTGATAGGTTTCTGATTGGCACACTGTACTGAGCGGGTAAGCTGGCAGTTAATCACATCTTCACTGCTGTAGCATGGTGATGGGAGGAGACTGCTTCGTACTGGCTGACCTAATGAGAAAAAAATAAAAATCAGGCAAATTTGCACTTTTCATTTGCATAAAAAGCTTTTTACATAAGTACGCATGTCTTCTTTTGACATTAATATAAAGTGTGTACATGCATATTTATCCAAAATACATAGCTTAGAATGTATACAGGGAGTGCAGAATTATTAGGCAAGTTGTATTTCTGAGGATTAATTTTATTATGGAACAACAACCATGTTCTCAATGACTCCATCCTCAACCCGAAAAGGCCCCACAAGCTCATCTTTGATGATACCAGCCCAAATCAGTACTCCACCTCCACCTTGCTGGCATCTGAGTCGGACTAGAGCTCTCTGCCCTTTACCGATCCAGCCACGAGCCAATCCATCTGGCCCATCAAGACTCACTCTCATTTCATCAGTCCATAAAACCTTAGAAAAATCTGTCTTCAGATATTTTTTGGCCCGGTCTTGATGGTTCAGGTTGTGTGTCTTGTTCAGTGGTGGTCGTTTTTAAGCCTTTCGTACCTTGGCCATGTCTCTGAGTATTGCACACCTTGTGCTTTTGGGCACTCCAGTGATGTTGCAGCTCTGAAATATGGCAAAACTGGGGGCAAGTGGCGTCTTGGCAGCTGCACGCTTGACTTTTCTCAGTTCATGGGCAGTGATTTTGCGCCTTAGCTTTACCACACGCTTCTTGCGACCCTGTTGACTATTTTTAATGAAACGCTTGATTGTTCGATGATCACGCTTCAGAAGCTTGGCCATTTTAACAGTGCTGCCTCCCTCTGCAAGATATCTCACTATTTTTGACTTTTCAGAACCTGTCATGTCCTTCTTTTGACCCATTTTGCCAAAGGAAAGGAAGTTGCCTAATAATTATGCACACCTGATATAGGGTGTTGAAGTCATAGACCACACCCCTTCTCATTACAGAGATGCACATCACCTAATATGCTTAATTGGTAGTAGACTTCCGAGCCTATACAGCTTGGAGTAAGACAGCATGCATAATGAGGATGATGTGGTCAAAATACTCATTTGCCAAATAATTCTGCACACAGTGTATATAAAAGTAGCTAGTGGTTTAACACGAAAAACACTTCACATCATTGCAGGAAAATACTGGAGGTACATTCTCCCAAAAATGCATCAAGGACCAGGACCTGACCCAGTGAGGGAGCTTTCATTTCTGGTAAAAAATAAAAAAGGTTTTTGTTCTGGAGTGAAAGAAGTACAAACCTGATGACTAACTGAGGTTTTCAACTATTTTTTTATTGTCAAAAAAGGCAAACATTTTCTAAACACGGACAGTTTAAAGTAATATTATTGTATAATTAAAATCATTACAATATAATAATCAGGGGCAGATTAATTTTTTTAAATGAGTGGAAATTCATTCTTTTATTTAATTTGGTGCCAGTTAATAAATATGTATTCATAACCTGTAAAAATAGCACAAATATCAGACATCAAGTAAAGTATATATTTGCATTTAGTGATTATTTTTTTTAGAAGTTTGCTTTTTTTTTAATAAATCATATTTTTTTACACTTTCAGCTTAACTCAACGCAGCTGACAATATTCTCATTTTGTTTTGTTTTCTGAATCTTGACTATGTGAAAGAACTGTATCTGTGCTCAAATCTGTATTTTTATCTGTGCTGCTGTAAACTTGCACGTGTTTCAAATAAAAACTATGTAGCTGATGCTGATGTTTATCTTGTCTCCATAGGTTAAAGTCATCAGTCAATGAGATACACCAATCAGAATCAAAAGCTTCTGCAAAGCCCGGCTACTAATTGGTCTCTCAGTTGACCATGTTAAGTGAGATGTTACTTGCAACTGTATATTTACTATAATTATTAATATCGAATTATTGCCCAGCCCTATCCACATTATTGAAAATAATGATCCCTTTTATGTTTAGAAAAAGCAAAAAGCATGGTATTATTGTCCAGTTTCAGCTACCCAAGTGTTTGTGTCTCAGCTGTCCCACAATAATATAAATGGCCGATATATTTAAATATGTTTGATATAGTTTTTGCAAATGATGGTCCCATTGAGACTGGAGCCTTTGACAGCAGTATAAAGAATGTTTATTTATGTCTTTAAATTTGAACATGGATCTGTATCTGCTTCTCATTGCCGTCTTAAGAAACTAACTTTAGCTTAGCTCGCTGCTATCTAATATGTTCTCACAAAAGATTAGCTCTTTTGAAACATAGAAGGCAGAGTTGTGTAGATTTCATCTCAAACCTGAAAAGGCTTAATTTTCTTCTGAGATGATCTGTAGCTCAGGTCACATTGTTGATTAATCAAATAAAAACTGATTTAAAATATTTTGAGTTTGGCAATTTTGATTATTGTCTTATTGTTTTAAGCTCTAGAAGCCTGAAGATCAAGTGCAATTTGGTTTTGCCAGTTTTTGACCCTTTTTAACTGTTGGATGTCAATAAATAGAATTTTAAAGAATGGAAAAATCAATTATTAGTAGGGCTTGAAAAAAAAAACTAAACTGATCTAATCTCTGAGCACAATATTATAACTTTTCTGACTGCTGCAATCCTTACTTAACATATTGTACAATTTTCAGTTCAAAATACAGATTAATAACAATATTTGACAATGCATTTACACACAATAAAATTACACTTGATCATTTAATGTGAAACATGTTTAAAGCGTTAAAATAACTATCCATTATAATACACAATTGTTGTTACAGAACAAAAACTTTGCTAAATAAATTACATAATATAACAAACATTTAAGGAAAACACAGGAGACAATTTTAAATGCCCTCATTCAAACAAATTACCTTAGCAAAGTATCCCTACTTCAAGAACATACTAGGCCCAGTGTTAATCCCTTGTTTATATACAAGGACGGTGTTCATATTTCCAGTATGTTTACTTGCAGACCTTTCAAACAATGTACAATTAACTATTGATGTCTTAAAGTAAAGTATTTGGAGCATTACACAGTCCAAAAAGGTTTGTGACTACTGTAAATTTCGAATTCAAATAAAAACTCACACCCAATTTGCGCATCACCACGATACTGTAGCACCCCATGAGGCTTGTTGACCTCCACTGTGAAGAAATCCAGTGAGCCATTTAAACGGGCTGCCACAATTCTGCAAAAAGAGGGAAAAAAATGACAAAAAAAACACAAAACAGACCAAAACACAAAACAGAACAAAACACCCAAAAGCATTAAGTAATCTAAAACCTGAAATGTTATCGAAACACATACAGATTATATTCTTCTGAAGGCACCTGTTGTTAAGAAATGCTAATGCAGTGATTCCAGACACTCCATCATCATTACAGCAGTGTAAAGAGCCATCTACTGCATCCCACAGCTAACAAGGAAAAGAAGAAGAAGAAAAAATATATAGTTATATAATAATGTAATAATTATATTATAAATATGTTATAGTTCATAACATTCTCTTTGAAATAACTTCTGATCTCACCTCTATTTTACCACTGCTGCGACCCATGGCAATGAGGTTTCCTCTCAGCTCCATGGCCCACACTGAGCTGTCACAGTCACTGCTGCTCTGTAGGGGTACATTTGGTAAGAAGACCGGTTGGTCCCCGAGGCTATGGCGCCTTTGCGGTGTTGCAGGAGAAGGGGAAAAAGGTATGAATGGTGAAGGCTCATGCTCCTGGTATGCTTTCTCCACCAAACCCCCAAAGTCAAAGCCAGAACTGGTTTGAGTCTGAGATGGAGGCTGCTGCCCAAAATTTGTGTCAATGAGCGGTGTGAGGTCTGGTTGATCCCCGAAGAGTGCGGGACGTCCAGCTGTGGTTCTCCTTCTTATTGGAAAAATATCAACATCTGGACCTCCCAGTAACCCTCCTGATTCCCGAAGGTCTGCCATCTTCAGACCCTCTGCTTCGCAAGCTCCTATGTGGTCCCAGCCATCCCGGTTTTCCCAGCATCCACTGCTGCTGCTCCTACGCATGCTAAAGGTAGATACAGATACAAAAATATACAAGATTATTGCTTTCAAAACAGACGTACAGGAAATACAAGGCATTAAACAAAACTTCACAATGCACAGTGCTTTGTATTGGGAAGATTAATTATAAGCAGTGCAAGTTCCTTACCCCTTGTTGGGAATGACAGTAAGACAGTCTCCTGTCTGTGCATCCCATACCCGAATCTGTCCTCCTAGACAACAGCTGGCCAGCCTCATTCCATCACTGGCCAGACACTCTATGTCCTGTGAAGAGAATGACATCTAAAAATGTCTAAGTGCATTTTAGGACAAAATCAGTGCAAGTCAACTCTACATTTACCATGCTGTGGCCTTTCAGCAGAAGAGGAGAAATTTCACTGATTGGTGGGGAGTATCCATACTCATCACATGGCAGGTCTCCACGCCGACGGCGACCATGGGGGACCCCATTCTGTCCATAGTTCCGGGGGCAGAGCACACGGTAAAGACAGAAGAGAACAAGCACCAAAAGCACACCGGCGAAAAGTCCAAGAGCTGCCACTCTGCAGAAACAAGCACAATCCTATATATCATGTATTCCACTAAAACTTAAAAAATGTCATCCAAACTGAACAGTGTTAAAAAAAAAAACAGTAGTTCTCTTTCATGTTTTCTCAAATATTGTCACTTTGATTCAGAGACTTGAGAATACGAAAGTCCTCACGACTTTAAAATGTGGTTGAGGAAAGGACCAACTTTTACCTGCCTGAGGGTAGGGGGCGCCATATAAATCACATACATGTATAGGATTCCTAAAACTTTTTGAAAGGTCAAATTCAAGTACGTTAAGCCTTTGTTCTTTTTAAGTCTAAAGCATATGATACCATAGCTAATGATACGCTGATACTCAATGTGGCAAAGCAAGCATTCACTCCCGAATGTGAAGAAATCAAAAGAGAAATATATGTGGGTAACAAGTATCACTTTAGGCTTTATGATCTACAGTTAGTAAAAGAAAATACAACTCTCACCTGACAGAACACTGAGAAACAATGCTTTAAATTTTAATTGGTTTAGAAGCCACTCAAAATGTTGAGCATCATGCTGGAAGATCGTGAAGAAAATGGGTTGATCTGAGATTTTACAGTATAAATAATAAAGTTTCCGTTCAGCGTGTGCGAGGGTCAGAGATGACCTGCAGCTGGTTTTTTGTCAGGCAGAAGCTCAACACCCCCATCTTCTTTTTGCCTCGGTTGTATAAGGAGTTAAAATATGTTTTCCCAGTGACCATTTAGAAAAAGACAAAGGTCTTTTAAAGTAACAAGCCACGTCTTTTGAAATGAGTGCTGAATCAGATGACAAAAAGAACTCAGTGCTGAAAACATGATTGAGTGATTAAAGCCAGTAAGTTTCTTCTTTTGATGCTGAGCCGGGAAAGACCCAAACTTTTGAATTTCAAGAACCTTAGAGTCGGGATGTCTAGGTTAATTGTCAAGATGATATGCATCCTACTGTGTACTGAATCTGCATATGAGTTTATTTAATTAACCAAACCCACAAGTCTTTGGTTCTCAGAGATTAATGGGAGAGATCAGACTGTGTGGTGTGAAACAATCATACACAAGAGCATCTTTTGAAATAAAGGACAACCTTTAAATTTAAGAACCAAATCAGGATAATGATATTTCGAGTATTTAAAGGTAATTCTCCCTAAACTTGAGAAAGCTCCGTAACCAGAACTTCATCCCCATGGTCCCTGTATAAATCATATTCTAAGCCTTAAGTATTTATTATTCAGTTATTAACAGTTTGTGTCTGCGGAACTTTAATTCTAGATTAAAGTTTCCATGACGTGATACTTATTATAATCGCTTAAGGCCTTAAGCGATTAAAGTACACATCTGTGACCGGCTCTTAATCATCAAAAGTGCCAGTGTTCTGAACCTTGAGAGATGTTTAAATATTTTTAAGAGGCGATTTTAAAAAATATTATTTCTTCCTAAATTAATATAATTAACTTTAAAAGTTATTACAACAAGCGAATGAGATAAATTAATGTGACCATGAGTTATTAATTTTAGTTTAAAGGCTTTTTTAGTTTTATCCAAATATTAAAGAATATCATGCGGCTAGTGCGTTTGTGTGTTTTGTAGCATGCAAAAAATCACCTTCCTACAACTTTTGACTCTGTTGTTGGGGAAATGGAAGGCGCCTTTCAGTTAGTTTTACTTACAATTTTTTTGAATGAATATTGCTTGCACTTAAATAATAAAAAAAAAACCTCAGGAAGCCTGACCTCGAACGCGCATGCATGGGTTGTGTATGATACAGAGAATGAGAGGGCCAGAATCTGCCTGAACCTGTGGAGGTTTCTTCAAACATCTGCACCCACGGACTCTGTGGGGGCCTGCCTATAATCTAAGTCTTGAATCTTTAGAGAAAGAGCAAGTTACCTTAGTTTAACGCACACGCAGAGAAAGAGAGACCAGTGAGCTGCCTTTCACTTCAAAGAGCCAGTTTGTTCATGACAGACACATAACTATTGTTTGATTAAAGTGCATAAAAAAGAACAAACGAGCAACACAAGGAGAACAACCAGATAAAATTAGAAATTACTTAGAATTCATCGATAGACTTTGAATGACAGAAGGTCACGGATCAAATAAGTGACTGTCCCAATCTACGAGGTACCCGAGCACACTTCGTTTGCTCCGGCACAAATTAAACCATGGCCTGAAGTCATGAATGTGATAAGCAGTGGTATGTCTCTGGTGTAATCCCTTTTGAACTTTTCACAACCATGAGTAAAATAAATAGCTATTAAAAGGTATTATATCAAGACAGCGGGTTTAACAGTAACTCAAACAACTTAGCCACACCTGAACATAAAACAGAAAGACTTACTATAATAACAATACATAAATACATTTTTTAAATGAAAATGAAAATTTTTTACATTTAAACAAATTCACAGAAGGAAGTCGTACACACATTTTAGGAATAGAATTTAAAGAAATTAAATATAATTGGCTCAAAATGTATAACGGAAATGTATAAAATGTATTCAAATATGTATATTTGAAAACAATACAAAATAACAAACATTTTAAAATATACTATAACCAAATAACATTAAGCACAACAAAAGCAATGAACAAGCAAAAAAACCTACAGAAATAAAAATATGATAAACGAGATAAAACTGTTATTTAAATACAATACAAATTTGCCACTAAAAATGAATTTTAAAAAGGAAATGCAAGCAAAAACACAAAAATTCTTTAAATTAATAAAACATAAAAATGCTAATTAAAATGGATGAAGGTTCATTTAAATTTAAATTAGAACTAGATTTTAGGGATTGTACAGCAAACTTCATGTTGGCTTGAAAAAGGAGATATTTATAGTGTGACAAAGCTTTAAAACAGTTTGTTTGAAGTTTACAAGTGTTTTGTTAAGTTTATTTTGAAACAGCAAAGTGGGCGCAGCTTTGGTCATATATGGTTACGAAAAATATTATGCTCAAATCCCCATTCTACTAAGGTTAAGATACAACAACCGCAGCACCTGTGTCCTGCTTAATTTCCTAGATATTGAACTTTGGAAAAGTAAGTAGGGCTTACATAATTTAAGCACATATGATAAAACCACCTCTTGTTTAGCATTAAGATAAAACACAGCCGCATCTGTAAGTTGCTTTGTTTCTGAAACATTTGACTCTCTTCACAAAGTTAACATATTGATGATAATTCCAAGTATTGACTGGCTTTTTCAGATCACAAATCCCCTACTTTCTGTATGACTTTCCAGTGTTAACTAATGGCAATTGCTCCTTTATAATACTAGCCAATTCTCAATCAAAGGGACTGCTCCCAATCCTTTTGTTGGCCCTTATAAGTCAATGGTGTGGCACATAGTTTTGCATTTTTCTCAGCATGGTATTGCTCAGACTGATAAGTCCCTTAAGTGTTGGAAATTTGACAGTTTGAGCTACAGCTCGATAAAGTTTGACCCCATGTTAAATCAATAAAAACATTTCTCAGCATTCCCAATAATTTCCCTGAATCCTTTAGTGGTATCAGTATGAAAAGATAAGCAACCTGAGTCAGTTTGAGAGGTTTGAAAAAGTTTTGAAGTCCATGACTTAAAGCATATAGGAGAAGAATGCAACAGAAATTTAACTTAGAAGGCCATAAGTCTCCAAATAACAAAACAAAAAAATCATTCGTAAGAGGACAAAAATCTCCAAGCTTTAAAAATAAATAATATATAAAAAACTTAAAGTTACAGGAAATGAGCAGAAAATATATAAATTCATTCTCACCTCTCCATTAACTTGCATTTGTGCCCAAAAAATCTTTTCTGGAGTGCATTTTAAACTTCGCACTGTAAAAGTCTGAAAAGACATAACGACTCTAGTTAGTTGAGAAGTATGTGAAAAGTTTGGTGTCTGTAGCTCAAGCAGTTTAAGAGCAGTAACAATTTGGTGAATTGGCAAGAAGAATAAAAAGCAGAAAGAAAAAAAATTAAGTGACATTCCTTGTGTTTGTCCACAGATGACTTAACAGGATGAAAACGATGCCATAACAAGCTGCTCTATGCAAGCAGTGAATTGCTTGTGAAACACTTAATCTATACCCACTACACAGACATCCACAACTGTCCCACTCATGTCTATATTAAAGTATTCATGTCTTACAATCCAAAAGACATAAAATCCAGCCACAACTCATAACTGTACATAAACATGTGCCTGTATGCTGGTTATAGAGTCAGCCTCATGCTATGTTCACACCAGGATTTGGTAAACGTGTGAATCATTGCTAAATCAACACTATAAAATATGATTTCAAACACGGGTTGAAATGAGGAAAAACAACACATGTGACACACTGTATTAGTGATGTCAGTGCTGGGGGAAGAGCTTCTAGTGGGATTCGTGGAGCAAGTTGTCGAGGGTGGAGGAAGTTGTAGAGAGAAAAGCTGCATTGTTGAATAAAAAGGTGTTTATTGTCTGTTTCTCCAAATATCCCCATGTCGTAGGGTCATTATTTAATTGTGGTTCAATAAAATGTCAAGTACAAACTTACAAATGTCATCAACAAAAGTTACATTAACAGAAGTGGCATATATCTGTGTAAATACGGTGCGTCACATATAATATACGTTGTATAACCTTATTTTGCCAAAATGTAACCTCGTTATTTGTATTTTCCCTAATAGTGAAGGAAAAATAAGGTGTCACAAAGATGTGTGTTAACTTGATACCTGCGTTGATTAATGGCAGTCACACTTTGTATAATTTAGATTTTCTCTGTTTTTTAAGATATCTTACAACTGCAGACATCCATGGACTATTAGCTCATGAGTTCACCTTGAAGATGTCTTAATGTCATGAGATCTGCAAACACAAGAACACTTACTGCAGGGTCTGGGTTAGGTTTCTTCCAAGCATTCTTCAAAAAATGTCATCATGGACCACTCATCTACCAAGGGAGCAGTGTCAACCTAGCTGTTTTTCTGTCTGTTTACTTTTAGCTGGTCAGCGTTCTTTCTAATATATTCTATTAGTTTTAGTTCAACTGGACATGTTTGTTATTGTTATGTACAACCTTTGTGTACAGCACAGTTTTCCATTTACCACATTTAGTTAGTTGTGCACATCTATCAATCTTGAACAGTTTGTTGTAAAAGAGAAGATTAATAGATATTGTTCTCATGTATGTGTGTTTAACACCCTATATTTGCAATACATAGCTTGTATTTACACCACGTTTTGTTATTTCTTATTACATTTTGTCTTATTTAGTGACAAGTAGATTGTTTAAATGCCTTGTTGCAAATTTATCTAGTCTTTGCAGTCTTATACACAAGAACATAGGTCAATTATAGGGACAATTATTTTTACAACAGAGCACAATGCAAAAATTGAATTCTAAGCTGAAAATGCTTAAAATTAGATTGAAAATCTTGATTTTCTTATTTTAGGAAGAATTTTCTAATTGAAACCTGTGGGTATAGTTTACTTAGCTTACTTTGAGAAAACAAGTTGCCGCTTTTGACACTGATCTTAAAGCAAGAATCTTAAAACAAGAATTTTTGACTCAACATATTCTTATTTAAAGAATGTTATTGATATCTTATTTTACCATTACTGGTAAAAACATGCATCTTGGAACAAGAAAAAAAATCTTAAATCTTGTTCTAGTCTTCTTAGAATATCTGACAATGGGGAACAACATTTGAATTCTTGAAATAAGACTCAAATGTTTGTGAAAAGAAAAGAAGAAAAATAATCTACATCAAAAATTAATCATCAATACCCCAAACCTTAATACCCCATCCAGTTGTGTACTAACTTTGATGGAAGAGATCTGTACTTCAAAAAAGCATTCTTGAAACAAGAAAAAAAAACTCAAATATAGATAAACTCTTTCTAGATCAAGCAAAAGAATCTGCTAATGGGGTAAGCAATTTTGACTAGGCAAGAAATTTTAAAATTTGCAAAAATGTCTAGCTGATAACAAATGCAAGTGCTGTTGGATCTTAAAAATAGACAAAAACTGGCAAGACAAGTCTTTCCAAACTGTAGAAATGCGTTGAAACGAGAATATTCTAATTTGTATCTAGTCTCTAGTGGTCTTAAAAGTAGACAATCAGTCTTAAAATCTGAATGTTTTCTCTTTTAGTTTCATTTTAGTTTTATAAATAAAAGAGAAGACATCCTAGTTTTAAGACAGATTGTCTAGTTTTAAGAGCACTAGAGACTAGAAACAAGTTATAATATTCTAGTTTCAGTTCAGTTTCACAGTTTAGAAAGACTTGTTTTAAGAGTTTTTGGCTATTTTTAAGATCCAACAGCATTTGTTATTAGCTAGAATTTTTTTCAAATTTTAAGAATTCTTGCCAAGTCAAATTTGTTTACCCCACTGGCAGATTTTTTAGCTTGATATAGGAAGAGTTTAACTTTATTTGAGTTTTTTTTTGTTCCAAGAGTGCATTTTTTGCAGTGCATGATATAAATCTTCAAAATAAATCTGAAAGCTCCTGCTCCCTTTCAGTTCTTCGGCCACTTTGGGGATATCACTATTGTCGTGTTGAATAAAATAACAAGACATATGTACAACGCGAAAACAAATAAAGATTTAACATCTGAAGTACATATGCATCATTAAAAAAATAGTAAAAACGCAATTACATCAATTTATCAGCACAACAGTGTTAGCTTGCCTGCTAAATGCTAACGACAATAGGCTTGTTTTATATAAAGTCCGAGATTGGTAGAAAAATTTTGACTCACTTGAATCCGACTGCTTGCCTGCTTTCTTCAAAGCAAATCCTTCATTGATTAGTTGGTAAAAAATAAAGTTTATTAAAGCTGCAAGCCGCGATGGGAGGGCTCTCGCACACAGTATCCGCCAGAGCAATGGCACCGCCCTCTGACCTTTCAAGTTTTATCACTTGTTGTTGTTAAGAGCTCAAAACAAGGTGAAAAAGCACTTTACAAACTACTGAACAATACAAAGCTTTAAATGTAAAGATGATCTATATTGTTACACAAACAATTCGTATAAAAACAAGAGTTGGTGCTATAAGATTAGCATAACATTAGCATATCAATCTGTTCAGAATCACAAGATTTTCACGCTTCATTTTTTTCATGTACTTTGGATAAAGTATGTGGGAGATACAGTCACAAATATACATAGGCAGTAGGTGGCGATATAAGTGTATCGTCACTTAAACATAGCAATTTGGTTAGAACAGTAGGCTCGTAATTTCATAATTTCTTCATGGATAAAGTATGCGATTGTGACAGTAAGAAATCAATTTAGCCCTACACGTTTAAAAAAGGTAAAACTGCGAGTTAAGCTTGTTTACGTTCAAGGGGGCGCTGCAGAGCTGGCGTCCAAGACACAATTTCAGTGACAGTGTTAAATTATTATACTTATTGAACATGACCTTCGAACGATTTTTGGTGGGCTTTTGAACATGTTCAATGGGACAAAACAGCTAAAAAGAAGATTTTGGTCACATTTAAGGGGGCAGAAAGGAGGCGCTGTAGAGACAATTTTTGGAGCACAGTCACAGTGATGCATATCCTTTTGTTCAGCCTGACAAGGCTAATTATGCCAGGCTATTTTAGTTGAAATTGATTTAAATTGAACAGAGATACAGTGCAAAATATGTTAACTATTTTGCAAATTTTTGAAGGGTAAAATTTGCTGTGGTGCCACCCCAAGACTATTTGACGTACTTCTTAGCTTTTGATAACTTTTTCCCTAATGCCTTACGAGTAACTACACCAATTTTCAGCTGGACCGGACATTTTGCCTAGGAGGAGTTCGTCAAAGTATGAAGTCTGTGTTTTTTACATAAAACCTAAAATATCCGGTTTTCCATCAAGTTTCGAAACTTGATGCAATTTACTTTTTTGCAGGTCTTTAGGTCCTACACGCATGTGACAAGTGTTATGTGTCTATGCAATACAATGCCTGAAATAGAAGTGTAAAACTAGGAAAAACAGGTTTCAATTCTCGCCACTAGGTGGCACTATGACGGATGATGTTCATTGTCGTACGCCTGATTTCGGCCGACTACGATGAGAATGAGACAAGTTTGAGCCAGATTGGATATTCTCATAAGTCATAACAACTTCCTGTTTCAAATCAAAATTTGGACATTGGCCCGCCGCCACGGCCATATACTTTATGATAGTCAAAAACGCTTCTCAATATCACACGCCATATCCCTTATGATGATACTGAAGATGTTTGGATAAAATCTGTGGGAGGAGTTTGTCAAAGTGTAGAATGAGCAAAAACACCCATTTTTAGCAAAATAGCCAACTTCCTGACAATTTTGGAAAAAGGGTTTATATAGTAAAAGTTGCAACTTGGTGCTTTACACATGTGAACCAAATTTTATTCACCTACAACAAACTAATTGTGCAACAGCTGCAAAAACGTGTTAGATGGTGCTATAAAGCCATTTTTTCTATCAGTTTTTATCGAATTTTATCGAATAGTTTTTTACTGGGTCTGATGCGTGTGCAAAAATCTATGACTTTTCGTTAATGTGCAAGCCCTTAAAAAAACCCAGAAAAGATGGTAAAGAAAAATTATAAAAACAAAAACATTTTAATTATTAAAAATAAATAAATAAATAAGAAATTCTTAAAACAATAGGGTTCTTGCACTGCTGGTACAAGTAAATAAATAGATAAAATAAATAAATAAATAAATAAGAATTTCTCCGCTGGTGCTCGAGCCCTAATTGTCGATACACTTTGATTCACAAGCGAGAAAGTTGTCTTCCATGTTTTCCAAACTTTCTATCTCGGCCAAAAAGTGAGTCATCAGTAGAAGTAGCTCCTGGTTGGCTGGTGCAAATCCTGACATGAATATCTACCGTGATAGGCGTGAACTTCGGGTCAGAAGCTGCGAACCAGTTTCCTTTGCTGCTGCTCCCTTAATGAAATAAGTAAAGTATCAAATCGATTTCGATTACTTTGCACAGAAAATCTATTTTGCCCTTTATATTTCTTCCTATGAATGAATAAACCTTCTATAACTTTATTATAAAAAAAGAACTCAAAAATAAAACAGAACATTTCAAATTGCACAAAACGCATATTAATAGTAACTGATCAAAAGTAAGTACAAGCTAAACCAGCATCTCTTGAAACTCCAGTCCACCCACTTCCACAAATAGTAAGTCAAAGGTATGCATGACAGACTCAGCCTGAACCCATAGACACATATTTAATCAGTCCTCACAGGGTAAAAGCAGCTCAGAAAACAGGACATGTGGGCAGGGCGCTAAGTATTAAAAACAACTAACCTACATCCTCTACACCTGATGCATAACTAACCACACATATAGATTGAGGCATTGTACAGCACAACTCCAGGGTTTTTTTTTTGTAAATGTAATGTAGTTAAGCAGCATTTCACAACTGGAAGTACACATTTAAATCAGTAACAGTTCCATGTACAAGTGAATGGAAGAATGTAAGGGTTTGTTTGAACAACTATTTAAAAAATAAGGTTTACAAAATGTTCCATTTGTTCAAACAGTGACTAGAAAAAAAAACACCAACATGAGGTTTCTTTGAAAGGTAAATGAGTGACTTCATTCAGCTTCATGGGCAGGTCTTAGCCAAAGAATGCTTCAAAACATACCATACCTACCCTGAAGCTCCGGCTATACAAGACTAGTTTACAGACTGGGTCCACATGACGAATCAAGGTCAGTGGAGGTGAAACTTAGCTCTGGGGAATACATTGGTACTCGCGATGCAAAATTAATCCATGTCTTTGGAATGCTGAATTTTTCATATGTCGAAGCAAGTTTTACATGTAAAATTCCATTACACTTAAAATTAAAAATAACATGGAAAACCAGAAAAAGATAAAATACAATTCTTCAATCCTTAAAAAAACATTATAAATCTAATAAAAATTATAATAAAACAAAGGAAACAGAAATAAAGAAATGAAAATAATAAACTTTTCGAGTGAGGTGATGTGGCGAAGTGTCGGAGGAGGTGGTAGGGGAGGAGAACTGATTGTAGCGGAGGAGAGCCATGACCACAAAAAAAGCAAAAAAAATTCACAAATTTAGGACACCACCACAAAATGAAAGCATGCCTGAAAAGAAGGGGACGGTGTCATGTGTACAATCTTACCAACAGGAGAGCAGGATGCTACTCATGGGGGAATCATCCGCATCAGGGCAGAATTTACCAATAGGAGAACAGAACTAGTGATGGCAGCTTGAAAGCAGTAACTTGATGCTCCGTGTTTTCTGCCCGAAATTCAAATATCGAATATGTATTTCTCGTCCGCGTTTTTAGTACCTTTTTTTCTTATCACTAACAAAAATATTCTTTGAATGGCCTTTTGTATCGAGGATTTTTCATTACGTGATACATTTGTATCTTGAGGTATCACTGTTTTGAGATTATTGTTGAACACTTGACTTTTTTGAATTAACACTATAGTGAACCACAAACATTATGTACACTACTTTTGTGTTTTGTCTGGGCATAAAAATGTCCACTAACCTAAACTGCTGTAAAAAATGTCACATTTATATTTTTCCCATTTTCTTTGAATTTGCCCAAAATATGTGGAAATAATGTGTGGGGAAAAAAAGCATTGATGATTCCACACTAACTTGTAGAGTGTGAGGTCTGTCTGCAGATCAGAGGTCTTGATGCTGGAAGGAGGAGCGTGCCGTGTATCCTGGGGATGGCGTGTGTCTATGGCCTCTTGTGGGCTCAGATGAAGTGTGACAGGAATGACTGGAAGAATGCTGATATACCTGAGGGCATCATAAAGGTGAGTGAAGATTAGCAGATGAGCTGAGCTATTGAGAAAGAAACTGAACCATTTTAAAAATGAAAATACATTCCACTTTTTCAACAATTCAAGTCTAATTAAGTTGAAATAAACCATTATATAAACCAGGCAACGAGGGGTGTTTCTGTCCAGAGCGTGACAAATTCCCAATAAATTCACAAGAATAGTTTTTTTCAATCGGGATAACGTATGGACAAAAGGTTCTGTTACTCCCTTTAATAGAGCAATACCTTCCCTCAGTTGAGCCAATCAAATAATTTGTGTTTCCACTGCAGAGCACGCATTGGAGCAGAGTGGAGACGAGGGTGACAGACAGTATGGCAAGAAAGGTTGATGTGGAAAACTGCAGTTTTAAGGATCCGTGGACAGACTTTTTTTTTTGTTCGTATTGGTTCATACAGATGTATTTGTTTATTAATCCACCAAGCAGTTTCAAACCAGTTTACAAGATATTTCCTGAAACTATGGCATTAATTAAAAGTGCCAATGTCAAGTGCCACTACGAAACTAAGCTCAGCTTGTTTGATTCACTGAGGGTCTCTGGGATTTTGGAAAAATTAAAAAAGCTTTCAGTGATAGGTAGGGGTTGGGTCAATAGACAGAGCTGTCCCCCAAGCCCGCTTGGGACAAGGACTTACACAATGGCCAAATAAAATGGATGCTTTCTGCATCTTTACATATTTTATTATTATGAGGAAATATTTACTAAATAATGAAGTTATTAACAATAATTATACATATTACAGTGAACTCCAAACGAATTATACAAACTGTGTTTTAATAAATTCAAACCCAGCATTCAAAAATAGCAGGAACTAAATGTAATTATTTGAATTAAATTACATTAAGTAAACTATACCAAATGCCTTTTTTGGAACAAAAAAAAAACTAATTAAATCGTTTCTGGACAAAAAATGCTAAAGTTTTTACACTTTCCACAGGTAATAAGCGCAAAATGGAGTAACATCATTACTTGCTGTGGTAAACACATGTAAGATGGAGCACCATCACATAAGCACAAGTATCTACCCGCGATGTTGGACATGAGAGGAATATCATTAGGTGTGACACCAGATCCAGATTCCTCTGGCTCACAAGGTGAGATAAATGACTTGTTGGTGTCATTTCAGCAACTAGTTTAAAATCAAATCCAGAATCATCATTATTATTGTCATGTGTGTGTGCACACAAAAGGAATTTCTTGTGGTACAATGGAGCCATCAGTGCAAACAACGTAAGTACAATACAAACCACATAAGTACAGTAAAGTGCAACATATCTAACAAGCCTTAAACATAAAGCTATGAGGTAGAGTATTTTTAAGGATTGCTGAAATGTAAACAGTTGAACAAAAGTAAATAAAGTGTCGTGTGCTTAAGTGCAAAATGCAAGGAGATAAAATGTGCAAGAGTCCAGGTGCAGGTGACAGAGTGGGATGGGGGGAGCGATGAGTTCAGCAGACTGATTGTCTGGGGAAAGAAGCTCTGTTTTTGCCGTACAGTCCTGGTGTTAGTGGCTCTGAAACAGCGGCCAGAGGGCAAGAGCTCAAAAAGGTGGCAGCTTGAGTGGGTGGGTCCAGAATGGGGGTCTCTCTCACTCTGGTGGTGTACAGGTCCTGGAGGGAGGGTAGGGGGGCATTGATTATCTTCTCAGTCGTATGTATAGTCCTCTGAAGTGTGTATGTAATACACTGCCTTAACTAGGAGCGGAAAAAAACAAAACAAAACAAAACAGGCTTTCAATGCTTGCCACTAGGTGGTGCTATGACTGATGATGCTCACTCTCATAGGACTTTGTTCAGGCTTGGACTATGATGAGAATGAGATAAGTTTGAGCCGGATCAGATTTTCTACACCAGAGTTATAACAACTTCCTGTTTCAAATCAAATTTGGACATTGGCCGGCCGCCAAAACCACATACTTTATGGTAGACAAAAAAGCTTTGCAATTTAACATGGCATATGCTTTATGATAATACTGACGAAGTTTGGAGATGTTTGGATACAATCTGTGGGAGGAACGAGTAAAAACGGTAATTTTTAAATGTTTTTGCAAAATAACCGACTTACTCTCGATTTTGGAAACAGGGTTTATATTAGTAAAAGTTGCAACTTGGTACTTTACACATGTGTACCAAATTACATTTGCCTACAACAAACTGGTTGGGCAACAGCTACAAAAACGTGTAAGGTGGCGCTACAGAGCTATTTTTTCCATTCATTTCTCTAAACACAACTTCACAATTTTTCACCACAAATGTTCTAGAGCAGCAACAACAACAACCACCACCACCACTAACAACAATAATCATTACATTTACAATAGGGCTTCGCCGCACACCTTCGGTGGCGTGCTTGGGCCCTAACAAACAAAATGTGTGAATGAATACTTTCTTAGAACTCACCTCTTTGCGAGAGTGATGTTGTAATAGCTGAAGAGCGAGGGCCAGAGTCGGAATGAAAGGCGCCTCCAGAGCTCCTCATCCTCAGGGCCCCAGGTGATCTGTGGGCTGGACACATGCACATTTTCTAGGTGGGTTGCGTGGTGGCCCTGCGACTGGTTCTCTGGGAGAGCAGTGGGTTCAGGAGCAGGAAGCAAACTTAAAGTACTGGTTGGATCTCCTCCAGTGAACACTGGAGCCACGCCTAGGTGAGGAGGAAGCCCTGCGTCTCCCATGGGGCTCTGCTCGGACACCTGGGCAGCGAGATATGTTCTAAGACCAGCAGGGTCGGTGTAGACCAAGATCCCAATCCAGATAACTGTGCCAATCTATTAAACAGATACAACCATAAAAAATAACATTTAATAACCATTTTAATTCTCTACTCAGTACAAAAATGTATCTAATTTAACCTCAATATTAAATGTTTTGCAACTGTAATAAAAACTTTTTCTTCTACCAACACTTATTGGGAGAGGAAAACAAGTTATCAACTTAAAACAATTTTAATTCCAGGCAGTCTATACACTCTTATTCTTATTTTTATCTTTATTGATACACAATCTTACATTTAAAGAGTTAAATAAACAAAATGCACATTTGTTAATTGGATGTACTAGTAAATGCTAATGTAAAATAAGGGCATTTAGGTAAATCTGTGAAAAGCATAAAAAATAATTTACATATTTCGTTTAAGCCAATGCCACCAAGTCATGTCAATTTTATTTTTGTGTTGTTTGGCAAGTATTGGCAAACACTGAATAAACCATTTTCAGTGTTACATTTACCATGATGATTCTCTGCGCCAGACGAGTACGGGCTAAAAAGTACACCACCCTGAGCCTTTTGGGCAAGCGGAGGTTTCGGAATGCAGGTGTCTGCAGGGTAATTGTGTGTGGAGAGGGACGAGGTGGAGGAGGGATCTCGCGTGGACGTAGTGGACCTGGTTTAGAAGGTGGCATTCCTGCTTCGGCAGGGAGCCTCCTATTCAAATCAGCCAACTAATGGGGAGAGAAGTACATGAGCCAGATTCCAAAGCTGAAGATGGTTCCATAGCTCACATGGACTATGTGGAAATGTTCAAGATTGAGCAGTTATTTCTCACCTCCATGCGGCGGATATCAATAGACAGCACGGTGGTGAAGAAAAACATCTGCAGAAAGAAATCTGACACCAGACCAACTATAGCAAACAGACAAAATTCCTACACACATGGCAAAGAGGAAGTAAACAGGTTTAGGAAAACGAAGTAGGACGTTTGAAAATTGTGTTTTTAAGTGAGATTCACCTGAATTGCTGGAACAAAGGTGAAGTATCCAATGAGAATAATGCAAAGTTCGGTGGCCATATTCTTCATGATGGACCAGCTCTCATTGCTTAGACCTTTAACAAATATCTAAATATTAATAACTTGAATACCAAACCATGATAACGAGAGTGTTCACACTTGTCATGTTTATTTGATGTGTAAATGAGTGCGCTTACATGCACTTCATTGAATGGGTTATGCAATGAGGCGATTTCGCTAATGTAATGTAAACGTGAAAAACGTTTACTAATCAGGGTTCTGGCCTAAAATGTTTTTGAGAAGCACGTATACACAAAAAACAAAGTTCTATAGGTTTTTGTATCTTCACTTATCTGTCTATAGTCTGGCTTCCACATGTTTAAAGTGGCCAGGAAGTGCCAGAAACGAGACTCGAAAAAGTTTGTTAAAAGTTAAAAACTCACAAAATCATTTGATGCGATGGGTAAATGTTGCCACCCAAATCCTGATGCACACCAAACAAGCCATTTCAGCCCTTTCATCCTTGCCCATCAATGTTGAACTTTCCTCTTTCAAGAGCTCTCAGGTCCTAAAGCCCACAATAAATGTGTGTATCTAGTACACGGCATAGTTTTGGATATCATGTTTTGTAGCTAATGTTTTTTGTACTACAGCCGATCCAATCAAGTTGTGAATGTTTCAATATGCCTTTAGAATTGGCACCTTTAGATTCACTGTTAAATGTCAGAGTACTAGAACCAAATGTATTGTTTTCTTATTGGTAAAAAAAACCAAACTGCAAGTGTCAACACATCCTAAAAACATTCATAAAGTGTCAGCAATATAAACAGAAAGAAACTCAGGAGGAAAATGGTGGCTTTGGATCAGATACAATAACTTCTTACCTTGAGCTATACGTATCTTGACTTCAAGGTCAACAGGTGTTGACACAACAGATTTAGTGAGTACAAGAACATTCTCCAAACCAATAACAACCACGAGGTAGGGGAAGATTTCCCTGAAAAACATAATCAGAAAGATGTTTATTGCCAAGTGTGCAACACCCACAAGGAATTTTTGTGGTACAGGAGTACAACAAAATTACACACTAACATTGCAAAATACAGTAACACATTATATAAGTGGATTGCTTGAGTTACAAGTAAATAGAATATAGTAGTATTCTAGAAGTAGAGGAAGTAAAAGTAATAGGACTATAACTATGTCAAAGTGTTTTAGAGATGTGCGTTGGAAATAATATGCAGACCCATGCGTAAAGTATAAGTAAAGTATAGCAACAGAACAAGAAGCCACTGGATATGGGCAAACGCTCCAAATCAGAGTTCTGTTGGTTAGTGCCATATTTAAAGAAAACTTATGGGCGTATTGGTGGGGAAATTATAGGTTCAGGAGCTGAATGGTGTGAGGGAAGAAGCTGTGATGTAAGTCCACAGAACAGGCTCGATGACCTTTGCTGGGCTCCACTTAAGGTCCTGCCGTGGTTCGCAGGAAACTGAATTGGGCCACAGTGCAGTTCATGATGGTGAGAGCAAAGTGAGCCAGAGAGGCTACTACTGAGCCACTCCACTTCCTGTCTACATGCAGATACCTTGCCGTCCGGGGATGAGACTGATGATGGTGGTGTTGTGTTGTATAACTTCAAGAATTTGCAATCCTCCTTCCTTTAATAACGTCATTCCCATGCCTAATTTAAAGACATTACATGAATTACAGTACTAAATGAGGATGTGCTTGCAAGAGAGATATTTTTGAGTTGCATTCTGCATGCATAGAGCAGATATAGGTTAAAGGTGAAGTAAGTAGGCCAAAAAGTTAACTCTGTGCATCTGTGAGCCTGCCTGGTGGGCAAATGAGGTAGTGTGTGTTATCATGAACCTGCCATGATTTGGACATGAGGTGGACATGCCTAGGGCGCATGAAAGACGAGCCAATGAACGGTCGAGATCAGAATGCGTCATAACGGGTATAAAAGATGAAGACATGCACAGAGCGGACGGATTTGCTACCGAAGCGGCTGCATCCCCAGAGCCAGGAGACACCTGATGATGGACGACCGAGCGATGAAAAAACTTTTAAGACGATGAAAAGACATTTGCTTTGAGAAACCAACCAACCAATTTTTATCCACGATGAATGAGTACTATTTTACTTTATGATGATTATTATGTTTTGTAATTTATTTAAAAAGCGATTAATTAAAAGAAATATAATTAATTGCAATTACTGACTATCGAGTTTTTGATTTAACAATGATTTTTAATCTTTGATGAAAGATGTTTAATGTAAAAGCTTAAGAGAAAGAACTGACCACAAAGGAGTCTTCTGACCAAGCTCTAAGCATTTAAAACTTAGAATTTAGGGCAGATTCGACTTACTTAACCTAACCTGAGAATAATAAATAAAAATGTTGAAGGTGTAAAAGATTAAAGGATCAATTGAACACCATAAAACAGTTGTCTGTAAACTTCATGAGCTTCAACCATGAGTCTTGTGAGTTGAAGTCGTAGGGGTAGAAGGAGAAAAGTTGCAGGGAAAAAAAAACACACCCCTGGGGTGCACCAGTGCTGATGGTGCGGGTGTCAAAAGTAAACTGTCCCATCCTCACAAGCTGTTGTCTACCAGTCAGCAAGCTGGTAATCCATTCGAAAAATAGAGTCAGAAATTGAGAGCTGGTGGAGTTTATTCTGGAGTAGTAATGGGATGGGGGTGTTGAACACTGAGCTGAAGTCCACAAAAAGGATCCTCACTTAAGTCCCTAGTTTGTCCAGATGTTGCAGTTGTAGATGTAGTATGATCTGTTGAAGATGTATGTGTAGATGGGTGCCAGCTGATCAGTACAGATTCTAAGGCATGTTGGTGAGACCCCGTCAAGACCTGGTGTTTTCCTCCTCCTCCTCCTCTGCTTTCTGAAGAGTCGACCAACATCAACCTTGCTGATTTGAAGTATAGGAGTTGGGTCTTCAGTTGTTTATGTTTGCTCTGGTGGATCAGTCGTCACAGCATGTGGGGGATGTCAGACTATGGGTTTCCAATCTGCTGCAAAACGCAATGTCGTTCACCAAAGTTTGATAGAGGGGGGAAGGGGGGGGGGTGTTCATATGGTCTTCAGGCCTCTCCACACTGAAGTAGGGTAGTAAGCAGAGATCTGATTCTCCAGGTTCCTGGGGTTGATCCCTTTAGCTGCTTTGATTACCTTATTCAGTGTGTTCAGAACAGTATCTCGCTCCTAAAGGGATCTCCCTTGGCATGGTGAAGCTGTCTGAGATTTCCAAAGAACCACAGCTTATCATTATTTAATGTTAAAAAAAAAAGACATGCATGGAAATGTACACGTCTTCACAGAAACTGCCGTATGATGAATCAGTGAGCTCGCCCAGGTCTGAGGGAGCAGTTTCAAAGACATTCCAATCCTTGCAGTCGAAGCAGGTTTAAAATTCCCCTCTGCATCATTAGACCATCTTTTAACAGTTCTCACTAGGTTTTTCGCTAATAAATACAATGATACATATGCATTATCAAGTAAGGATTATGCTAAATCACAATGAAATTTGTTATCACAAAGGATTTGATCTATAAAGGCTAAGAAGAAAAACATTCTTATTTTGGCAACTGTGGCTATATTTTTTACAGTGCAATAAAAATGTATGTATGGCTAAAATATGAGCGCTGGAGGTACAGAAGCCTGTTTTAACAGAACACCAGCAACATGTGGTTCTGGTGCTAAGAACACAAGTCAATTCTGCTGTTCATCTACACAAAAAAAACTGGGCAAAATAACATACTGCGTTTGAATTGGTGTTTCAGGTTGTCAATCATAGCTGTGGTAATAATAACACACACGCAAGCTAATAGACTGTAATGGACGTTAGCAGCCTATTTTGGCCTGGAGATTTGTGCACAACTTTAGGCTTGCTAAGAATTCATCTTGCTAATTCTCAAATAAGTGCTCAGTGTTTGCTTATGTGGGTTCTTGGTTAGCCTCTGGGAAGACAGGTTAGCTCAGAGGAAAGCTCAGAATACACTGCTTCAAATCCTGCTTCATTTATTTGACATGTTCCTTATAACTTGACCAACTACACATCCAAGCAATTAGATGCAACTGCCTCGCTTCTCTCTTTCCCGCACACTCTCGTGCATGATCTGACGTGCTGGACACTTTCTTCATCATTTGTATCACATTCCTTTTTCTATCCTTACCGTTTGAAAGACAGATTACAGCCACAAATTTTAAATGTGTAACCGTCTAATCATTAGCATTTTCATTCACTCTTGTTTTCGTTAACAAAAATTTGCACGCGTCTCATCAAGCCTTTGTCAAAACAGAGACATATTTAGCTCGTCATCATTTTGTTATAGTCACAAGTAAAAGTTTGGTCAATGAAATAATTTCATTGTTGTCATCGTTGGCAAAAACGACACTTTTCATTACAGGTTTAGTTGCTTTGAGCTGTTGGTTAGATGATGGAATAAGGTGGAACAGGCAGTGGTCAGAGACTCCTAAAGCTGCGCGGGGGAAGGCGTGGTAAATGCCATTGATAGACGTGTAGCAGTGATCCAGAGTATTCCCCTCTCTGGTGGGACACCTGATGTGTTGCTTGAATTTAGGTAGTTTGTGGTTCAAATGTGCTTTATTGAAGTCCCGGGGATTAACAAATTCAGAATCCAGGTCACAAATGCGCGTGTCCAGTTAAATTTAAGCAATGAGCACAACAGAGGAGAACTCACGCAATGAGTAGAAGAGCTTAAAGTTGATGAAAAGCAACCCGAGCAAATAAAGTGTGCTCTCCAGGATGTTTAACCACGTCTCTGAAGCACAAAGCAGCAGCGCTTGTAAAGACCTTGTTTGTATGAGTCAGCAGTTGTATTTCGTCCATTTTGTTGGGTAGAGAGCGGATGAATGCCAGATGTAAACTCGTTAGCGATGTTCACGCTGCATGAGTTTGACTAGCGCACCACCAAGTTTTCCTATATGGCACCTTCAAAGTAGCGTGGCAGCTCCACCAACTAAATAATTCAACAAACATTAGAGAACTCAAAAAAATAGCGAGAAATTGTTCTGAGAGTGCTCTCTGATGTTTAAAAATTTCTTCACCTCATCAGTTCCTCATCAAAACTGATGAAGTTGGCCATACAGAAAACCGGACCATAAGACAAAAACACAGGAGACAGACCGAGGCTGTAATCATCGGCATCATCTTAGAACTTTGTGTGGAGTCAATCAAAAAAAAATTAAAGGGAGGCAAGTTTATAATACAGTTTATAATACCTTCAGATACGTTGTGGAATGCTTCACGTTATGGAAAATTCAAGATACAAAAAGCCACGCGAATAATTTTTTGTTTCATGATAGGAAAAAAATGTCAAGATATGAAAAACGAACATGAGAAATACATATTCAACATTCAAAAATCTAGCGGAAGGCAACAGTGGGCATCACGTGATTGCATTCAAAGTGCAATCAAATGTTCTGCTCTCCTATTGGTCAGTTCCAGCCGTGATGCTGTGCTATGCATAGTGGTTACTTTCATTTTTCATTTCATTGAGACTTTAAATCAACATATTTAGCCTTACAAGCAATCAGGGTAATCCTTGCTCACTCACACTATTCCTGGTTAAACATCAACTTGCTTAAAGATCAAAAGTGAAATATGTCTTGTGATACGGATATGTAGAAAAATTCCAGGTGTGCATGAATGAGTACACTGTGCAGTTTGAAAGAATTATTACCCCCCGTTCAATGTAGGCGTCAAGCCAAACAAGGTGCAGAGTCCCACCGACATGAGAAGAGAGCTGAGAACAGTCACCACCGCAGCCAGCGCCAAACCCCACTTTGACTTCACCATGTCAATCTTTCCTGGGAGAATCAGAGAGATTTATTATAGCCTGGAGCATGAATTTTCCAGAAATTAACTGAAAGTGGATAATTACCAACCAAGACTAAAAAGGTTCTGACTGAAACTCAGAATGTGTTTGTGCTAATTTGACAGTTCATTTATTTGTCTAAAACACATTAAAAAGTAAAAGCACAAGATGGCAATTAACAGTGGAGTATTTAAGAGAAGAAAGGATTTACTGAGAGTGTGGTCTCTGAACAACATGCATAGCCTTTGCCTGAAGCTTAGCATAGAAAGTGTCATCACAAGCCAGAAAACACATCTGATCTAAAGAAGAATTTCTCCTGTCCTCTTTACATCGTTTAAATGTATTTACTAGCCTGTGACTAAGGTAGAAGCTATGGCTGAGCGATATGGAGCAAAAAATATATCTCTGTATATTTTGCTATATCTCGAAAAGTAATGCTGACTAGGTAAACGGTATTTGGGATCAAGTGTTTTTGGCATCCATATAAAGCCATGTTGTTCAATGATGGAAATGGGTGCCATAGGATGCTAGACCACCTTGCACTTCGCATTATAGAATTCTGGAGTGTTATTTGTATAGTGTTTGGAGTGTTGTCAGAGCTAGTTGGTTTAGTACCCGGGATCCTTAGTATGGTGCACTCCTCATATGCGAGCTTGTGCATCGTCTGTAATTGGTGATAGAAGTCCATGGTGCTAGAGACTTTGGTTGGCACCAACTTTCAGCCTTTACGGCAGTAGACTGTCTGTTGTTTGTCCGACACATTAAAACCAAAGTATCTCCATAAAACTGAGCCAGCTGTCCTTTTTTACAACGAGTTCTGTAGCCATATTGGATGAAACAACAGGCAAGGGCAGGGTAAACAAAAGCAAGGAGGCAGGGGCGAGAATTCAAATCGAGTTTAAGAAGTAGTTTGTTGGCATTAGAGCTTTTTATAGTGCCATTTTAACTGAACTGAGCTTCTGAGAAGTTTCATGGCTGTTACCGAGATTTTGATTTTGGTCAAGTATGAGCTGGATGAAGGCATTAGTGATCACTAAGCTGCTGTTGTTGTTTATCCATACCTATGGCCCTGTTAAGGCACTGCTGTGTAACTGTCAAAGAATCATTGAGCCTGCTCTTGTTCAGCCTGCTCGCTTGAAGACTACTCTAATAAAGATGATTGCCTCTACCTGAGCACCTCCACTGACCAAGTCACTTGACATACACTCCTGTTTTCCTCAAGAATTTGCCTGCTTAATCTGTCATCATAGACCACATAGCAACCTATCCAACCTGCGCTCGCTTCCTGTTGCATCACCAGAGCATACCTTCAGACCAGGACTGTGGAACTGTCAGTTTGCTGTCAAAGGCAGACATTATCCCTTCTTTTGCCCTTTAGTCTTCAATAGACATAATTGGCCTGACTGAGACATGGATCCTCCCAGAGGACAGCGCAACACCGGTCATCCTCACCAACCATTTAATGTTTTCCTACACTACGTGGGAGGTGGGACGAGGTGGGGAAGCTGGACTCCTGGGGCCTCATGTATAAACGTTGCGTACGCACAAAATGGGCATAGAAGTATGCGTACGCATTTTTCCACGCACATATCGGGATTTATAAAAAATAAACTTGGTGTAAATAAGTGCGGACCGTACGGATGCTCTTGACCGTGCGTACGCACTCTTTTAGAAGAGTATGTGTTTTGGCGACACCAACTGTCCCAAATAGCCATAGCTATTTCAAATGAAAAACTTCTAAATTATCCTATTACATCACCCAATAAATCAAATTGTATATACCTGAATTATCATTATTAGCATTCTTAACCAGGTGCAAATACTTTGAATTTACTAATTTGTTTTAATGAATGGGCTATTAAAAAGGTATGTGCGTATATAACTTATCATCATAATGGATGCTCTAGCGCTGTTAGAAGACCTTGCTAATGACACTCTACGGAGGGAGTGTGTTTTCAGAGACCGTGAAGATTTCCTTGCTCATGATGATGATTGGCTCATGAGCCGATTTCGATTTCCAAGAGCCACCCACTTGGAATTGTGTTCTGAATTACGGCCAGTATTGGGAAGACCCTTGCGGAGAAACCATGCACTGTGTGTTCCTGTGCAAGTATTGACCACATTAGGCCACTTGGCCACTGGTACTTTCCAGCGAGAGTTGGCAGACCGACTGGGTATGTCGCAGTCATCTCTGAGCCGTGTCATGCAATATGTATGGGATGCCATAGTGGGGATGGCACCCCGATACATTCGTTTTCCTTACGCGCAAGCTGAACAGGCCAACATCAAAATGCAATTTGCAACAATCGCTGGTTTTCCCAATGCAATCTGTGCTATTGACTGCAACTCAATAGTTGCAATAAAAGCACCATCTGAGAATGAATTTGCTTTTGTTAACCGAATTATTGCTGGTATTAATATGCAGGGAGATCATACATTTTCAAAATGGGCGGTCTTAACCTCCAAATATGGTTATTTCGGGAGGAGATTGGGGTAAGCAATACGCACGTGCACCTGCGCACAATATTCAGATAATTTTGATTTATAAAGCGAACCTTGCGCAGGTTCTGGCGTACGTACAGTTTTATGAATCTGAAAACTTTTGTGCGTATGCAAATTCTGCCTTATGTGCGTACGCACACTTTAAGGATTACATCTACGCAAAGTTTTATACATGAGCCCCCTGATCTCTCAGAATATCCAATTTACTGCCTTCACATCTTTGACATGACTCATGTCACCACCACAGCCACGCACAAATCAGCAAGATCCCATCTACACACAACTGCTTCCCAAATTACATCAGTTACACACATCTGATCACTTCAACACATGCACAATACACTTAAAGACTTTGCCAAGTTTGAAGCCAAATGCCGACAAACATATTTTCCACTAGCATGAAAACTATAATAGAGAAGATACATACTTGTAGAGAAGTAGATATAAGCAAAAAGAATGATGTAGGTGGTGACAAGTGGGATGAGCTCAGCTATGCCGATCTCTTCTTTGAAATGGACATGCACCATGTGTTCTTCACGCAAAGTGCAGTTTGCTGATGGATAAAGCTTTTTCAGACGGCCTCGGAGACTGGCAACAAACCTGACCAGAAGACACAAACATGGTTTAAACCAAATTTTGTATTTCAGAACAACAATTTAACATTCAGACTAACATTTTAAGGCTGACCTGGCATCATATGAGCTCAGTGCAATTGTGATTGTGTATGTCACCACTCTTTTTCTGCTATAAAGGCTTACACCCGTCTGCTTCCCAGGGACTCCAAAAAGTAAATCTAAAAAAACAGGAGAGTTGATTAACAGAATATAGCTTTAAATTCAACTTAAAGGGATAATGAACTGATACTAAAAGTGCTTTATCTTTTTTTACATACTAGACCTTATGGAAGTCTCCCCTGAAAGCCTCATAGATAAAAAAAAAAGTTTTAATTTATAGTACAAAATGGCTTTAATTAGAATCAGCTACAAAAAAAACGTTTTTTTTTTTTTTTTTTTAATCAGCAGAACTAGCCTTTTACCTCCACGCATAGCCTCAGATTTCAAGCACATGGAAAGTTTGTTATATGTATTGCACTTGAGGGCTGGAACTTTACTGCTCACCAAAAAAGTACCAATATTGAGTGGTCAGTTTGATTCCCAATGTTCACACTGGTTCAGATTATTATCAAAAGAGTTCTCAAATAGTGGGCAATCAAAGAGCAGTGAATTTTACCCATAAACTGTAATAACATGGACATAGCATGTGCAACTCTTAGGATGATCAGTGAAACTGAAAATGGGCGTAGCCAACCATTGCCTTCGTGGAAATTCATCAATCACTGGTAACCAATTATGGGTCCAGAGAGACTTGGACATAGTCATAGATGTCTGATAGGGTGAATTTTTTTATTTTATACATCCTAAACAAAGACAAAAGTAAAAACAATTCACACCCTTCAGTGTTCATGAAAGTCAAAACTATCGATCTACTTAAAAAAAAACATTACAGCAACAAAGGTGTAAACATGTTTTTTTCAGCTCTAAATTTGGCCATTTTTAACATTGGAGCAAACTCACCCCTTGCGGCCAGTCAAGGTATTACAGTTCAGTCATTTCCTTTTCCCCCTCATTTTTACCACAACTCAAATTACATGCCTGTTCAAACATTCCCTTATGAGAAGCATTGAAATAAAAATGTATTCGAAATTATGTAAAATTTCATCAACATTCTAAATATTCCCATTTAACATAAAACTAGTTATTATTATCTGCCTACCTCTCAGAGTGGCTGATGTATGAATGCCTTTCGGCTCATGCTGATGGACAGTCCTCAGAAGGTCTGGATCTGCATCAAATAAGTCACGTCGATTCTGCCAGTAGTTTCCTGGAGAGAGCAGCAGACAGCCATGTTCTGGAAGAACTGCCTGCAAGCGGCGCAAGCCAGGTAACAGATCTGAAACCTGTAAGCATAGCGCCTCCAAACCTCTATGATGATAAGTGAGGAGTGAAGAAACAGTGAGATGAGATATCATGAGAGAAAATGGAAATTATGTGTGATATCGAGTTTTGACCTGTCAGTGAAAGCATGGTCTCTGATCTCTTCCAGAAGTCTGAATACTCGGCCAAGAGGAGAGCGAAACATGTCCACAGGAACCAGACTGTTGTCCCATGGTGAGACTGCTGCCTTAACTAGAACCTGCTGGATGTAGGCCACTGGAGCACCCCGATACTATAAAAAACAAAGCATTGTTTAGGTTAACCATTCAAGTTTCATAATACTGACCTGTCATATTGATTCCCCAATCACTAAAAAGTTGTTCAATTTTAAAATGCCATTTAAGCAATCACTGCTGTCTTAATCAAGAGAACAAGCCACTAACACCCAAAACATTTGGAAACACTACAACTTTTAGGCTCTAAATTTAACATAAGCACTGATCTTACCCATTCAGGCTGCTCTGACGGATCCCTCTGAGATTCATGAAACGGAATGGAATAATCTCGAACTCCTGTGGTGAATTCAACAGGCCCTGTTCCTGGCAGAGGCAGCTTTAGAAGCGGGTAGCTGCAAATGAAAAAAAAAAAAAAAACATTACATAACAACAAATCACTTTCTATGATGCCAAGTTGCATTGTTCATAAACCAATTTTACCAGCTGATGATTTCTCATAGAGGCCTCTTAACTAAATTAAAAGGGTACGATGTATGCAAAGTGCTTTTTGTTTCTTTGGTTTAGGGAGACAATTGACACTTTTCCAGGAACAGATAAAAATGCAGCCAGAACAGGTATCAATGTGACAGCTCTGATCCATCCTTAGACTACAGAATTTTCAGAAACATCTGGCAAATTTTTTCACTTTTTTCTCACGTAAGCCTTGCACAATAGCCTGTAGTAAGAGATTGTTGTGAAGAATGACTACTAACCTTAGCTTTCGGTTACAGAGAGAGCCCACTATGGGAAGGGTATCGCCAGATAATGTTAGATGTAACGTTAACTGCTCTGTCTGCAGCACAAATATTAATAACATTTTTAATATGTTAATGATGGCCAGAGATAATGGTTTAAACCCATGGCGAACGTTAAGACATTTAAATGTCCTCACTACTTTTTTCTGCATAGTGAAAGCAAGATGTAGACTGACTTGAAAAAAATTCAGCTTTAGTGTTCCACTCTGTTATTGGTCTTTTAAAATATTAATGATAAATTAATTATGCAAGTGTTGCAAAAAAAAAAAACATGGCATAAATGGGACAGAAAACCTAAGTTTATAAAGTGGAAACTGCTGTTCAGAAACAACCGATATAGGTAAAGACCGCACTGTTCCACACGGGGTTTCTCCTCTAACATGCCCTTCAGAACAGCACATTCCACTTTAGAAACTTATTTTTAGGATGCCTAGACTCTAATCTTTACTATGACTTGTTATTGGTAATCTACACATAATGTTAAAGTGTTTTTGATATGATAATCTATTTCAGCACATTCTACCATTGACTGTCTATGGCAAGTAGAGTGCTAGGCACTGGAAATTACATGTGACGTCACATATGTTTTATCTGATTACTCAGTTAATCAATAACATTTTCAGTAGAATACCCGATTACTAAAAGCTACCCCCCAGATTTTATTATAGAATTATAAAAGGCATGTAGTGTGTGCTCAGCTTGATGTATGAAAAATGTAAATTTCATATTTCAAAAATGTTTTTAAGCTGAGCACAAGTGTGTATATATATATATATATATATATATATATATATATATATATATATATATATATATATATATATTAGGGGTGCTCCGATCGATCAATGGCGATCATGATCGGCCGATAATATGTGAAGAGTGATCGGTGATTGCTAAAACTGCCGATCAAAAGAACCGATCGTATGATGCAACGCTTGCAAGACACGTGCGAACGAAAATGGCTTCACCGGTATGGCGTTATTATTTATTTGTATGGATCATCAACCGGTATCCGTAGTTGAAGACGAAGGGTTCCGACGACTCGTGTCATGTTTGGATCCACGTTACACTATGCCTGGGCGCAAATATCTCACTGACGTATGCCTTCCAGAGCTTTATAAAACGGTGTTTACGCACATTGGCCGCCTCATAAAAGAGAACATGACCGCAATAAGCTGCACAAGTGACATCTGGAGTGCGAGTGTGTGTCCCATGTCCATGCTGAGCCTTACGGCACAGTTCATCAATGACAACTTCGAGCTTCAAAAAGTCGTTCTTCACTCACCGGAGTTTTCAGCCTCACACACCGCAGAAGCGCTTGCTTCTGCGTTTAGTGATATGTTTTTAGCATGGGGAATCCCAAGAGAAAAGGTACACGTTATTCTCAGGGATAATGCTAAAAACATGGAGAAAGCCATGAGGGATGCAAATCTACCCAGTCTTTCGTGCATGGCGCATTCGCTCCAGCTAGCCGTGACAGAGGTTCTGAAAATTGTTTTTTTTTTTTTCAAGAAGCAAAGATTGTATTAATGTTGACTACACTTGCATTTTACAATTACAAATGTGTTATTACAATGGGTTTTATCTGTTTGGCCTACTCTGTTAATGGAGTTATGTTCAGAACTTTATCACAGGTGTTTTTTTTTTTTTTGATTGCGAAAAGATTACCTGTCTTTTGTTTAAGTTATTTTAATTTAAAGAAGGATAATTTACTCTGTAACCAAAGCAAGCAAAATGGTTCTGAAAAACAAAGCATGTGTTTTATATTTTTATTACAATAGTGCACAACAATAAATATTCTGTTGTGAATTTGTACTTTGTCTTCTCCTTATTTTAGTATTGAATATTTATTGTAAAAATTGTTTTATTAAATATTTAGCTTAGAATGCTTCAGATAACTCTGGTGATCGGTATCGGCAGATACAGTTTTCAGTGATCGGTGATCAGCTGAAAAAAATCCTGATCGGAGCAACCCTAATATATATATATATATATATATATATATATAAACACTTACTGCATGTTTTCAAATTAGGAGCCAGCCTCGTCATAAATCCTTTTTCGAACTGTTCTTTGTTAATAAACCAGGTGAATGTGAAGTGCTGCTCTGAAATAAAAGTTATTTTTCACGTTTTTGCTGATGGCAGACAAAAAACAACCCGTTTCTTACAAATAAGGTGATTTTTTAGTAATCCAAAGATAACTTTAGGATCCAAACATCCGCAAAAAGCACTTCTTCAACCTTAGTTTATCTAGTTCTGCTACTTTCTTAGTTTATCTAGCTCTGTTGCTTTTCACACTTGTGTCTATACTATTTAAACACTAATTTTAATGCTCTGAAAGAAAAACCTGGAAAAGTTTGGATAAACAGAAACGGGATTCTATCAGCAGCTCGCTGCTGTTTCCTTGGGAAGACAAACAGATTCAGTTGGAGACACAGACGAGTGAAAAATGCCTTTGATCAGCTAGTGTGAAAAAATGTTGCAAACACAGCATATCACTTCTTCAATAACTTCTTCAACGAACTGAAGTTTTGGAAACACAGCTACAAGCACTTCGTTCTCAAAGGACAATGGATTCTAAAAAAACCAGCCCTTGGACAAGAACCAACAACAAGCTGGTGAGCTTGTTACAATTTCTCAGCATGTTTTTCTGAACCCAGATCAGAGAGGAGAAATGATGGGGCTGAAAACTAGCAATTTCAGAGAAATAGTTGTAAAGGCAAAGCGTCACGGTGGCACAGTGGGTAGCACGGTCGTCTCACAGCAAGAAGGTCGCTGGTTTTAGGCTCGGCTGGGGCAGGTGGCATTTCTGTGTGGAGTTTGCTTGTTCTCCCCGTGATCGCGTGGGTTTTCTCCGGGTGCTCCGGTTTCCCCACAAGTCCAAAGAAATGCAATATAAGTGAATTGAGTAAGAACGATTGGCCATAGTGTTAAAAGAGTGAATGTGTGTGTGAATGTTTCCCAGCGATTGGTTGCGGCTGGAAGGGCATCCGCCGCGTAAAACACATGCCAGAGAGTTGGCGGTTCATTCCGCTGTGGTGACCCCGAAAGGGAAGAAAGCTGAAATGAAGATGTATGAATGAATGAGTTGTAAAGGGTCTCTGTTTGGACTGGTCTCATCTACACCAATTCATCAGCAAGTACAGCTGTGAAAAAGATTTGAAACTTTAATGACTGTGGATACTGATCAATCTCAGCCTGTCAGTCAACAATCAGAGCAAACACACATTTCAGAAAGCAGGGGTCAAGACATAAGCAATACTTCCAACTCATGTGTCAGTGGAGCCAAAGACTGATTATTGGTGATTATATAATATAGCATCTACGGAGCAAAACAATGACAACATACTGTCTTCCTCATGCCACTTTGTTAGATAAAAAAAAACAATGAGAGATATTCTGAGCAAGCACAAGACAAAAAAAAACTCATCATTCAAGTGGAGAAAAATTATGTAAAGAAAGGACAATCCGAGCTGCTTAAGAAGGACTTTATGAAACTATTTGGCACACTCAAAAGTCTCAAAATACAGTGTTTCATAAGTGGTCCGCTTCCGGCTAATGGCACATATGTTTTCTCGGTTGCTTGGGCTCAACACGTGGCTAGAACAGGTCGACTGGTTTCCAGTTTATTGATCATTTTAATGTGTTCTGGAATCAGCCAGATGTTATCACATCAGATGGGAGGCAGCTGAACAAAACCGCAGTGGTAACGCCACTACTGAAAAACTTAGACAAACTTAGACAATACTGTACTGAGCAACAACAGGCCCATCTCAAATCCACCTTTTATTAGTAAAATTATGGAAAAGATAGTGGCAAAACAACTGATTTAATTACTGACCCTAAATAAACACATTGATTGTTATCAGTCGGGTTTCAGAGCTCATCACAGCACAGAGACAGCACTACTGAAGATAGTCAATGACATCCGGTTAAACACCGATTCAGGAAAAGTGACTGTTCTGGTTCTACTCGATCTGAGAGATGCCTTCGACACAGTTGACAACAAAATCCTTCTCGATAGACTAGAAAACTATGTCGGTCTTTCAGGAACTGTGATCAAATGATTCAGATCAAACTTAGAAGGAAGAGGCTTCTATTTTAATATAGGTGATTACATGTCGAAATGGACTGCAGTGTCGCGTGGAGTCCCTCAAGGTTCAATCCTTGCTCCTTTACTATTCAACCTGTAAATGGTTCCACTGGGCCAAATTATGAGAAGGAACCAGATATCATACCATAGTTATGCTGATGATAAATATAATTTATCTAGCTATCTCTCCAAATGACTACAACCCCATAAACTCTCTCTGCCAATGTCTTGAGATTAACAAACTGGATGGAAAATAACTTTCTTCAATTAAACAAGAACAAAACTGAAGTCATTGCATCCCAAAGCAAAAGCGAGGTTGTTAAAGTAAACACGTATCTCAATGCCAAGGGCCTAACAATTACAAATCAGGTCAGGAATCTTGGGATGATTCTGGTCTCTGATCTTAGTTTAAATAGTCACGTCAAAGCAATGACGAAATCAGCTTATTACCATCTTAGAAACATTGCAAAAATCAGATGCTTTGTTTCCAGACAAGATTTGGAGAAACTGATTCATGCTTTCATCTCCAGCAGACTGGACTACAGTAACGGCCTTCTCTACGGTCTTCCCAAAAAGAACATTAAACAGCTCCAGCTCATTCAGAATGCAGCGGCTCGAATTGTAATCAAAACTAGAAAGTCAGAACAAATTTCTCCATGTCTCTGCACTGGCTGCCGGTCTCCTTCAGAATAGATTTTAAAGTTCTGGTGCTCATATATAAGTCCAAACATAACTTAGAACCTAAATACCTAACAGACATGCTCAGTGAATGCAGTCCATAACAGAGAGCTGAGATCGCTCAGATCAAATAAATTAGATCTACCCCAGGTGAATTCCAAACAGGGTAAATACTCTTTTAGTTACCACGTGGCCCACAGATGGAACCAGCTTCCAGAGGAGGTCAAGGGTGCCAACACTTTAGTCACGTTTAAATCCAGGCTAAAGACTCACCTGTTTAGTTGCCCTTTTGTTGACTGAGCACCAATGTCCGAACATCTATTTTACCTCTGCACTTCTTATCTTGATCTTTGTCTTAATCAATGTTTTTAAATTTTCAGTTTTTAATCACTTTGATTTTACATTATTAAATGTAATTTCTTTTTACTCTTTATTTACAATTTAAAGCACTTTGGATTACCCTGTGTATGAAATGTGCTATACAAAAAAACTTGCTTTGTGGGTCAAACTGCATTTCCTGCTCATCATAGAGAGGGGCTGTACTAGCAACTCATATGATTGACAAGTGGGTGGGGGTTGGGCGGGGTTAAGGAAAACTAAACATTTTTAGCTCACAAACAAGAAATAAATGACTACTCAAACATGCATGAATTAATCTGAATACAACATGCTTTTGATAAGGAAACAACACTTCAAGATGCCAGGAATGTCCAAAAATTCACACCATCATATGGCACCTTTAAATCTCTACACTGGCTGGCAATCCCCTTCAGAATAGATTTTAAAGTTCTGCTGCTCTTATACAAGTCCAAACATAAGTTAGCACTTAAATACCTAACAGATATGCTCAGTGAATGCCTGCAACAGGGAACCGAGATTAGGTCTACCGCTGGTAAATTCCAAACAGGGTAAATACTCCTTTAGTCACCATGCAACAAACAGATGGAACCAGCTTCCAGAGGAGATCAAGAGTGCGAGCACGTTTAGTCACGCTTAAATCCAGGCTAAAAACACATCTGTTAAAAGTTACTTGACTCAAAAAGTCACCAAGATACTTTGTTAGTTACTTGCGCTAAAAAGTAAGGAGTTACTTTTAACACCAAACATTATAGTTAATATACACACACAAAACTGACTTAAAACAAAGAAAACTTTTAAATGATAATGCATGTCACACCAGCATCACAACTGAAAATATCAAGTTCATTTCTAAATTAAATAGCACAATGAAACCATATAATATTTATGTGTTTAACCCTTAAAACGCTCCTTCTGAAATATATACCACTAGTAAAAATAAAATCTATAAATAATTTAAAACAACAACTATTCACAGTTTATGTAGAAAAATATTATTAAATAAAAAAGTATTTGAAATAATATAATCTTACAATAAAACAATGCATTTTATATTAAAAAAATAGATCTAGCAGTAATGTATTATTACAAAAAATTGAGTTACCATTTGTTGCTGTCAAAACCAGATAAACAGAGCTCGCATCTTCAGGGGTTAAATAAAGAAAAAAATTCCTGAGCCTGAATTTTTTTTATTGACGATAACAAGAAAGTAACAAGAGCTTAAAGTGCTTAAAAAAATGGTAAACTGAAACGGAGATGGACATGACTCTCTTCCTCGATTATGCTTTTCGCCATTTATTATAAGTACTTTGTGCTAAAGAACAGAATAGGTAAACTGAAGCGCTGCAAAAAATGAATCCTAAGCAAAGCTGAAAATGCTTAAAATTAGATTGAAATTCTTGATTTTCTTATTTTATGAAGAATTTTCTAATTTAAACCTTTTAGGTATAGATTACTTAGCTTATTTTACACTTATATTTTCTTGAGGAGAAAAAAATCTTATTCTGGTTATTTATTTTCTTGAATTAAGAAAGTATGTGAAACAAGTTGGCGATTTTGCCACTGATCTTAAAACAAGAATCTTAAAACAAGAATTTTTGACATATTCTTACATCAAGAATGTTATTGATATTTAGATGTTTTGATATTTAAATTCGGGTAAAAACATGCATCTTGTAACAAGAAAAAAAATCTTAAATCTAGTTCTACTCTAGATCAAGTAAAGGTAGGAACATTTGATTTCTTGAAATAAGACTCAAATGTTTGTGAAAATAAAATTAAAAAAAAGGATCTACACCATAAATAAATAGATTACTTAGCTTATTTTATTTTACACTTATATTTTCCCAAACCTTAATACCCCATCCAGTTGTGTACTAACTTTGATGGAAGAGATCTGTACTTCAAAAAAGCACTCTTGAAACAAGATAAAAAAGCAAATTTGACTTGGCAAGAATTCTTAAAATTAGCAAAAACGTCTAGCTGGTAACATAAGCTGTTGGATCTTAAAAAAATACAAAAACTCTCAAAACAAGTCATTCCAAGCTGTAAAAACACATTGAAACTAGAATATTCCAACTTGTATTTAGTCACTAGTGGTCTTAAAACTAGACAATCTGTCTTAAAACTAGAATGTTTTCTGTTTTAGTTTTACATAGCTTATCATAAAATAATTAACTTGTCAGCACTGATAGCATAGCGGTCAGAACACTGACATGTGAGCTGAAGCCTCTGGTGATGGGGGTTTGAATCCAGCCTTGGTCCTTCACCAACCTTCTCCCCAGAGCTCTACTAAGTGTTCTTCTAATCTCCTATCAGAACTGTCCTATCTAAAAATGCATCAATTGGCCTAAATAATATATAATACAATTATTTAAAATTTAATTTTTAGATAGAAATTCTAGTTTTAAGAACCTATATTCTACTTTAAGAACTAAAATTAAGCACAAACTTTATTAATTTAAGGTCATATATACTTATTTTAATATAAAATGTTCTAAGTTAGTCTTAAATAAAAGAGAAAACATCCTAGTTTTAAGACAGATTGTCTAGTTTTAAGATCACTGGAGTTGAAGACCACTAAGACCACTACAAGTTGAAATTTTTAGTTTCAGTGCAGTTTTACAATTTGTAAAGACTTGTTTTGAGAGTTTTTGTCTATTTATCAGCTAGATTTCTTTTTTAATTTTAAGAAATCTTGCAAAGTCAAATTTGCATTTTATCAGATTTTTTTGCTTGATATAGGAAGAGTTTAACTTTATGAAGAAGGAAAAAAAAACTCAAATAGAGTGCATTTTTTGCAGTGAGATTAGAAGTGCAATCACTTATTTCTTTCTTTTTAAGACATTTGGGCCAGAGGATAGAGCTGGTACAATGGAGGAGACAACGTTATTGAATAAAGCGAGTAAAGCAAGTTGAAACTATTACAAAAAGTTTTAAAAACTTTAATCTGCCAGAAAAATACATTTAAAATATATACAATAATAACTACCTGTACAATAGATGCATAAACATGATGAGAGAATTGGCAATTGTCTAATGAGTTTAGTGTAGCAGTACATTTAGCTACTAGCATTTGTGTAGAAGGAAAAGCCATCAAAGTTATCAAATTATGAAACAGGAATGTTCTGGTTGACAGTAAAGACAAACGACGCATCACTTCGTCATAAATTTCAAATAATGTTGCTTTAATACGGCGCAGGAAAGTCATGAATGTACCCTACCTCACATTTTTCACTGCCACAGGATATTTTGAGACAGCGGAATATAAATCATGACGAGCAAATGCTTTCTTATAGCTGCTTGCAAACAGCATCCATTTACTTTTGAGTCTTTTGTACATTGCGAGGACATCATCCCCAGGCTTTATAAACTTGCGCTCCATTTTTTTTTTCTCCAACAATGCTAACTTGACATTAGCGTATGGGTGTTAATTATACTATATTGCAAGCGCCCGCCATCCTCTGCTTCTGAAAGGCTTGTAACATTAGTTAAAGGTGCACTCCTCTCATATAATTGGTAGGTGAAAAAAATTTGCTCGAAAATATTCAAACTGCAGGCTCTAAAAAAACTTTTTTCCTCACGGTCGCACGCCGGAGATACAGCATGTGCCGGAATGCTTTAAGCCCTGCATCTTATGGAGCTGCTTAATCTCCACTTCTGTAAAATAATCTATGTATTTCTACTTTAAAAAAGTAGTTTTTCTTTGACTTTGACTCAAAAATTACCACGACCTGATCACACTGGTTTAACACAGCCTCAAAGTGTATTCAGAGTGACAACCACCAATTTCACAACACGTTTTTATCTTTGTCGGTAACCGGATAATATACACCACTGAACGTACCTTCTTCTTTGTGTGTCATTATGTGTATTAGTTACTGCCAATAACAACACCATTGCAGAAATGCGTTATTAATTACATGTTACTGTCCAACACTGTCTGAGTGCCTTCAGAAACTATTTCAGTTGTCACTTGTATCTGTAAGAAAGCGAGTTTGAGTTAGGCCTGAAAATACTAAAATCAGATGCGACCTCAGACTGAGGTTGCATTGCAAAATATCTTCTTTTTTGTTTTAATCAAACAAGAAAGCACACACTCACCAGCAGATCAAGATGCTAGCGGAGGTGAAAAGTATGATTGGCACTGGGTAGGAGGCACAGAGCAGGCCGTGCTGGTAGAAGGCAGTCGAGATGTTCTGTCGCAGTCGCTCTCGTACAGTCATCCTGGAACTGGAGTCAGCTGGATTCCACTACATTTACATGTACGGCCAGGTGACTGTGCTGGCAGGCATCCAAGGACCTAAGCAGAGTTTCTTTTATTGAGTCTGATGTTATGCTTACTTGACATTTTGATAAGGAAAGAGAAAACTTTAGTTGGTAAAAAAAAATTGAAAAAAATTAAGGTTGACTCAAAAGTCAATGTTAATGCTATGAGCAGACATGTTTTAACTTAAAAACAGATGTTTCAACAAAAAAAAGAGAACAAGACATTATAAAATTTTCACCTTTGCTGAGATTTGAACCCATAACCTGGAGTTTGGCAGACTACTGTCTTACCCACGAAGCCACCGATTAACTTGTTGAACTACAGAAGAAATGTACTATATTTATACTGCAACCGGATTGAAAGTAACCCATACATTTAATCCATCCATCCATGCATCCATTTTCATGTCGGCTTTTTCCCTTTTAGGGTCGCCACAGCGGAATGAACCGTCAAATCCTCTGGCACATGTTTTATGCAGCGGATGCCCTTCCAGCCGCAACCCATCGCTGGGAAACATTCACACACACTCATTCACATTTTAACACTATGGACAATCGTTCTTACTCAATTCACTTATACCAAAATTCATTTAAACCGGAGCACTCGGAGAAAACCCACGCGATCATGGGGAGAACATGCAAACTCCACACAGAAATGCCAACTGCCCCAGCCGAGCATCGAACCAGCGACCTTCTTGCTGTGAGAAGACCGTGCTACCCACTGCGCAACCAAGACCATAAATTTAAGTCAATTACTTAACTTCTACTTGAGAATATGTGGTATTCACTAAAATCATCAGCGTACACATGTTTGTGTTTAACTACTAGTTTTTCTTTAAAATTGAAGTGTGAGAGGTGCTCTTTTTATAATACCGTGTTAAACTGATTGGTTTGCTTCGTACTTAGCTTCTTCGTCAATGTTAAAAATCTATTTCCACTCACGGTCGAGATTGTCTACAGAACACCCAGCATTTATCCAAATCTACTGCTCCAACCAATGAGACCACTGGTTAAAAGTGGTACATTGTGCGAAAATATGTTAATTTAGTTATTAAACTTATTTCTCAGTTTAGGGAATTATGCTTGTGTTATGCAGTGTTATAAATTTGTTCCAGAACAAGAAAGTGTGTGTATTAGGTGTGTATATCTTGTGTAAATTCTATTTTAGGTCACCATTAAAGTTTTGTGGGTCATTAAATGTGCGACCATGTTAAATTTTTTAGGATTTCAGATTAACAGTCATGATCTTGACTTCTTAAAGGTTGATTTAAGGACATGACTTTAAAAAGTCTACAAAGTGATAACGTATGTCAAACTATTGTTAAGAAAATGAAAAATTAGAAGTTAAAGAGTTATTACACTCATGTGTGTTTATAAAAATTAATACACAAAAAAAATTCATTATTAAAGCCACTTGATGAAGAGATTCACAACTGACCATGTACACAAATGTGAAATGTACGCAAGCAGTAAATGATAAACACACAATTAATACATGTACATAGATTTTTTTTATACACATTAGACTTGTTACCCAAAGCATAGTGCATTATTGTTCAAGTCATAAGTACAAGTTGTTTTAGAATAAGTATACAAAAAATATATGTTACTTTGTTAATTTGGGATGACAGTAAAATCTTATGCAACATTTGCAGTTTAAAATAATGTACAAAACTGAAATTTTTCGTGACTTATTAGTGATTCTTGTTGCTTTGACTTCTTAATTTACTCTTCCTCAATACATTGTGCAACATAGCACAATTACACGTTACAGTGTGTGATGAGTCTGTCTGTGTGTATTCAGCATTATTCCACCGAAAAACCACTCTGGGCACCAGCGGTGCCAAGATCAGTAACGTTCCCATAATGAAGGGACACTTGGGGACTATTAACAGGATCAGCATAAAAAGGAGGACCGGCGCTTTTGTCAGACAAGCTACCTCTGAATGCCCGACGCTCCAGTAACGGCTCTCTCTTTGCTTCTCCCAGACTTGAGCGAGTAAGTTCCCCAGGACGAACCTACCAGGACTGATTGACCACGCCACTACTGTACACTGAAAACCCCTACCTGGCCCACAGAACCTGAGCACTGGAAACCTGAGCACCAAGCAACTACCGGACACTCCAAGCATCTCTCATCGAGACTCACGAGCCAGTACTTACAGAAGTAAGCACAAGTGTCATGGTCGTCGACACTTACCCCCCTGTTTGTGTCTGTCTCATTCACACACCATGACAAGTGGCACATGTATGTAGTAACACAACATAAAAACAGTGCATCAACCTTCCTCATTTCCACTTTCTCCTATTGGAGAGGCTTGTTACGTCATCGTGGCAATCTGCATATGTGATAGAGGTAACCTTGTCTGGGTTCAAGTATGATTGTTAAAAAAGTGTGTGTTAGAAAAGTGTGTGATGTTGTTTGTTTAAGTTGTTGGTGTTACGCCTGTTCAGTAGAGACATGACTTTTTGCACTCATCATCGCTGTGAGGTGTGTGTTTAATGATGGGTTGGGAGAAAAGCTGGCATTAAATGTGTCAGTGTGATTATGATCAAGTGTTGATCACTGATTTGCCATCTCTGCAATAGAATTGACTGAAACAGTACTATCTTACTTATGTCTTAATTAAGTCAATAATCTCTGTAGTATCAATGCTAGAAATAATTTATACTCCATGTTGCTTATAGGTTGATGGCAATAAGCATTAGTAATAAAGCTGGATAAAATAAATATAAAGCAGTAACAAAGGTAAAGCCGAAAATGTGCCATCACTTTTTCTCCCTGAAGGGAGGGGCAGGAGGGTACAGGTCTGGTGATGTATGTCCATGGGGGCGTGGACTGGACACGTGTTTAGGGTCATAAATCAATCACTAATCAAATTCTAAGAATATTGAATTGTTTTTAATTCATACTAAAGCAGCAACACTAACAGTTATCAAAAAGCAACCTAAAACTCTTCTCTTCAGGGAACACCTACTATAAAAAAAAATTTAATTCCTCCTCTACTTTAATTTCTTCCCGTTATGGTTTATTGATCAGTAGATAAAACGTCTATCATGAGCAAACTGAGATAGACTTTGACTGTGTAACAAATAGCATATTGTCTCTCCCCTTCTGCAAGTCGACAAAAGCATCTGGCAAATGCATAAATGTCATGTAAATGTTAGAATGCAAGTAGATTGCATTTTGCCATTAGTTGTTAATATTATGGTATAGTACGTTTCCAGCAAATACAGCACCATTTCATTCCAAAAGTATTTTTTAAGTGTTGCAAAGTTTCAATAAAGTCTTTTTGAAAGATGTATGGGTATTTAAGTATTACCTCTATCTCCATCACCCAAGGGTTCACACTATTTGGTAATTATTTATCTACAGAATGCAGAGAACTCAACTGAAGTTGTTGGATGAAGATTAAACTAAAAACCTAGGACTAGTTCCCTAAAGTATGTCGGAACATGAATGGTCATACCTCCATAACGATGCTTCTGATGACAATGGTTCTTGAGCCAAAGTTGTTAAGCGCTAGAAGATACTTAATATGGTGTAAAATTTGTGCAGATTAAAAAAAAGAAAGTGACCGTTTGTTGGACGCCGCTAAGAATTGTCTGTGTACTTATTTGTGTTAAATGTGGTAAGGATATCTCATACCATTTTCCAATTATAGCCGTTTTAGTAGATTTTTACTAGCATGATAAATTGGTGCCCCCTGGTGAAATTTCAACTTTTTTTGATAATTATTGATTAAGTATGTGCTGAAAGGTTCTTTGCCAGTCTTGTTCAGATTGGGCAAAAAAGCAAAGAACTAGTTAGCAAAAGTAGGTTTCGCACTTGACACCACCTAACAACAAAAAGATACGTTGTAGGCAAATTTTGTGAGTGACCAAAACATTCGTCTGGAATATGTAATTTTACGCCAATTGGAGAATAATTAGCCAAGTTACAGCCGAACGTGTCAAAAATATTTTTTGGGCCATTATAGCTTCACCTATAGAGCTATCGACTTGGTCAAGTTAACCCCAAATTGGCCTCTGCAACAAAAACATGTAAAAGTTTGATGAAGTTTTACCAAGATTGAATAAGTTTACAGCTTAAAGCTGTTTAAAGTTTCAATTAATCTAAAAGGTATTTTTAAATTTGAAACTGCTTTAAGTTTTGAACTTTTTCCAACTTGGTAAAGCTTTATCAAATTTTTAAAGAATGAGTCAGTACAAATGAATATATCTCAGCTTAAGAGATGAGTTAAGACATGGTTTGGTTTAGAGCTTTAAAAATGGTTACTATGGTAACCAAAGTGGTTGCTATGGATGGGTTGCTGGCGTAATTAAAAATTCTAACTTGCCCTTATGGATGACATAACCCAACCCACGTGTCTCTAGTTTGTTTCATGTTTATCAATGAGTTGGAAATGGATCCCACAAAATGTCAAAGGCAATAATAAGTCAATTGCAACCTTTGACCCTGTCCAGAGCCTAGGTGTCCAATAATTTATGACCTTGCTTAGCTTAGCATCAACTTACATTCCACTCTCTACTTAGGTTAAGACAAAGCAACCAGACATACAAAACCATCCACCAGTGACATAAAATGTAAAGGAAACTCCAAGCGGCATAGAGACAGACATTAGACTAATAGCGATAAATATGTTATGGATTTTAGCAGCCAACAGTTAATGCTTTTAATTGCCAAAGCACTTGTGCTTGTGGGATGTGTCATAGCCGAGAACGAGCGCACATCAGACCTTTCCTCCTTCACGAGAGGTGCTGTGAAGTGAGCAGTTCAATTTACCTACTTCTCGAACACGTGAATATCATAAACATACGATAAACTGCAGAAACCGTTTCCGATACTACTTTATTTTCACTTGAGTTGAGCCTCAGTGGATCAACATAAAAAAACAGCAATGAATGTCCAGTGCCTCACGACTCAAACTGAACACTGTCAATTTTAAGCATATGAAAGTATTTATTACAGCGGAGGAATGAGTGATTGAGGGATGAGTGAAGAGTGAAGCATTAAAGAAAGCACATTTAACAAGCTCAAGCTCAGCGGATCAACACGAGTAAAACCTGATTTAACGTGCATAATATACATATACATATACACACACACACACACACATACATACGAAATAACCAGAGCTATGGTAGTTTGAAGTGTGCACGCCAAAGTTCTGTGACCAGCAACAGCTCCGTTTTAAGAGGATTAAACATGTATAACAAGTTCTTGCTTTGTTTAAAGCTTATATTCTTAATAGTTTTTTAATTATTAACTTAATCTCTTATTTTCCATTCATTTCCTATTATAGCATATTATGGGCATTGTTTAAAAGCCTGATAAGACACATAAAAGAAAGTATTTTTGCCCATAGAAAAATTAAAATACAATTTCTAACAATACATTGTTAAAACAAATCATCGTATAAAAATGTAGATCCCTTTAAATTTGATATGCAATGTTCCCAACAGAGCATGGAAAAAAACACTTAAATGAGCGGTAAATTCATCAATATCCACATATTAAAAAGAAACATCTGTTCTAACTTCACGTAAAGTTAGCTTGGAGTTTCCGCGAGCTTTCATTAACAGATAAAAACACAAAAAGCCTCCTTCAGCAAAGACAGCCCCCACGACTCGATCCCAAGCTCTGTCATCAGCTAACAAGTCTTAATATAAAGTGTTTAGGGATCAGAATTACTTTTCGTATCTGAATTTTGAGGATGAGGAGAGTCTCGTCCATTCGCAGTTGTTAGTAACATCTGTTTGGGGTCCAATTTGTATTATATATATATATATATATATATATATATATATATATATATATATATATATATATATATATATATATATATATATATATATATATATATATATATACACATACATATAAATAAACATACACACACAATATACATCTCTGTCTTCCTTATATTAACTAAAAGTAGTTGTTTTTATCAACTTATAAATGACTTATACACTATTGTTTAACCGTTTATTGTGAATACATATTCTGTGTATGCCCACCTCTAATTTTACAAATTGTAATCAATATTATTTTTCAAAATTAATCACGATTAATTGCAATGACAAAACAAAGAGACTATTTAAATTCAAAATATATAACTTATAACAGGTTTTGTCATGTAAACAACATACCTGCAATAAACCATCAATGTTCTTTAAATTAACTTTTTGCTTCACTTCTTTGGTGGCTGTTAGTTTGTGGCCTCTTTAGACTCTTGTTTTCCAGGACACACACACACACACGCACGCACACACGCGCACACAAACACAAACACACTTACGCACACAAAAAACAGACAAGAGACAGAGCTGTTCCATTAGTTTGTGAGTGTAAGATGGACTATGCTTTAGTTGCACAACAATCTCACGACATTTATCTAGCGCACTTTCCAAACTGCTGCTGTGAAAGGAAACCTCAGTTTTACACAAAGTTAGACCAAACAAATGTACTTTCAACAAAGTGTGCTGTTGTGCCTGAGTAGTTGTCATTGCTCACAGAAGCCAAGCGGTCCTCTGTGCCTTATCATCATTACATCTTATTCATATTTGTTTTAAAGCATGTCCGCCACAGCAGGAAACAGGAAAACTGAAACCCTGTTAACTGTTAATTATAAGAGAAGAAGATATACAGTGGGTGAACAGACAAGGAGTAGAACTCATGTTGTCTCTGGAGTGTGTGTGTGTGTGTGTGTGTGTGTGTTTATATATATATAACAGTGAAATAGGAATGTCCCGCTAAGGTTTTTTCCCTTGAGTCCAAGTCATTTGATTTTGAGGATCTGCCTATACCAAGGGTCGGCAACCCACAGCTCTGGCTATATTTTTTAATAAGGTTTCTATAATAGTACAAACATTCTTAACATTTTCCAATGCTGTAAAAGTGTGTCGAATAAATATTTAATTTCAACATTTCAACGAAGGTTTGCATCATAGCCTGCGACACACGCTTCTATCAGCGGGGCGGGATGCCAGGCGGCTGGCTGGCTGTTGTAAACAAACCGGCGGCTGTGTGAAGGGCCATGGACCCCAAAGGGGGAAAAAAAAATAGCTGAGGAGAAGAGAGGATTCAACGGTTCTTGGACCGAATAATTTGCATTCATTGCCAATGCGAAAGGATTGCCTGAATGTTTGCTCTGTAGTGGGAAGTTGTCAAATAAGAGATAGAAGAATAATGTGGAAAGACATTTCCAGGGAAGGCATGCACATATTTAGTAACAAAGTGTTTGTCTTTATAAAGTGATTAATTCCAAATATATACCGACAAAAATAAGTACACTTATACAGTATATAAAATCAAATTAATACAGCTTAAGTTTGATTTGATAATATCCCTATCTTTTCAAAAGGCTGCTGTTTTATTTTTATAAATGTAGGCTGCATTTTATTGCACTGTTCGTGCCCAGATAAGGGGCACGTTGTGCACGTTCCATTTTGATGTTGTTTTTTGGAATACTCAAAATAAAAATGACATCAAAACTCTGATTGCTTTAATTTCATCAAAGCAATGAAACATAATTAATTAATATTGTAATGAAGTTAAACTTGAGGTGGCATCGTACAACAGAGTAGTCATGTAGTGCGTCATTCTCTACAGGATGCAACTTTTCATCATGAAGGCTCATTATGTATTTGTAGCCAACTTAGTCATTTTTATAGTAGGCTAATATAGAAACATACAGCATGTGTTGCCTTTATTATAAGGATTCTACAAGGCTTTTAATTTTTTGCGGCTCCAGACATATTTGTTTTTTGGTCCAATTTGGCTCTTTCAACATTTTGGGTTGCTGACTCTTGGCCTATACAGAGTCCAATACTTTTCTAATACATAAATAAAGAATAAAGAACAGTGAAGAGACAGGTGTAATTATTTAAATAATATTTTTTAAATATTCAACAACTCTTAAGGAACATACTTTATTTTTTATATTTAGCTTTAATTGTACGGCATTAATTCTTCTTGTGGGGATCACCAGCACAGGGGTAGAGTAGACCTGTTAATTTCATGACATTCTGTAACTTTATGATAAAATAACAAATGAAATGTGTTGTGTTTGAAGCAAATGCATAAGTTTGTTTGACTGGCTAGAGCACATTTTTAAGCCAAGCACTGCCGCTACACTACAAAATATGCAAGCACAGATCCCAGTGTTGAAGTGTTGTTTTAGTGTATCCTGAGCACTCATTTATCATCAAAATATAGTGCTATTTCTTAATGGGCTTTATTATAATACAGTATTTCTGAGTGAGAAAGCCTGTGTATGGTGTGTGAAAATGGCAAAATGCATGACACTCCTAAATACAGGACATTTATGGGAAAATAATAATACTGGAGAAATGGGACAACTGGACAAGGGGGACAAAATACAGTACTTTTCCAGCCAAAACAGAACTCTTGGCCAGTACGTGATCTGTGAAATTACTGGACATTTAATATTAGAACCCCATGGCATAGAAAACAACTTGAGTCAATCCATTGTGCAATAAGACTCAAGAGAGATATAAGAGTGGACTCCTGCAGTGTGAGCTTTACTTTACCCCATAACGTCTCAACAAAATCATGATGTGCTGCACGTGTTGCTGTTTTTGCACAGACATTTTAAAATTTAACAAAATATATAAAAATTTACAAGTTAGACCAAAGTAAGCTCAGGTGAGTAGGGTTGATTTAGAACCTTGTTTGTAATATAGAAGGGTATGTTGTGTTGCACAACTGAAGGAGGCCCTTCACTGCTGATGTTCGACCATGGAAGTGAATGGTTCAAGCCCCATGAGGGGGACACTTCAACCTTTTTGCAAGTTATTCCACTTCACACTGTTGTGTTTTTATTTTTATTTTTTTTAGTACTGTCTTTAATATCGTATTATTAGTTCTACTCCACCTCTGTGCTGTTGTGCTGACCTCTGCAAAATCTCCACAAAAAAAGCTGAGTAAAGGAGCTGAATTGTTTAACATTGAAACAACCATATGACTTTTTGCAGAATTTACATATCTTTTAACTATTTAAATGATATAAGTATATTTTATTTACTCTGCAGAATAACTTCGGAAATAACTTATTTGAATATTACATTGAATCAAGTGTTAATGCTATTATTGAAAATGTACTTCTGGTATGAAATATGTGAAGTTTAATTTTGCTTGCAAAAATGTATATTAATGTGTAATGTTAGTCTTTCTCGCACCTGAACAAAATCATAATTTGTAGGTTAACGACTAATTTAAAGGTTCTTGTATTTTTAGATATAATTCAAATAATGTGTAATAATTTTTCCACAAAATTTCGATAACGTAAGTAATTATCATACGGAACTAAGCCCCGTAAATCTGCAGGATACTTTCTGAACAACTCTGGCTCAAGATCATGTATCGGAGCTAAAGCTAACAGTCACGAGCAAAACGTTTCATTTAAAGTTGTAACTTAATTAAGACAAGCACATCCTTTATCAAATACAGGGCAATTAATAATATCAGGATTATGATGACAGCTGCGCAATGGTTTGGTAAACAGAGGCCGTAAAACCTGATACATGTTTCCATGGCATTGTCTTAGCCAACCTGCTAGCGGCTTAGCATAAGCAATAAGGCCAACCGAAAAACACTCAAACATACATATGTTCTTACTTTTGCTGTTAAGGCACATATCATTATTATTATTATTATTATTATTATTATTATTATTATGCCAATAAATAACAGTATCTGACAACTACAGAACTGACAGTGGAAACCACTTGCCAGCCATTGCTTCTAAGCAAAATGCTACATTCCTTGCTTACCATAAGATCGGGTTTGTTCACGATTAGCTGGGAAAGCTCTTGTTCACGGCTCCGGTTGGAGTGAAGAATATAGGCGCCTCAGTGTACAGGAACGTTACATCATGTCAGGTACTGTAAGCCTTGTCTTAACCAAGGGGCACACTGTCGCAAACTCCTCAGTAAGAGAAGTTGCTATTGGCTGGCCCTTCGTCTTCTTCTACTTCTTCTTCATCTTCTTCTTTGGTTTTGTTTAATGGTAGTTTGCAAACCTGACTATTGGTGCATTACCGCCACCTACTAGAGATGTGTTTAGATCAGGGCATGAAGAAAGAAAAAATTGTGTTTTTTATTTTTATTCTATTAAATATACTCTGAAAATATTTAGGGTTCTATGAAGGAAGATTTTCTCTTCATAACCTTTGCATTCTGTTAGGACGTGATCCTCTGTCTCATCTACATCGCATATCGCACATTTCCCTGTCGGATGGTTTCCTGTTTTATATTGATGGTGATTAAGTCCTGTATGTCCTATTCTTAATCTTGCTATGGTAGTTTCTTCTGTTCTGTGTCTCGGAGGATGTTGTTGCTTTCCTACCTTTTTTTTGTATTCCATACAAACGCCTCCCTGTCTCTCCCTCATCCCATTGCTCTTGCCATATTTCAAAGATCTTGTTGTGTATTATACTTTTAGTCTCACTTTTCCCTATAGATATTTCCATTGTTATTTTGTCTTGCTTAGCTGCTTGTTTAGCTGCTGCATCTACTTCTTCATTTCCGTCGATTTCTATATGTGCTGGTATCCAACTGTATGCTTTTATCTTCTCTGTCCATTTCTTCAATCTTGCTGTTTATTTCGTTTGCTATGTCTTGTCTTGCTTCTGATTTTTTTTTCATTTATGCTGATTAATGCAGATGAGCTGTCTACACAGATTAATGTATTTTTTTCTTTGTTTCTACCTATTCATTCCAGTGCCATTTTTATTGCAGTTAATTCAGCTGTGAATACTGTTAAATGATCAGTTATTCTATGCTTAATTATCACCTTCTTTGAAGGAATCACGACTGCAGTACCTGTTCTACCAGATATTCAATCTTTGGATCCATCTGTAAAGATTTGAGTTTTATTATTGTAATATTTTTCTATGTATTCTTTAACATATGTTGCTTTTTGAGTTTGGTTTTTAAGTATCTTTATTTCTTCTAGTAGGTTTACATTTACTCTTATTAGTTGTGTGTTCCATGGTGTTCTCTGTTCCTCTGTTCTACAGTATTTAAATTTGTCTAATCCCATTTTGTTTGCCATTATATTGTCAGTCCATCCTAGATTATAATAGTTAGATTTTTCATGTTCCCAGCAGTCCTTTAAGATCTCTTTATAGGTTGTTCTTCTCCTTGAGTTTGTATTTGTACCCAATAATTAATCATTATCTTTACTCTTCTAAGCTAAAGAGGATTTCTCCTGTCTCCACCTGTACTGCTGCCAGAGGAGATGTTATCATCGCTCCACAGCATAGCCTGAGTGCCTTCATTTGTTCTCTCTCCAATTGTTTGAGATGCTAGCAACCATAATCTAGTTGTGGTCTCATTATACTACTGTATATTTTAATGAATGCATTTCTGCTACCTCCCCACTCTCTTCCTGCAAGGTTCTTTAATATGTTTTTTATTTTTTTACATTTATCTTTAATATATTCTATATATTTTTACCAGGTTAAATTTTCATCAAATATTATTCCAAGGAATTTAATCTCTGTTACTTGCTTCAGGGTTTCTACATATAATTTTGAAGTAATATTTTTGTGTTTTTAGCAAAGCATATAATTTGTGTTTTGCTTACTGATAACTTAAATCTCAATTTTTTGTCAATTTTTCAATTAAATCTATTGCTTGTTGCATTTTTGTTTTCAATTATACTTCAATATACTTTCTACCCCTAATCCAAAAGCTCCATCATCTGCATATAATGGCTTATCTAATTTATTTTGTTCAAGTTCTTCAAAAATGTAATTTATCTTTATGTTAAATAATATAGGGCTACATACGCTTCCTTGTGGAGTCCCGTTTTCTGCTGTCTGTTTTTTGAAAGTTTTTGTCCTACTTTTACTTGAATAGTTCTGTTATGTAGGAAGTTTTCTATCCAATTTATTATTTTACCTTTAAAACCTATTTTTTTTTACATTTTATGATTAGTCCTTCATCCGTTGGTGCAATTAGCCTATCATTTCTTGGATCTGTTTCATCTTTCCTTGTTTTTTTAATTGGTATTATAATTGCATGCTTCCATTCTTCTGGTATGTTTCCTGTATCCCATATCTTATTGTAAAGTTTGAGTATTTTAGAAAGAACAATTTCTTTTTCTTTTTTCTCAATTAAAAAAACCATTATTATTGATTCATTCATTCATTCATCTTCATGTCGGCTTTCTTCCCTTTCGGGGTCGCCACAGCGGAATGAACCGCCAACTCTCTGGCATATGTTTTACGCAGCGGATGCCCTTCCAACAGCAACCCATCGCTGGGAAATATTATTAAGTCTTTTTAAGAAATAATAGGATTGCCTTATATGTTTTGGTTTCCTTTAGTATTTTGATAATTGTTAAAGGTTCTGTTGTTATTTCCAGAATTTCTTTCATCATGTATTTTCTTTCGTTTTCATATGATTTAAATGTATTACATGTTCTATCGTTTCCTCTACTCCACAATTATCACAATTTACCCTTTGGTGGTTTCCTATTTTATATTGATGTGAGTTCAATCTGGTATTTACAGATACAGATAGTCTAGTTATTATTACTTCATCTCTTCTATTTTTGCCACTCAGTCTATTTTGTCTTTTTTGTATATTATGTAGATCTCTTCCTGTTTCTCCTTCATCCCACTGTGATGGCCATATTTCTTCTACTCTCTTATTTATAATACTTTTTCCTTCCTCATTACAAAGCGGGATGTTCAGTGTTACTCTATCTTTTTTAACCACTAATGTCTCAGGTTACGTATGTAACCAAGATTCCCTGAGGGAACGAGATGCTGCGTCCAAACGCTAAGGGGAACACTCGCTGCGTTTCCGGCTTTGTCAAATCTCATCCAATAGACAGTTGTGACATCATCCGAGCATGACATCGCACCCGGAAATGCACAGTATAAAGGAGTCAGCGATGCATACTTCCACCAGCTTTGAGGCACAGCAATCGCCGTCAGGATACGACGGAGTGGCCTAGGGAGCAGCATCCTGTTCCCTCAGAGAACCTTGGTTACAAACGTAACCCAAGACATTCCCCTTCAGGAACTCGAGCTGCGTCCAAACGCTATGGGGAAAGGGTGTCAAAACATGCCAAGCAGCCCCAGACTGACATTGTCTTAAGTGACAGCAGCTTGAAGAACCGCCGAGTCTGGAGAATCATCAAAATCCAGACTGTAGAACCGGATGAAAGTCAAGGGCATGGACCATCCCGCTGTAATACAAACGTCCTGCAGGGCCTTGCAGGGCCTTACAGGGCCTAAGAAGCCACCACACCTCTCATGGAATGCGCTCTGACCCCAAAGGGGGCCGGCAAACCAGAGGACACATAAGCAGATGAGATAGCATCCATTTGCTCACCGACCGCATGTTAGCAGGAGAGCCCTTCTTGTGTGGACCGTAGCACACAGAGAGCTGGTCCGAGCTCCACAACTGAGCCATGCGACGGTAGTGATGGGAAGTTCAGATCATTTCTCCGACTCGGATCTTTGAGTCCCGTTCAGCAAAATGAACAAATCTTTTTTTCATGTCATTTCGTTCATTTCATTCATTTTAGTAAAATACAAATAAAATGTTGTGTGTTTCTTCCCTAACACATTTAGTATATACACAAACTTGAATCACTCTACAAATAAGACAAAACTATTATGCTTGAACACAAAAAATATATTTTAACTAAGCCTCCCTGGGTCTTTTAGTGTGATTCAGCTCAGCTCTGATCTGTCTTTAGGTTAAAGTCTCATCGTTCCAAACATTTCTTCTTTCTGATGGTAACGAGTTCAGTCCAGCCCCGGGGTCTTCTGTCACGTGATGCTCTCTAAAATTTACCAACACAATATGAACCAGAAACCTACAAGATTCGTTCTTTCCCTGAGTCCTCCGGCTCCTTTTGTTCTTATGTCACATGACACTCCGTAATATTAACCAAATGCAGTTTGAGCCGGAAACAGAAAAGATTCGTTCTTTTCCCGAGGCCTCCGGCTCCTTTTGTTCTTCTGTCACGTTACGCTCCCTAATATTACCCAAATGCAGTTTGAGGAACAGGAAGCGTAAAGACATGTTGCCCATGGGCTCGAAGGGGGGGCTCGAAGGGGGGCCTCTTCAGGGCCTCCAAGACAATGGCCAAGTCCCTTACAGGCACTCTTGGACAAACCGTGGGCCTCAGCCGCCTGGTACCGTGAAGAAAAACGAGATACAAGGGGGGACCTGCCCAAGGAAAGCCCATCAATTGGGGCGTGGCTGGCCAAAATGGCCGATACATACACCTAATGGTAGATGGTGAAAGCCCCTTGGCAAACTGAGCCTGTAAAAACTCCAGCACCGACCCCACCAGGCAACGAGCTGGATCCACGGTGCGGGAACCATACCAGGCAGAAAACAGTCACCATCTCGCGGCATAAAACCTTCTCGTAGAGGGAGACCTGGAGTAGAGAATGGTCTCAACGACCTCGGCCGAAAAGCCGGACGCTTGGAGCTGTGCCTCCATAACGCCTCCACAACTGCGGATGGGAATGTACCACCGTCCCCCCGTGTTAAGAGAGCAGATCCCACCTGGCAGGAATCTCCCATGGCTTGACATCCAGGAGGGCTAACAGGTCCGCAAACTATAGCCGTCCTGACCACCGAGAGGCCACCAGGAGGAGGGGAAGGCCCTTTTGACGTACCCTCTCCAGGACTCCGATAAGCAGTGCTACCAGGGAAAAGGCGTACAGGGGAAACCAGAGAGAGTGTCCAACCCCAGAGGCGAGGGAGGACAGAGAGAGAACCAGAGGGGACAATGCCAGGTCTCCCGGGTCACAAAAAGATCCACATAGGCTCTGCAATACCTCTCCCAGATCAACTCCACCATCTCTGGGTGGAGATGCCAATCCCCGGGTGTCGGTCCCAGGCGTCTGCCTCCACGTTCAACTGGCCCGGGATGTAAGATGCTCGAAGGGAGCAGAGCTTGCCTCGGGCCCACAGGAAGATGGGACTGGCCAATCTGCAAAGCTGGCATGAGTGCAAGCCCCCATGTTGGTCGATGTAGGCCACCACGAACATATTGTCTGAGAGTACAAGCACGTGATGGCTCCTGATGTCTGGCAGGAAGTGCAGAAGTGCACAAAACAAGGCCAGCAACTTCAGGTAGTTGATGTGCCACGACAGATGGGACCAGTCCCACCGACCATAAGTAGTGCAGTCCCCGGCGGTTACCAAAGCGGCTGCTCTGTCTCTGCAAAAGCAGCGGCTGGCCACCAGAGAAGGCTTTTTTCTCTTGAAAAATGCTCTCCGCAAGCGGAGTGTGCACATCGGCATGCGCTCACAATGCTCACAGCACACTCCTTCCTCCCATGCTCTCGACTGGGCATGATCCGCTCCCAAACAAGCCAAACAGAGCTCGTGTGAGTCCTTGCATGTGATAAAACGCGGATATTGAGCAAAGCACGGTGTGAAAGCATGCCTGGATTTAGAGGAGCGCTTCACTCTTTATACAATTACAAGATTAAGCCACCCTTTGAACAAGATGACACATAAAAAGTGCTTACTGTGGGATTTTAATTATTGTTTAATCAATGCTTATTACTGTCATATAATCAACTGGAGATCCAAATGTAGTTATGCCGCTGTTTGCATTGTGTGTGTCTGAAGGAGTTTGATTTGTGAGCAAGGCTGGACTTGTAATCTGGCATACTGGGCAAATGCCTGCCGACACACTTGGGGCTGGTCCATATAATACGACTTTTTATATAATTTTTTAGCCAACGACCGGCCCATGAAACAGGGACAGTGTCCCATTAGTTTATTTTATTAATTGCTCAAAAGCTGACATCAAAAACCTACTGGGGGGCCGACAGCTGACAGAGCACAGAAATAAGATAAAAAAGACACATCGGGTTTTGGAACGGATAGTGGAGGTCATAAAAGTGATAGAAAACAGGCCCCTAAGCTACAGACAGGTGGAGAATGAGGCTGCGTACACCCTGGAAAATGATGACCATCAAATTTTTTGGAACTGATCATTTAATTGGGAAAATATGATGTGTGTTTAAAAGAGCATTAATTAATGTGATTGAGAAGAGCTAAAATTTGCATGTGTCACCAGGATCAAGAAGTTTACTCATCTGTCTGTTGTCTAAAACAACCGTCAACTCTGTGATTGATACCATCCAGAACTTAATTCAGTAAAGCATCTTCACTGAGATCTGGAAAGCTGGAATGTTTTCTGTCCAGCTGGATACAACGCAAGACATAACAGCGCAAGAGATATTTTGAGGTATGTTACTGATGTTGTCAATGAGAGGCTTGTCGCAGTGGTCTGGTGCAGCACGTTCACTGGACAGTCCTTTGTCGACTTGCTAAAAGAGGTCCTTGAGCATCTGAAATCGGACTCAAGTTTGTGCATTGGGAATTGCAACATTGGAGCTTCAAATACGCAGAGACATTACATAGCAATCCTCTCTCTGTACTGCTGGTATCACAATCCCCCAACCACGTAGACGTATGGTGCTCTTCACATGTCCTCAATCTCATGCTGTCTGATACTACCTAAATAGTGATAGAGAATGGAGCACTGTTTGACCCTTCATGTTGATGGACACTGAAAAGGACATACTTGTGGCGAACACCGACACTGTAATTGACAGAGTTACAGAGAAGAGCAAGCTACTGAGGCACTTGCCGCTATTGTAAGGTGAGATGAGATTACTGATATTACTTTAAAAAAATATTCATAATATTGTAGGTTGAAAATGTTGACTCATTATCTCCCTCTTTTTCCCTCCCTCACTCTCTCTCTCTCTCACTTCTGGTCCGAGTGTGAGAGGAGTGAGCGTGTTGTGGAGCAGTGTGAGCGAAATAATTTCTCTCTCTCTATTGAGTGTAGTGGTTGGTAGTTGTAAGTTGGTGCGGCGGTTGGTAGTGTTTGTGGGCCGCACTTGTCTCTGAGGAGCATGTTGGCCCAGCAGGAGCAGGTTATGGGAGCGCTCACCAGACGCCATTCGGTAAAGGTTGCGTCCAGGATGAGCGTGGAGGAGTTTTGCCTGGCAGAAGGAGAGGTGGTGGGGCACGGTATTCTGTCTGCTTCACGGATGAAAAATTCTCTCTCTCTCTCTCGGAAGGACGATCAGATGAGAAAGGAGGAGCTATCAAGTATCAAGAATAAATTGTATGAGTATTATTCAAAAAACTGTCTTCTCTTGGTACGCTGAAGAGAACACCCAGCTGTTGAATGATCTTCATTGTCTCAGAATATTAAACCTCTGTTATTTGATTCTCAAACTGCATTCCTGATCATTTGAATACGCAAGGATCTCCCAGATCCACACTGTACTAAAAAGTGGCAGCGGTCGAAAGGAGCAGAGGTCTTTAAACAAAGGTTCACTAAAAGAAAAACTGATAACTATTACAATTCAGTGCACCACTCTTTTGTGTTTACAACATAACAGTAAGCGAATAGTTACAAATAAAAATAACACAACTTAAACTCACTTATTCCTCAAGTAATTGTGTAAATAGGGACTCTGTAAATGGTCAAAAGGAATAAAATCTAAATTTTGAACCTAAGAAATACAGCAGTGGCTAAACACAAAATAATGAATAGTAAGTTAGTACTGCCTCTTCGAATGGTACACAAAACACAATCCACAATTAAATTCTTAAATTCACAGAATGGCACTCAATCAGTCTGATCTTATACAAACTCTTCATAACATTGCAACACTGATTATACACATTACATGACATTTGAACTTGAACATACCACAAACGGTCTCCATTACACATGCGATATCTCACGGTCCGGTTATCTCACGATAACATTCATCATTTACCATCTAACAACATCACATGCGAAAGGTTAACAAAAGTACTGTGATTGCTTCTAGATGTGAGTTTTACAGTCAAACCCATATTTACCAGCGATTATCGCGAAATAACAGTTTTAATGGTTGTCCCTCTGTTATCAATCTCCATGCAGACTCTTCAAACTAGCTTACACATCCGAGCCTCACGAGAATTCTAGCATGTTCTCTTAAAGGAGCCACGCATATTCTTCAAGCTCGCTCGCCTTAAAGGGGAACCACTGTTCATTATGACCTGGTCACATCGATATAAAATTACTATAAATAAATAAATCCACACCCACTGGCTTACAAAAACCTAACTGTTTAGACTCAGACCCTCTCACAGTTTGAAACTATGAACTTTATTAACTGAAAAGCACCTTCAGACTTTAACCCAACTTCATCAAACTGTTTAAACGTTTAGAATATTTTTACACTTATTCATATTCACATGTTAAAAAGCTTAAACCATTGAACTACCCAAACATAGTAAAGCTTTAGACCATTTTTAAAGATTGGCTCTCTCAATCCAACATAAAGTAAGCTTTGCAAACTTTAAAATCTAGTTTTATATTTTAATCTGCAAACCTGCCTAGCAATCTATGAATTTGTTTTCTCTGCATACATCATTGGCATGTGTTTCAAAAATCATCTTCAGTGCAAGTAAAAAAATCCACCAGTTATTTTCAGGTTGTTACGGTATTTTATGTGTTTTAAAGTCTGGACAACAAACCATTACAACATAGTTCCATCAGGAATTAAAAAAACACATTCAATAGAACAATATTATAAAATCCTTCAGGAATATCTATAATGCATAAAAGGTCACAATAACACAATAGCCTGCTCACTTTATTAACGTTCAGTAGGGAAGAGCAAATTAAAAAGTACTTTAAGAACACATGAAATATCACATGAAATTATTCACATATGTCACTATCGAAATTTAAATCTTAAAAAAAAACTTAGAATTCCGTTTCTTCTTTAATGCATAACTAAAATGGTTTTACTGCAGAACTGAGTTTTTCTTCACTAATGAATATGCAGACAACATATTCGTATTAAATGTATGGGATTTTTGTTACTGTTTAATCAAAGCTTATTAATGTTCTGTCATATAATCAACTGCTAACAGAACTTCTTAACATGCTTAATCAAAAGAAACATTCCTTTTCAGGTTTTCTCCACTCATTATGGGATTATTTATTTGATGGGTGGGGGTTTAAGGGATTCTTGTTAGTATGCTAGCAAATGATAATTGTATATGGGATCATTGATTTAGTGGGTGGGAGTTTAATGGTTTTTACATTAGTAAGCCAGTAATGATAATTAAGTATAGACTTAACTTTTAATGGGCAATCGGTAATTCTCTCTCATACTGACTCATACCACAGGAAGGAGCATCTATCCCAGAGCTGCACGGAGGCCGTACTCGCCACCTCAAAGGCTGGACATCCGGCAGTTTAATACACGCAAGGTTTCATTGAGGGACCTACAGACATACGCCTTGAACCACTGGGGAAAGGTCTTTCAGAGTGAAGATAGCGTAGACGGACCTAGCTAGAGCAATAGTTTTCGAGAGTTAGCCTTTCGGGGAACTGCTCGGCCCTTCGGTGCCTGGGGTCATAAAAGATTCAGCCGGTAATCCCCCACAGAGGGCACACACGTGGACAGAACGTAGGAATTCTCCGCTTACTCTACTACGCCTATTGAGGCGAGAGGAGCCAAAAAGCTGTAGGTTATCTCCAGGAGCAAATATAGAGCATGGATCACTAAGAATGGCGCAACCCAAGCTGGACACCCCTTCGTACATCGCAAACAATGCTACCACCACTTAGCACGGCTTAAGAGACGGATTCAACACTCAGGTTATAGTACCTGGCGAAGGTGTTGGGTGTTGACCAACCCGCAGCCTTGCAGATCTCTGCCAGTGGAGTCCCCTTTGCCAACGCCCAGGAGGCCGCGACACCCCTGATAGAGTGGGCTCTCAACTGCAGGGGGCAAGGGACATCGGACGCTGTGCATGCAGTAGAGATGGCCTTCACTAGCCAGTGGGCCAACCTCTGTTTGGAGACAGCCTTCTCTATTGTCTACTGTCCTCCAAAGCATACAAAGAGCTGATCAGAACTACTCAGGTTCCAGGTCCTTTTGACAGAATTTTAAGCTCTACTGATTCAAGCCGCCCGAATGGAGAACCTTGAAGTCCTCTAAGGACAGTGGAAAGGTCCCAGGAGGGAACTAAGGACGGCCTAGATGGTCTAACCCTTCTGGCCCCTCTGAGGAATCTGACCATTAACTCGTGTCGTCCCAACATGTTGCCTTCAACCAGAATGTTCAACCTTTAGGGTGGACGGAGACAGTCCTCGATCCTGACCATCTTGCAGGATAGTTAGCACGAGTTCAACGAGGCAGCTACTTGGGTCTACTTGGCGAGAGTGACACCAGTCGACGAACCGACCCCACTTGCCGGCATAACAGGTCCTAGTAGGTTCTGGCAAGACACAGAGTTTGAACCACAGACTGTGGCATTACCCAGGGGGTCCTCCTGATGTGCCAGACGTGGAGAATCCAGAAGTCTGGATGCGGGTGCTTGTGCAGAAGTTCTGACCACAGGGGAACTAACCAGGGAGGGACTGTCACAAGGGAGCAGAGTTCTACAAACCAAGGTCGGTTGGGCCAATAAGGTGCCACCAGTAGGACCTCTGTCTTGTGCTCCCTGATCTTGAACAGGAGGGTTGCAAGGAGGCTCACTGGGGTAAACGCATATAGGCATTTCTTCCTGGGCCAGCAATACACCAGCGCATCTATCCCGAGAGGAGCCTGGGACAGAGCGTAGAACAACAGGCACTGAGCATTCTCTGGGGTGGCAAACAGGTCTACCTCCGCTATACCAAAGCATTCCCAGATCTGCTGGACTGCCAGGGGATGTAGTCGGCATTCTCCTGACTGGGGATCCACCGGGAAGGTGCGTCCGCTGTCTGATTCAACATGCCAGGGATATGGACTGCAACTAGGGACAGACCCCAATGCTGACTCCAGAGGAGCAGTCTGCGGGCGAGAGGCAACAAACAGGGTGAGCGTATCCCTCCTTGTCGATTGATATATGCCACCGCCGCCTTGTTGTCTGTCCTGACCAACACGTGATGTCCCTACAGCATTCTCCTGAAGTGCTTCACTGCTAGGAACACTGCACATAGCTCTAGGTGATTTATGCTCCAGGAAGCGTGTTTCTCGGTCCAAAACCCTGAGACTTTGTGTGTAAGACTTCTTTTATTTTAGCCAAGTCGCGAGCATATCCCCACAGCCCTTGGGAAGCCTTGAATGAACAAGTCAACTGCTTTTAGTATGAGTTTATTCAGACAAAGACTTCAATAAACACAGAGTTTTAGTCTCCTTACTTACTCCAACAAGGGAGGGGTAAACTGGCCACAGAAGCATAGTCAGAGTTTAAACCCCCCAACCCCCAATTCTGGAGAATTCCAGGAGAAGATGACTGTGACAGCTGCATAAATAAAAACACAGGATGTTCTAGTCACACACAAGCACAAAGAGAGTCTCATAAAAAAACAGAGTAATAAGTATAATATGACAATTTCTTATTATTCTCACATTGTGCTTCTGGCATGCAGCACCCCACCCAGTCCTTGAAGCATCGGTAGTTACTAATATGCGGATAGCAGGTCCTCCCAGGTGGACACCGGCACGGAGGAACCGAACATCTTTCCAAAGACGCAGGTGGAGGTGGCAATGAGGTGTCATGTTCACCTTCAGTCGCCCTGGACACCATGCTCACGACGGAACTCGGAACTTGAGCCAAAGCTGGAGTGGTCTCATATGTAATAACCCGAGCGGAATAACCGCTGCTGTGGAAGCCATACGCCCCAGGAGCCTCTGGAAGTTCTTCAGAGGGACTGCTAATCTTGTGCAGACTCTGCGTGCTGCCTCCACAGGCTCAGAGCGCGCTCTAGAGAGATGCGTGCTCGCATGTTCAACGAGTTTAGCTCCATACCCAGAAAAGATATCCTCTGGCCAGGGGTTAGACAGCTCTTTTCTGAGTTGATCCGGCTGAGGTGGCATAGGACCCTGTCTCTGTGGCGAATCAACTGGGACCACGTCTGGGCCAGTATCAGCCAGTCGTCCAAGTAAGCCAGAATTTGAACTCCTTCCCGTATTAACGGCACTAAAGCCGCCTTGATCACCTTTGTGAAGGTAGGAGGGGACAGAGACAAGGCGAAGGGCCAAACCGAAGAAGGGGTCTGTGCCGCGGGAGTACACTCACGTGAAAATATGCATCCTTTAGATCTATTGTGGCAAACCAATACCCTGGAAGGACAGAGTGGACCGTGCATCTGAGTGATATCATCCTGAAAGGAAGTCTCAGAAGATGAGCGTTCAGACGACCAGGTCGAGGATTGGACGAAACCCGCCTGTGCGCTTGGAAACTAGAAAGTATGTGCTGTAAAACCCTCTTCTCTGTCGGCAGGAGGGACCGGCTCGATTGCACCTTTGTGTAGAAGGGAATCGATCTCCTCGCGCAGGACCGGGGCCTCTGTGACTGAGACAGAGGTTATTAGAACCCCGTTGAACCTGGGCGGCTTGGCAGCAAACTGCAGTCGATAGCTGTGCTGGATAGTGCGTACGAGCCAAGGGGAAAAATTGGGAAGCTCCCACCAAGCTTCCTGAAACTCCACTAATGGCGTCATACATACTTCGCCGATAGTTTCCATAGCGGGGCCGCAAAGTAGCGGACGTAGCGTTGGGGTCCAAAAGGAGCCTAGGTGGAGCGTCCAGACTCGACCTCGGCGCAGCATCTGGTTCCAGCTGATGAGATCCCACTTGAGGCTGACTCCGACACGAAAGCTGAGAGCCATCCGGACTGCACTGCATCAGACGCCACGCCCTTGAATGTGCCTCTGAGATGAGAACTGCATTCGGATCTGCAATGCAAGCCTCCTGGCTGCGCACATAACCCAGGGAGTTCAAGTTTTGCATATTTAATGAAAAACTGAGATCTGACCTGTGGGTCCGCTCCTGCATCTCTTTCAGAGCCTTGGCTTGGAACACCTGAAAGGCAGCCATGGCATGCAGGGCAGCGGGAGCTTGACCCGCCAAGGCATAAGCCCTCTAAGTCAGGTCCAACGACAGGCTTAGCTGGCGGGATGAAGGCCTCGGCTGGTCACACCAGGCGACAGGGTTACCCGGGCATAAGTGCACCGCCAGTGCCTGCTCTACCTGGGGAATCGCTTCGTACCCCTAGCTACCGCTCTATCTAGGGGAGTGAGAGAGGGGAGACTGACCAACCTCGCTTTCAGAGGTGCCTTCCAAGTTTGGGTCAGTTCCCGTTGCACTTCCGGGAAGAACGGGATAGCAGGGGGCTGCGGTGTATCATCCCGGCGCGACCGCACAAACCACGCGTCCAGCCTGGAGATCTCGGGTGCCAGGGGTGGAGCCACCTGCAACCCAATTTCTCTGGCAGTCCGGTTAAACACCTCGGCCATCTCCTGCCGTCACCCCAGAGGGGGAGAGAGATGTACCATCTCTCTAGGGAGATGCTTAGCATGTTTGGAACATGCTACAAACAGTCGACCGGCGAAACAAGTGCTCTAGTATGAAAATGGAGTCTTACTTGTTGGTGGAAGGCGGTGAAAGAACTGGAGTCTGGGGCCATGCAGCGGTTTCAACCTTCCGGCCGGGCAAAACACCTTGCTGGTTGCCGTTTGAATCACCAGATCTCCAAAAACCATGCAAGGTATAGTCCAATTGTTTTATGGTGTTTTTCACGAGTTGCTAGCGTTTCAAGAGTACGACTCCAGAGGAAAAACAGGAAGAGTGACACGTTCATGTCTGGTTTATGCAGGACAGCGTGATCTGATTGGCATTTTGAAACAGTGTGGAATGAGTAGTGCGCCCCTAGCAGAGCTTTCCATAGTCGTCACTGATGTAAGTCGTAGTGACCGACTGATGGGGAACTCACTGTTAGTAGTCAAGGACATTCAGATAACATTGTGTAGATCCAGCTGTGGGTAATGGCTCGTTAGAAGCAGGGCTGGAAAGTCCCTAATATGAATAGAAAGGAGAGGATCTGAAAGTTCTATTGAAGGTCTGAGTGGGGGCGTCTAGAGCCGCATTTCTCAGAAAACAGCAGGAACAGGAAGAACGGACTACACCAGCTCAGGACTACACTGCCCAGGATTGTCCACGTGACCCTCACTGCTCACTCTCTCTCTCTCTCGAGAAAGGACGATCAGATGAGAAAGGAGGAGCTCTAGTATAAATGTTTGTAACCACTATGTACAAGCGTCTTCTCTTGACACGTTGCAGAGGACACCCAGCTGTATGATCTTCATTGTATCAGAATATTAAACCTCGGTTATTTGATTCTTAAACTTTAGTCCTGATCATCTGAGCACGCAAGGATCACTTTTTTGACAATTTTAAAAAATGTTCCATGCTCAAACAACTCTTGCTGTCAGTAGTAGTTCTTCTCTACTCATGCATCCAAGACCTTTTCACCATACCATCTTTGAACCTTGCCCTTAGTCCTTGTTTGTTTGACAGGTTAAGTTTTTTCTTAAACAATTAAATAATAGATACTCACTAGTACCTCTTCAGGAGCTATGACCAAATCTAATATTACACATATTCATGAGCAGTTAACACAGTGTTGTTAAAGAAATCCCTAGGAGTTCTAAATTAACTCAGTTTTAGTAGAGCACAGTTTTGTAGTAAACAATAAAGTGTTATACGAAAAGGATGTTTAACTTAATACAACACCATCAATGTGACAAATGGGAAAAATACATTGCTTTCTATACATGTGTATAATCTTGTCAAGTACAAGGCTAAGGCAAAAAGCAGGTGAACTGCTAAACTCATTTTGTTAGGTCCTGTCTGCTCTCTCCCTCCCGGTTCCTCATTTAGTACAGCTGCAGCCTGTTGCTGGTAATTAGTCACCTTATTAGAGTACAGCTGCAGCCTGTTGCTGTTAACTAGTCCCCTTATTTAAACCTCTGTTTCCTTTCCTTCCTTGTGAGTCTGTTGATGTATCTCGCCCTGGCTACGTCAGTATTCCCAGTTCCAGTATGGTTTGGTGGTCAACCTACACAGTGCAGATCGTTTCTGACCCAGTGCGAGGTGAACTTCTCACTACAACCTAGAACCTATTCCAGTGAGGAATCACGGGTGGCTTTTGTTTTATCCCTTCTGGAGGGCCATGCTCGCACTTGGGCGACTGCGCTCTATGACGCCAGGGCTCCTTGCTGCCTGACTTTTGCCAATTTTAAGTCAGAGATGATAAAGGTCTTTGATCGCTCCCTACACAGGCATGAGGCCTCCCGGGCACTGGTCTCTCTCCATCAGGAGACCAGCTCGGTGGTTGACTACGCCGTGGAGTTTCGGACCCTCGCTGCCTCTTCGGGGTGGAATGAACAGGCCCTTTATGCGCGGTTCTTAGATGGTCTTCGGCGAGGCATTAAGGAGGACATCTACGCACAGGATCTGCCTCAAACATTCGACGATCTGGTGGAGTTGGCGCTCCGTCAAGAGAAACTGCGCTCGTGGCGTGCCAGAGCTCGCTCCGATCCAAGTTATAAGGGTGCGTTGCTGATTCCCGCAACACCTCTACCAACTGAGAGGTCTTCTGCTCCAGATCCTATGCAGCTGGGGAACACTCGGCTTTCGTTAGAGGAGAGACAGCGGCGGATTCAGAACCACCTTTGCCTCTACTGTGGTGGTCCGAGTCATCTTGCCAGAGGTTGTCCGGTAAAAGACAGTGCTCGTTAGTAACCCGGGGTTGGCTGGCGAGCGCTTCTTCCCTCTCTCCGACCTCATCCACCTGCACCACTGTCCAGTCGTTTCTCCACTTCGGGGGCAGGACTGTTTCCAGTTTTGCTCTCTTGGACACCGGAGCTGAGGGAAACTTTGTGGACGAGAGGTTTGCTCGGGCTAATAAGGTTCCCCTGTCTCAGTGTTCTGAATCTTCGGCTGTGTATGCCGTGGATGGTCGACTGCTCTCTCACACTGGTCTCACCACCGGCATGGTGAGTTTGACTGTTTCTGGTAACCATCAAGAGTCAATTAGTTTTATTGTAATAGGTTCTCCCCAATATCCCATTATACTTGGTAATCCCTGGTTCAAACGACATAACCCGCAGATTAACTGGGAGACCAATAGTATCACCTCTTGGGGTTTGTCGTGTTATTCATCCTGTCTTCTATCTGCTGTTTCATCTGTTTCCTCTGTCACCTCCTCTCCGCAGAGTAAAGTCGATGTAGAGTTACCAGGGGTACCAGAGGTTTACTCTGATCTTAGGTCTGTTTTCAGCAGTGACCGTGCACTGGCGCTTCCGCCACAAAGACCCTACGACTGCCATATTGATCTCCTTCCCGGCTGTAGTCCTCCTAGGGGGCGCTTGTATGCACTTTCCGGTCCTGAGAGAGAAGCCTTGAGGGAGTATTTATCCACCGCCTTAGAGGCGGGTACCATTGTTCAGTCGTCCTCTCCCGCTGGTGCAGGTTTCTTCTTTGTTAAGAAGAAGGATGGCTCACTTCGTCCATGTGTAGATTATAGGGGCCTTAATGACATCACCATCAATAATCGTTACCCCCTTCCTCTCATAAACTCTGCTTTTGATCTACTCCATGGGGCCAGGGTATTTTCTAAACTTGACCTACGCAATGCCTACCACCTGATTCGGATCCGTGAAGGGGATGAATGGAAGACCGCGCTTAATACCCCGCTTGGTCACTCTGAGTATCGGGTGCTGCCGTTCGGCCTCTGCAATGCCCCGGCCACCTTCCAGGCCCTCATTAACGATGTGTTACGGGACATGCTCAATATATCTGTGTTCGTGTATTTGGATGACATTAATTTAATTCTTTAATTCTCCCCCAATTTACCCACTCATATCCAGCACGTTCGTGCCGTGTTACAGAGGTTGCTAGAGAACCGCCTGTACGTCAAAGCTGAGAAGTGTGAGTTTCACACGGATTCCGTACCGTTTCTCGGTCACATTATCAGTGCCAAGGAGGTAGCTGTCGACCCCGAGAAGGTGCGAGCGGTTTTAGAGTGGGCAGAACTCACTTCACGCTCCACATTAAGACGTTTTTTTTAGGCATTGCCAATTTCTATCGCCGGTTTATCCGTAACTTCGGTCGTATTGCATTGCCCCTAACCTCTCTTACTTCGACTAAGCGCCGTTTTCTGTGGTCCAACGAGGCTCATTCGGCCTTTGTTTGCTTAAAGCGACAATTCACTTCGGCCCCTGTCCTTGTTTCACCCGATCCCGCAGAACAATTCATTGTGGAGGTCGATGCCTCCGCCACGGGAACAGGTGCCATTCTCTCTCAGCGTTCTAAGGCAGATGGTAAAGTTCATCCCTGCGCCTTTTTCTCCCATCGACTCTCCTCCGCTGAGCAGAATTATGACGTGGGTGATAGAGAGCTCCTTGCCATTCGCTTAGCTCTCGAGGAGTGGCGTCATTGGCTTGAGGGAGCAAGCATTCCGTTTTTAGTTTGGACTGATCTGGACAGAATCTCAGTCACATACATTCGTCTTGTACTCTCAATGCGCGTCAAGCTCACTGGTCCCTGTTCTTTAACCGCTTTAATTTTGTAGTTTTGTTCCGTCCCGGCTCCAAGAACGCCAAGCCCGATGTGCTTTCTCGTCAATTCGAGACCGTTGCTAACCTAGTGGCTCCCAAGCTGATCATTCCCGCTGAAAGACTTGTGGGACAACTGACGTGGGGACTGGAGCGTGAAGTGCGTAACGCTATCGAAGCAGAGGGGTCCCCACCCAGCTGCCCTGGAGACCGCTTATTTGTAGTGGAGTCATTACGCACTAAGGTAATACGCTGGTGCCATGCATCTAAGTTCTTTGGTCATCCTGGAGTGCGTGGTACTGAGGCGTCCGTGTTTCAGCGTTTCTGGTGGCCCACCGTTCGCACCGATGTTTGAGACTTTATGCGTTCCTGTACTGTTTGCGCCACCAACAAGGGGGAGACGTCACCTCCAGCCGGGCTGCCGCAGCTGCTGGAGGTGCCTTCTCGTCCTTGGTCGCACATAGCTCTCAATTTTGTTGTCGGCTTGCCCCCATCACGGGATAAGATGGTAGTGTTAACTATCGTTGATCGTTTCTCCAAGGCTGCCTACTTCGTTCTGCTTTCCAAATTGCCGTCCGCTTTGGAGACTGCGTCTATTCTAGTGGATCACGTTTTTCGCCTTCACGGACTACCCTCTAATATTGTTTCCGACCGGGGCTCCCAATTCACTTCTCAGGTTTGGAGCGAGTTTTGCAAACAATTTGGGGCATTAGTGTCGCTGTCCTCTGGTTTTCATCCCGAGAGTAATGGTCAGGCTGAGAGAGCTAACCAAGACACATCTTGAGCTGTTTTGCCTCTAAATTTCCTTCCACCTGGAGTGACTTCGTCGCATGGGCGGAATATTCTCACAATGCGCTTCCGTCTTCTGCTACTGGTGTGTCTCCATTTATGGCTTCTTTAGGCTATCAACCGCCCCTCTTTCCTGCCCAGGAGCGAGAGATCGCGGCCCCCTCTGTCCGACTTTTTGTTTCTCGCACACGCCATTCCTGGCAACTGGTCAGGTCTGCCCTCATTTGTTCCCAGGAACGGATGCGCAGATTTGGTAATCGCAGACGCCGTGAGGCCCCCCGCTACATATGTGGCCAACGTGTCTGGTTATCCACGCGGAACCTTCCCTCCCTTCACCCATCCCGCAAGTTGGCTCCCAAATTTATAGGGCCATTTTCCATCACCAAGATCATCAGCCCTCTTGCCATACGCCTACGTCTCCCCACCTACCTTGGCCGTGTTCACCCCGCGTTCCATGTGTCATGCGTAAAACCATTCGTTCCCTCCACTGATTGCACACCCACTTCCCCAGTCCCCTTCTCCTTGTTGAGGGGGAACCTGTGTTTCGTGTTAAGCGTCTCCTCGATAGACATCGTAGAGGCCGTGGGTTTCAATTCTTGGTAGATTGGGAGGGTTACGGTCCTGAGGAGCGCTCGTGGGTCCCTGCACGCGACATTCTGGACAGATCCCTTATCGATGAATTTTTGCAGGCTCATCCCTCTTGCGCTCTCGAGGCACCTAGGGGTGCCCGTTAAGGGGGGGGCAGTGTTAGGTCCTGTCTCCTCTCTCCCTCCCGGGTCCTCATTTAGTACAGCTGCAGCCTGTTGCTGGTAATTAGTCACCTTATTAGAGTACAGCTGCAGCCTGTTGCTGTTAACTAGTCCCCTTATTTAAACCTCTGTTTAAATAGAGAGAAAAAAAGACTAGATTATGTCCATGACCCAGACATTATTTACAAGAACTTTGTTCATTTCAGATCTGAAATCTGGATAGTTTTCATAGTGCAACAAAAGCTTAAGAAAACAACCTCATATGTGTGCTACTGGTCTTTTCTCGAAACCTTTAAGGTCTGTGAACTCGACTGTTATTGTTTTGGCAAGAAACAAATCAGATCCTGCACAGAACCTAAGAAAAGAGGCCGCCATTTCCTATAAATTTACCACAAGTAGGTAATCAAGTGCTTTGAAATATCCTTTAAATGTATATTCATTTTTTCAGGAAATTTGAAATTAATGTATGATTTTATTCTCAGTTGTATTTAAGGCTGTGTACACATCTTCCATTTTCTCCAGGTCTTTGCTCACAGGTCCAAGTATGCTTGCCCATTGTTCAAGAACATAAGATGGTTCTTGAATTATAGTTTTGTGTGCCAGCTCTTGCAGAACTTGATCAAAGTTTTGTTCTGTTGGAACTCTGCGACAACTGTAGTTGTCTAAGATCTCCAACAATTCTTCTTGACCAGCACTAGAGAAGTCCTTTCTGCAGCCTTCTAACACACCAATCATTTTCTGACATACTTCAAAAAGATGTCAATGAGATCCCTTTTTTATAGATCCTTGTATTGCTTGCTGTAAGAGAGCAGTTGCAAGATTTTATGGAAGATATTTCTATTTCATCCAGCCAAACTAAATCATTTGAGATACACTTTCCCACTTTTCTTTTCCAAAATCATGTCGTAGAAACGGAACCTTAAAATTGTTTCCCAGTGTGCACTGATAATAGAACTCCTGGCAAAAGTCTGAAAGGCAATCTCTGAACATTCCCCCAACATAATGGCCCATCTCAAACTGTCCGTTTGGGAGAAGCAACTTCACTTCCACTTTACTTTTTCAATAGAGAAGGGTTTCATTGCAAAAATGTGATGGACTGTCCACGATGAACAAGAATTTTTTGGGTGGAATAATGGGTGTCATTTAAATTTTCATCAGTTACTGAAATGAGTGTCAGAGTAATCTTGTAAAGTCTCAGAATAACTTTGCAAGAAACATTCATATTATCATTGAGAAGATTTAGCTCCCCTATGGGTTGTAGAGAAGAAGCAGCACCTTCCTTAAAAACGCCTGAGACTTGGAAGAAGTCATTTCTGTGCAGGTCATACACTGTGTCTGAAATTTCCACAGCATTTTCTAATTCTCCTTCCATTTCCACCATTTTTTTGTTGTTAGATAGAACCTCATCAGTGTGAGCTTGGAAACATTATACATGTCACTTACAGGGGAGATTTTGTCAACTGATACCTTCTAATAATTTGTTAAATCCATCTCAAAATCAGATACACTTGCATTAGATTTTTTTCCATTTGGGAAAAATAATCCTATTGCGACCTTTATTAGTTCTTCCCTTGTCCTGTCTTTTGAGACATTTTCCTGGTTCCCCCTTCTTTTTTTTTTTTTTTGCTCTCATCTGGACAAAACCTTTCCCATCATTATTCCAATCATCCATCCAATCTCTATTTTTCTTACAACACCCTGACTGTTTTTTTTCTAGCTTTTGGGGTTTCGGGTTGTGAATGGTCAGTCTTTTGTGGTTTGGTTAGTTTTGATTTTAAATGCTCAAACAGATTTGACTCCTTGGTAGGTGGGTCACTTTCTTGCCTTCTGCAAAATCCCATCACTGCTAGTCTGTCTCCATATGAAGGGAAATGGCCTCTGTGGATCGGCGAGATCCTTGCGTGTTCAAATGATCAGAAATTCAGTTTGAGAATCATATAACAGAGGTTTAATATTCTGAGACAATGAAGATCATACAGCTGAGTTTTCTCTGCCATAGGCTAAGAGAAGACCCTCCTCCAGAACATTCACAAACATTTATACTCGGGCATCTCCTCCTCCTCCCTCTTCTGATAATTCTCCCTTCAGAGATTGTCGTGGACAGTGAGGGTTGCGTGGTTTGTTCTTCCTGTATTTCAGTTGCACTGTTTTCTGAGAAGTCAGACATGGGCCGAGACGCCTCCACCTGACCTTCAACAGAACTTTCAGATCCTCTCTTATCTATTCATATCAGGGACTTTCCAGCCCTTGCTGCACAAACCACTATTCACACCTAGTTTACAAGCATCACATCAGAATGTTCTTCTGTTGAACTCAAACAGTGAGTGCTGTACACAGCCAATTTTTCACTAAGGCCTCTTTAGTCTTAGCTTAATTCTCTACTTTTATCTAACTACTCCTGACTATTCTAATACACACATCAAAACACCTATTATTTCCAATACAATGTAATTATCATTACTGCCCTACTAATGTAAAACCCTTAAACCCCCACCCATCAAATCAATAATCCCATAATGAGTGGAGAAAGACTGAAAAGGAATGTTTCTTTTGATTAAGCTGTGAAGAAGTTCTGTTAGCAGTTGATTATATAACAGAATATTAATAAGCATTGATTAAACAATAATAAAAATCCCGCACCTGTCATCTGCTCATCTGTCATTAACAGTAGGACACTGACATCATTCTGTAACAGAAAAAAAATGTATACACCAAAAAATTATTTAAAAGATGTACAATTAATCTTAGGTCATGTCATAAGACTAGACCAGAAGCATATAAGTATCAGAAGTAGCCCGTCACAGCCACAGTTTAGCCATTGCATAATATCATGAAATTGTTATTTACTTCTTATTTGGACTTCCTCCACTAAATCTCTCCATCGCAATCACTGCATTTACAAACACATGTGTCTGTCCTACTGCTGCATTTTAAAACTCTCAAATCTTCACTTTGTTTGGTGTCTGTTTTAGGTCTAGTCTTCTGTCACACCCAAATTACTTTGCATGTTTTCTTCAATAAAAACATGTGTATTTGTGTATTCTTATATGAAACAATCTTTGTTTTTCTATAGTTGTGAGTTTGATGAAGATCAGAGTACATTTTATGACCAATTCATGCAAAACTCCTTGTGATCCTAAAGGCCTCATACTTTTTCTTGCAACTGTATAAGCATAAACACATAAAACAATCAATGTTCTTGAAAATTGTTTTAGAAACTTTTTTGCTGCGAAATTTTCAAGTAAATAAAATTGTTTTATGTCTCATCTTAAAATTCCATTTGATATTAATTGAAAACAATTAGGGAATTGGATTAGGAAATGTTGAAGAAAGGGTTTGTGCAGACAGAGTTTACTCGCATGAAACTAGGCATCCTTCAGATTTATTGTAGTGAACCAATATCCTGGACGGACTAAAAAGGCTGACAGATACCATCCTGAACAGAAGCCGCTCGTAGCCGCTCTTCACTATCTCTGGCGCAGGGGCTGATGATTCGAGGAGGACTGAGGAGGGCTTCTCCTACATCGAGTAGGTGGTGGCGGTGCAAACTTAGAAGGGGACCAGCCACGTCTTTTTCTACGCGACTTTATCAGTTCCCCCAGACCTTCCACCTGCTCCTGATTGTAGAGACCTGCAATGAAAGATCTTCTATTGCGACTTCGAACAGGCCATCTGGGCCCATAGGTGCGTTGGAAATGCTTACGATTGTGCGATATCATTTCAGCCTGGTCAACGGAAGATGGGGGCTGTTGACTACTTAATTAGACATAATGCGGCTGAATGAGATTGACGTAGTCTTTGTCACCTTAAGTGCAATGTTTGTGGAAGCTCTCAGGTGCTCTGTAAGACCTGGCCAGCAAATCCACTTGGACCTTGGCCTGGAACACCTGAAAATCTGCCATGGGAATAAGAGCAGCGGCAGCTTGACCTGCACCAGCGTAAGCTCTCGAAGTCAGGTCCAACTAAATGTTTAGATGGCGAGATGGAGGGCTCGGCTGTAATAAATACACTGCTAGCGCCGGCTCTACCTGAGGAATCCTGTCTTTGAGGAATACCTACCATGCCATCCAGGGGACTGACAGAGGGGAGACTGGCCAACCTCGCAGCAATAGGTGTCTTCCAAGTTCTCGCCAGCTACTAGAAAAACAGGATTTGGGGCAGTGGCCGGGCATCATTCCAACGTGACCCCATAAACCATACATCCAGCCTGCAGATTTTGGATACAAGGGGTGGAGCCACTTCTAACCCAATCTCTTTGGCTTCCTTAGTAAGACACTCTGCCGTCTGAAGGGGAGAGTGATTTATAGTCTCTTTTGGGAGTCTCTCTCCAATGTAGCAATAGAGATTCAACCAATGGCTGTTAAGGGATTTCTCCTTGTGGTTGAATTTTGATCACAAAAGCAGAAAGAATCTTTCGTCTAACCTATGCAGCTCAGGCTTGTTTCTGAAAATTACCAAATGCTTGTTCAATTTGTCTGGAACAACACAATTCATTTTATTAAGAAAACTGTAATTGTGAACACTGTTAACAGTGGTGGCTTATTTTTCTACATTTTTCTAAATCCAACTTCTATATGGAATTTAATACCTTATCATATTTTATCTAAGCTTTTTATCTTTCCTGTAACTATAGTGTTGAAAAAATCTATAAAGCTTGCTTCTTTTAACCGCCAGGTTTTCACTCATGGTGGCAAATTCATGTCATAATTCGAGCGCGTGTTTTTGATAATCACGCACGCAATACTTAAATTTCCGGGGCCAGAAACAGATCCGTGCGCTCAAAGAACCAAACCGCCAGCTTTTTTCAACCTGTGCGCACGCGTCACTGAACCTGAGAGCAAAACACTCTGTCGCGAGCAAAGGGAGGGGCTTACGTGCTCTTCCTTGCTCGCTCTCAATCTTAACTTGCTTGCGCGAGCTTGATTTTTGTCCAAGATGGGGTGGGACCCTCATTTCCCAGAAGTTATTTGTGATTGGATGCCTGTCTGTCAGTCAGTTATGTTCCTTTACCGCTCAGAGTCAAGTCTCCCCAACAAAGACATTAACATACTTATAAAAACAGCTCTTTAATCAAACAACAACGACAAGCCAAAGAGATTTACAAACATTACAACAAAAACAATAAAGATGACTACAAGAACAATATAAATATGACTCAATATTACTCCAACAGCTTAAAGAATAAAATAAAACATTCTAAGTTGCTCTAATCAATAAATTGTTTTAATCCTGTCTCAAGAAGAGTTGTTAGTTGTGTACATATCTCGAATATTGATGTATGAAAAAATACTTTTTGTTTATGTCAAATTAGACCTCTGTTAAAGTTATATGTCATGTTTCTATCTTTAACATGTGTAATAGAATATTTAATCATTGTAAGTCATTCTCAAAGAAGATTGTATTTGTATGTATATTTGGGAGGAAACAGGAAGTGATGTAGAGAGGCGGGATTTATACTGAAAGGAATCTCAAGGGAGGCCCCGTGTTCACTCTCTTGCTCTCCAGTTTGCCAAGAGAAGGGCTGCTCATTTCTCTCTCTCTCTCTCTCTCTCTCTCTCCTTTTCTTCCTTCTCTCTCTCCTCTTATTCTCCATGGTGCTTGCAATGTGATCACATGCTTCGTTGATATCAAGGTATGAGCTTAATTCATGTTTGGAACAACTAATAAATTGCTGTTTGCGATTGTGTTCATAAATCATGTCTCATGAGTATAAAAATTCTATTACACATGTTTTTACGTTTTTGTGAGTTCTCAATTAAATAGTAATTAAATTGTACTGTTTTGACAAAACTAGGTCTGCATAGGTCTAATGCAAATGTATAATTTCAGATTTGATTTAAATCCTGGTTTAGATTAATTAGTTTTTTGAGTTCGGGGTTTGGATTACTGCGTTATTTTCATAACTTATTTCCACAAGCAACTGTATTTTTAATCCTGATTTTACTAAATTCAATCAAAGTTATTTTTACAAGCAGGGGTTAATTGTCAAGTGTATTTAAATTCAGATTTTACTACTTTTTTAACGAATATTAATTTTAGAAGCAGTGAAAATGTTTAATTCTGATTGTACAAAGTTAACCTGTTGCGTTAGGTTTAGCGCATTATGTTGAGTTCTGAATGCTGTGTCTGGAAATAGAGATCACCCAGCAAGCAAAAGACGTCTTTTCAACATCTAGGCTAAGCATAGATCAGAATTAGACCGGCTATGTGTAACCCAATTCTAGCACAACTAACCTTGTATTTTGTTTTATGTCATTTTTGTGAAAATAACTTATGAAACTAAACAATATGTATATGTTATTTTTTATGAAGTGGGGAGTCAGGAGCGATTAGTAGGTATCTTGTTTATTTATTTTGTTGATATTCATATGTTGGCAAATTTTAACTCGTCTTTTAATCATCTATTTGTAGCCCACTTTTAGACGAAAAATATTTATTTTTGTTTTAGACTGGCAGCGCACATGATTGACTATATCTCTTTATGTTTACAATATCGATAATATATTTGCAATATATAGCCGCGATTTAGATCTAGATCTAAAGACCAGAATTAGACCGGTGTCACGGATTGGCCAGGCTCTTCCTGCACTCGTACACCATCACCTGAGTTTTAATCACGCACAGCTGCATCCAATCCCCTGGCTCACTATGAAAGCACACACCTCACTTTACTCAGTGTCCGGGCTCGTTTATACGAAGCGGATTCTGAGTGTACACTCTCCTGACTAACACTCACGAACTTGCAGTCTCGTACTTACCGTGTCTCTGTTTACCTCTAGTTGTTCCTATCTCCCATGTGTCCAGTCAGTGGGGTGTGCGATCCGTCTTCCCTGTTGTGTCTCCTCCATTCTGCCAAGGAAATCCATCTTCCCTGATGTGTCTCCTCCATTCTGCCAAGGAAAAGGACAGTTAACCATCCAGCTCATACATCCTCCCGTTCTGCTCACCTGTTTTTGTTCAACGTTGTCTAAATAAACTGTTACTTCTTTTACTTACCCAGTCTGTCCATCTGCTTCATAACAACCGGCTATATGTAATCCAAATCAAGTCCAAAAACCTTGCATTTTGTTTTTATGACATTGTTGTCAAAATCGCTAAAAAATAAACTAAACTAAATAATATTTCTGTATATAATCTGCAATGATTACAATGTGTCAATAAAGGTTTAAGTTGAAAGTGAAATTGATTTTCAAAAGTGATAGGCACAACATTTGAGCCAGAACCTTTTTTTCCAGCGCTTGGTGTAACCTGAATCGAAACCTTCCTTTCCAGATTTTACTGAAAAGCGTATTCATGGCGCTCCTTTTGTCGTCACATTACAGGTCAGTAAATGGATTTTAAAATGACAAAAGTCTCTCCTTAAATGTGAAGTGGTTGTGTCCATGTTGTGATAAATATAAGATGTTATCAGTTCTTTGATGACGTTTTGAAAGGCTGAGCGCACACTTCAAGGCTGCGTTCACGAGACAGATTTTAGTTAATAACAAACACGGTTTTAGGTTCTTTATAGTTAACCTTAGCGTCCTTAATGCTTGGATTTTAGGATTTTCTATTTCGATTACCTTCAATACAATAATACTTAAATACGCAGCCGTAGTTTCAAACATTAACATATAGGTAAATGTTTTATTTAACAAAGAAATGCAGTATAATGCTCACCAGTCCTGATGTACATGGATTACATTGCATGCTAATATAATGATAGTGTTTTCTCTGACGCTTTTTCCTCTCTACTTCGCAGATCTCTAATGAGAAGTTCCTCAGTGGAAGCTGATCTTAGGAAAGTAGTCAGAAACATCTTCATGCAGCACAGAGGTACAGTGGTTAAAATAGCAGCATTAAAATAAAGCTTTTTTTAAATAAAGACGTCTTTTTTAACTGCATGTATGTGTTTGAAATGTCATACATAATTGCTATTACATTTGTATATTTGCATAGGCACAAGTGTGTTACAATCCAATCTTATTAAAATTACATTTCCTTGTATGTTACCTTAGCTAATTATGACAACTTACCTTAGCTAATTATGTCAACTTAAAATTGTAATGTTACTTTGATTATTGTGTAACCTAAATACAGATTTTATGTCCTTTAAACTTGTTTATGCAGTTGTTTGTTAGAGATCTAAATGATGTCTAGATTTTTTTTTTATGTTTACGGTTAAATGCCTTTTACTTTCACTGACAGCCCAAATTTAGCCGTGATTTAGTCCAGACAAAAGATCACCGTTTATTAAAATTTGATGTGTAGTCGTTTATTAGCTGACTAAATGAGGGCTAGGCTAATTGTGGTCTATGGTTAAACGTCTTCTGAACTTTCACTGACAGCCCAAATGTAGCTTTTTACAATCAGAATTTAAATTAAATAAACTATTCTTCGCTGCTTCTAAAGTTAATATTCATTTAAACAGTAAAATCTGAATTTAAATACATTTGACCATTAACCCTGCTTGTAAAAATAACTTTGATTGCGTTTAGTAAAATCAGGATTAAAAATACAGTTGCTTGTAGAAATAAGTTATGAAAATAACGCAGTAATCCAAACCCCGAACTCAAAAAACTAATTAATCTAAACCAGGATTTAAATCAAATCTGAAATTATACATTTGCATTAGACTCTAGAAACTCAAAAATGTAATAATGCAGGCCTAATTTTGTCAAAACAGTAAAATTTAATTACTATTTAATTGAGAACTCACAAAAAACTTAAACACATGTTAAACATAGAAACATGACATGTAACATCAAAGTTATCAGTGGTCTAATTTGACATTAACAAAAAGTATTCATTCATACATCCATATTCCAGATATGTACACATCTAACAACTCTTCTTGAGACAGGATTAAAACAATTTATTGATTAGAGTTTATCCTCTAAAAACAAAAGCAACTGTTTTGTTTTTATTCTTTAAGCTGTTGGAGTAATATTCAGCCATATTTATATTGTTCTTGTAGTCATCTTTATTGTTTTTGTTGTAATGTTTGTAAATCTCTTTGGCTTGTCGTTGTTTTTTGATTAAAGAGTTATTTTTATAAGTAGGTTAATGTCTTTGTTGGGGGAGACTTGACTCTGAGCGTTAAAGGGACAGAACTGACTGAAAGACAGGCGTTCAATCACAGCTAACTTCTGGGAAATGAGGCTCCCGCCCCATCTTGGTCAAAAATCAAGCTCGCACATAGGTTAAGATTGAGAGCGAGCAAGGGAGGGAGATTTGAGAGTTAGCGAGCGAGCACGTAAGCCCCTCCCCTCACTCACAGGTTCAGTGATGCGCGCACGGGTTGAAAAAAGCTTTGATTATCAAAAATACGCACTCCAATTATGGCACATATTTGCGCCATAACTCATCTACAGCCAGTGCCTTTGCTATCTGCCACAGAGAGTTATGGGTAACATGCGCTGCTGGCATCTTCTGATGACTCCTGTGTGCTTGATAATGTGATCTCCTTGCATTAGAGAGAGCAGGTGCATCTTCCGAAGGAGACAGTACATTGGTCTCCCCCTCTACTTTTCCAAACCAAGTCGGGAAAAGTTCAAAGCTTTTTGTTTAAACTTAAAAAAAAATATATATGTTGATTTAAACTTTAAACAGCTTTAAGCTTTGAACTTTTCAAAACTCGGTAAAGCGTTATCAACCTTTTTTTATCAAAAAGGTTGGCATTTTGAACACCATGGAGAGGTATATATTCTGTTAGTGAATGCCATTTAGTTTATTTAAAATGCTCAAGTTTTAAGTGTTTTAAAAGTATCCAAATTGTTATCCATGTACAGGTGCAAATATGTTTCTTTTGAAATAATTTGTCAATTTCTCAATACAAAATTTCAATCATTCTGTTGTCAATTAAAAATAGGGGTTTGTTTGTTTGTTATGAAAAAAAGTGTTATGTATTATGTTACTGTGAAATGCCAAGGTAATAAATGATTTAACTTTGTGAATTGTTGAATGTATTATTTTTGCTGGAGAACTGCAATAATTTTTATAGCAGCAGAGGGCACCATGATAATGTATTTTAGAGTCATTTTAAGGCAGATGAAATCTGATCTTTTCAATTGTTGCTTATCTGGAGCAATTGTATAAAAATAACTTGAAAAGCCAGAGTGACATAACACCAGTGCCAATTTCCCTCATCAGTCACCCTGAAGCTGGGGCTAAAGGGGTCTGTTACAGTCTGTAATGTATAAAAATAAGTATAAGTATAAAAAAATAATAATTACAAAAAGCAATTTTGTAGATGAGGTGTCCTTAATAAATTATTCAGAAACACTTTGGGACAACCTTCATAACTCAAAATTATGATTTTCAATCAGATTCAATGCTAAACCAAAAAAATCTTGAATTCTATTGACAACTCTGTTGTCTGGATCACAGGGGCATTAGTCTAAGCAGGGAAAATTACTAAACACTGTTAACGTTTCTCTGATGTTTCAAAGGATTTCTCTGTCAACATTTATAAATAACATTTATTTTGTATTAACATTTATTTATAATAATTTTAACTGATTTATCTTAAGGCCAATCTTGCTCTACACATATTTCTCAGATTGATTTGTGTCATGTGTTACACATGCTGTATGAAGACTACTGTCCAAGTTCTCTCATGAAATTTTGAAAAGCTCTGTATAAGTTTAATATTGCTGTTTCAAATATTCAAATTGTGTTCTCCATTTACATGTTATATTGTTGTGTTGGAGAAAGAAATTATTGTTAATTTTTTCAAAGGAGAGCAAAATAACTCGCAGGACACAGAAGAGAATCCTTACAAGAATATTTTCAGATTTTTTAGTTCAGATCTATTTTATGTTTATTCGCTCATGAGTAAGGACTCTGGAAGTACATGGTATTTTGAAATTACGTACAGGGGTGGACTTACCATTAGGCAAAGTTAGACGTACATGCTGCAACAATATACTATGCATGGAATTAATAAAATAGCTGAATACCTGTATTTACTCAATCAAAATTTGTATTAAATGATTTGCCTCGACTAGCACGTGTCGCTGTCCGCTCTACTCACACTACACAACCACTGACTTTTGTTTTGTGTGTCAGAAAGTTTATTTGAATGCAGCATGGGTTTAAGGGCAAAGTAGAGCCACCCACAAGAAACACAGCATATCTCCACTTTCTCTCTCAACCTCCTTCTCTCTCACAGGTGTTAATGTCGTGGAGTTTTTTTACACGAATTGAATCTGCTTTTTATTGCTCTCTGATTAAATCAAGTGTTTCGAGTGTGTTGCCTAGCAGCCCTGTGGTGCCTTCTGATTGGTTGACAGCCCGCGCGTGTTAAAAATACTCGTGAGACGTGTTCACGCTTCAGATGGAGCTTGAGCGTTGAACTGCTCTGAATTCCAGCGAACCTGAGAAAGACTGAGCTGTTTCATTGAGTCACGTCAGAACCGCGAGCTTTGCAGGTGAGTGTTGATCTCGAACATTGTAGGTTCTTGTTTTAGATTTGTACTTAGCTTTTAAGTAGTATGTAAGTTTAAGTATTATTAATTTCAAGCGTTAAGAATGTGAGTTCTTATGTTTTCATATTTCTTTGCTCAAAGTGCAATACTTCTTTTGAACACAATATTTTGCGATGAGAGTTTTATGGCTGTTATCAGTACAATTTCTGTAGTGTAAATCCAATAAATGAAGAAACATTTTAATCTACCATATATTTGATTTTGCTACAACAGAGATTCCAGCTTGTTTACATGTGAGCAAGTTTTTTTCTATATGAATACATCTGCTAGCAACAGTAGTTCACCTTCAGTAGGTAACTTTGATGTATGTCAAATGACAATTATGGGAACGTGATAGAGGTGGCCAGTTAAATACCACACAATCTTAAAAGACACTTTTTTCCAATTTATTGAGATGCGCATATGGCCACTATTAAGGGGGAACCACCTGCCTCTGTGGTTCCTGTTTTGCTTTGCTCCCACTCCCATAATGAGCATGAACATAGTCTCAGCCTCAGATGTCAAGCCCATGAAACCATGGCGATTCGTCTGATGGGGTTGGTTAATTTTTATGGCAACACTGAAGTCTTGAACTGATTGTTTGTTTGACATGTCAGTAAAATGTCCTCATAGGTTGGTCTTAGTCAAAGAAAGCTGGCAAAACACCAGAACAGAGGCTGCTAGTGGGCAGTTTTAGCAGGCAGTTGTAGCCCACAAATGTACTGTGTTCCACCACCTACAAATCACATCGGGCTGGACAGCAAGGGCTTACGGTGCTGTGGGTCAGATTGTGTCCACCCTACATACCTGACTGTCAGGGCTCATATAGGGTAACTGAAAGCCACTGAAATTTGTTGCTGCAACAATCTGATAAGTTGGAGCGACATCCAGTTCCTCCGTATAAGTGCCCTCTAGGTGGTTAATAATTGTTTATTCTCGATTATATAGTTTTCTTGTTATAGAAAATTCAAGCTACGAAAAGCCATGCGAAGAACATTTTGCTTCATGATACAAAAAAAATTCAATATACCAAAAAGCACACAAGAAATTAATTTTCGACATTTGAAATTTGGGTGGAAGACAATGTTGGGCATTACGTGACTGTATTCAACCTGCCAGCAAATATTCTGCTCTCCAGGTCAGTTCAAGCCCTGATGCTGTGTGTTTGTGCATGGTATCTTGCACTCCTACTGGTCGCCTGGGTCCACATGACGTCTTCCCAGAACAGCTCTCCCTGTCTTAATTCACGCTTTTTATTTCTTTTGGTGTCCTAAATTTATGAATATTTTTGTGTTGCTTTTCGGCAAAGCATATTTTTATGGTCATTGCTCTCCTCTGCTACCATCCAGCCTTCTCCCCTACCACCTCCTCCTCAACACTTTGCCTCACTCGAAAGGTAAGAGTTATTATTTTTCATTTATTTTATTCTGTTTTATAGTTTATAGTTTTATTATGTATTACATTTATAATGTGTACTTTTAAGGATTGAAGAATACTAGTTATTGTTCTCTGGTTTTCCAAACTATTGAAAAATGTTATTGTTATTTCTGTGTGGCTTAGAATGGATTAGACATTTTACATGTAAAACTTGCTTCTCCATTGACAAATTTAGCAAAAGAAGGCCACCCCGCAACGTATTCATGTTGTGTCTTTAGGTGTCACTGTAGTTAGAATACTATTTTAGAATTTCATTCTACTGATAGGTAACAGTTACTCAATTACTCTGCAGATTGTACGACATTATCATCATGTTCCATGAAAACATTTCATAGGGTTTTATTTCTCTCAATGGAATATAACTTGCTCACAAAATTTTTGGCTCATGCTCATTTTAGAGTCAGTTAAGGCTGAAGATTGAAATGGAAATAGTGAAAAAACTATTGTGAAATTATTAACAGTTGTCATGCAGATAAAAGGTGTAATTTTTTCCACATTTCATAGTGTCTCATAATATCTTGTTACAAATGGAGGTGTTAGTCTGGCTAATTAAGATTAGCAAAGAGAATTAATGATTACAAGCAAAGTACCATTGATTAAATTTAGACAGGCCTGATTAAATATTTAATTTTCAATACAGCTTTGAAGAAGTAGGACACTGCCAAAGGCACCTTCTCCCTTCTACCATCTGATATCTGCCACTGCTGGTGTAAAGTGGAAAAGTAACATTTCTATTTAGAGAATTCTTACTGAATTCCCACACTGATCTAAAAGTGAATATTTCACTTAAAAATCTATTTAAATGGGCTCTCCCAACTGGGTTTATGCCTTTTAAAGTCCACAAAATGTGATCGTAACTGAAACACAGCCGTTCGCTTTGAAGTACACACTTCTTTAAACTAAGCTTTAAGGTTTAAACTGAACAAATCAGTGTAGGGACTTAAAGGAGACCTCCGATGAAAAGCTAGAAAAACTTCACATATGTTTCAACAGATTTGAAATTATGAAAAATTAATCCAAAGGTTTTATTTTACCACAACAAATGCTTTATACCCTCTGAGAACGAGTCTGTGTGAAACTCACCATAAGTAACATCATGTACAGTGATGTCCACTTTAGGTGATTGAACTCCAAAACAAGTAAGTGAAATGTTCTCACAATAGCAATACTAATACTTAAGAAAAACTTTATGTTGCCAAAACCATTCAAAACTTATATATGAGATCAATTGAGGTTAATTATTGCTGTGTTTTTGTCATGGAGAAAAATATTGCATACTTTTACTTTGTATTATTGTTATACCTTGAACTTCCATTATGAAAACACAACACACAGAGCCTACCTTGAAGAACTAAGTTAAATGAAATCTTAAGTCTCCTTTGAATGCCTTTTTGAACTGTACGTCCTGATTTTGCAAAGGGGTTGTTGTCCTGAGGTCATATTTTTGAACTCTGTCCTCAGGACAACATTTTCTCCAGCCAATCAGAGACCGTGGTGTCATCAGCACACGTCCACCATGCAAGTTTAAACTGAGCCAATAAAACGGCTTTGCAGTTTTCAGGTGAGTAGCTAAACATATTTCAAGAAGGTTCAAAAGTATTAATTTCTGATGTTTTAACATAACTATACAAAGTGTTTAGCAGTAAACAACACGGATGGATATGCAGCTGACACCCTTAAACTTGCATTTAATCTAATGTTACAGGACATGGCGAACGTTACTTTTGTTTTTTACGATCACCTGAGCGTGTTCGTTTATATAACGTAACTGTTAAGTTGTTTTAGCTATCGTTCTTGTCAATCAAACTCCAAACTTTCTCAACTTGTTGGTAGAAATGCGATGGGAATAAGTAAAGATATCGTATCATTAATACCTAACGTAATGTAAAATTAAGGAAAAATCCATGTCGTGCTCTCTCTCTCTCTATATATATATATATATATATATATAAGTACTGTAAAAATTAATGCGTTAACGCATACAATTAATTTGTAATGTATAATGCATAAAAACAAAATTATGCTATTAGCGCGATTTCAGTTTTTCTTGTTTCCTGTTGTTTGCATGACAATGAGAAGGCATGGAGGATGGACACCTTAAAGCACGCGACACACTTTGCGCTCAAGGTGGACCGCTGGGCTTCTGTGAGCAATGACAGACACTTAAAATCACAGCGGTCTTTGTTATAATTGCATTTATTTGGTCTAACTTTGTGTAAAACTGATAAACAGCAGAACACGGTGTCAAGTGTGGACCACTGTCTTGAAGTGACGAGAGAATGGAAAAAGTGAGCTCAAGTTAAAGCACTCTTACGGTGTTCGTAATATGTTTGCTGCCACAAGACTAATGTTTCTTTTATGTGAACACCTGTTCTGCACGGCCGTCATGCTGCACCGAACTGTCAAGTTTCCATTCATGGCAGCAATTTTGAAAGTGAGCCAGCTATATGTTGCTAGGTTGTTGGGCACCTAAACCATAGTCCATCCAACGCTCATGAACTAATGGAATAGATCCATTTCTTCTCTTGTCTGTTGTGTGTGTGTGTGTGTGCGTGTGTGTGTGTGTGTGCGCGTGCGTGCATGTGGCCACTGTCAAGGTATGCTGCATAAAATAAAAATAAGTTCAGAGTAGTGTAGAATTTTTTTTTTAAGTTTAAGTAACAATTATGATGTTACTGTAATGTAATGTAAATAAAATACATTTTCTCCTGCTCAGTGGTATTGACAGAAATTATGGAGTCAACAGAGGATGATCAGCCTATAGTTAAATTCAAACATGATTTTACCTCAGACTTTCTAAAAGGAAGGACAGCACTAATATTACACAGTTGAAGATTCCTACTGCAATTGTTTAAAAGGTTTAAAGACCTAAAATTTCTTCCCAAAGATGAAAGGAAAGAGGCTGTTAATGGCAGAAGGTCCTGTAAAACAAGAGTCTAAAGAGACCACAAACTAACAGCCACCAAAGAAAAGAAGATAAAAGTTAATTTGGAAGATATTGATGATTTATTACAACTATGTTGTTTTCATGACAAAGCCTGTGTTACAATTTGAACAAAAAATTTATAAACCAATCTTATTTTGAATTTAAATAGTCTCTAATAGTATATGATAATATATATATATAATAATGTTGCCCTCAGATCATTATGTTTAATAATGTGAACATAGTATGATTATTAGGTCATTAATTATAAATAATAAAAATTAAAGTTCTATTATTGTCACATGATGATCCCTCAGACCAATTCAACGTTGCCCTCAGGTCATTATAAATAATAATAATTAAAAGAATATTAATGTCACATGATTATGCCCTCAGATCATCATTTCAATGTTGGCCTCAGGTCATTATAAATAATAATAATTAAAAAAATATTCATATCACATGATTATGCTCTCAGACCATCATTTCAATGTTGCCTTCAGGACATTATAAATAATAATAATTAAAATATTATTAAAATCACATGATGATGCCCTCAGACCTTCATTTCAATGTTGCCCTAGGGTCATTATAAATAATAATAAATATAGATGCAAGAAGCAACTAGTAAGGGTGCAAGCAGACAAATTAATTTTAGAGGGTCAAAGAAAATGACTCAAAAGTCATTAATAATGCTAAGGGCAGATATGTTTTATCTTAAAAACAGATGTTGCAATAAAAAAGAGACAACAACACTTCAATTTTTCATCCTTGATGTTATTTGAAACATAACATGGAGATTTGTATTTGTATTTTCTTACCCACTGAGCCACCGGTTAACTTTTTGAACTACAGAAGAAATTAGCTATATTTATAATAGTATTAAACCTAGTGTACCTATAGTAGTTTAGATGTTTCATTCCATTCTCAAGTTATAGCAGTTTGAGTAAAATTAGACAACCACTAACATGATAAAATTGGTGCCCCTGGTGACCATGAGTTGAAATCTCCCAAGGGTATCGGACTACTTTCACTCGTGTGACTCGCATGAAAATGTCCTCTCAATTCATTTACTCGAACAGTGCGACCCGGGCATGAGTTTCATGGGGGAGAGGCTTCAAGAATGCTTTTTTGTGCTGGAAAATAGCAGACAAAGAGTATTTTGAGAGAGTTGCTGAGCTTTATTTATGGTGGAAGGCTGAAAAACCGTGCCGACATGTTCAACGGTGTATCTAGGTTTAACAGATCCTCCAGAGGCGCATCCAGCTTGGAGAATTTCATCGACTCCTCCAGGAGTTTTGGCTGGATGAATGCCAGGTTCAGCGATACTTCAGGCTCAGCAGATCCCAGTTCGACAATCTGTTGTCCCGAGTCCGCGGGAGAATACGTCAGCAGGATACGAACTACAGGCGCTCGATCCCACCAGCTGAGCGTCTGTCCATCTGCCTCCGGTACGCAGGTTAAATTATTTTATATTACTCACTCATTTAAAGTAACTTGCTTATATATCTTTAAGTATTAAGAACTTGTACAACACTGTATTTGACACAGCACTCAAAACGTAACAGACTTATAAACCTCTTTCAAATGACCGATTTAAAGAAATAAATGTAGTTTTGAATATTTTGATGTGTGATCAGTCTTTTTTTTATGTTATCACTGCATTTTACAGTGAATATGTAAAGGTAAAATGTTATTGATATTGTTTTAGTAATTCAGGTAACCTAAAATTATTACAAAGGTTTTTTTTTTGTTGATTGCAAAATATTTTTTTACATCTCATTGTCCTTAATTCATGAAGTATTGTTATAACTATTACAGTTTATTCATATTTTAAAATGATGTGATATAATTTTAATAATTATAAAAGTATGCTTACTGTTGGTTTTAGTACAGTGCTGTGTAATCCAAATCATTTTTATTTGATGAATTGTAAAATAAAAATGTATGTTAATAATGTTTTGGCAATACAGCTAACCTGGTGTTATATGCCCAATCAAAATGTACTAAAAACATTTTTTGTTAGTTTTAAATAAAAAAATAATTGTAGAAGTCATATAGTATTTTATTCACAATGCATAGTTATAATTATATGTTTTCTTTCAGATTCCTTGCCACTGGAGACTCCTATCCAACAATTGCTTCTAGCTCCCGTATTGGTGTCTCCACAATCTCCAACATCATCCCAGATGCGGTGACTGCCATCTGGGATTGTCTAGTGGAGGAATTCATGTCTGTGCCCACAACAGCTGAATGGAAGTCCATCGCAGAAGGGTTTGAGGCAAGGTGGAACTTCCCACTCTGCTGAGGAGCAATAGAAGGCACCCGCTCACACAGGATCCCAGTTCCACAATTCTAAGGAAACCTTTTCCCTGGTTCTACTTGCAGTTGTGGATTCACAATACCTTTTTCGAGTAGTTGATGTGGGTGGATGTGGTTGGAAGAGTGATGGAGGAATTCTGGCCAACTATGCCTTCCGTCAAGCACTGAGGGTTGGCACCCTCCAACTGCTACCTGATTGTCTTCTCCTGGGAGCTGACCACAGAAGACCACATCCCCATGTCTTTGTGGCAGACAACGCCTTTGCTCTCAGGAATATGGCTGTTAATATGGCTGTTCCCTGAATGCACACTTTTCCAGGAGAAACACATGTTTAATTACAGCCTCTTTAGGGCCCTAGTGGTAGAATATGAGTACGTGATCCTGTCTTCGCAGTGGAGAAACAACTACATGAGATCCACAGAGACAAAAGAGGTGGTTTATCGAGGGCCGGTGCTGGGAATCCCTGCATGGTCTGGGTCAGATTGTTTCTAATTATTCTGGGAGAGAGTCCATCGGAGTAAGGGACATTTTCATAAACCACTTTTCTGCAGAAGGAGCAGTGCCGTGGCAACCAAAAGAGTAGTAGATGATTGTTGTTTAGTTTCTTACATTTTGTATACATGTAAGTTGTTCTTTGAGTTTCCATGTACACCATTTATATACTGTACATATGTTCTTGTTTAAACCACTTGTAAATATTGTACATCTTTCATCATTTGGGAACATTTGGAGTTTGTTTTGTTTGTTCAGGCTTGGCTTGCTTATTTATTGTTGTAATGTTTTAACTACTTTTTGCCATATAAATAAATTATTTTGTGGAAAGTAAAACAGCAAAGCCTTTCTGTGTTACATCAACATAATTACCAATTCACATTTTAACACCACCTTTAGCAGTACAGTACTAAAAAAGAATGTAAAAACAGAAGGAGAAGGACTTCAGATTCCTTCACTTCAAAGACTGCCACCCATTATAAATTTAATTAGTTGCAGGTTCGAAATTGAGCGTGAATGTAATGTTCTCGTATATAATTTTAGACATCTGAAATTTGACATATTCTTTTGTCTTGGGTGGCACTCTTTGAAGTGACTGAACCTGACCCATGAGAGAGGTCTCTTCAGCTGAGCGTAATGTGGCAGCACTTGAGGAGGAGGCCTGTTCCAGAGCTTTTCAAGTAGCTACCGCTCCACCGAAAATGTCTGGTCCTCACTGCTGCTTTTTTTTGTGTTTTCCTTCGTAGTTGTGCTGAAATTACATTTAAATGATTAAACATATTATAGTCACGAGCCTACTTGCTGGCTCTCTCTCACCTGGTACTTCCCACTACACCTGAGTACAATTTGTAGCCACGCCCGCTGGCTCTCACGCTGAGTACCACCGCACCTGAAGCTTATACTAATTAACTCTTCTCTCTACATAAGCGCCTGTTTTCAGACAGTCGGTGTTAGATCATCTGCGATCCTACAGCACGCTAAGGCAAGATTTGTGACTCCTGGCTCACTCTCCTGTTTTGATAACTGCTTCCTACCTGTCTGTTTCTCTGTCCCCACTGCTTGTTGTTTGTCTGCCAGACCTGAATGCCCGTTGATGACTCGGACCGCCTCGACCACGCTCAACTCTCCTGCCCTGATAAATCTAACAACTGCCTTGATACCACTAGGCTGGGCTTCACCGCTCTGGCTCTGCAACCTGCCTGTTCCCGACTACGCTCTGATCGCCAGCTCAGGCTACCCGACCTGCCGCCAGCTCCTGACTACGCGCTGCTCTCCTGCCCCAGTTCATGGATCTGCTACCCGGTCAAGACCCTGAGGGCTTCGTCTCCCGGCAGCGCCATGAGCCGCAGCCCGCTCCATTCCCCTTGTCGCCAATCACTTAATACAGAATCTCTGTTTAAATGTGACGCACTCGGGTCCTCATCTGTCTTGTGCCTTGACAGAACGATCTGACCAGAACATGGATCCAGCACACGTTTCTCCCGTGGCAGAGTTGTATGCCCCCGAACCGCCCACTGCAATGCAGCGTCTTGAACTGTTAGAGGGAGCAGTTCACCAGCTTACCCGGCTTCTCACCAACCTTGTACCACCGTCAGCTCCAGTGGCTCCAGTGCCAGCCGGGGTTCCCACCAGCTCTGGGTCCGGTTTTCCTGCCCAAGCCGCCGCAGCAGCTCCTGAACCCAAGGTCGGTAATCCGGAGAGTTTCAACGGCGATTCAGCGCAGGTCCGGGCATTCCTGATGAACTGTCGCATCCAGTTCGCCCTGCAGCCGAGAACTTTTGCGACGGAGGGAGCTAAAGTGGGGTATGTCATCACCCACCTGACAGGCCGCGCTGGACTCTGGGGAACATCAGAGTTTGAACGACAGACTCCTGCATGTGCCACCTTCAATCTATTCGCTGAAGAGATGATAAAGGTCTCCACATCGACAGAGGCCTCCCGGACGTTGCTTAGCATCCCGCAGGGGCGACAGACGGACGCTGACTTCGCCCTTGAGTTCTGAACAGTGGCGAGGCGCAGTCTCTGGAACATGGAGGCCATGGTAGATACATTCCTTCACAGCCTCACCAACTACATCAAGGACGAGTTGGTTTCCCACGAGCCGCCCTCGACGAAGCCATCGCTCTCGCTACCAGGATCGACAGGAGAATCCAGACTCGCTGCCTCGAGAGGGGGCGCCGGTGTCAGCCAGCCACCAGCTTCTCTGCGGCTCACTCTTCTTTTCCTGCTTCACCATCCAGTCATCCAGACCAGCCAGAGCCCATGGAGGTAGGACAAACCTCGCTTTCCCCCACTGAACGCCATCGGCGTATATGCTCTAATATTTGCCTCTACTGTGGGGGAGACGGACACCGTGTGGCCACCTGTACGCTAAAAGGAACGAGCTCACCGGACGTAGGAGGGGTCCGGCTGAGCTCGATAACCAACCAGTCCTCCAACCAAAAGAAACCCATGATACAGGTTCGCTTGAGGTCTTCGGACTCCACACACTCTCTGGCAGCCTTGGTGGACTCTGGAGCCGATATCATGGACCTGGGTCTCGCCCATCAGCTGAGAATTGAGATTCGCCCACTGACACCCCCTGTTCCTGTTCGAGCACTGGATGAGCACGAGCTTGGCACGGTAACTCATGTCACAGCCCCATTAACTATGATGCTGTCCGGTAACCACAATGAATCCATTCAGTTTCACATGCTCCGGTCCCCGTGCTAACGCCTCATCTTGGGTTTTCCATGGCTCCGACAACATAACCCCCACCTTGATTGGGCGACCAGGGAGATCAGAGAGTGGGGAAGGGAGTGTCACAAGACTTGTCTCCGTGCTGCCACGCTACCCTCTCACTCTGCACCTGCTAAATCAGTTCCCGATACCTCAGGGGTGCCAGAGTGTTACCATGACCTCTGTGAGGTGTTCAATAAGACCAAGGCCACTTCTCTGCCTCCGCACCGTCCTTATGACTGCGCCATCGATCTTCTTCCTGGATCTGCTCCTCCTAAGGGACGTCTGTATTCCCTGTCAGCTCCTGAGAGAACCACCATGGAGGATTACATAAACGAATCCCTGGCTGCGGGCATAATCCGTCCCTCTTCATCCCCTGCCGGCGCGGGGTTTTTCTTTGTGGGCAAGAAGGATGGATCTCTTCGTCCATGCATTGATTACCGGGGCCTAAATGACATCACAGTTAAAAATAGGTATCCCCTACCTCTGCTCACCTCCGCTTTCGAGTTGCTGCAAGGTGCAACAGTTTTCACAAAGTTGGATCTTAGGAATGCCTGTCATCTCATACGGATCCGAGAAAGGGATGAATGGAAGACGGCTTTCAACTCCCCCGCGGGTCACTACGAATACCTGGTGATGCCCTTCGGGCTGGCCAACACCCTGGCTGTGTTCCAGACCCTGGTGAACGACGTGCTGCAAGACATGATAAACAGATTTGTCTTTGTCTATCTAGACGACATCCTGATCTCTTCTAAGAACCTGTCAGAACATACCCAGCACGTTCAGCAGGTCCTGCACCGTCTCCTGGAGAACTCGCTGTTTGTTTAGGCTGAGAAATTTTCACGTTTACACTATTGCATTTCTGGGGTACATTATTGACGGGGGTAGCATCCGGATGGATCCAGCCAAAGTCTCTGCAGTTACTTCATGGCCCGTTCCCGAGAACAGAAGGAAGCTGCAGCAGTTCTTGGGTTTTGCGAACTTTTACCGCAGATTCATCAGAAACTACAGTTCTGTCGCCGCGCGTCTCACTGCTCTCACAAGCTCCAAGCGCTCCTTCTCCTGGTCCCCAACGGCTGACAAAGCGTTCAGTGCCCTCAAGGTTCAGTTCACCACTGCCCCATTTTTAAAATGCCTGATCCTGAGCGGCAGTTCATCGTGGAGGTGGATGCATCCGATGTTGGGGCCGTTCTCTCCCAGTGAGCTGCGGGGGATGGGAAGGTCCACCCCTGCGCTTTTTTTTTCTCTCCGCCTTTCCTCCGCAGAACGCAATTATTATATTGGGAACCGAAAGCTGCTGGCAGTCAAGCTAGCCTTGGAGGAGTGGCGTCACTGGCTGGAGGGCTCTACAGTCCTATTTCTGGTCTGGATCGACCCTAATAATTTGGGATACCTCCGCTCAGCCAAATGTTTAAACCCCAGACAGTCCCGTTGGGCTTTGTTCTTCACCCGCTTCCACTTCACCCTGTCATACCGCCCCGGATCACGTAACGTCAAACCTGACGCCCTGTCTCGCCAGTTTCAAAAGGAGGAGGCCTCCTCAAAGGATCCCGCGACTATCCTGCCTGGTTCATGTGCCATCGCTGTCCTGGCCTGGGACATCAAGGACCAAGTGCGGGAGCCTCTCCGTATTCAGCCCAGCCCCAGCGCATGCCCCATCAACCGCCTCTATGTTCCGGAACATCTCCAGTCCCAGGTTATACAGTGGGGGCATGGGTCCCGTCTCACTTGCCATCCTGGCTCCACATGTACTCTTCATCTGCTTGCCCAGAGCTTCTGGTGGCCCTCGATGAGGGGAGACATGCGGGAGGTCATCCGCGCCTGTCATACGTGCAACAAGCATAAGACCTCCAACCAGCCTCCTGCCGGATTACTTCAATCACTACCGGTACCTACTTGACCCTGGTCTCACATCTCCCTGGACTTCATTACCGGTCTACCCACATCTGAAGGGAAAACTGTCATCCTCACCATCGTGGACCAGTTTAGTAAGATGGCTCACTTCGTTCCCCTCCTTAAATTACCATCAGCCAAAGAGACGGCCCTGGTGATATGCGACCAGGTCTTCCATCTTCATGGGCTACTGAGGGACATTGTTTCTGACCATGGTCCTCAGTTTACCTCCCTCTTCTGGAGGGAGTTCTTTCAGCAGTTAGGGGCCAAGGTCAGCCTCACCTCTGGTTTCCACCCGCAGTCAAATGAGCAGTCGGAGCGGATCAATCAAGAGTTGGAGAAGGCAGTCCAGTTTATGGCTTCCCGTGACCCGCGCTCCTGGGCTCGTCCAACTGACGTGGTTGGAATACGCTCACAATTCACTTACCTGCTCTGCCACTGTTCTGTCCCCATTCCAGTGCGTGTTTGGTTATCAGCCATCCCTCTTTGACAGCCAGAAGGGAGAGACTACCTGTCCATCACCCCTCGCCTGTTCCCGCCGATGTCGCCATACCTGGTCTCGAGCCCGTGCCACGCTTCTCAAATCAGTCGCCAGCTGCGCCACCGGGGCCAACCGTCGGCGAACGCCTGCTCCCACATACATGGTGGGCCAGAGGGTTTGGTGATCAGCCAAGGACTTACCTCTCCGGGTGGAGTCAAGGAAGCTGGCGCCCCGGTTTCTCGGTCCTTTTCCCATCCAGAGGATCATCAGTTCTATTGCTGTCAGGCTCCTGCTTCCCAGATCCATGAGAGTCCATCCCACGTTTTATGTGTCCAGAATTAAGCCTGTCCACGAGAACCCGCTGTTCCCAGCTCCTCCTCCTCCTCCTCCACGCATCATTGACGGTGGTCCAGTTTACACGGTCTGGCAGCTGCTTCAGTCTCGTCAGAGGGGTGGGGTCTCCAGTATCTAGTTGATTGGGAGGGGTAAGGTCCCGAGGAAAGGTCGTGGGTCCACTCGAGAAACATCTTGCATCGCACTCTTGTTGTGGAGTTCCACCGCCAACACCCGGACCAGCCGGACCTTGATACCACTATGCTGGGCTTCACCGCTCTGGCTCTGCAACCTGCCTATTCCCGACTACGCTCTGATCGCCAGCCCAGGCTACCCGACCTGCCGCCAGCTCCTGACTACGCTCTGTTCTCCTGCCCCAGTTCATCGATCTGCTACCCGGTCAAGACCCTGATGGCTTTGTCTTCAGGCAGCGCCACGAGCCACAGCCCGCTGGGCATTGAAGTCTGCTCCATTCCCCTTGTCGCCAATCACTTAATAAAGAATCTCTGTTTAAATGTGACGCACTTGGGTCCTCGTCTCTCTTGTGCCTTGATAATTATTCCCAATGAAAGTGGAAAAATTTTATTGTTTCCATGCACTGTAAATAAAATAATCCATAAATTGACAAAACTGTTTAAATATAAAATCAAAGGTCTTTTTAAGTTACATTAAAAATGTTAACAAAGTACATTAAGAGGAAGCATGATTTTGTTGTTTGATAAACCGTCAGTTACATTTAACCAACTTTTCAAATCACCAGGTTCATATTTCTACAGGGATTGTCTAAAATCAAACATGTTGCCACACTTTACCTTTTCTGTAAAAGTCAGAAATATTATTGTAAAAATTATTATTAACACTGTGCTATTATTAGAGGCAGGAGAAGCAGCAGCAGGTTCTGGCAGAGGAGACCCCTCTCTATTGGCTTCAAATGAATCAGTCGGCTCTAGCATGACAAACATAAATAAAGTGTTAAAATATCTTATCTGGACATTTCATCATAACGTAAATAACATGTATACAACAGTTCTCCACAAAACTGTCTCTGATGAAAACATTGGTGTAGTGTTCTCATTCAGTGTGTCAAACTGCAAACCAAGTTAAACCGCGTTGAATGAAGACAGAGTCGTCGTAAAATTCATCATTTACTTCCGCACTTCTTCATTAACTTTTGGTGAACATTGCAACAAACATTACAAAATACATTAAATCTGTAACTTCACATGTTACCATTATGCTTCATCTTATTGTATGTATAGCATTAAACATCAACATATAACTTTGAATATATAAACTTCTCCAAACTATCATAATCTAATAACAAACACACATTTTATCATTCCTTAATCATCCTTACAATTAACTGGATAAACTTACAGCATTGCCTCTATGATGATGATGATAGTGGATGACCAGGGATTAAGTTCAGAACTCTCACAACAGGTCTGCTACGCTTGCGGGAAGAGCCAAAAAGGCTGCATGATTTTTAACAGGAAGTGACGCAAGCTCAGAGCTGAGCTTTCAGGAAGTGATGCGAACTAATGGCCCTGTCAAAACAAACTTCTTATACGGAAAACTTCAACATCTGCTGGAATAAAAGCTCTTCTTAACCAAGATGCTTACTAATAAAGGATACATCAAAATAAGATTTTCTAAACAAATATATAGAGATGCTTTAAAACATCAAAATTGGCGATGCACGATGTATCGTATAAATGTGGACGCGCACGTGGGGAGCCTAACAGAGTGCTCTGTATCGTTTTAATGGCGTGGCGTTGTAATAGTAAACAAGGTGTATACTCACCTATCTGGCAATAGTTTTACTTAAGACTGAATGAAAGAGGACAGCAACGAGACACGTCTGAAGGGAAAGTGAAACTCACAACCGACCTAAAGCATGCCATTTAAAAGCAGCTCTAGACGCATCTTAGAGCAAATCTAGCAGTAACGCCACCGTTAGTAATGGTCAAAGCAGCCTTTCTTGACTTAAGATACAGACGGGATCGCAGGAAAATCGGGTAAACTATGGAGCTAGAAATCTGCTTAAACAATCTGAATTTGAATTGTGTTGAATTATTGACAATTGTAATTTAATAAATCTGAATATTGAATGCCATGAAATAATATTTTGAATTTGAATTTCTTTTGAGTTTGAATTTTTTATTTGAATTTTGTAACTTGAATATTGAACTGAAATTTAAAACCACTGCTTTTTTATGAAGGCGTTGGGACACCCAAAAGGTGATGGCATCTAGGGTCGGTGTGTAACAAAAAAGTGGAGGAACAAAAGTGATAACTGGGGACAACAGGACACAAAGAACAACTTTTTGACAAATCAAATGTGCTTTAATTAATCAAACAGTGTGAACAATGTGTAAAACAAAAATCAAATACAAAAACACAATCCAGGGACAGAAACTAAGGAACGCCAGATAAAACAAAACAAACTAACTAGAAAGGCAGACAAAATTCTAAGCTAACTAAACACACACAAAGCGTTTAGACAGACAAACACACAACTCAAACAAGCACTGAACAGGGAGCACGAACTACTAACCATGGGCAGCAACCGATTGGAGAATATGGCGGCAAATCCATCCCATTATTCAAGCGTGTATTTTTTGATAATCAAGCGTGCGCGATATATACACTTGTGCAAGCAAAAAGAGATCAGCATGCGCAAAAACTAACCGCAAGCTTTTTCTCATGCACGCATCACTGAACCTTAGAGCAAAACACTCTGTCACGAGCAAGGGGAGGGGGTAACGTGCTCGCTCTCTCTCAAATCTCCTTCCCTTGCTCGCTCTCAATTGATTTTTGTCCAAGATGGGGCAGGACTCTTATTTCCTGGAAGTCAGCTGTGATTGAACGCCTGTCTATCAGCCAGTTCTGTTCCTTTAACGCTCAGAGTCAAGTCTCTTTGAACAACGACATTAACCTATTGCTGACATTAAACCAAAATGACTGCTTAATCAAACAACAACAAGTCAAAGAGATTTACAAACATTACAACAAAAACAATAAAGATGACTACAAGAACAATATAAATCTGACTCACTCAAATAATAGCACGGATTTGTCGTCATCGAAGCCACTCTCCCCATGCCGCATGAGCCAAGGACTTCGCATAGCCCTCGCTGCTGGTAAGGTGACGAAGCGTTCCTTTTCAACTCCAGCTGCAGCCGCTGATTCGCACACAAGCTGAAGTTGTCCGCCTAGATGGTGATCGACATCTGAACAGGCGAAGCGCGCATGAGCAGGTGACAGAAAACAAAACCAGGAATGCCTTAAAACATCAGGAGCTGTAACAAAGGCATAATCATTTATAGATGTATTTTCAAATTTCTTCTTTTTTACAGATATTCCGTTTGTGAAAAGGCAGCTTGAAGTTTTCAAAACGAAAGAGTAGACGATCGCAGAACAGTCGATGAAACATTTTGGCTAATCTGCGATTTTTCTAGAAAAGTGTATGGCTTAGCCATGTAACCATGAACCGAGCATATTACTAGCATGATTAGCAAGCTACTAGCATTTTATTTGCATGATCAGCTAATCACTACAATATTCCTATAGCTTCCTTTGCTGACTCAGCATCACAATGTCTATCTGTCATCGGCGATGGATGATGACATCATCTGTCGACCCAACCCTACTTGGAACACAATAAAACTTGACTGAAATGTTAAGGACACCATTAGGGAGAGTAGAACAACATGTACACAAAAAAACAAAGGAGATGTTGGCAAAAAAAATTACAGAAGAATTATGTAACAGGATATCATTACCTTGTTATACTCAGGAAGCAACATAATCTGGAAGACACAAGAGATTTCATTTGAGACAATGTATATTTCTTTTTGAATAAAATTTTCTTTTTTTATGATTGGTTACCAATGAGCTATTTTGAATTGATTATCGACTGTTAGATTTTAATTATCTTTTCTATATTCCTCTGTAGATTCTTAGGGCTCAGTGCTCCTCACAGCACCATGGCAAGAAATTCATCGTGTCCATTGGAGCTTCTTGAGGACCATGCTTCACTGCTTTCCTTGGACTCAAGTGTTTTCTTCAGTGAGCCGTCAATTCAAAGTAGAGATCCCCTGGATTTTTTCATTATAAATGTAGGTGGTAGCCGCTATATACTCTCTCATGAACTTTTGGCCTCTTATCCAGAGACTCGCCTTGGCAAGTTGGCACTCTCTTGTTGGGACTCTGCTTTAGTTCTGTGTGACGATGCCGACTTTATAGAGAATGAGTTCTTCTTTGACCGAAGCTCACAGACATTCCAGTACATCATGAACTTCTACAAAACAGGTCACTTACACATTCGAGAGGAGCTGTGTGTGATCTCATTTCTTCAAGAGATTGAGTACTGGGGCATTGACGAGCTTCATATTGACAACTGTTGCAGAGACAAGTATTATCGCAGGAAGGAGATGACAGAGTCATTGGATGTTTGTAAGGATGCTGATCTAATGGACAATGATGAGGAAGACTTTAATGGGGTTTTGTGCCAGAACTTACGTCAATGTCTCTGGGACCTCATGGAGAAGCCGGACTCCTCCATTGCAGCCAAGACATTTGGGACACTCTCAGTGGTATTTGTGGTGGTGTCCATTGTAAACATGGCTCTGATTTCGCTGGACATCAGCTTTCTTGGTGCCCTTATTATTTTGGACACTCTGGAGTACATTTGTATCACCTGGTTTACGGGGGAGCTGGTGCTCAGGATCCTATGTGTCAGAGATAAGTGCAAGTTCTGCAGGAGTATGGTTAATATCATTGACTTGTTTGCTATACTGCCCTTCTATGTGACTCTGGCTGTGGAGAGTCTGCATGAAGGATCTACAGAGCTGGAGAATGTGGGCAAAGTCGTTCAGGTGTTGCGACTCATGCGGTCTCTCAGGATGCTCAAGCTTGGGCGACACTCCACAGGTAAACAAAAACCACTTGGATTACGCTCGCACACACACGCACACATGCACACACACACACACGCACCCCCACGCACACACACACACACACACACACACAGAAATACTTAAGGGTACTTTATGTTTTTTTTTTCTATTTGCAGTTTGTTTTTTTGTCGGAGCTGCAATAGCAAGAAATTGTTTCTTTTTTCGCTGCCCGAAGGAAAACTTTCCTCTTAATATTGCAATGGCACTCAAGTGTTAAAGTTCACATTAGGGTGAGATCAATAGAGGGGAGATGAATAGAGAGTGTTTACCCATCAATTGTCATTAGGTAGTCGTTTTTTCAGTGACAAAACTGCCAGAATAATTATTGAAGGAAACAAAGGATTGACATTAAAAAAAACTAATAGTAGACAATTCTTTTTTTATACCAATATTCTGTTCACTTTTTAAGGGGGGGGGGGGGCATGTCTATGGAAAGAGATTTAGGCAAAATATATAAACAAATAAAAAATTAAACAAATATATTTATTAAAAGTGAAATTATGTATTTTACTTATTTAAAAAATTATCTACAACAATTTAATAGCCACATGAAATAATACAAAGTTATCTTCTTTCAAATTTTTTTTTAATTAATTCAAAATAAAAAAAAATTAACTTCTCTGTGTCCTGATTGGTTGGTGGTGGGGAGGTGAGAGGAAAGGCGCTATTTAGAAGAGCTGACAGAAGCAGAGCACTTTTCGAAAATAAAAGTCTCACCTGCACCAGACTCACATGGTCAACAATTACCTAAGGTTAGTGAGTTTTCTCTTTCATCTCATTCTTTGCTTCCTTCAACACAAGATTTTAAGCATGCTTACAAATGTAATACAAATCTGAAATAAAATGCCATCTTTTACAGTCTAACAGTATTTCATCGAGAGCTAATTTAACTTTAAGATCTATTATCAGTCGTATGTTGGTGTAATTAATGAAGCAAGTAATTGATTGTGGTGGTAATCTGGTCGTTGTTTTAATTTCACCAGAGAAAAACACGACACAACCTCATCGATCCCAAGATGGCTGCGCTGAACCTGCTTAGGTAACATGGAGAATCTTCTCCCTACATTCGTTGTGGCTGTTTCCCCACCTGTCTTTATATGAACATTATATACAGAAAGACTTGACGTATGAAAAAATAAGGGTGTTGATTGTCTGTAAGAACAATTCCACACGCTTAACACTAGATTGGTTAAGGTAAGCCTTTCGTAATCAAAAGCAATGCATCCACTGCGAGAAGCCAGTGTTTGATTATCCAAAACATGTATACCGAGTAATTTTATCCGGTAAGAGCCTCCACTCCCTTTTAAGAGCTCCCTACACACACACACACACACACGCACACACACACACACACACACACACACACACAGATTTAATTTACATTGCAAAAGGGACTGAGTTAACAAGTAATGTAACCAGGTACCATTTCCACACAGTCCAAACTGATGGAATAAGTTGTGATGTTTGTACTGCAGGTGATTCTTTTTTTTATTTCAGTTGTTACTTGCACACTGCAAAAAATGCACTCCTGGAACAAGAAAAAAACCCTCAAATGAAGTTTAAGTAAATCAGACAAAAAAATTCTGCCAATGGGGTAAGCAAATTTGACTTGGCAATAATCCTTAAAATTAGCAAAAATGTCTAGCTAACAAATGCAGTTGGATCTTAAAAAGACAAAAAGTAGAAAACTGTAAACTAGAAATTTTTTCTAAAATAAGAAAATCATTCATTTCAATCTAATTTTAATCATTTTCAGGTTTGCTTAGGTTCCATTCTTTTCAGTGTAGAGATGAAATGTAGAAAATGTAAACATCATAAAATGTCACTAAATAGTATTTTTATCCATTTAAGTCACAAAGGAAATGTACATAATGCACAGAAAATACATTTGTCAACCATTATTTTTCATTTCAGTTGGCAAGAGAGATAACGGAAGAATTTCTGTCAAGCCCTGGCCCTTTCACGAAACAAAACATTGCACAAATGAGGAGATGGATGGCTGAGCAGATTTTATATGAATCAGGTCTTACAACAGATTATTATTGATTACTGAATTGTTTCTTATATTTCAGCATGTTATATTTTGAATATTTGTAATGATGCATGAATACAAATTCCAACGATTCCATTCGTCTGTCTATTTATGTTAGGGTTCCCCAATCCTGGTCCTGGAGGGCTGGAGCCATGCACATTTTAGTTGCAACCCTGCTGTAGTATGCATACTATTTTAGCTTCAGACAATCAGAGTACCTTAATTAGTGCCACAGGTGTGTTTAATGATGGTTGAGCCAAAAATGTGCAGGGCTCCGGCCCTCCAGGACCAGGTTTGGAGACCCCTGATTTGTGTGTTCATAGAGTCCAAGGACAAGTATTGTTCATTCTTTGTCTCAAAGACAGGTTACAGCTTGCATTGATGGAAACTTTTTGGGGGTTTTCTGCTAATATTCAAACATACTATATGACTGGTGCCATGCAGAGAGGGTTCCATTGAAGTTTCCTGGCACTTCACCACAACAACTTCCTGGAAAAGATGCAAACTGGATCTGTCAATTGTGTGAGATGTAAAAGATTTGAAAACTATAGTAATGACCTTTTTTCTTTTTCATTTTAAAAACAAACAAAAAAATGCATCCATTTTAAAAGATGAATAAGTTGTTGCAAATATTTGTAAATATTGTCTAATTCTGTTGAAATGTTCTGTTTTAATAAAAAAATACTTGGAGAAAGTCAAATGGACAATATTTATTGAACTTAAACTTAACTTTTTAGTCTGCTTATTAATACAATAAACCTACAAAATAGTGTAATTAAAACAAAAGACCAAATAAAAAAATGTAGGGCAACATGTTTCCATAACTTTCTTAGGTTTAATCAACCTGTAATGGTTCACCAGAAATGTAAATGATTAAAGTTAAAGAACTAAAATTCATAGCATAAAAGAAAAACAGAAGTTCTTAGGTGCAGTGCTGTTCAGACAGCAGTACTCAGTCAGAAAACGCTCATTTAAATAAATGTGTTTTTAGTTTAGATTTAAATGTAGTTTTTAGCTCAAGATTTAAATAATGGCTTAGATTTAATGTGGCTTAGATTTAAATAAAGTTTTAGCTCGTCTAATCTCTTCTGGAAGCTGGTATCAGCTCCAGGCAGCATAGTAACTGAAAGCATACTCTTCCTGTTTAGAGCGAGCCTGTGGTAGTTCTTATTTGAAACTTATTTGAAACTAATGATCAAGAGCTCTGTTTGGTTTGTATATAGTAAGCATTTCTGTGATTTATTTTGGAGCAGAGCTGTTTTGTGACTTATAGACGAGTAGCAACACTTTAAACTCTATTCTGAATGTCACTGGCAGCCAGTGTAGAGACCTGAGGACTGGCGTTATGTGCTCTGATTGTCTAGGTCCGGTCAGAATCCATGTCATCACATTCTGTACAAACTGAAGCTGGCTAGTGTTTTTTTTGTTTTGTTTGATTTTTAGACCAGTTAGGAGACCATTACAATAGTCCAGCCTGCTGCTGATATAAGCATGAACTAATTTCCCTACATTTTTTCTCTTGATGTTTAGTTGTAATACCCTCAGAGCTAAGGTGAACGGTCACCTTGAGAACCTCAGCTTTATTCCCAAAAACAATGACTTCAGATTTCTCTTTATTTAATTGAGGAAAGTTTGTGCACATTCAGCGTTTAAGCACATCAATGCATTGACAGGGAGAGTTTAAGTGGCTGAAGTCATTTGAGAAAGAGCTAAGTAGATCTGAGTGTCATCGGCATAACTGTGATAAGAAATCTGGTATCTTCTTATTATTTGAGCAAGGGGTACAATAATTGAGCCTTGGGGTACTCCAAATGAAACTGGTGTCTAGTTTGACATGTGATCACCTATACTCACATAGAAGGCTCTCCATTGTACGTATGACCTGAACCATTTCAGCACTGTCCCTGAGAGACCAACAGAGTTCTCAAGCCTATCAAAGAGAATGATGTTTATTTATGCTTTGTATATTAGCGACGAAGCAATTTTAATGAAATATTGGGCTTTTAAAAATGTATTTTCAGGTCCATATAGCTGCACTTGTCCCAATAAAGAGCCTGCATCAATACAGATATATCATTGGTTTCTTTTATCATATTTCTTTTATAGCTTACAACCAACTTGACACTGTGATAACTGTGAAGAGAAACAAAAATCTCTCAACATATGCTCACACACGAGGCAGTTGTAAAATAAAACATATGAATGTAACAGATTAACTAAACAAACACACTATACATTTACACAATAAGAAAAAAAAATGTTTACAGTGTGCGCGTTTATGGACAACATACAATGTTACGTCAAACATCCGTCTCATGTTTGTGTTCCTTCTGAAATGAACCTGAATAAACATACAACATGCTTCAAAGCAACATACTTGTCAAAATAAAAGTTCTTTAACGTTTTGACGATAATTCACAAAAAAAATTACAAAATACAAATACACCTTTAAAACTTATAATTACTGAAACACAGTTGTTTTTCATTACAGTCCAGCACCCTCTGGTGACAGCCGTTGTTAGGAGTCATGACATGGTGTGACACCAAAGGGAAAAGACAATAAGCTCAGACTGACTCCTGAAGTAAGAGATAAAAGTCAGATTAATTAAACATATTAAAACAAAATAAATTGAGATAATGTCAGAATTAATATTAGCCACTAAATAAAATTTTTCCATAAGGTTTAATAAAATTAAATAAAATATCGGGCTTTTAAAAATATATTGTTACACCTGCTTCTTTTTTGCTCACGTGTTCCTAATTTACCTCATTAGTCCCCTTATTTATTCAGTTCTCTTTCCATTCTAATTACTGGTGAATCTTCAGTTATATTTTCTGTGAGCAAGAGTTCGAAGCAGAGTGTTGGCGGTTGGCTTTGGCGATCCGCATGGTGAAGAGAGCTGGAGGGAGGATAGGTTCAGGTACCTCTGGGACCGGAGCTGGAGAATGAATCCTGGACAGGATGTCAGCCTTGGTGTTGCAATGGCTGAGGCGTAAGGATATCTTGAAATTGAAGCGGGAGAAGAAAAGAGCCCACTGCGCCTGTCTGGGGTTTGGATGCCGCAACAGGGGTGCTGAGCAGAAGGCTTACAAAACAAAAAAACAAAGCAACTATAGAACTCTTTCATTTAATGTGATTGGGAAGAGTTTTAAGAATAAGAGCTGAGGCTAAAGGGGTGGAAATACAATTATATAAATTACAAGAATATCATTATCAGCCTAAAATCTTCAGTGTTCCATTGAAGAAAATTCCTTTGTGGATATCTTAAAGCTACCACAAGTGATCTCAGTGTAGATACCTATAATATAATAATATACCTAAACTACCCAAATAAATCTCAGTGTCACTAATGCCTTGATTTGTCTTCCTCAGGTCTTAAGTCCCTGGGCATGACAATCGCTCAGTGCTATGAGGAAGTTGGACTCCTCATGCTGTTCTTGTCTGTTGGCATCTCCATCTTTGCAACACTGGAGTATGCCATCGAACATGACATCCCTGAGACGACCTTCACAAATGTGCCCAGCGCCTGGTGGTGGGCCACCACCTCTATGACTACAGTAGGGTATGGTGACATTCGCCCAGATACAGCAATAGGCAAGGTTATGGCCTTCATCTGCATTCTGTCTGGTATTCTGATCCTTGCTCTGCCGATAGCAATCATCAATGATCGTTTCTCCTGCTGCTACTTCACTCTTAAGATGAAAGAAGCAGCTCTGAGGCACGGGGAGGTACTGAAGAAGCTGACCCGTAGCTCAGCCTCTGATTTGTCAGTGGTAGGAGAGAATTTACGCAATGTCTATGCCAGGAATGTGTTAGAAATTTTACGTTTACAGGGAAGAGAGCGAGCTAGCACACGCAGCAGTGCAGGAGATCTCTGGTGGTAGCTGAAGGTTTGGTTCAGACTGAGGACAAGAGGACCACAAGATTAAAGGAGTTCTGTTTTATGATTAGGACGTCTAAAGTGTGGGATCATCATACTTCTTCAAGTTCATATGTTTTTGTTGTAAATAGCAATGAGATCTAACTGAATCTGAATTTGTCTTAACAAGAAGTCAAGGGTTAATGAGTGAACGTTTGTACCTGTTACTTTGTGTGGTGACTCTAAATCACAATGTAAAACATGGTGACTAATCACCAAAATAAAGTGAACAGATCTAGAAATAGCTTTTTCTTCTATTCCCTTTTAAATGTAATTTAGCATAAAATGGCTTTACAAAGTATTGAAGCAATATTTATTCAGTAAATATACTTTAAAATATTAGTAATAAATTCACAAGACATTGCTGTAAATTTCCTTTAAAAGAGAAATGTGCAATTCCTGTTCAAACTTGTTTTCTTTACCCAATCCTTGTTTTCTTTTTACCCAAACAAGTTCTATAATAGAGTTCTATTATTACTATGATTATGATTATATCTAAATTGAGAAAGGGCAAGTACTGGAAAATATACTTCTGCTCTAATCAAATTGAAAATAATTAAATGTATATTCTGTAAAGGGTTTTGAACACTCTCTTTTACTGTTTTATCTAAATGAAACAACATTGTCTCTCATGTCTTCTTGTTTGGCTGGTGAGATCATTATCCTCATCAGACCAGTCGAGTCGGGTTAAGGCTTCATTTATATAATTGTTCATGGGCTCAAGCTCTGCACGGTCAAGTAATAAGCTTAGATTGTTGCGAGACACGAAAATGAATGCTGAGGGGTTGAAATCCCCCAGATGTTGGAGATTGAATTATTATTTCTTTTGATTTTCAGGTGGCCTATTTGTGTTTGCATGTATTTATTAGAATCAATTATCTCAGATTCATTTATTAGACATCATGATAAAAAATCTTTTTAGGCCCAATTACAGCTCTAGTTTAAATGTGTTTTTCATTCATAGTCAATTTTAACAATTTACCAAGAAACTAACTATTTTATTGTCAAAGTAAAGTAATTATTTCTAAGAAAGACATATTTTTAGAACTAGTGCTTTGGTTGCTTAGAAATAATTACTATACTTTGACAATAAAATAGTTAGTTTCTTCTATTTTAAAAAAGTTAATTATTATTTTTTATTTTATTAAATTTTTAATATTAATTAATACTTTATTTTGGGGGCACATTATTGTAAATCTATAATTATTTAATTATTAACTACATTTAGTCTGGGAACATTTTGATAAGTATCTTCTCATGCTATGTAAGGCTGACCTTTTGTTGACTTCATCAATATCTGTTGCTGGGCTCCTCCTTGGGGGTGCATCTGAACATGCGTCTTAAAACCATATGTAACACATTGCTTAGTTAGATTTTTTGGAAGACTGCAGCGTTCAACATTAAAGCTTGTGATACCCCAAAGATCTCCTGGCATTCAATTGTGAGTTTCCTACACTCTGAAAGATCAGGTTACAGAGAATGCACAGGTTCAGTACAAACACAGATTAATTAAAACACCCAAAGTACAGGAAATAGGAAGACTACTTTAATGTGTTTGCGACACAAGGATTTCATGGAGAAACGAACAGACGACAACCAGTTGACACATCTTCCAGGTCAGTGACCCTTTTTGGTGATGACCAGGAAAGAGGAGCCAAGCAAGAAGAAGAGTATTCTGTTGCTAAGCTTAAGAGCCAGTGTTGCTAATGCATCCGTAAGAAAAGTAAAAATAAATAAAAAAAGTAAGAAAGGCTAAATGAACAGCCTGAAGACAGTGGATTCAGTTGTGTTTTTGATTGGCCTCTGGAGCTTTCTAATGAAACTTAAAAACTAAATGGTAAAAAAGGGCTGTAATTTCCTTTGTGAAAATTAAAAATAATATCTGAGACAACGTTCCTTGACGTCTCCTCCAAAATCCTTCCTCTATTTCTCTCTGACTCAAGTCACCACTGATTAGGGAATTGCATTCATTCTGTTGATATATTCATTCTATTTTGTCAGATTCCATAAGACTCAATGTTCTGATTGCCTTCTGTCTTCTCTGAATCATGTAAAATCAAATATTTATTTGTTACTGGGGTTTATACATTCATAAAATAAAATGTTGTATGAGATAGATTTGAATTATTTGACTTTGAGTCAAAGGAAAACATCCTTCTACATGACCTTCTTGAGCTATTTATAGAGTGCTTTTGAATGTGTTTGATCTGCAAATAGAAGGGCTGTGTCTATTCCCTAGAAAGCCTGTCTTCCTGCACCACATATTCAGATCTGATTCAAGAAGGCCAACTTTTAATTAGACTGCATTGTCTATCCAACATCATTTGTGAGTGCATCGTGAATGCAGGTGAAGAGGAGTGCGACAGGCCAAGCTGGGGAGAGACAAAAACATTCTTTAAGGATTGAGAAATGCAGTGTTCAACAAGATTTCCAAGAAACTTCATCTCATTTACAAAATTTATCGGTCGAAAATGTTATTTGAGTAACAAAATGAGCAGTATACACTAGATTTGTTGCTTATGAAAAAGAAAACCAAAGTACTAATGAATTAGAGTCATAACACAGCTCATGCCAATTACATTCATTTCTGAGATATTTACAGTAATTAAACATTTAATCATAAATATGTATGATGAAATGTGGTGATCCACAAGTACCTAATAATGAAACAAATGAATCAAAGGCATGCCTATGCTAAATAAGAACATTTTCAGAACTATGGATCTTAAAGTCTGCAAGAAAAAGATTCAGATTGTTTATGAGACATGATGCAGCCATGTATCGTCAAAAATCCCTAAAGGAATGGTTTTATTGCTAATGAAAATGAAAACACACTGCAAAAAAGGCACTGACAGAGTAACTGTCTTCAGTTCTGCCATCAACAGCACTAATAGCAACAGTAAAATTGTTCCTTTAATAATTAAAATACATTTTGCTTGATAGGTACCTTACATAGACACTCAAGATCAATGTAAACAGTTATAAAACACTTAAAATAGCAACAGAGATAAACATATGTCAAGAAAAAACAAACAAAAAAGAGAATAAACCTGTCTGAACAAAAATGTTTTAACACTGGATGTTTTAAGCATGGGTCCACCATAGATTTGCTTATACATGCTGTGCAGGGAACATTTTTATGTTTATATCCTAGAATCCTTGTTGAACTGTACAGCTGGACTAAACATCTTATCTTCACAACAGATTAGAACTGGGTTAGGGTCCACCAAAAGCGTGCTTTGAAGCTTCAGCAGGTAAGACATGGACCACAATTAATCATAAATTGGCCAAGCTACATCAACAGACAATAAGGAATTGTGTTCACTTGAAGTAATAATATCACTAAAGTTATATTTCCCACAATCAACTGTTTTCAGGCAAAAGGAGTTTTCTCTTGGACCCAAAGAAGCAAGCTCTCCCTGTAATGCGGCTCATTTTTAAAGAAGAAACAGATAAATAATATATAACTACTAGCAGTAATACCGGGGCCAACTTGTTTGTAAGTAAGCACTTCACTGGGACCTGTTTTTTGGATCGGCCAAGGAAAACAGGGTTAATTGAATATGCATTAGACCCCTAGAAAGCAAATTTCACTGACCATTTTAAGACCGTGGACCGTATATTATTATTAGTATTGTGTTCTAAACAATAAAGAACTATTTAATCGCCATTTCTATGATGAATCTACCATTAAACATGGATACAACCCCATAAGGACTCTGCTGTCTCAAGAACATGTGACATCGCTCTTTTGCCAAACAATGCATGTTGTCAGAGCCTGGAAGTCTGAAAAATCATGGGTTAATCTTCGAACCCATGCTGAGTAAATCACAAGATTGCATCATGTAAACTCCAAATTGCTATTAAAGCGGAAATCAATCAAGAAACAGGCGCTTTATAAAGAACTATATTGATCAAATATTGTGTACTGTTGAAAGACTTTGTTTAACCTGATTGTTGTAGCCGGGCAGCTAGATGAACGAATGCAAGAAAATGAATAATGGTTTGTCACCTATGTTTTATATTAAATCAGTCATGTTTGGTCTTTATTTATCTCCTGGGTCAAGCTAGATTCTAATGTATAAGTGCTAATTCATGCTCTGAGACGATATAACTTTTGTGACCTTTTAATAAACTTAGGCATTATGTTTAATCAGCCCTTCTCTCCCCAGAACAATCTGCAAGGGTCAAAGACGCTCCAGTCACATGCTCTTCCTCGAGATGCACATATAACACTCTGATCTGGCCAAGATCTCTTTCTGTTCACTGCTCTCTCAGAAGTTGGTCATGCAGTTCCTCAAGACCTCTGTGGGATTTTTATTATTGTTTAATCAATGCTTAATAATGTCATATAATCAAACACTAACAGAACTTCTTTACAGCTTAATCAAAAGAAACATTCCTTTTCTCTGCTGATATGGGATTATTGATTTGATGGGTGGGGGTTTAAGGGATTCTTGTTAGTATGCTAGTAAATGATAATTGTATACGGGATCACTGATTTAGTGGGTGGGGGTTTAATAGCTTTTACATTAGTAGGCCAGTAATAATAATTATATTGTATTATAAATAATAGATGTTTTGTTGTGTGTATTAGAATAGTCAGAAAGTAGATAGATATAATAGAGAACAAGCCATAGCTAAAGTCTCTCCAGTCAAACAGACTGCCTGCGCGCATAACTCACTGTTAGTCTTCAAGGACATTCAGTCATATTACATTGTGTACTTCCAGGTGTGGGTAATGGCTCGTTAGAAGCAGGGCTGGAAAGGTCCTGATATGAATAGATAGGAGAGGATCTGAAAGTTCTGTTGAAGGTCAGGGTGGGGGCGTCTAGAGCTGCATTTCTCATAAAATGTACTGTACATGTGATCCTCACTGCTCTCTCTCGAGGAAGGACGATCAGACGAGAAAGGAGGAGCTCAAGTATAAATGTTTGTAACAACTGTGTTGAAGCGTCTTCTCTTGGCACGTTGAAGAGAACACCCAGCTGTATGATCTTCATTCTATCAGAATATTAAACATTATTTGTTATTTGATTCTTAAACTGTAGTCCTGATCATTTAAACATGCAAGGATCGTCCAAGATCCACACCTCCCTTGGTCTCTCCGTGTGCATAAATTAACTCTACTAACATGCGACCGAAAGGCCTACCAAGCGTTCTGAAATGCAAAGCGGGAAGATGACCCTAAGCGCATCCTAGAGGCTTAGCCTCTTGAAGATCATCACCATTTTCAACAATCTCCAAGGACTCAGAATCCTCTTCTCATCAAAGACTATATTCCTTGGTCTGAGCACAAACACACACGCATGATGCAAACCAGGCCATGTGCTCTTTGAAACCTTTGGATCACTTCATCAGACTTTATCTGTCTGGCATAATCTCAACACATGTCAACACTAACAAGGAATGTCACAAACAGGCACTCTCAATTTACTTCTGACTCCACGCAGTTCAGAGTTGACGTAAGTGTCAATGAGTTTTACTCTTAGGAACAAGCTAAGGTCTTAAACGTGTCACTATGAGATAATGTTACAGTCATCAACTCAGATGCTGCTCTTTCTTCCTCCTTATGTGAGTGTGTTTTAGTTAGTTAAGTGTTTTATGTCTGTTAGTAAATAAAATACTAAAATACACAAAATCACAAATACAGATCTCACCTTCCATATCTTGGCTGAGACCGAAATTAGATGAATTAGATTAGAAAATGGCAGACATAGTAAAAGCGTACACCACCTTTATTGTCATGATGGTCTGGATATTGACACCAATTTTATGATTTTTTTTATTTATGGCTAAGTAGTAATTAGCAAAAAAAATCTATTTTTCCAGACCCCTAGGGAGCAGTGTGCAAAAGCTCTGCAGGCAACTTCTTATCACAGTTAGAATTTCTTGTGTCAAGCCAGGTTCTAATATCTCATGCTGAGATATTGCGTAACAAAGGTTTTGGCAAGTTTATGAAAAATTTGTGTGCACACATCAAAAACTGTTCGATGAATCAGTCTGAATGCCATAACTTTTACTCCACACACTCTAAAGATGATATGGTTTAGGAGTGTTTCGGTGTGTGTTTCTGAAAATTTTGTTTCTACACCATAGGATTCAGGAGATATGAGCACAAACGTAAGTCTAAATTTGGCCTATTGGTGTTGGGGTTTAGAGAGTCCAAATTTGGAGCAGGTGTAATTCAGACTCTTCCATAATAGTGTATAAAATTTCAGCATTTTCCCGCAAGGTGAACTGGGTCTTCACATTGAATTCATTGCACAATAATAATAATAATGAATAAAACTGCAAGCAGTGATACGGGGCCAAGCATCATTATGTATGTGTCATTAAGCCTTCCATTGATTTGCTGAATGGTAGAGACAATTCTGATGTAATTGTACATTCTATGAAGCATATGAATTTGAGTGTGCAGATGTGTCTCTGTGGCTGACACACCTGCCATTTCATGGGACCACATTCACAGATAAGGAGGACCTGTGGCAGAGTTAGCCTGACCAGCCCTGACATGGCCCATGAACTGATTATGAATGAAGACCTTTATTGATCACTACACTGTTACATGCAGCGAAATTGGACCCCTCTGACCAAGATATGGACATCACATTACAGGGGAACAGACAGGTCATCTACAAAAACATCAATGTCTAAACCAGCGGTCAGCAACCCGCACATTGTTAATGTTTTCCAATGCTGTAAAAGTGTGTAGAATAAATATTTAATTAAAAAATTTCTGTCAACGAAGATTTGCTTCATAGCCTGCGACACGCGTTTCTAACAGCAGGGGGCAGGATGCCAGGCAGATGGCTGTCATAAACAAACCGGTGTTCAATCGGATTTTCCTGCCTCGTTATTTTTTACTGCCACAGTAAAAAATGATGGAGTTGTCTGCTGGTTTTCCCTACCCAATCAAAATTTCCTTCCCCATTCTGCTGCATATATCAATGTATGACGATAAATGACTTTGGTCTTTTAGTCATTTTGGTTAACCTGGGATGGTATGATTTAGCAGACAGACAAAACAGCGGTGAGTAGGTTATGAGTGTTTGAGACCTCACCCCTCCACCCAACACTGAAAGATCTACCAGTGAGATAGGACTCAAGCCAATCAAGTACAGTTCCAGTGATGCCCATCGCAGAAAGAGTGGAGAGAAGGATCTGATGGTTGACTGTGTCAAATGCTGCAGAGAGGTCTAGTAGGATGAGGGCAGATGATCTGTGGTTAGCCCTGGCCCCTCGCAGCGCTTCCGTTACAGACAACAACGCTGTTTCAGTTGAGTGTCCGTTCTTGAAGCCTGATTGATTGTCATCAAGTTTGTTGTTCTGAGTCAGGAAGGTAAAGAGCTGATTGAAGACGACCCGCTCGATGAGTTTTGCAGTGAAGGGCAGCAGAGAGACAGGTCTGTAATTTTCCACCAGTGATGAGTTGAGTGTGGGTTTCTTGAGAAGCGGGGTGACTCTGGCCACCTTGAAGGTGTTGGGGAAAATACCGGTAGTGATGGAGGAGTTGATGATGTGAGTGAGGGCAGGCGTGATGGTAGGTGAGATGGTTTGTAGAAGGTGAGAGGGGATGGGATCGAGGGGGCAGGTGGTCGGATGCGCTGAGAGAAGGAGTTTGGACACCTGATCTTCTGTGAGTGGAGTGAACGTGGACATGAAAGGTGTCGAGGATTGTGGCTGAATTTGGGTGCAAGGTGGTGCAAACTGCCGGCTGATGGTGAGGGTTTTGTCTATGAAGTGATCAGCGAAGTCATCTGCAGTGAGAGAGGTCGCCGGGGGAGGTTGGGGTGGACAGAGGAGTGAGTTTAAAGTCCTGAAGAGCTTTCGGCTGTCTAGTGAAGACTGAAGAGCAAAAGCAGGGATGAAGTCAGCTTTGTTGACAGCAGACTGACAGTTCCAAAGTCCCACAGAGAGAGAGCATGGTTCCGGTGAGGCAAGATGAAGTGAGCAAAGGTTTGAAGCATTGGAGTGTGTTCTGCGAGGACGGGCGGAGCGACGTACAGCTGAGAGAATGACTGGAATGTACTGGAAGCACATGTTAGCAGACGTGTGAGGAAAGTAGCAAGGAAAGCAAGGTATAGGAATAAAAGAGAAACAGATACAAGAATATAGCTTACTGGGCGTCGACTCGGTGGAGTCGCGCAGGTAGAGTTGAACGTCTTTACACGAGGAGGCTGAACGCTTCCGCTGACGCTTCCGCGACAGCAACCCTGCACTTCTTTATAGGTCCTACACTATCAGCAGCAGCTGAGCGATCGTTATCGGCTCGTCCCAGCACACCCGAGACCGAAACCTGTCTAAATCACTCTCGCTAACGGCCCCGAGATAATCGCTCGACGACGCGGCTCAGCTGTAAGCTTTAACCTTTATCTCTAGACGTCTCTGCTGGCTGAAGTTCGTGTTGAACAATATCTGTAGAGCTTTCTGGACAGACTTCCCGTGATGTTAACTCGTTGCACAACTCTCCGAGAATGACAGCAAATACTGACTATATATACTATTCTCTAATCGCTCTCGTTATCGGCTCGTCCCAGCACACCCGAAACCGAAACCTGTCTAAATCACTCTCGCTAACGGCCCCGAGATAATCGCTCGACGACACAGTTCGACTGTAAGCTTTAACCTTTATCTCTATACGTCTCTGCTGGCTGAAGTTCGCGTTGAACAATCTCTGTAGAGCTTTCTGGACAGACTTCCCGTGATGTTAACTCGTTGCACAACTCTCATTTAATCATAAAGGCTCATTATGTATTTGTAGCCAACTTAGTTATTTTTATAGTAGGCTAATATAGATACATACAGCATGTGATGCCTTCATTATAAGGCTTATGTCTGGAATTGCTCCAGACATATTTGTTTTTTTGTCCAATATGGCTCTTTCAACATTTTGGGTTGCCGACGCCTGGTCTAAACAAATGTCTCAGTTCCGCAGTGCCTAAGACACAGGACTTTGAACTAATAGGTTGGTGGTTCTAAATCCAAAGTTGGCTTCTAAATGTTCCTAAACATTTCAAAGCATTTATGTTCTGCCTCTTTTGTTCATGGATGCTGTAGTAATTTACCTTACACCAAGCAGAAAGCTAATTTACTCCAGACCACGCAAACATGTTTCATATCGAAATTTCTATAGTCTGGATTGATTAATATTTTAACCCTATAAAATATTAAAAAGCATCTCACCAACACTGTTGTTGAATTGAAGATTGATGTCCAAGCAAAGAAGTCCAATGTCCACAAAGCAAGAGAAAGTTAACTTAACTTTAATGACAAAACTAAAACAAAACAAAAAATAATGGTTACAAAACTCTATTTGCATAACCACGACAAAACTAATTCAGAACTGTCTTACTGATGTAAATAAAAGATAAACGTTGGGTTACAGAGAAGAACAAGAAGAGCAACGAGTATTAAACTCCCATTTTCTCAGTTTTTATTCTTAAGCCCCAGGATTCCTTGTATTTGGAGCAGAGCTTTTGAGGAATGACCTGAAAGATTTCAGTGGCATGTGCAGTGTGTCCAGCAAGCATGTGTGTCCAGTTCATCACATAACATGACATATGCAGTTTCACAAATTGCATATTAAAGCTCTTATCTCTTTTTACACTACATTAATGAAACATGTTGCCATTTGGCTGACTTGCTTTACTGTCTGGAGATCTTATTGTTCTTGCTCTTGTGATTTTGGCAAATACCCCAATGACATCTTCCATGTGAAAACACAGCTGAAAGGTACGATCAAATCTTATTTATTTTATTTTTATTTTTCAACTCCATCCTGACTCTTTCCCCCACAATTACCTCTCACCTTCTCTTTCCCCATCAAAAACTTCTCTACCTAACCCCTAAACTTCTCTACCGCTTTTTCCCCCTCAATTACTTCTCTCCTCTTTCCCCTTTTTAATTAACACCATCCTGTCCTGATGTATGTTTATATGATTGATTAAAGTAATTATTGTGATGAATGCGAAATAAACAAATAATCAATTAAATAAATTAAGAGCTTCTATCGAGAGGAATACTCACTATATAATATCTTCATTTCCCTGGAAAGAGCAAAACTGACCAACTCAGTCGAAGCACCTCCCTTCTCATGGGGTTGCTTTGAAGTAGGACAGGACAGGTTAAAAAAGAAAAGAAAACACAGCTGCAGCACCAAGGTAAAGAGAGTCATATGTTATATGGTCATGTGACCTCATGGTCAGTCTACAAATCCTGTCCTTTATTCATATCTGAGAGAACAAATCAAAGAGACCACTCCAAAATGTACTCTTTCTTGTTTATTGGAAGCATTAGAAGATCACTCTGGGTGCAACACCTTTCAGCTAAGAACAAGAAAATTTGCAGTCTCAACAAAATTTGGCAATAGAAAATTGAAAAAATGTGGCCTGGTCTGAAGAGTCTCGATTGCTGCTGCAATATTCGAATGGTATGAGAGCATAACCACATGAAAGCAGGAATTCATACTGCTTTGTATAGACGATGAAGATCAGTTTCTGAAGTTTTCTTGGTACACTTTTTATTAGTACCAACTGGGCATCATGTAAAGGCCTTTGCCTACTTGGGTATTGCTCCTGACCATATCTATCCCTTTGTAAGCAAAGTGTGCATATCTTCTGATGCTACTTCCAGCAGTATAATACTCCATGTCATAAAGATGGCTTCTTGTAAAAGAAAAAACTACATAAAGTAACAAACCAGAATTCTATAAATGACATTGTTTTAGCCTTCTTAGGCAAAGATGTAGGAACAAATGGTAGAAATAAAAATACAACTTTTTCTTTTTCTCAAACAGTCCTGCGGTAGAGAAACAGCAGCAAACTGAACTGCCTTGAACTGTTTGAAAGGCCAAGTGTAAGCCTGAAAGTGAAGAAATGAAGTGAAGAACATGCTGTGGGCTAGATAAAGCCTAAAGTAGAGATGCAGACGAGCTAAAACTGGGACACGTGAGCTGAACAAGGACACTGGAAACTGAAGGTTGGCTTCTCTTACTAAAGTCAAATGAATTTCCATGTGTTTGAGTCAGTACAAAATATTGTGCAGTGACTTTAAAATATGCAAATTAACTTTCCCTTTGGTATACTTTTTTTCAAAATGTGCATCTGTTAGCCTTTATATAAAACTCATTAAAAAGTATCATTAGTTACCTTTTTCAAATGCAGAGAGAAGATTCTTTCTGCTCAAAACTGAACACTGACTTTTAATTTCTATTGTTTGAAAATCTGTCATCTTTTATGGATCTTTAAACCACAAAGGAAAAACTTATCCATCTTCCTTAGTGTCATAAAAAAACACATGCTTTCTCTAACTTTCTCTAATATTTATCTTGCTTTACTTTATCTCTCCAAACATGTCAACAAATGTCAGTAAAACTCCAGTAATAAAAAAAAACATGATGTAAAATAATGTAGAAACTATTATTATGTAAAAACTAAAACTGAGTCTGGTAATTCCAAGTTAATGCAGAGCATTAAAGATTTCATCAAGCATAATGTAATTTATTGTAGTACAACTGGTGGTTTTGGTGTTCTGCTCACTTGGTCTTTTTGTTCAAGTGTGTGGCTTTCTTCTCCAGGGCCTCATAAGGCCCCATGTGGCTAACGATCACGCACAGTAACGAAAATATTTATCTCTTCAGTAAGCAAGAACTACTCAGGTCAAGCTCAGCTGCCCCTCGCCACACTTGGCTCACGGGCTCCAGGCATGTGCAGTTTTAAAGTCTTCAAAGACCAATTACATGATCATCAGTAACAAGTCGAAAAGTGATTCTGGCATTTCAAACTTTCAGAGAAGTGACCCAAGTAAATGACTGCTGAAAAGGCATTACTTGAATGAACTCCATGCACAGGTAAGTATTGAATTTTTTTGTTTTAACTACTGCTATTGCCGCCTTAAACATAATCTTAAGGCTATTATTTCATCACTTATTGTGTTTAGATTATTCTTAAATTATTTTATTGTTCAATGTTTAAGTTAAAGTGTTAGCTTCTGCATATGGTTTCCTGACATTAACTGTTAGCTTTTTAAACATGGTAGTGTTAATGCACCATTTTACTCTATTATATATTAAGAATTTGAGCAGTTTTGTTTTTCCATTTCACCTTGGTGCAAACACCCATGCCATACGGTTCTGGTAAAGGCCAGAGAGTTTGTGATAGTCACTAAATGTTATCGTTTAATTTTTGCTCAGGGTCACAAACTATACTGTTTTCTCATATCCATCAGAATGAATTTCAATCCTATGTATTTTAATAGGAAATAACTTTTGTGCTACCTCGAAGTATCTAGTTCTGGCACCATTGACCAAAGAAGCTGTATTTTATTAGTTGCTCTATGCTTTTTCTGGCCTAATAACCCCTGAGCATCCTTAACAAATAAGACCTCTTTTTAATCTGAACAACATGAACCAGTCAATGATGAACCAGTTCAATGATCGAGCATCAGACGGAAACCAAGTTTTTTATTTTACAGAGATGAATGAGCTATGTTGTCGGAGCTCCAAGTGAGCCACTCAAGACAATATACACAAGAATCAAGGTCTGATGCTCATGAAAATTGTCTTCAGTGTAAGACGCCAGTCCTTTGCCCAAAGACGAAATCAAAGTTAGCGGGGAGGTGGTTTTGTGTGCTGCTGCTCTCTGCTGGATAAACATGGCGAGAACAAAGAAATACACACGAACACGCTAACTGCGAAATTTGGATATAACAAATAAAACCATTAAATCTGACTCCTTTAAAATTATTAAATGATGGTCATGTTATTGTTTCCTCATCTTGTTATATTAGTTTCTTCTGTAATTTATATTACTTTAGGAGGACATAATGACTCTTAAAATTTGCCTCTTATCGTTATTTGTTCATATATTGATATATTGACCAACAGATGATGATACAGGTGGCTCAGTGGATGATGATGGAATGGCCTGTGGTGATTATCAGCAGCCATGGAGGAGCGGTTGATGTCAATAAACGATCCGGCAGGCACAGGGAGACGTTGAAAACCCTAGATGTTCGCACTGAAGAATGGCCTGTGGAGATCAGCAGCTGCCATGGATTTCGTCAGCAGGTACGGGGAGACTCGCTGGTGTATATGTCTGGAACTTTGTCTCTGAAACCCGTGCTCCGATGGAGGAGGTCAGCAGTAGTAATGGATGAGCCGATGACATCAGCAAGGGACCCAGCAGGTACGGGGAGACGCGCCGTTATGGGTGTCTGGAGCTCATCTCTGAAACCCGAGTCCAATGGCCTCAGGAACTGTTTCTCATTGGGCCCTCTGGTGTCATGGATGGATCATCGCTGGATCTGGAGTCCACTTCTGGAGCTGGACTGATAACTGGCTGCAGCTGCTTTGAGCCGCTTCTGGAGCTGGTGTTATGGGATGGAGCTGCTTTGGGGCCACCTCTGGAACAAGGATGATGTATCCCTCTTCACCTTAAGCTGGTGTTATTGGATGGAGCTGCTTTGGGGCCACCTCTGGAACTAGAATGATGTATCCCCCTTCACCTTAAGCATGGTCCTCACGATACTGGGAAGACACCTGCCCTGAAAAGTGGCACCTGCACTACATTCTCATTCTTAAAGGCATTGCAGAACTGGCACATGGAGTGAACTAATGCCAGGGATAGTGTTGGTCAACACCTTCGGTGATCTGACAGTGTCCTGAAGTATTCCTTTGGTACAAAGAAAATATGGAAATGTAAACATTCAAAGCTGAACAAATAAAAAAACTGGCCTGGTTTATTTTTCACCTGCTCCTAAACAGATGATCTACCGAAGTAATCCTTTGGTTAAGTTCATTGTCCACTGAATCCTGTGTTCACTGTATAGAATGATTCATCCCATCAGGGGGATATCTCAGCATCTACTGGCATTTTACCAGTATAATGGGCTATCCCATTAAGAAGTCCTCAATCATTTATTAACAAAGGGAAGGGCTACAAGCACATGTCAAACCTTCACACATAAAAGAATTCATCTCACTAGTACATTATTGTGTTTAAGAAACCTTGGCAGCATTTGAATCTCCATACAGGGAGTGCAGAATTATTAGGCAAGTTGTATTTCTGAGGATTAATTTTATTATGGAACAACAACCATGTTCTCAATGAACCCAAAAAAACATTAATATCAAAGCTGAATAATTTTGGAAGTAGTTTTTACTTTCTTTTTAGTTTTAGCTATTTTATGAGGATATCTGTGTGTCCAGGGGACTATTACTATGCATAATTATTAGGCAACTTAACAAAAAACAAATATATACCTATTGCAATTATTTATTTTCACCAGTGAAACCAATATATAACATCTCAACATTCACAAATATACATTTCTGACATTCAAAAACAAAACAAAAACCAATCAGGGACCAATATAGCCACCTTTCTTTGCAAGGACACTCAAAAGCCTGCCATACATGGATTTTGTCAGTGTTTTGATCTGTTCACTAGCAAAATTGTGTGCAGCAGCAACCACAGCCTCCCAGACACTAATCAGAGAGGTGTACTGTTTTCTCCTTGTAAATCTCACATTTGGTGATGGACCACAGGTTCTCTATGGGGTTTAGATCAGGTGAACAAGGAGGCCATGTCATTATTTTTCTTCTTTTAGACCCTTCTTGCCAGCCACGCTGTGGAGTACTTGGACGCGTGTGATGGAGCATTGTCCTGCATGAAAATCATGTTTTTCTTGAAGGATGCAGACTTCTTCCTGTACCACTGCTTGAAGAAGGTGTCTTCCAGAAACTGGCAGTAGGACTGGGAGTTGAGCTTGACTCCATCCTCAACCCGAAAAGGCCCCACAATTTCATCTTTGATGATACCAGCCCAAATCAGTACTCCACCTCCACTTTGCTGGCGTCTGAGTCGGACTGGAGCTCTCTGCCCTTTACCGATCCAGCCACGAGCCCATCCATCTGGCCCATCAAGACTCACTCTCATTTCATCAGTCCATAAAACCAGAAATCTGTTTTCAGATATTTTTTGGCCCAGTCTTGATGTTTCAGCTTGTGTGACTTGTTCAGTGATGGTCGTTTTTTAGCCTTTCTTACCTTGGCCATGTCTCTGAGTATTGCACACCTTGTGCTTTTGGGCACTCCAGTTATCTTGCAGCTCTGAAATATGGCAAAACTGGTGGCAAGTGGCATCTTGGCAGCTGCACGCTTGACTTTTCTATGTTCATGGGCAGTGATTTTGCGCCTTGGTTTTTCCACACGGTCCTTGCGATCTGTTGACTATTTTGAATGAAACGCTTGGTTGTTCGATGATCACGATTCAGACGCTTGGCAATTTTACGAGTACTGCATCCCTCTGCAAGATATCTCACTATATTTACTTTTCAGAACCTGTCAAGTCCTTCTTTTGACCCATTTTGCCAAAGGAAAGGAAGTTGCCTAATAATTATGCTCACCTGATATAGGGTGTTGATGTCATTAGACCATACCCCTTCTCATTACAGAGATGCACATCACCTAATATGCTTAATTGTAGTAGGCGTTCCAGTCTATACAGCTTGGAGTAAGACAAAATGCATAATGAGGATGATGAGGTCAAAATACTCATTTGCCTAATAATTCTGCACACAGAGTATATTGATTGTACATTGATTAATTTATTGACATTTGAAGATAAGGCCTGGTAGCGTGTTACAGGCAAAGTAAATATTAATAAGTTCAATTGATGATCACATTTGAGAACCTTTAAAGACATGTAGACCACTAGCTTGTACCACTTGACTATCTGATCTTTTACCATTGAACCTTTTAGTTGTATTTAGGTACACTTTACATACACTTGATCTGAATGAATGACTGGACAATTATGAAAGTATTTAAACAAGCATTGCGTTTTTTGCTCATACACCTCTTTTTGGTGATAACAGTTTAGAATATTTCATACTCTTCATTTTTATATAAAAATGTAAGAATTTGTTTAAACGTCTGGCCCCCCTAACAGTGTACAGAACAAACTCTGATTGATTTTCACCCAAAAAATGGCTTCAAGATACCATGATTACTCTTATCATTCATAAATCACAACATAGTAATTATACCCAGCATCAGTGATTTCAACTAAACCATTTGGATTTCCATAAAAGCTTTGTGAATCGCATTCTGACTGTTTGGTCTGAGCTGCCCAAAGGAGAGGACAATCAGAGATCCACAGTACAGGTTGTTAAAACAATAGCGCAATAGACCTATAATAAGTTTTAATCACCTTACATTCACAATCATTCATTCATTCATCTTCATGTAGGCTTTCTTCCCTTTCGGGGTCGCCACAGCAGAGTGAACCGCCAACTCTCTGGCATATGTTTTACGCAGCGGATGCCCTTCCAGCCGCAACCCATCGCTGGGAAACATTCACACACACATTCACACTTTAACATTATGGACAATCGTTCTTACTCAATTAACTTATGCCGCATGTCTTTGGACTTGTGGGGAACCCGGAGCACCCGGAGAAAACCCACACGATCATGAGGAGAACATGCAAACTCCACACAGAAATGCCACCTGCCCCAGCCGAGCCTAGAACCAGCAACCTTCTTGCTGTTGGACGACCGTGCTACCCACTGTGCCACCGTGACGCTCATTCACAATCATCAAAGTGATATTTCTGTTAACATATAATGGCAGTTTACCCACACACTGAATCAAACTGTATATGAATCAAAAACTACTATATCTGCACTATACTACTATACTATATCTTTCAATGCAACTTTAGCAATTATAAAATTGTGATCACATTAATTACAAATCCAGAGCTCTGTAGGTTATAATCAAGGGTTGTATAAAGGGTTCCCCATCAGTCGGTCACTACGACTTATGTCGGTCACGACTATGGGAAGCTCCGCTAGGGGCGCACTACTCATTCCACACTGTTTCAAAGTTTCAAAATGCCAGTCAGCGAACGCGCTGAGGGTCACCTGATCATGCCGTCCTGCATAAATCGGACATGAGCGTGTCACTCTTCCTGTTTTTCCTCTGGAGCCGTACTCTTGACACTCTAGTGGCTCGTGAAAGCGTGTTCCAAACATGTCGCGACCGTGCAAGTCTGTTGGGTCTCTGTCCCCTCGCACTTTCACAAAGGTGATCGTTGCGGCTTAAGTACCGTTAATACGGGAAGGGGTTCGAATCCTGGCTTACTTGGACGACTGGCTGACACTGGCCCAGACGCGGTCCCAGGAGGGACAAGGAGGCATACGTTCACCCCGTTTGTTGGCTTTCACCCGCTGACTGCTCCTCTGGAGTCAGCATTGGGGTCTGTCCCTAGTTGCAGTCCATATCCTCGTCAGGTTGAATCAGACAGCGGATGCACTGTCTCGGTGGAAACCCCCGTAAGGAGAATGGCGACTTCATCCCCTGGCAGTCCAGCAGATCCGGGAACGCTTTGGTATAGCGGAGGTAGACATGTTTGCCACCCCAGAGAATGCTCAGTGTCGGCTGTTCTACGCTCTGTCCCAGGCTCCTCTCGAGATAGATGCGCTGGTGCATTGCTGGCCCAGGAGGAAATGCCTATATGCGTTTCCCCCAGTGAGCCTCCTTGCAACCCTCCTGTGCAAGATCAGGGAGGACGAGGCAGAGGTCCTAGTGGTGGCACCTTATTGGCCCAACCGACCTTGGTTCGTAGAACTCTGCTCCCTTGTGACAGTCCCTCCCTGGCCAGTTCCCCTGCGGTCAGACCTTCTAACCCAGGAATGTGGGCACAAGCACCCGCGTCCAGACCTTTTGAATCTCCATGTCTGGCATATCATGTCACGGAGAACCCCCGGGTAATGCCAGTCTGTTTTTCAAACTCTGTGTCTTGCCAGATCTCCCTCTACTAGGGCCGGTATACCGGCAAGTGGGGTCGGTTCATCGACTGGTGTCACTCTCACCAAGTAGACCCGAGTAGCTGCCCCGTTGAACTCTTGCTAACCTTCCTGCAAGAGGGTCTGGATCGAGGACTGTCTCCATCCACCCTGAAGGTTTACATGGCTGTGATTTCTGCCTATCACCTCCTGGTTGAAGGCAACACATTGGGACTACACGACTTACCGGTCAGATTCCTCAGAGGGGCCAGAAGGGTTAGACTATCTAGGCCATCTTTAGTTCCCTCCTGGGACCTTTCCATTGTCCTTAGAGGGCTTTGCCCCTGGAGATAACCTCCAGCTTTTTGGCTCCTCTCGCCCCAACGATTATTCCTACATTCTATTCACGTGTGTGCCCTCTATGGGGGACTACCGGCTGAATCTTTTATGACCCCGGGCACGGGAGGGCAGAGCAGTTCCCTGAAAGGATAACTCTCGAAAACTATTGCTCTAGCTAGCTCCGTCTAGGCTATCTTCCCTCTGAAAGACTTTCCCCAGTGGTTCAAGGCGTATTTCTGTAGGTCCCTCAATAAAACCTTGCGTGTATTTAACTGCCGGAAGTTCTAAGTCCAGCCTTCGAGGTGGTGAGTACGGCCTCTGCGCAGCTCTGGGATCGATGCTCCTTCCTCTGGTATGAGTCAGTATGAGAGAGAATTGCCAATTGCCCTTTAAAAATTAAGTCTATACTTAAGGCCAGGGCAGAGGAGGGCCCGTTCGGTGCCGCACTACAGATGTGCCCAGCTTGCTTGGCCGTTGGCTGATGCGGAGGACCTAGGTTGTGGCGTCTTGCAGGGTGTTCCCATAGTCATCATCGACATAAGTCATAGTGACCGACTGATGGGGATCATAATGGTTACTTTCGTAACAACCGTTCCCCGAATAGGGAACGGAGACTTATGTCTCCCAGCCACAACCGTAAGGTCGTGAGTAAGTCTGGTTGCCTAGGGGGTGAGAACGGCTCCAGCATCACAACAGGAAGAGTGTCACGCTCACATCCAGTTAATGCAGGATGGCGTGATCACGTGACCATCAGCGCATTTGCTGATTGGCATTTTGAAACCATGTGGAATGAGTAGTGCGCCCCTAGTGGAGCTTCCCATAGTCGTCACCGACAGTAAGTAACCATCACGTTTTAACTTAAGAATTCTCCCAAAAGGTAATCACAGGTTGTTCAAGAAACTTATTGTGCTATTTTCTAAAGCAGGATAGAGTTTTTTTTTTACTAAAAATGAAAAATGTGGCAGCCTTTGAATGACAGAGGGAGAGAGAAAGAGAGAGATAGATAGTAATAGAGAGAGAGAGATTAAAGACTGTGAGCTTTTAGTCTCACAGGTTAATCTTGAGATTTTCAGTTTAAAATTGTGAATGTTGAAAAATCTCAAAGTTTTCAAAGTAAGAGTATCTGTTCAAGAATTGAACATTTATGGAAGAAACACTCTCATTTTGATCTATGTGTTAAACAGAAAGTGTTTCAAAGTCTATGTGTTACTATTTAACTGTGACTATGTGATCATTTTAAGCATACTCAACGAGGAAGAAATTTTATAATTGTGTTGTAATTTTGGAAACTGTTTTAAAACAGAGGCCCACTTTAGAAGTGTGCATGAAGTATGTAAAGGCCCGTTTAGGTTAAATTCCATGTGAGTATGCATGTAGGTTCTGGGGAGTTTTTTTTTTAATCTCATTATTGTCCAACAAAATTCTCTTTCCTGACTTACAACTAAAACATATTTAATTTAGAATTTTGCATTACTGGTCAAAGCAACTATGGGAAACTTGAATATCAAAGTAATCAGAGGTTTATTTTGATCACCTGTAGTTCCCTATGTACAACTTGATTATTTGTAAAGATATGAGAGATATCTTTCCAGCATTTCGAATTATGGAATTCATCAACCGATGGTTGTCCAGAAAAGCAGCGTGTGTGCAGTGGTTTTGTTTTCTCAACAGAGCCTACTAACAACACCGTTAAACTGTAGCGTTAGCTTTTCTACGGACGGCTGAGATAACTTTTCTCCCGGCATTATTTTTAGGCCTTATGCTCAGAATAAGTGTCGTCTGTTAATGCATGGTTGATTGTGGTCAGTTTGTTGTTCTCAATGACCACTGTTTTCAGTACGGAAACATCCAACTTTCGCTTTTTTTCAGCGGACGGAGCGTTTTCAGGGCTCTGTGGAGCTCGCTGGTACTTGCTGTTTCGAATGACTTCAGCACTATCTTTATCGCTTTCCGTGCGCTGTTACGGGCTCGTTAGTTTCTTTCAGCGCTTTTTTATCATTGACGAATGGAAACTCTACATTTTCGTAACAATTTTCAGAAACAGATGTGTCGCATTTGTTCTTTTCTAGCTTTCTCTCGAGAAATTCAACTCCGGTTCTCATCTGGTCTCTCTCCCGGAGACAGTTGCGCTTCTCATACTCGAGAGCTTTCGTTTTCGCTCTGAGGTTGCGCAGTTTAGTTTAATTAATTTGCCCCATCTTAACGGAGGTTGGCTGGTGTGTTCAATTTTAGCTTCTAACGTCTTTTCGGAAGCGTTAATGCAGATAAACCAGAGTAGCGAGTATTTTATCTCATTATGGCTCCATAGAATGGTTTAGATCGCTCGTTTTTGGTCCACTTAATTGACAATACAAGCATATGGTTTCACCTCCCCATCATACAGTATACATGACATGACTAAAGCAGTACAAAGCAACATACTCAAGAGACATGATTTATGAACACAATCGTAAACAGCAATTTATTACTTATTCCAAACATGAATTAAGCTCATACCTTGATATCAATGAAGCATGTGATCACATTGGAACCGTCATGGAGAGAGAAAGGGAGAGAGAAAAGAGGAGAGAAGGAAAAGAGGTGAGCAGCAGACATCTGCCTACCAACAGGGCAGAAAGAGAGAGGCACAGCCCTGAAACAGGTAACCCCTTGAGATTCCTTTCAGTGTAACCCCCCCCCCCCCCCCCCCATCACTTCATGTTCGATCCCAAGTAAACATGGGCACATACAAACTCAATCTTAATGGATAATTAAATAATAATTATTAAATATTATATAAAACACTATAAATACTCTATAAAGCCATGGATCAGTAGCTTAGTTTCCTGCTGTTTCCGCATATTGTGTGCTCCACATCGCTAAACTCCAGAGAAACTCGTTTGATAAACATACCCACTATTGATGTGTCATTCGTGAACGAGCCAGCTCTAATAGCCTATTCTTCATAGCAAAAAAAAAAAAAACCCTCAACTCCTGCCAGGGAGAGCAAAATCTTCTGCTGTAAGTAGGGCCTAGGCTTCAATTAGGAAGCCCGTGCGCCAATCACACGAGAAGACCCAGTCCCGAGTAGCAATAAGGAGTTTGATCATCTTGATAACAGAGCAATGCCAATGCAGCCACGGAGCACATTAGAATGCTTTGCCAGTCCAATGTCACATCAAATTTAAAATAAACAGTAGAGATTACAAGGTTTTTAGTAATAATACTAAGTCTATTGGCACTATTCCTTTTAAGTGAACCTTATCACATGCACATCTACCCCTCTATTGTGTGTACTTGTTTGGTAATCAGAAAAAAACATGTACATTAGTCAGATTGGGCAAAAATAGAAGGCTCTGAGTGATTCTAAACACAAGCCATTTGGGAGCCGTAAGAGCTAGCACTTTTAAAGGAGCCGAGCCAAAAGTGCAGACCCTTGAAAAGAGCCAAAATTCCTATCAATAATTGTCACTTCACCCCAGCTAGTAACGTATTTGATATTTTTTTTCTCCATTCTAGCCTGCCTTAAAGGGCCACGAAAGCCTGGCTTTCATTGAGATTTTCAGAGATTTACATGTGTCTAACATTATTGAATCTAATTTTATTATCTTTTAGATTTAATCATAGAGGAAACTAAATTCTATCTTTTATTCATACATTTTCAGAATGTGACGTTGCTGTACTGAGCCCTTGTGGATGATACCCTCTTCCTCAATTAATGAGCTTGACCTCTTTTTTTCCCCATGAGAAGGCATGGTTTGTTAATTATTAATGAAAAAATATTTGACACATAAAATTCTACTTCTTCTTTAAAAACATAGAATGTAGGATTTGTATGAATGTAGGACATTTTGCACTTTTGGATGTAAAAGTTTGCTAGTAGAATGATTAAAATACAGATATAATATTCGTTTTTCAGTTCTGGTTCAAATTTGGGAACACCAAACAACACATTTTCTGAACATAATGAGAAAGTGCCATGAATAAAACTCTGTATGAAATGACAGATATTTCCCCACAGATTTTGAGTGTGCTCACAAGTCCAAAACAGATGGTAAAGTGTCTCAACAGATAACACAAGATACATCAATGTCATTCTTGAAAGGAATTAGGAAGATTTGACAGGGTAGTGTCAATGGATGATTTTAAAGGAAATATCTTATTGGAAATGTATTCCCAGCACAAGTAACTCTCTCCGCATTTTTGAAAATGCCAATCAGCTAATGCGCTGAAGGCCACGTGATCACGTCATCCCGCACAAAGCAGATGCAAATCTGGTGCTCTTCCTGTTCTTCGCTGGAGCCTACTCTTGACACACGATGGACTCAGTGAGAGACAACCACAGTTGGATTATTTCTTGTGTGGATTAGTTGGTGATCTGGTGAGTCGATGGCAACCAGCGAGGTTTATCTGCTGGATCCAGAGGCGGGAACTGCTGATTGCCCCAGACTTCAAGTATTTCACTGCCTTCCACCAACAAGTTTTTTTAGTAGAGCACTTGTTTGCCAGTCGACTGTTTGTGGCGTGTCCAGACATGTCGCAACTGTGCAAGTCTGTTGAATGCGGTGTATTGATCGCATTGATGAATAGCCATGATCATTGCCTTGGTTGTCTTGGGCTTAGACATTGAGGTATCAGACTGATTGCACAGTTCTATACGGCAGCGCACTTAAGGCAGGTTCCGTCATACGCACTGAGTCCGGCCGCGCGCTCCCCCCTCCCCCAGTGCATCTGCTATTCGCCACAGTGAGTTATCGGATGATGCGTTGCTTGCATCTTCTAAAGGACTCCTGTGCGCCTGATGATGCGATCTCCACTGCTGCATCGGAGAGAGATGGCACCGAAGGGGAAAACCGAATGTATTTTTTGTGGTTGATGCACTTCATCAGGACCAGCTCTCAGTAGGCACGCTAGGCTCCATTCAGGATAATATCTCTATGATGCATGGTCCACTCAGTCCATCCAGGGGATTGGTTTGCCACAATAGATCTGAAGGATGCGTATTTTCATGTGAGTATACTCCCTCGGACAGACCCCCTTCTTCAGTTTGGCCTCGAAGGTTGAGTGTATCAGTACTGCATCCTCTTCTTCGGGCTTGTCTCGGTCCCCTCGCACCTTTACAAAGGTGATGGAGGAAGCTTTAGTACCGTTAATACGGGAAGGTGCTTGAATCCTGGCTTAATTAGATGACTTGCTGATTCTGTCCCAGATGAAATCCCAGTTGATTCTCCACAGAGATAAGATCTTATGCGACCTCAGCTGTCTGGGGCTTCAGATCAACTCAGAAAAGAGCCGGCCAGAGCATATCTTTTCTGGGAAAGGAGCTAAACTCATTGAACATGCGAGCACACCTCTCTCTCTCTCGATTGCGCCCTGAGCCTGCTGAAGGCGATCTGCTCATTTATTGTACAGAATCAGAAAACAAATAACAATAACATTGTTTTAAATCGCTTAAAATTCACAATAAATTGTCTGTCCCTCTCATTTTGTCACTTTAGAACCAATAGTATCAAACATATAATCACTCTAGTGTCCACAACATCAAAACCCAATCACACTCTGTCTCATCTTCTAATTTTTTCCCCTTTGAGTTGTCCTCAAAATACTCAGTAATTATTTAAATCAGTATTAATAATAACAACTGCAAATGTATTTATTTATAGATGTACCTATATATCTGTAAACTAGTATGAACAAGTACTCTTATTCTTAACCAATGTCAACTGAATTTGACCTTTTCTCTCATGGAGGGTATTTTAGAGAGAGCGAGCCCCTGAGCTGCAGCAGATCCCTGTCTCTCTTCAGTGGGTGGTCACGTGACCTCTAAGCGCGCCAAATATGAGTGTTGAGTAAGCCTCACGGAGCCTTTCAACCATAAAAACCTAACTATTCACACGATTAAACAAATGGCTTTCTCTCAAAACAAACAATACAAATATACATTCTATTATATAGATCACTGGAGCACACTTACTAACTTATTTTCCAACATCAGTCCAAACATAACACACTTTAAATCACTTCATACACTTGCCCATACTCCACACATCAACATTATTTACATTCACTGTAATGGTATTGCTGGTTTGTCCATATTTACCTGTAAAACAGGATAATTGACAAACAACCACCGAGTCATGTCTGTTCCTTTGCAGCTCCTCTGGCGATCTGAAGGGGTGCAAAGTTCAACCTGGGAGATTCTCCGGATTGAGTGTCAAAATAAAAGTCCTCTACATGGAAACGCAAGACTTTGCAAACAACTACTGCATGAACATATCTACAAGTATATATATATATATATATATATATATATATATATATATATATATATATATATATATATATATATATATATATATATATATATATATTTATTTTTTTAATTTTTTTTTATTGTTATTTATACAAAAACAACACACTTGTATATACACTTTTGTGTGTATCACATACACAAATTTGGCTCTTTCTGTTTAGCTTCCCTTGTGACTGATGGTTCTGTTTCAAGGCTGATCTATCCATAGAAGGCTAAACTGAAAAATAGTTTTATCTTCGGTTTCAGCTGTCTCTGTGAATGACGGACCTGCTGAAGGCTGATCAATCCATAAAGGCTAAATTTAAAAATGGCCTGAACAAATAAGTTATAACAAACTTTTAGAAAAAAAAACACATTTGGCAATAATTTTGAATCTCAAAATAAAATAATCTATATTAAGATTAATATAAATAAACAAATTACTTGTTTCCTTAAACCTACAATCTAGTTAAATACCAAGCTAATTTGGCTTCGAAACCTGCTTTTATTTATTTATTTTTTAATGTGCGCCATTAAACAAGTGTTAGTGCAGTCTATAGTTTAGTGCAGCTAAAAAGTATTTCTTTTAACTCTTGTTTAGTTAAATAAATAATAATAATAATAACCTAAACAATATTGATAAAGCAGATAGATATTACTGTACATAATAATATGGCCTCACCACACTGTTCTTCACCAAATTGCAGTCATTCGATCTCAGTGTCATCAAATCCAAATTAGCTGATATTGAGCTTCAGATCAGCCTCTTACAGGCCAAAAGATCTGAGCTCAAGGAACAATGTGTGGCAGTCTCCGCTCATAAAAATTCTAATAGTACTTCACCGTCTGTGCCCAGAAGTACACATTCTGCTGCAGTAAACTGCACGCCAGCACTGGATCATTGCAGTCCCGCTTTCTTGTTTCGTGCACAGAAGAGGAGAAGGCAAACACGTCCTCGGGAAGCCTTCACTCCCGCGCAACCAAGTTTTGAGATCCACAGCCAGGACTTGTTCACCGTTCTCAGCAATCCTGAGATGAACACTCTGGTGACTCTCGGTACGAACAAAGCAGTATGAACTGCTTCACCAGTGCTAGGGTTCTTGACTTAGCCACACATTTACCTGCAATCCTGAAGCCTGATGGCAACATCAAGGCCATGGTTCTGCACGTCGACTCTAATGATAAGTCTCGTTGCTAATCAGAGGTGCTAAAAGCGGACTATGGTAAACTGATCCGCACTGCTTGCCACCTGTCACCCGCGACCCAAATTATCGTCTCTGGCCCTCTGGCAACATAGCGAAGGGGAACCAATAAATTCTTTTTGCACTCAGAGAGTGGCTCACCACGTTCTGTCGAGAAGAGCAGTTACTGTTTGTTGATAACTGGAATCTCTTCTGGGAGCGCCCTAATCTCTTCCGTCTTGACAGCCTACATCCAAGCAAACTAGGCTCTAAACTTCTGTCAGATAACTTCTCTAGGGACCTAATTAGCATCTGACTAAATAATTCCAAATATAACACCTTAGAACACTGCCTCAGAAACCAACTTAATAACTGTCAAAACCAAACATTTGCTATTGAAACAGTGTCCATACCACGAAAATGTAAAATAAAACTAAAAACAACAAATTGCTTAACACCAATAATCTGATCATAATACATTATCCTTATTAACGAATAAGAAAGAAAAAAAGTAATATGGACCAACTTACAACAAAGAAAAGCTTTATTAATTGTAGCAGAAAATATTTAAGGTGCATCTGAAATGTAAAAAAAACATTAAATACTTAATAAAACTATAAACATTGTTTGACTCACCATGATTGCTGGCAATATTTGGCACATTTTCGCTGAAAAAACTCAAGCGGCTTATCAGCGTGATTGGGGTGTAATGTCTTTAAGTGACACCTTAATTTATTTGGCTTCAAGCTGTCCGCTGCCAACATTTTTAGAGTCAGTAAGCACACCTGTCTCTCCTTGTCTCCGACCATAGTCACAGTAAAGCCAAGCGCTACAAACGTGTTGCCATATTTCCTCGTCTTAGCTTTTGGGAGAACGTATGTCTCTTTATCTCCTTCGATGCTGCCTCAAGTTAAACTTCACTACAATATTAATGAATTACATTTCATTGCTGTGATGAAATTAAAGAAATGCAATAAAGACATCAGATTTGTGATGTAATTTTAATTTTGAGGATTCCAGAAAACAAAATCAAAATGGAACGTACATAACGTGTCCCTTATCTAGGCAACAAATGATGATTCGGCCCAAGAAACATTTCTCTTTTAGATCAATGACTGTTGGACTTTATGGCGTCCAATGCATGTTCAAAATGACCAAGAGACAGATTGCCAACTGATCGAGTTTTAATGAAGACTTCAGCAGAGAGAAATCAACAGCAGTTACAGCGAGCTGGAGAAGATCTATCATCTTCTGGCTCCCTTCTGAAAAGCCCTAGCTTTTTATCTGCTCACAAGCCGCTTCTGGCGAAACGAAACCAGGTGTTATTTTTCATCTTCGCGACTGGTACAAGGCGGCTCCTCTTGTGCTCCTCTTCTTATCTGCTCAAAAACAGGATGTGCCATGGCCTTCAGACACACAAACGGCACACAAACCTTCATGAATCTCTCCTTATTTAACTCTTCAGTTTTTCTTAATCAGAATTTAGAAAGTAGAAAGTTGGTTAATAAAATAAGTACTTTTAAATATATAAAAGGTAAAATATAAATCCCACATGACCCATCATACAGCTGCCGATTTGTTAACGACAGCTGGCATCCCACCATGCTGATAGAAGCGTGTTAATTAAATATTAATTCTACACACTTTTACAGCATTGGAAAAAATGAACAATGTTTGTCCTCCTTTAGAACCCATAGTAAGCAAAAAATATATTTAACTCCCCCATCTTTTTCAATTTTTGAACATTTTTGAAAAAGCTCCAGGGAGCCACTAAGGCAGCCCTAAAGAGCCGCATGTGGCTCTAGAGCTGCTGGTTGCCAACCCCTGGTCTAAACGGATATGGTGTTTGAGCACTATATACATACAAACGGTTGAAAAAAACAATGTAGCTCAATGTCCCTATCTAACCTATCCCCATCATTTATCCCTCATCCTGCAGCTTATGCTGATCACCTGTGTGTTCTCTGTATTACAGTTTTCTAGCCGTTGTTTTTTCATTTGTTAGTTTCTGTTTTGTCTTTGTTTGTTTTGTTTTTTCAGGTGCTGTCCGGCAAACTGTTTTTCGATAGATATTAAGTTTGTATATTCTTCATGCTGGGGAGGTGACTAGACCCTGCCTCAGTCAGCGAGGCTCCCAGGGACCTCACAGAGGAAACTCCTCTTTATTCTACCTGATCCTCACTAGGACTTTGAGAAGCTGCTTTGAAAGCAACTGCTATAAGCACTATATAAAAACTTGATTGAATTATATTCAATGTTTTGTTCTAGGGGGTAAAATTTAGTAGTGGTATGTCCGGCAAATCTAGGGCTTCTACCTTGCTTGCTTTGCATAAATTTGTATATCTTCTCATTTAATGCCTAACATTAGACTGTAGCGCATTCTTGTCCAGTGAGCACTGTTTGAGCACTATGCTGTAGAGACAAACCTGTTGGAGTGGTCAGTATGCTGACATTTAAAGAGCATAAGACATCCCTTCCAAATAAATCAGGAGCATTCTCATGGAAGAGGAAGAGAGCAATGTTCTCTGTTCCTAAGCTCTGCCAAACCAAAAGGTTGGTCAGTTTCTCCCTCAAGATCAAATTCTACAAAATTTGGAGGTTCTACTTCATGCTCTTTACCATAAACTTCTAAGTTGAGACTATGTGATGGTTCTACACTTCTAGAGAAGCAGTTTAATGTGTGTCTCAGAAAAGGTGTTATCTGTTCATTCTCACTCTCTTCACTTTTAAAATACTAAATTTCTCTATCTGACAGCTCTCTTTTAGTTTTTTTAGGGGAGCCTATTTTCTTTGCTGGCTTTATGTCTTAAGATTGCTTTTGTAAGGTTATATTCAATAATCAATTCTCCCTCTACAATTTTTTACCAATTTATGTCTGAATTTTTATAGATTTTTTATCTGGATTGTTCCTAATTATGTACCATGTTTTCAGGTTTTTTATTTTCTTTGTCACAACTACCTTCTTTAGGCCAAAAATGTCTACAAAATTGTCTTTCTTCAGTTTTTTTTTTCGGAACTTTATATGACCTGCAATTAGGCTTTACATCAGCTGTTGCAGCTTTCTTTAATCCACTGTAGTTGAGTTAATGACTCGCTTCCCTCAAATCCTTTTACAGCAGCAGCTATGACTGATGAGGGTGTGTACTAAAGACTAAGTCAACGCCCAAATAAACATAAATAACTTGATTTAGTGCCTCACGGTCTTTAATGATTAAATTATGAGTTTTAAGTTAGTTTGAACAGTACTCGACCATAGTTTCTGCAGCAAACATGGTCTCGAAGTTGAGAGGACGGCTAAATCCAGTTGATGCTTGATAGTCTTCTCGAGGGATTAGTGGTCCAAACACAACATGCATGTCTAAAAACAGTCCCGGTTGGACGACTTTCATTTAAATATGCTATATATGCAGGAATGGCAATTGAGTTCATTTTGACCGTTTTTGACTCTTTGACTATAGTTTTTCTACATTTCAGCTCACAGCCTCTGCAGGAAGCACAAACACATGCCTGCGCATGTCAGAGGAGGAACAGGTGTCTGTGTATGTGAGATATATGTGATTCTAAAAGCAAGGATCTCCTTTCGTTCAGAACTGAACTTGCTGGTTTACTCTAGAGCAGAGAGAGGGTGTCCCTCAAAGATATTGATCCATAGTCTTCAAATCTGAATTAGATTTGATGACAAAAAATACATTGTTATAGATAACAAACAATTTTTTCACAAGTTCGCTCTGCTCACAATTGCCTAGGATCGCAAGCGTGGTTGGCGAGAAATGGAGATGCGTACTAGGCGAATTGTCCAAGTGTAAATCCGGTACCGTTGAACAACCTGAGCCCGGAAAATACTCCCCCCTTAGATTTCCAACTGTTACTGCACTTTAAATGAGGAGTAGACCATCTTACGCAAAATGAAACATGCATGTTGACTGGTAAAGGAGTGGAAAGAGGGATAACTTGCATGATGTGGATGTTAGCTCTTTGGTCGTGTCTTAAATACTGGAGATAATATAGGTTGGTGAAACCATATGATTAGTCAGTTATCAGCCAAGCTCCTCCCAAACTTATTCTAATCTTATGATTAATGAATGTCATATCGTTGCCACTGTTGTTTATTCAAATACACTAAAAAGGGACAAAATAATCTTTATGGTTATGAACTGGATTTTGATCAAGGTTTTAAATTTACAATGACCAAAATGATTCTGAGCTCATAAATATTCGGAAAAAAAAGTAATTTTTCACAACCCTTTATGTTTACATGGTTATGACAACATATTTGGCATTTTCCCCTTTACAAACATTTTATATGTAATCCTAATGAATTATCGTATGTATACACACATGCACACACACACACACGCACGAACAGACTGAGAGAAGGAAGAATAACTTTATCAACTGAACTTATTCCTGTAACTAATTCTGCACAGATCATTTTATCATTTTACAGCTATCGTTTTATTTGGAAAACATAATTAGATCATTTTTACTTTAGTTTTGAAGTTTTTCTTGTAATTTTTTCTTGTCAATGTAGTTTTTTGGTACTACATTAAAATTAGTGTAAAAATGTCATCACATTTTTCATTTAAAATATATGAGAAAATTTATTTTTTAAGCATAGTAGCTGAATGACTTAGAAATAGGTAAACTACACCCTACATATTTCATTCAATCCTGAAAGTGCTGAAAAATCCTTTCTTAACCACTGGCTGAAACTTACAGTTTATTTATTTACAATCGCTTTCTCTGCTCAGAAAACACAACCTGTTAAAAAGAAAATCTGCTTTGCAATGAACAATAGCTTGACTTTTCCCTTCCAAACATTCCAGACTTTTTTTTTGGGGAGGGTTCTAACCATCGCTGAATTTAGTCTCATTGAAGTATGTTCTTAAGTATACTTCAAATATCATAATACAATATAATTTATTGTTCCCCAAATTTATTTTAAAATTGTCTAAAATGTGGTTAACCTCAAAAGTGCTATTGACACATTATAGACTTTATCAAACAGCTTATTTTTGTCTTTGTTGAACATATGTTCCTTGGAATAATCAAATTATTTCTAGACAGAAACTGTCAATAAAACAAATTACTTGGAATTGCTTCAGAGTGTGACTATACTGGCAGGATGCTATGATAAAACCTCACAAATTTCACAACTGAATTAAAAAAAACTGTTAAAAGGAGGCTTTCCAGTAGCTTGAACAATATTCATTTGACAATGTAACAGATGATAAATTCAATATCTTAAAAATAACATTCAATCTTAATTGAGTTTCAGGAACATTTCAGCAAATAATATATTGTTCTTTTTCAATCATTATTAACAATATAATGATAGTTTTTTTTTTTTTTTTCAAATCCAATCAATACAATTTAGCAAAAATGAACCAAGCTTTAGCTTCACTGCTTGGCACAGAAAAGGAGAGAAAGTAAAAAGGCAGGGGGCAAGGTGGAGGAGAGGAAAGTAGGTTGTCGTAAACATGTCCATTTGAGTGTGTTGGCCCAAGCTCAAAAGCTGAGGGCAGGCAGTGCAGAGCAGAGCGGAACACATTCTCACTCAAACACACACACACACACACACACAGCTTCTATGGAGCTGATTCAAGGAAATCCTAACTGACTGAGACAAATGCAACCTTCACGAAAACTGGCATGTGGTTCTGAGAATTCCCTTCCATATGTTATCAACTCAGAATATTCTACCAGCTACTGATTTATTTTTGAGCACCAGTCCGAAGCACTATACATAATCAGATATCACATGCTCACCGGATCTACATATTAGCTGCCAGGCAGTTATGTCTATTTCTAGACAGTAATGAAGTTAAAGTAACATAAACATTGTTTGTCAAAAGAAATTGGCTAGGGAATTTACGGTGGCCGAGAGGTGCAATACACATTTACATAAAGTGAAACACTTTTACAAGTTACAAAATAAACTTAAACTTTAGAAAACACATTTACAAGTCACAACACACTTTTACATTTCATAAAACACATTTATCAAACGTGTTTTCTACAGTTTTTATTTGTTTTGTAACTACTAAAAATGTTTCACGTTATGTAAATTTCACCTCTCGGCTACTGTAGGAATTGTTTAAATGCTTGTTCTTTCCTGCTCGTTATATGGCAACATTTTATTGCATGCACCTTTCTACTGTAGCTGTGGTCACTGTTTTGGTTGCCAGGTACTTGCATTGTTTACAACAATCACATGGTGAATATGTGTTAACTTTTTTTATTTCATGCATTTATAAAATATGTCAATAAAATAAAAGAATGGTTAAAGAGTAGTTGGTTAAAATCCCATATGGCTAAAGCAAGTATTTTCAGTAGGGACAATTAGCAAAAAAAGATAGTTTATTATGGTGAGTAGAGTGGATCATACAAGGAAGACTTAACCAGTACTCGTACGTATTCAAAGAACTGAGAATGGCTTTTTATGTTTACTTGTTTGCCGGTCCATCTGTTTTAAGCATGTTTCCAAACATGTCACGACTGTGCAAGTCTTCTGGATGTGGCGCATCAATTGCATTGATGGATAGATACAATTTCTGTCTTGTATGTCTGAGGCATCAATTGCATTGATGAATAATGCGCAGCTTCCATCTTCTGAAGACTGCTGTGCTCCACTGCTACATCGGAGAGACGCTGCATCTCCCAAAAGATACGGTTCATTGATCTCCCCCTCTGGGGCCAGTCAAGCTGCCACTGCCCTGCATACCATGTCAGCCTTTCAGGTGTTCCAAGCCAAGGGCCTGAAAGAAATTCAAGGGGGAAGTTGCCGCCCAGGTCTTACAGAGGACCTGAGACTTTGTGCTTAAGGCTTTAAAGTTGTGGCAAGCTCGCTAGGCCACACAATGTTTATGCTGGTAGTCCTGAGTGGCCATCTTTGGTTGACCCAGGCTGAGATGTTTGCCGCATAATTGTAAGCATGTCCTCATAGCAGCTGTGGTCCCAGATGACCTCTTCAGCATCGCCGTTGAGGACCTTATGTCATGGGTCCCTACAATTATGAAGCAGGCGGAGAGTCTAGAACAACTGATAATGCCACGTAAGAAGAGAAGTGGCAGGTTCTTTTCTAAATCGACGTCACTATTGCCTGCTGGCTGCCAGTGAAAACCTCTTCAGTTCAGCCTGAATGAAACCCCTGCGCAGGAGACAGTGATGGACAGAGGTCCCATCACAAGTGACCCTAGGAAATGCAACCCAAGGAGTCCAGCTGCGGTGCGGGCTTCACCACCAGCCCCTCCCCCCTTGCACATTGCAGCAGATGCAATGTCATGGTGGAAACCACAGTCAATAGTATGGCAACTACATTCCCTGGCAGTCCATTAGATCTGGTAGTGCTTTCGTATAGAAGAGGTAGTCCTGTTCATCATCCCAGGGAATCCTCGCTGGCCAATTCCCCTGCGGTCAGACCTCCTGACCCAGGGATTTGAGGCACAAACAGCTGCACTCAGACCTCTAGAGCCTCCATGTCTGGCACCTTTAGGTGCGGAGAACCCCCGGTTAATGCCATATTCTGTTGTCCAAGCACTGTGTCTTGCCAGAGCTTCCTCTACTAAAGCCTGTTATGCTGGCAAGTGGGGTCGGTGCGTCGACTGGTGTCACTCTTGCCAAGTAGACCCAAGTAGCTCCCAAGTTCAACTCGCGCTAACCTTCCTCCAAGAAGATTTGGACAGAGCACAGTCTCCATCCATCCTTAAGGTTTACATCATCACGATTTCTGGCTATCCCCTCTGGTTAAATGCAACACACTGGGATGTCACAAGTTAATGGTCAGATTCCTCAGACAGGTTAGAGAAGGGCTAGGCCTCTAGGCGCTCTTAGTCACTTTAGTCTCGATCAAGAGGGTGAGGGATCTGCAGGCACTCTCCGTCAACAAGACGTGCTTACAGTTTGGACCTGGTGAAACTCATGTTATCCTTAAGCCCAGGCCTGGATGTGTGTCCAAGGTTCCTACTATCCCCTTCAAAACTCAGGTAGTGAAACTCTAAGCTCTGCCTAGAGCGGAGGCAGCACCAACCCCTGATCCCAATTACCAAGTTCGAGCACTGAGGATCTATGTAGAAAGGACCCAGAACCTTAGAAGTTCACCCAGAATCTAAGAAGATCACCTATTTATTAACAGTAAGACAGCAGACAAAAGGAAGGCTGTGTCCAAACAGAGGTTGGCTCACTGGCTATTGGACACCATCTCTACTGCATACACAGCATCTGATATCCTTTGCCACCTACAGTTGAGAGCTCTGGCACTGGCAAGAGGTACTCCACTGGCCGAAATCTACACAGCTGTTGGATGATCGACACCTAACACCTTTGCCAGGTACTATAACCGTAGTAGATGTGGCAGAATTGTCTAAACTGTACGAAGGGGTGTCCAGATTTGCCATTCCATAGTGATACGTCCACCAATTTTGCAGATGGAATCACGAAAGTCTTCACAGCTTCGCAGTACGTTACGACACATTCGCACCTGCTTTATGGCAGTAACACGATGACCTAACCATCAGCAATCCGCTAAAATGGACTTAAATTGTTGCAAACCCAGTGTAGCTGATCTTACTTATGTCTTCTGCTGTTTATTTGTTTCTCTCTCTCTCTCGCTCTCTCTTTTCAGAAGACACTTTGAAGACTATAAGAAATAAGTCATATAATATTGGAAATATGCATATTAAAACCTTTTCACAGTCTCTGATGTGCATATGAACATGTGACAAATTCAAATCCACGAACATCAGTCTATACATATAGCATTGTTTACATAAACTGACATAAAACAACACTATTCACAAGATTTGACAAACCTAAACATGAATTACGGGCTTAGATCATGCAGATGATTGAAATCTTTCTCAGTCTCCATATAGTACGTTTCTCTGCCACCATTTTAGCTTTACCCATAATACAATGGTCCCATACACGAATCAACTCAATCATGTGCCACGACACAATAGTAAATATTAACCCATAACATTTTTAAATGTTTCAATGGTGTACATTCTCTGTTTAGACCTTAAATGTCACATTTGTACATTTGGTATAAGTCAAGTAATCTAAACAACAAACAAATGAAAATGAAATTATATGAAGACAAAAAATGAAATTATAAAGGCAACACAAATACAGAACTTTGTAAAACTTGTGTATTTGAAATTAACACCCAGTAATATTATATTGCTTAAGTTAGTCCCTTTGAGATTTAGGCCATGTCCACACTTACCTAAGCAATTCCCATATTCCTTTATTTTGTATTGAGTTAAAACAAACAAACCATGTAGCAATACAAAAAAAAATTTGCCCACAGGAGAATGATGAAACACCCCTGAAACATGGTAAAGATTATACAGCTGACTCCTTGATTTATTGGCCAACTAACATGCAGTCTGCCATGTTTGGTTCTGTTAATCTATAGGTGTTTCTGTTTTTAGTGTTCTTCGTATAGTACAAAATGAGGTCAATGATTCTTTTCAATAAAGAAAACAAGACAAAGTTAGAGACTGCACATTTTTTATTAGCACCCATGGCTTTAATATGGATTGAACCCAATAAAGTCATAAGAAAATAGTGATCCACTTTAGTATTGTATTATTTATCTCACAATATTGTACTTATTTCTCTATGCATCCTCAGACCTAAAAAAATCATTATTTTAGTCTATTTTCAGCATTTTGAGTTTAATACGATTCTTAAAGTTTTCAAACGGAACTAGTAAACAAATGTGAGTAAATACTCAGCTTAAATGATAATTCAAGTTTGGAAGACATTTAACACAAACAATGATTAAGGGCCCTGACATGTCAAAAGACATTAAATAACTGTGTTAATTTCACTGACAAAAATAGTTCAGCTAAGATATTCTGTTTCGTTAACGCTGAAATAATGTTTATGTTATATTTTATATTTTGGTCTACCTCTACCTCTCACCTTGGAACGCCCACAGCAAGAGCTTTAGCCTAGATTGAGAGGAAAGAACCCATGATACACAGTTTGCATTGCTGCATCGCTCTCTCTCTACTGACAAAAATAGGCTTTCTGTAACCTACCTAATGTTTTCAATTCCAAATACCTTTCTGACCTTTCAAGTTAAATACACCAGTTATTTGTCTTTAATTTTATTTTGCACTGATTGTTGAAAATGATTGTATAGGCCAATCATTGTATATGGGATTATTTTGAACTACTTAATGAAAAAAAGCATGCATAAAATCTCAAAACTACCTCAGAACTTATGGATTTTAAAATGCAATAATTTTTTTTTCATATAATATCTAAAACAGAATAATGTGCTCTATGTTTCCAAATCCTTTCAAATGCATTCCTCTAGAATCCTCTAGACTTTTAGAACCATTAATTTACGTCAAATTATTTATTATTATATATGAAGTGTGTATAAAATGAAAATAAAAAGTTTGAAATTGTTGACACAATCTTAATAAATATTTAGTCACGTTAATTCATTTTTAAAGATTAAAATAAACTTTTTTTTTAAACGATAGAAATCATTCAGACTTTTTTGTATCGGTGTCTATATTAGAGTGTAAGTGGTGTTTTAATGTAAGTGGTGTTTAAATGGTTTTGGGTACTATGAAAGGATCTAGGATTGAATCAATCTTTGTCACCTTGGTTACTTAAGCCTGATTTATGCTTCTGCGTCAACTCAACAAATTGCTCTCTGCAGAAGCTCGAGCACTCACACGTAAACAAAGCAATTATAGTTGTGAGATCTGTCAGTGCTGCCTACGCTCTGATCGATACTGGTTTGATAAGAATATCAATTGCTCACAAACCAAAACATAACACAGATATGAACAAAAGACAGGTTTTATTTACCTTATCATAAATTCAATACAAAGTCAATACAAGTTCTTAAAAACATCTGCTGCTGCTGTGAAAGCTCTGTCTTCCAACTGATCAATATCACAGCATGTCGTGATGACCATACTAACTTCTATCTAGCTACAACTCAGCACAGAAAACAAAGGAAGGTTATTTACTTCATTGTCAAAGTTTTATTTCATAATCCATTATCAGGGACCTTCTATCTATATATCGTCTATTGCAACCCACCTCTCGCTCCGAAGGCTAATGTCAAAAGAACAGAGGAAGTGGGCAACCCCACTCATACCTCTAAAGCGAGTTCTTCTTTTAAAGGGGAAGGCACTGCCTTGTACAATAGAAGTTGTTACTTAACAATAGAACCCTGCTTATTTAACCTTTAGAGCTCGTCACAATCTAGTGGAAATGGCAGCACTTATGTCTGCAGTACTTTACGTTGCAATTTTGCTCTGAAAACCATTACCACAAGTGTCTGGATGAATACACGACCCTAATGCTTTATCTCGAAGCCTATTGAATGGCACAGTGAGTTCTGGGTATGATAAATTCTAAGAAACTCTAAAGTCTCACTGGGGACACTGATGACTGGGAGGGTGAGCAACAACACAAAGTGCTTGTTCAATTTAAGACTCTGAGCATCAAACCCTTGTTCTGCTGTGTGTTAATGCAGAAAATTATGCCATTTACTTTAAACATTAGCAACATATGTGGTACCTTTATTCTCAAAGTTACAAGTCTAATGTATCACATGCATAAGGGAGCTAAACAGTAACTTTACTTGGCCCTATAGTCTCCACCTCCTAATGTTATGTAACAAGAAGGGCAAAACTGACTCAATGATTGTGCAGCTTGAGTAACATGATTCAACAATTTCACATTATGTCCTGAATGTAGCCATCTAGTCTGATAGAGCTTATTTAGGCTGTTTAAGAGAATGACAAAATGTATTAACAAAAAATCTGAGCAGTGGTTTGGGATAAATAACTAACAGTGTGTTCTGGATTGAGCTGTTAAAATTACATATACAAAAGATGTGTTCAATTTGTTCATACATATTTCCAAGAACTCAGAAGCTTCAAAAGTAACTGGTACTAATTATTTATATAGTGAAATTCTCAAATAGTCTTATTTAGTTTCAACCATAATCACTGATCGTCTTCAACACTGCAGTGATTAACAGTTTTGAAATCTGAATTAAATGGATGTGTAAGTCTGACCTGATTTAAGAACATGATTCATATTCAGATCTGATCAGAATAGGCATCATGAATTTGTGTCACTTCATGGTAACCAAAATTGTGTCCAGAGAGGTGGGACATAGATATAGACTATGATCAAGTATGGAAACACACTCTAAAATGTCACAACCTAGGTTGTTCTGCATTGGCCGATGGCCAGGTAAGTTGGGTACATTAATAGCCCGGCACAGAGCGGGTCCTCCTCTGTCTTGGGCACAAGTCACAGACATAATTTTAATGGGTAGTCAGCATTATATAAACCTCCTTTATGATTCATACAAGAGGAGGGAGTGCATCTATCCCTGATCTCAAAGGGAGATGTGCGGACACTGTACTTACCACCTTGAAGGCTGGGTTCAGAACTCCGGACAATTTAATACACATTCAGTTTCAGCGAGGTACTGATGGAACAATATGCCTTGAACCATATGGGACAAGGTCGTTAGAGGGAAGATAGCATAGATGGAACTAGCTAGAACAACAGTTTACAAGAGTTAGCCTTCAGAGGAACTGCTCGCCCCTCGTGTACCCAGGGTCATAAGGGGTGCAACCAGTAGTCCCTCACAGAGGACACACACATGAACAGTAGTAGGACTACTCCATTTAATCTCTTATGCCGGTACGCCTGTAGGGATGAGAGGAGCCAAAAAGATGGAAAAAGACTTCCGTTTTTCCAAAGTAGTGCACACATCACATAGAGTAGCACAAGCCAAGCTGGACAAGCCTCCATACAGTTCAATCGGTGCTTGGAGTTTTTGAAGAGGATGGTAGAAACTTTAGGCTCAAATCCAAGCCTGGGCTTAAGGAAACCATGGATGTCACCAGGCTTGAACTGTAAGCAGGTCTTATGCCAGCAGATCCCCCATACTAGCATCTGAACTACAGTGATGGCATTTTCCAGAGGGTCCTCTGTCCTCTGACATGAAAGTTCCATAGATCATAGGGTGCTTGCACCTACATCCCCAGGTCAGTAAGTTTAACCACAGTGGGAAGGGAGTAGAGTTCTACAAATCAAGGTAGGCTGGGCCAATAAGGAGCCACCCTGGCCGGCTCCAATGTCAATGGTATTCAATGTATATAACAATCAATGCTCTGGCCGGTGCCAGTATGCTGGTTAAAGGCAGTTTGCAAGTCTGCCTAATGGTGCATTACCGCCACCAACTGGAAAGTAGTATGAACTATATATATGAAGGAGAGAAAATTTACTTTTCCTATTATTATAAAATTATATTAATAAATTATTCTTAGCCTTTTTTTACATTACATTTGGCAGATGCTTTTTTCCAAAGCGACTTACAGAAGGGGAAATCGCCAATGCCCCTGGGATTGATCCCAGAACCTCATACATGCAAACCATGTGCTCTACCACTGAGCTACACCCCACCCCATTATTTTAGGAAATAAAAGAATTGCCTTGTACGTTTTTGTTTTCTTTAGGATTTTGATAATTGTTATAGGCTCTGTTATTATTTCCCTAAATTCTGTAGTTTCTTTGCTTTTCATTTCATGTGTTTTACATTTAAGTATTACATGTTCTATTGTTTCCTCTACTCCCCAATAATAACAATACCCGGTTTTCCCAGGGCAAGGTTTCAAGATGTGTCTTTATTACAAAAACAATGAGTACTATGAAATGTTTTGTTTACATATTTGCACAGGAATAGTAGCCTATGCCTGTGTGAGGTTTTCCTCCCTCACACAACATCATCATCATCTATAGTACAAAGTTAGACAACCTTGACACGTAAAAATACTATTTTTAGATATTAATTTCTTGACACAAACCATAAAATCAAAACTGATTTAAAGATGTGATTAACGTTTAAAATCACAGAACTTACCTTTCTTTTTCAAGCAACAGCAAAACGTCATTCCGTTCTCATTGTTTATATTATTATTTAATTTTATTTAGCATAACATGTTTGTTTTATAACAAAACTATAAATATATAATATATTATATAAATAATATGTGTTCATTTAATTACATGAAACATGTGTACTTGCAATAGTTTTATTTTGCATTGATAAAAACAAATTAGGGGTGTGGTGAACTTAGTGTTTATGCAAATTAGGTGATGACATCATCTAGCCACTTTTGGGACGACCTATCGCACTATCACTATCAATCAAGTTTTTATACAACACTTTTTTAGCAGTTGCTTTCAAAGCAGCTTCATAAAGTCCTAGTGAGGATCAGGTAGAGTAAAAAGGAGTTCCCTCTGTGAGGCCCCTGGGAGATGCTAGTCACCTTCCCAGCATAAAGAATATACAAACTTAAGATACATCGACGAAAAGTTAGCTAAACTGCACCTGAAAAAAACAACAACAAATAAACAAAGTGTGAATCTGGGAGATCCTTGCACGTTCAAATGATCAGGAATGCAGTTTGAAAATCAAATAACAGAGGTTTAATATTCTGAGACAATGAAGATCATTCAACAGCTGGGTGTTCTCTTCAGCATGCCAAGAGAAGACAGTTTTTTGCATAATACTCATACAATTTATTCTTGATACTTGATAGTTCCTCCTTTCTCATCTGATCGGTCCTTCCAGGAGAGAGAGAGAGAGAGAACAAAAAACAAACAGGTGATCAGCATCAGCTGAAGGATGAGTGATAAATGATGGATAGGTAAGAGAGGTCCATTGAACCACATTGTTTTTTTAACAGTTTGTATGTTTATAGCACTGAGACACCAGATCCGTTTGGAGAAATACCAGGAGCCAATTATTTGAATGCTAGATTAAACAGACATGTTGTTAATTTAGTTTTGAACTCTGTGAGTGTAGCTGAGCCCCGACAGCATCCAGGAGTTTGTTCCAGAGTTTTGGGGCTCTATATGAAAATAATTAGTAGTCCTGCTTCTTATGATGGAATCTGGAAAATGGGGAACAGCATTATCCGGATTGTGTCTTTGTTATTCTTGGGGACTTCAACAAAGCTAACTTGAGAAAGAACTGACAAAATTCCAGCAGCATATTAAATGCCCCACCTGAAATTAGAATATTCTGAATCACTGTTACCACATTAAGGAACGCATATCCACAGAGTTGCTGTTGGACCTTTGTCCTCTTCACCCAGTTAAATTATCGAGCCTCAGACAGGAACCAAATTTAAATAAAGATTTTATTTTTTCAAAGATGAATGAAACATGATATGAGCCACGGGATCCACTTGACTGCCCTTCTCTTGCAAGGACACTACTTTTTCGATCCAGCAGGTCCATCCTTTTTCACCTCTTTCCCCACCAACAACCTATCACAGGCCAGCTGGATTTGATGATGAGCTGTTGTCAAAGCTCTCAAGTTATTACATCCAATGGTAAAGTTGTATAGGTTAATGTAAGAATAATAAGGAATTCTCATTTTTATACTCTGTATTCTTGTGAAACTCTGTGTGCTGAGTGTGACTAGATTATCCTGTGTTTTAGTTTCTGTGCCACATTCCACCTTCTTATCTTCCCTTGGAATGCTCCTGCACACCATTTGCTTTAGGGGGTTTGGGGGGTTTAAACTCTGACTATGCTTTTGTGACCAGTTACCACTCCCTTTTGAGAGTATGTAAGGAGACTGAAATTCTGTGTTTCCAGAAGTCTTTGTTTGAATATACTCAAACAGCTTCTCCAAAGGCTAGGGGATCCGCTGGTGATGTTGCTCAAATAAAAGAAATCGTACAGTTAACATATTCATAAACTCTAGATGGGGCCTGAGTGTGCTACCTGAGCTCTGAGCTGAAACTTTAGCAAGCTTTCTTATCTTAGAAAAATATACTCCTCTTTGAGAAATACCCCTTGCATTCTAGCAACCAAAACATTCAGTTGTTACATTACAGGCTAAACGTTTCAGAGAAAATCTCAGGCCCCAGCATGAAAAGGATACAGAATTACATTTCTTTTTATTTAGCCTGGCTGTTCCCCATCGGTCAGTGTGGGGCTGGCTGTGGGACATAAGTCTCTGTTCCCCTTCAGTCGGTCACTACGACTTAAGATGGTGACGACTATGGAAAGCTCCGCTAAGGGTGCACTACTCATTCCACACTGTTTCAAAATGCCAATCAGCGAACGCACTGTTGGTTACGTGATCACGCAGTCCCGCATAAACCAGATGTGAGCGTAACACTCTTCCTGTTTTTTCCTCTGGAGCCGTACTCTTGACACGTTAGCGACTCGTGAAAGGGCATGTCCCGAAGGAGATGGTACATCGCTCTCCCCCTCTGGGGTGATGGCAGATTGTGCTGCGGAGATGGCCGAATTGCTTACCCAGGCTGCCAGAGAAATTGGGTTGCAGGTGGCTCCGCCCCTGGCACCCGAGATCTCCAGGCTGGACGCGTGGTTTGTGGGGTCGCGCCGGGATAATACCCCCTCTTATCCCGTTCTTCACGGAAGTGCATCGGGAACTGACCCAAACTTGGAAGGCACCTGTTGTTAGCGATGTTTGTCAGTCTCCCTTCTCTCGCTTCCCTTGACGGTGCGGTAGCTAGGGGGTACGAAACGATTCCCCAGGTAGAGCAGGCGCTGGCGGTGCACTTATGCCTGGGTAACCCTGAGGGATCTGAGGACGTCTACCAATTTTGCACTCAAGGCGACAAAAGTTGCAGCTAGCTCGCTCGGCCACACGATGCCTACGTTAGTAGTCTACAGCCGCCATCTTTGGTTGACCCAGGCTGACATGCTCCCTCAAGACCGGAGGCGTTTCCTCACCACACCTTTGGTCCCAGATGGCCTCTTCGGCGTCGCCGTAGATGACCTGACGTCGCGGGTCTCTACGATCAGGAAGCAGGCGGAGAGTCTGGGAGAATTCATCACGCAGAGTAGGAAGAGACGTGGGAGGTCCCCTTATAAGACGGCGCCCCCACCGCCCCAGTCCTTTTCTGATCGTCAGCCCCCATGTCGAAGACATCGACCAAGAGCGGCAACAAGGAGTCGACGGAAGAGCAGTCCTGTCCAGGGCCCCCCCCCCCCCAACATCATCAGGGGAAAAGTATCCATCGGAAGCGGCCCTAGGACAGGCCGGCCAGGGAGTTAAGCTGCTGTGCGGGCCTCGCCACCAGCCCGCCCCCTTTGGAGGGAGGGTGTGCCACCACCATCAAGCAGCGGACCAACAGGTCAGATCTCAATTTTTCATTAAATATGCAAACCTGAACTCCCTGGTTTATGTGCGCAGCCAAGAGGCTTGCATTGCAGATCTGAATGCAGTTCTCATCTCAGAGGCACATTCAAGGGCGTGGCGTCTGATGCAGTGCAGTCCGGATGGCTCTCAGCTTCGCGTTGGACCTCCTCGGCTTGAACCGGATGCTGCTCCGAGGTTGAGCCTGGACACCCAGGTAGGTCTCCAGCTAGGCTTCCTTCAGACCCCACCGCTAAGTCCGCTAGTTTGTGGCCCTGCTATAAAAACTATCGCTGAAGTGAGTATGATGGCATTAGTGGAGTTTCAGGAAGGTTGGTGGGGCTTCTCAATAATTCCCCTTGGCTCGTACGCACTATCTGGCACGGCTATCGACTGCAGTTTGCTGCCAAGCCGCCCAGGTTCAACAGGGTTCTAATGACCTCTGTCTCAGCCACAGAGGCCCCGGTCCTGCGCCAGGAGATCAATTAAAGGTGCAATCGAGCCGACCCCTCCTGAAGACAGAGAAAGAGGTTTTTACAACCCATACTTTCTAGTTTCCAAGCGCACAGGTGGGTTGCGTCCAATCCTCAACCTGCGTCGTCTAAATGCTCATCTTCTGAGACTTCCGTTCAGGATGATATCCCTCAGACGCACGGTCCACTCAGTGCATCCAGGGGATTGGTTCCCACAATAGATCTGAAGGATGCGTATTTTCAATGTGAGTATACTCCCTCGGCATAGACCCTTTCTTCGGTTTGGCCTCGAAGGTCGAGTATATCAGTACTACGTCCTCCCCTTCGGCTTGTCTCTGTCCTTTCGCACCTTCACAAAGGTGATCGAGGTGGCTTTAGTACCATTAATATGGAAAGGGGTTCAAATCCTGGCTTACTTGAACGACTGGCTGATATTGGCCCAGAGGCGGTCCCAATTGATTCGCCACAGAGACAGGGTCTTATGCCACCTCAGCCGTCTGAGGTTTTGGATCAATTCAGAAACAAACTGTCTAACCCCTGGCCAGAGCATATCTTTTCTGGGTATGAAACTAAACTCATTGAAAATGCGAGCACGCCTCTTTCTAGAGTGCGCCCTGAGTCTGCTGAAGGCAGCACGCAGAGTCTGCACAAGGCTAGTGGTCCCTCTGAAGTACTTCCAGAGGCTCCTGGGGCATATGGCTTCCGTAGCAGCGGTTATTCCGCTCAGCTTATTACATATGAGACCACTCCAGCTTTGGCTCAAGTTCCAAGTTCCGTCATGAGCATGGCGTCCAGGGTGACTGAAGGTGAACGTGACATCTCGTTGCAACCTCCACCTGCGTCTTTGGAAAGATATTCGGTTCCTCTGTGCCAGTGTCCCTGAGAGGACCTACCAAGCACGTAGTAGTAAATACTGACGCTTCAAGGACTGCGTGGGGTGTTGTATGCCAGAAGCACAAAGTCTCAGGGATTTGGACCAAGAAACATGCTTCCTGGAGCATAAATTGCCTAGAGTTTTGTCCAGTGTTCCTAGGAGTGAAACACTTCAGAAGGATACTGCAGGGACATCCCGTGTAGGTCAGGACGGACAACACAGTGTCGGTGGCGTATATCAATCGACAAGGAGGGATACGCTCACCCCGTTTGTCGGCTCTCGCCCGCAGACTGCTCCTCTGGAGTCAGCATTGGGGTCTGTCCCTAGTTGCAATCCATATCCCCCGCAGGTTGAATCAGACAGCGGATGCACTGTCTCGGTGGAAACCCCGGTCAAGAGTGACAGCCCAGCAGATCTGGGAGCGCTTTGTTATAGCGGAGGTAGACCTGTTTGCCACCCCAGAGAATGCTCAGTGTCGGCTGTTCCAGTTGAAGGCAACACGTTAGGACAATATGAGTTAACGGTCAGATTCCTCAGAGGGGCCAAAAGGGTCAGACCATCTAGGCCATCCTTAGATCCTTCCTGGGACCTTTCCATTGTCCTTAAAGGTACTTCATTTGAGCCGCTTGAATCAGTAGAGCTTACATTTCTGTCAATTAAGATAGCGCTCCTGGTCTCTTTATCCTCGATCAAGAGGGTGGGGGATCTGCAGGCACTCTCAATGAGACCTGCTTAAAGTTCAGACCTGGTGATACTCGTGTTATTCTGAAGCCTAGGCCTGGATATGTGCCCAAGGTTCCTACCATCCCCTTAAAACTTAGGTAGTGAACCCCCAAGCTCTGCCCGGAGAGGAGGCAGCATCAGCCACAGGTCCTAATTGCCCAGTTCGAGCACTGAGGATCTATGTAGAAAGGACCCGGAACCTTAGAAGTTAAGATCAGCTCTTTGTTTGCTTTGGAGGACAGCAGACGATAGGGAAGGCTGTCTCCAAACATCTCTACCGCATACACAGCGTCCGATGTCCCTTGCCCCCTGCAGTTGAGAGCCCACTCTATCAGGGGTGTCGCAGCCTCCTGGGCGTTGGCAAGGGGGACTCCGCAGGCAGAGATCTGCAAGGCTGTGTGTTGGAGACAGCAGACGATAGGGAAGGCTGTCTCCAAACATCTCTACCGCATACACAGCGTCCGATGTCCCTTGCCCCCTGCAGTTGAGAGCCCACTCTATCAGGGGTGTCGCGGCCTCCTGGGCGTTGGCAAGGGGGACTCCGCAGGCAGAGATCTGCAAGGCTGTGGGTTGGTCAACACCCAACATCTTAGCCAGGTACTATAACCTGAGCAATGAATCTGTCTCTTCAGCCGTGCTAAGTGGTGGTAGCATTGTCTGAGATGTACGAAGGGGTGTCCAGCTTGGGTTGCGCTATTCTTAGTGATCCGTGCGCTATTTTTGCCCCTGGAGATAACCTCCAGCTTTTTGGCTCCTCTCGCCCCAACATATTTCTTATGTTCTGTCCTCGTGTGTCCCTCTTTATGGAGGACTACTGGCTGAATCTTTTATGACCCCAGGCACGGGAGGGCCGAGCAGTTTTCCAAAAGGCTAACTCTCGAAAACTATTGCTCTAGCTTGCTCCATCTTCCCTCTGAAAGACCTTTCCACTGTGGTTCAAGGCGTATTTTCGTAGGTCCTTCAATGAAACCTTGCATGTATTAAACTACCGGAAGTTCTAAGTCTAGCCTTCGAGGTGGCGAGTACGGCCTCCACGCGTCTCCCTGCAGCTCTGGGATCGGTGCTCCTTCCTCTGGTATGAGGCGGTATGAGAGAGAATTGCAGATTGCCCATTAAAAATTAAGTCTATACTTAAGGCCAGGGTGGAGGAGGCCCCGTTCGGTGCCAGACTACTGATGTGCCCGGCTTGCCTGGCCGTCGGCGGATACGGAAGGACCTAGGTTGTGGCGTTTTGCAGGATGTTTCCATATGTGGTATGCTGGCCACAGTTAAGAAATAAGAGCGACTACACCACCCTCACTGAGGGAAAATTACTGGAGAGCACACAGGTGCATTTTCACCAATATGGCAATTAAATGGGCATGAGACAGAGCACAGTGCAACTTTACATTTTATTAAACATAATAAATTATTTAAAACACAATATTTGGCACACTGATGGTGGCACTGGTTTCTGCATGACGGGGCCAAGCCTGGCCAGGGTAGGCAGCCTGCAACCCAGTGAACACCTCAACACATTTCACACAGGTAAGCATCAAATAGTGCAGTAATACAATCTCCATGCTGCTTGCCTTCCCCTGGCACCCACCAGCTTGGACCCTGTTGAAGGGACAGACGTGCAGTTAACTTATGAACAAAATTAGGGTTAACATAATCAGAAATGAAAATAAACAGAAAACAAAATAAAGGTTAAACACAACACATTTAAACACTGATAAGGGCAAAATATAACTACACATACAAAGCAAAAACATAGAAACTTAACTCAAGGAGAGAAGCCGCTCGCTTACAGTCCATTACTATACATCGACAAGGGCTGCCAGCGTGGTTGGCGAGCGAACGGCAAGGGGGCGGGCAGTGATAGGGCCAGCAGCACCACCTGCCGGCAGTGAAGCGGCGAGGCGGATTCGAGAAATAAACATAAAGAAAGCAAAACAGCAGCAGGGTGGGAACCAGGTCTGAGTGCTGGGAGCCTGTCTGCACTTCCTAAGTGTACACAGACAGTTAAAATAAATTAATGAACAGTAAATATGGAGAGAGAGAGCGAGAGCGCGCAATCGCTCAGATGCAACTCACAGTGGTCCCAACTTTGCAGCAGGTAATCCGAGTTTTTACTTCCCCACTTGTTCTGAGTTGCAACCTCAGTCAGGTGGATGCAAAGCTCACGGGGAAGCTACAATGAATCCAATTTTACTAATAAATGGAGACAAATAGTCTAACTAATTGGATAGGAATTAACCATGTCCCTCAGAGACAGCGTTCGCATACCTCAGTTCTGTAAACAAAGCGCGAAACCGGAAGTGCCGGAGGGGCGGAGCCGGAGTCAGTGATGCACACACGAAGCACCAAAATAAGGGTCTTTAAATAATACAAGTGCACCCCTCTGATTGGTTAAATCCAGCTCATAATTAGGATCACTTGAACACTACACATAGTCGTCACCGACATAAGTCGTAGTGATCGACTGATGGGGAACGTAATGGTTACTTTCGTAACCCCCGTTCCCCGAATACGGAACGGAGACTTATGTCCCCCAGCCACAACCGTAAGGTCGTGAGTAAGGGGGGGGAGTACGGCTCCAGCATCACAACAGGAAGAGTGACACGCTCACGTCCGGTTAATGCAGGAACGCGTGATAGCGTGACCATCAGCGCATTCGATGATTGGCATTTTGAAACAGTGTGGAATGAGTAGTGCGCCCCTAGCGGAGCTTCCCATAGTAGTCACCGACTTAAGTCTCCGTTCTCTATTTGGGGAAGGGGGTTACGAAAGAAACCATTACGTTCCCTATTCGGGGAACTAGGGTTCTGAAAGAAACCATGACATTATTACAGTCACAGATGAACCTGGCACAGATGTTTCCTAACCACTAGTGGTTTGGTTCTCATCATTAATGATTTGAATGACATTGGCGAGTATTTCCAGAAATTAATATTATACAATTACATTTTTAAGTTTCTTAAATCTTAAAATGGTTTACAATATTTGATTCTGATTATGTTTGTTAATGGCATTTTTTGTTACAACCCAACATTTTGTTGAAGGTACCAGGAGTCAAAATAGTTGTTTTTAGATTTAGGAAAAAATAATGTTATTCATTTGACCAACAGTTGTCAACTGTTATTCATTTGACCAAATGTTCATCTCCATAATAACAAGTTTGTAATATATTGCCATGTTTTGTTTAACCAAATAAAGTCTTTTCAGATCTGTCAGGACTTTACTCTCCTCTTTGGATCCGAAATCTTATCGCATCTTTGGAAAACTGACCAAGTAACTTTAAGGCAAAATTAATCAATCTTGCTTAAGTCCTGGCTTCTACTCCACTGCTTAAAAAAATCACCTCATCTGCTAAAAACAAAACACAGAATTCACAGAGGCTCCAGATTTTCAGGTGCAGTTGAAAAAACTGAAATATGTGATATTATAGCACAGTTTTAAATGTATTTAATATATTTTGTGTTTCTCAGAGTTATACAGTGATGTATCCTCTATCCTTCTCCAGCTGCATCCTTTGTCACTGTAGGTGTCTGGTAGACAGAAGAGTCAGAAGATCAGCATTGGCTGACTATGGCTTCTCTACAGAGGGCTTTCATGCCTCTATTGATGCAAAGAGTGCTTGGGTTATGTGAATAAACTGATTTTTAAAAACTTTTAAATCAGAAGTTGAATAAATTCAAACAAATGTTTAATACTTTGTTGCTATGATATTGTTGTTACCTTATATTCCAATTTAGATTGATCATCTTTGTAATTGATCTTAAGTTTTAATGATTTAGGAGAAATTTAACCTGTTTTTTTTTTTTTTAATCAGACATGCCTGAGTTTACAAGCACGTTTGGAGATGGAAGACAATCGCTAACCATACACTCTTGGTTCAGGGATCTTTTTAACAGTTTCATTTACTTTGTTCTTCACTTTTAAGGTGTTAATCTTGACTCCTAAAAAGTTAAATTACATTTTAGATGAATTCCTTTCGAAGTAGATTTACAGAACTTTATCTGGTGTTTTACAGATTTATTTTTACAGTGAACATAAACATAGGCGATTTTGTCATTATACATTTTTCACAACTTTGGCCTAAAACTTAAGTGAATGACCGAAACCAATATTCCCAATTTTAATCTGACCTCCATTTTAAGATAAAAAAAAATTAATTTCCTAATATTTAGAATATTTAACTTCACATCTTGGTTTTATCATGAAAACATCTATTTATAATTACATTTTGATTGGTTTAATTTTAAACCTATGTTGGCTTAAAATGAAACAGGAGACAGAATTGAGTCAAATAAAATCCAGGGATAATTTTGAGTGTGCAAAATTTAGCCAGGGTTTATAAACCCTGGCTAAATTTTACACACTCAAAATGATTCCTGACATGACAACAATTAAGAATATAAGACACTTTTAAAATGTATTTTATATTATATTAAATGTATTTGTTTTTACGTTATTTTATTTTTAAAAACATGTAGCTATGAATGTTTTCTTTTAATTAGCTCTCTTCACTGGATCTACCAGGCACATGCTACAAGAACTTATCCAGTGTTAACATGGACATGCGCAAGCGCTTTTGGATGCACATTGATATTGTAACCGCTTTGAAAAGTAAGTCTGAGTAGCACACCAACTGTAGCAGCGTTTGGGTGCATAGGGTTCACACATGTGGCTGGATGTTTTACACACGTTCGGGGACTGTTATGTAATGGTTAGATTGATGATTCGACAGAGGGCTACGGAGTCGTGAGGCGGCGCAACAATAAGTAAAACGACCGAGAATCATAACTGGATGGTCACACTGAATTAATGTTGCTACTGGATCACGACATTTGTCTATTTTGGTTTTGTGTAAAGTAACGTTGTATGTTTCATGATTTGAGTCTTAAAAAGAGTGTGCCCCTCTTTCTCTCCACAATGGTACGCGCCGGATTTTGCGTCACCCATTGTTTACAAATCAACCCTTGAGCTGTTTCTGTTGGGAAGCCTGCATGACATCGTGTTTGAATAAAACAACCTACACACTTGAAAATCTTGCTACCTTCCCATCCAGAATGCCTTGTCGAAAGGAAAACTACATTTTTCTGGAGCAGTCGGTAACGGTGGACTCTAAGGAAGTGGATGCGCTCGTATCGAAAATCGGTGAGGCGCTGCAGCTTCACAACAATAGCTCGAGCCAGAAGGCGATGTCGTGTCTCAACGGGCTCAAGGGAAGCAAACCAAACGGCAGCATGGCGGGGGGTCAGCGGTGTATTCGCCTCCGCAGCTTGCGAACCAGCCGAGCCAGCCCGTACAACCCGTCCGCATCTAGGGATCAGGAATGGAACCATTTCAAGTCTTCGTGGCACAATCGAAAAAAAATCGACGAGGACGACCCGCACCATCTTCTCCAGGAGCTCATCCTATCTGGAAACCTGATAAAGGAAGCCGTCAGACGCCTCCAGTTTTCATCTGAAGCCCCCGAGTGCGAAACCTAGGAGTCTCTAACTGCTACTAGCTTTACAGTAAAGTCTAAGGACTGGCTTCACGGATGAACCACAAACGTTTCAAAACATGATGTCGCCAGATTCACTGCTTTTTTATGTCAAGTTTTTTTTATAATTCTATGTTTGCTGAAGTGCAAATGAGATCTGGTGTTGGACATTTTTTGCAACGTGACTCTTTTTTTTCTCCCCTCATACCAGTGTTTTGTTTTTCGACTTTGACGCCACAACATGGTGTGCGAAACCCGTGCAATTGATGATGATGATGATAATAATAACTACTCACTGGTTGGTTTGTCCATGTATGGTGGATCGGTTTGCTGGGGTTGGCTGCAGCGAAACACCCTCTTCGGTTGCTTTGTTTACATTGTAGAAATGGCTGGGCTTTCCGTTAACGGTCCTCAGAAATCAGCTAGTGCGTTACAGTTAATATTTTTACTTAGAAATAATTGTTTATTATCTAGTTTTGATTTCAAACCAGCACTGGTGCACCTGTGACAATAGTTCAGCTGGTGTCCTAGAGAGGGGCAAGGCAGACATTCTTGAAGAGAAACTGAGGGTGAGCACCATTTCTGGACTACATATACTTCGTACCGAAGTGTTTTTATAAATTCCTCTGCGTGTTCAGAGTGAGGTGTCTAATAAACATGGTGATTTTGCACAAAGCTGTTTTGTAAGTGTTGTATGTTTATGGACAATGTATGTAAGTTTATGCTATGCTTATCATGGAAATTAAAACTTGGCCAGACGTGTTTTGGCTCGTATCCAGATACTTAAGATATTTATATGATTAACTGTTTACTTGAGTGAAAGTACAAAAGTGTCCAATGAAAAATGTACTATTGTAGTTCTATAACTATAAACTTTTTTTGTCATCTGTTAGTCATAGTAGAAATGAACGAAACTAGTTTTATTTAAAAATGTTAATTTTGTGTTCTAAAGTTTTTGCGTTCATCATTAGTGTGCTAGAGTTTGCATGTTTACACTATATTTAAATCACTCTTAGTAACCATAGCAACACTAACACTGATAGATTCAAATCATGAATAATCTTATTTACCGTTGCATGTTTTTTTTAAGGTTGGAGCTGGAGTTCACGAATGCCTCGGCTGTTCTCAGTCAATTTGAGTGCATAAAGTATGCAGTGCATTACCAGCATCAGGTTGACCAACACAGCACAAGCCAGCTACCACATTCCAAAATGTATTCAACCAGTCAAAATGCATTGGTTTTTAATATTTTTAATTATGACAAAAATCAGCTGAGAAAGGTAAACAAGATTTGAACAAACACTGTCAGGCTGCCCTAGGGCAGTTGAGGCCTAGCAAGGTAGCTTATCACCACTAGTGTGTGAATGTGGAGTCAAGCATTTTTATAAAGTCATATTTATATTTTAATTGGTGTTTTTTGTTTGTTTTAGCCTTGTTAGACTTCAAAATACAATTAAGGGATTTTAAAAGGACATTAAACATTTAAAGCCCGTTTGGGAGATTTTGATCATATATCTGCAATTTACCCAATATTTATTCATTCCTGTTGATCATCTCACTATTCGCCACATGCATTTTCCAGCTTTCAAATTCCACACTTTCAATTACTCATGTACAAAAATGAAGATGTAGTACTAGATACTTTAACTGTATGTGAGCACCAGGAGAAATGCTAAAGTGTGATTTCAGTGCAACTGTGTGATGTGTTCACACAGAGATATGGGAAAAAAGACCTGAAACTACAGCAAATGACATTAATCCTCCGATTAACATAAGTTCAGGAGGAGCTTGGCTGATAATTGACTAATCATATGGTCCCACCTACCCATATTATATCCAGTATATAAGACACGACCAAAGAGCTCACGTCTACATCTCCTGCAGCACAAACCAACAAGTGCTTACCTCTTTAGAAAACAAGCAGACCAGCCATTGCTAACTGCCGCAAACAGCTTTGTCTTGTAGGCCACAGATCAGTAACTTAGCATCCAGCTAGCTGGAGCCTCAAAATTTCTTATTCCTCCTCAGCGTATATAACATCAAATCTTTAACTTTCTACTCAATTTCTACTCTTTGTAATTTGCTGCGGTCAGACCATGAAATCAGCTCCATTCACTTGAAGCCAGAAGTTTGAGTTCTATGCAGAGAATTTTTACATTCCACTCCTACGAAAATTAATCTAATTTTAACTTTTACCTGCAATAGCACATCACATGAGGTGATTGCTGAGCGAAGACTGGAGAGGTCAGGGCATGTGTTTACCAAAATCTTTTTAAAAGCTAGGTTTTACTGTTAGTACAGTTTTAGTATCTGTTTAGCATCTGTATTTACACAGACCTTTCCTGAATCAATATTGTCAGATACAAAGAATTATTCTTGGTTGATGTGTACCCTTGGCTGATTTGTTGTTTTGAGCAAGTATTTCATCACTCACACCATCTTCAAATCTGTAGATCTGGAGTTTGAACGTGCGACTTTGCAATCCCAAGTCGACCTCATTATTCACCAGACCATAACTGCCCAACAAGAGATGCTCTGTTAGCCGGCTGCTCAGCTGCCACACTAAAAAATTAGTTAGTCCAGAACGCAGCAGCTAGAGTTCTAATAAGAACAAAGAAATGTGATCACATTACACCAGTTCTGTGCTTTCTTCATTGGCTTCCTGTAAAATATCGCATTAACTATAAGATACTCTCTTCACCCCAGCGAACAATGTATTCATGTTATTTTACCTTCATTCCAGCCTTTCTTTATTCTCAAAAAGATCAAGAATCTTGTGTGCCAGAACTACAGTACAGGCGTTCACGTCTCCCTTTCTTATTGGTGCATAAAGTTTTACTTGGTGTTTAGTCAGCAGTTTGACACACTGAACGTGAACACTACAGTAACTAATGAATCATCTCTATCCCTAAGCAGCAGAGATTGGGATGGATGATTAGCCATTGATTCTCTTAAATATAGATAATCGTTGATTGCAGAGCAAGTGCAATACACAGAATTCTGGTACACAGCAAAAATGACTGTACATTTTACTCATATTGAGTAAAATTTAACACTCCAATAATGTATATATGACTCCCTCCATTTCGGGGTTAAAGGACACTTTTGAAAGTGTTAAATATGTACATTACTCTCAGATTAAATTTGTACACTGTGAGTGTTTATTTGTACATCCAAAAATAGTTTATGTCTATCTTTAAACTGTTATCATCTCTGGCTGGTGTTAAAATCTACACCCGTATGAGATTAAATATACAGCACAGATAGTTTTTTATACCCATTTAAAGTGTTATCTTCTCTCACAAGTGTTAATATTTACACCAGTATGAGATTAAATATACACCAAAAATAGTTTTTTATACCCATTTAACGTGTTATCTTCTCTCACTAGTGTTAAAATCTACACCCGTATAAGATTAAATATACACCACAAATAGTTTTTATACCCATTTAAAGTGTTATCTTCTCGCACTAGTGTTAAATACTTCACCCGTATGAGCTTAAATATACACCAAAACTCTCTTGGTGTATCCCTTTACAGTGTTTTCTTCTCTCATTAGTGTTAAAATATACACCCATATGAGATTAAATATACAACAAAAATGGTTTATTTATATTCCTTATGCATGTTGTCTTCTCTTACTAGAGTTTAAGAAGATAGTCAATGTTGACATTTGAAATAATCAAAACAAACCCCTTACTGCTTGATTGGCTACAGGTTTGTTTTTGGACTCGGCCAGACTCAGTTTTCAAAAGCATTTTTTCGTGTACCACACCTTTAAAATCTAAACCAAGATAATAAATCACAAGAAATGATAATTACTAATAATGGCTAATAATATTAGTTACTTTTGATTTACTGTGTGTGCTATAAACAATGATGAAAAACATGTAGAAATAACATTTTATTTAAATGTATTGTTGATTAAACATTTCAACAATCATTTAAATTTTTGCAGTCATTGCACATTTTGAATGCATACAATATTAAACAAATGAAAAAAGCGCAACATTACACATTTTCTTTGACAAAACAATGCACTGGAACAATGTATAAATGTGGTTCATCAAAACCATATGAAGCTTGTAAATCGAATGGTCTAAAAACATGAACATCCTCATCTTTTAAAATACCCAAAACATTTTATTCTCTGACATGGTACGCATGAAGATGCTCTATGAAACCAAGAGTTTCAAACTCTTTAGTCACCAAAATGTTTTGGTCATTTATTAGGACAATATCAACAATTTTACAGAAAATTGGAAGATCCTTTTCAATTTTAGTCCAAACCAGTAGGTCGTTACAATACTAAGTTCCAGAATGACATAACCATGAAGTTATTGTGATTTTACGATCAGAGTAATTTGGATACTTTAAAAAAATTATGTCACTGTATGGCAATTCATAAGTTTTTAAGGGCCCATATTCAAGATTTTTAAAAGGCAAACTTTGCCAATGGTAAGCAATTGCATACTGATGTTTCAAAGCAAGAGACTTTGTGACGTTTTTAAAAATTTTCACACTGTTTTTAAAAAACTTGTGCTTTGCCTCAAATCTCATAGTCCATACATGGACTAATGGACCAAACTTGCGTATGCAACGAGGCTAGTGTAGCATGTAATGGTGTTTTGGAATCAAGTTCTTGTGTGGATATAACGCTTTGAAAAGACAATGATGATCCACAATAAGATATTTTAGATATACTGTCACGGTGGCGCAGTGAGTAGCACGTTCGTCAAACAGCAAGAAGGTTGCTGGTTCGAGCCTCGGCTGGGTCGGTTGGCATTTCTGTGTGGAGTTTGCATGTTTTCCCCGTGATCGTGTGGGTTTTCTCCAGGTGCTCCGGTTTCCTCACAAGTCCAAAGACATGCGGTATAAGTGAATTGAGTAAGAACGATTGTCCATAGTGATAAAGTGTGTGTGAATGTTTCCTAGTGATGGGTTGCGGTTGGAAGGACATCCGTCGCATAAAACATGTGCCAGAGGAGTTGGTAGTTCATTCCGCTGTGGCGACCCCGAAAGGGAAGAAAGCCGACATGAAAATGGATGGATGGAAGATGTTTTAGATAGTAGGTTATTCCTTCTGTGATTACAGGGGAAAACACTATGTTTACAAATCCGCAATAACAGAAGCAGCAAACGCCAGTATTAATTTTCCTCAACAAGGTCTCCGAATATTAAAGGAATATTACGAATGAAACCAATACCATTCCCTGTCTGTTCTAGATTCAATCTAGTAGGCCGGTTTTTTTATTTTTTTTCTTTCCAGGTAACCATAGTTGAAGGAATAAATTCTGTTACATATGTGTTGCCTGGATATAATTCCAGATAGATATTCAAGAAGTAATTTTATTTCATATTGTCCAACGCCCTCGAAGATATCATGCATTATATCTGGAGAGTAGTTATCACATATATGAAAATATTTCAAGTCATTGAGCAGACATGTGCGTTTAACACCAAAAGATGATGTAATCTTAGGGTCAGCTAACAAATCTGCATAGTGTTTTTCTTGTAAAGCTTTGTTTCGTAATGCAACATTAGTGTCATCTTCACTAAAAACTGACTGTGCCGATTTCTTGTCTATTAAACAAAAACGACAGAAGTAATGAGCACTGAAAGATTCTACAAACCCAAGAAGTGTGTGCATGCCTAAATTATCCCCTGTAACCTGAGTAACCGTGCCAAACAAGGGCTCTGTGGAGAAATGAACTTGAATTCCTGAGCTTTCAAGGACTTTTAAATCTTTGACTAGGGGCTGTAAAATGGCATCAAAGCCATAGTTCTTAACATCTTGGGCATGAAATAATGACAGTAAATGAATTTTCAATAAGTTTGAATTCAATTTTGATGGAAAGTTCCTGAGAATAAAGTAAATAGCTCCGATTTTGTGGATACCTTGCTTTGAGCCCAGGGGATTGGCAGATTCAAACTTCAAAAAACAGTTGTATTTGGAGTCCATACTTTTCTTTACTAAACAGTGAGTGGTTTTTATAATAGCTCCCATCACAAAAATCCTTATAGACACTGCTACTCTCACTTGCACTTGACATGTGTGTGGACATCTCAGAATTCCTAAATATAAAGTTCAATGTTTTCAACAGGGGGATGTAAAATAATTTGTCAGTTAAAGGGATCTGATCATATGTCCTTGTCACCCAATTCAATCTACTATCAAATCTCACCCCTAATTTGATCTCTGTAGGGTCAACAACAGCCCATTTTTCTTTAAAGTATTTTTTCCATTTGCTTTCAGTACTTAGTTTTGAGAATGGATTATCAAGATTTCCAAAACAGTCCTCTATTTTGGAGGCAGTTGCACTATCATCTGCACGAAGCAGATTCATTACATTACTTTTAATATTTGAATGAATTTCTTGAACCAGTTCTTCCATATCAGATACCACAGATGAAACAATACTGGTTTTCAAAACCCAACATAGGTCATAAAGCTGTACTTACAATTGCTCTGTGCACATTTTAAGTAAATTTTTTTCCAAGGATGGTTAGCATGAACAAGTTTTGTGACGAACAAGGTCATTAACATTTAAAAGAACCAATTTGCAAACAAAGCAGCGGAACATCTCAATTCAGCTTAACTAGTTACATTTACATTTATGCATTTGGAAGACGCTTTTGTCCAAAGCGACTTACATTAGGGAGAGACAATATGCAATTTGTTACACAGTCAAAGTCTATCTCAACTTCTCACAATAGAAATTGTATCAACAGATCAAAAAAGTTCAGAAGTTTAGCTCTTAGGTCTTTAACTCGAGGAGTTTCACGAACTGTACCAACATCTATCTTGTAGATTGTTGTCTGGATGAAAGTGTACATTGCATTCAAGCAGTCGGGGTATGACACACTAAAAACAAAGTACGCTTTAAAAAGTTCATCAACAGCAGAAAAGGAAGACTTTGCCTGACATGGAATGAGTTTTCCATCCTGAACGATGTAGAAATCATGGATGAGATTCTTCGCTGAGCCAGCTGCAAGGAGATCTGGTTGACGGCCTTCAGTCTTCTTAATGTGTTCAGTTATACTACGGCAAGACAGAAGTAAAAATAAAAATCAGAACATATAACCCAATACAAGATCCACAATATTTTACAAATGTGTCCATGCCAACCTTGTGGAACTGCACGATATAGTCTATTGCCTCTCTGATGCTTATCCTAGTAGATTTGTTCCTACCATCAGCAGAAGGTAGCAAAAGGTAGGCCAGGAGTAAAACGGAGAACATGTAACTGTCCCATGCTGCAAAGAAACAAGGGGATTAACAGAAATTAGAAGATTGTATTTTGACAAAGTATTAACATCAACTCTGCAAGAAACTTTACCTTGCCATTCGGAATCCTCATCTTGTCCATTACCCTCAGCAGCTGAAAGCAGGCTGTTCAGATCCAAAGTTGAAGAAAGTGTTTTTGCCTCTGCTATGATTTTTGGCTATAGATGGTCCCATTGTTCCAGAAGTCTGGAAGCAGTTTCTGTTTCAAATTTGACGTCAAAATCTTGAAGTATCTGCAACATATATGACTTAAACTGTTAAACTAAACAGGTCCTGGACACGACTGTTTTTCACAAACTAATCTCTTCTCATTGTACTATATTTTACCAATCCTTTAGTGTCAAGAAATCTTGGAAAAACTAAAAGCACTGTATTGGACATCTCTGCATCATGAATAAGCTGCTGCCTGTGTTTGAAAGTTTTTCCTTTTCTGTGCAATGCATTAGCACTGGTCACCCTCCAACTGCAGTTCCAAAAGATTCAACGTGGACCCTCCACTTCTCTCACTGTCTGACATTCCACTTGATATAGAAACCCCTTTGCTGTTGTGTCTGCTTTGCCGCGAAATTGTTTTCAGATGCCAAGACATGTATCCTTGGTTGCTCTTAGGGTCATAAAAATGTTCCTTTACATAAAAACAAAGATGGGTGAGATCAAATAAAACATTTTTGAAGTCTTAACGTGCAATTAATACAGGCATTAAGTCTGTACTTAAAAAACATAAAAATTCTATTTAAAATATTACATTAATTTAGTAACAATGAATAAAAATATTAAGTATTTACATATCCACTTCTTGAGTATGGATCCTTCAGGGATTGGAACAGCGTTACAATTTCTAAGGCACAGCGTGCTTTTGATTCTTTGGAGGGGGCACGTCTTAGAAAAGAACAATGGCAAAATTTTAGAGTCTAAAATCTATTAAAATAGTATAATGACAGTTGTTTGAATAATGCCTTACCCTTCTTTATCAGTAATGTGCGCAACCACAATGTTGACTAAGTGTCGCCATGTTTAAAACATGTTCATTGATAAAAAAGTGAAACTTAATAAAGCATATTCTAACAATTTAAATGGCATGATCAACAATTTATTAACAACAGAATGAATATGACTGGTCAGCCTTGGTATAAAAAAAAATAATATTTAGGGGCCAAGCACGAAGGTCTATAGGCCCTATTGTAATTGTATGTTTTCTTTATTATTATTACTATTATTATTATTATTATTATTCTTGGCCAATGTGAGTTTATGGCAGCCCAGTGAAGGCAATTTAGGAAAATTATAAGATTTGGCATGATTGTAGAGATGGCCATGACAAGACCCATGACCAACCTTGGGGTCTCTGTGTCCAACTCTATAGCGCCACCAATCATTAAAAAATTTAACACTGAAATGGCAATCGCTCTAGAACCGCTAAATCTAGAAACATTATACTTAGTAGACCTGATTGCTCTCCTCATGCTGATCGAAGTCAATGGCTTACTTTAAGGTCTACCCTTTACAGTAGCGAGAGAATTATATGCGATTTGAAATCACCAAAACAAAAACACACCCTTTTTAAACTTAATTTGAATTGGACGACGCAGAGCACTAGGTAAATATAGCATAGTCAGAGATCTGCCTGGAACCAAATGACGTGGAACGCCTTCCTTATTACTGATTGGCTACACGTTTGTTTTGTACTCTGCCCCGACTCTGTTTTCAAAAGCATTTTGGAAAAAAGGTTACTGCACCTTTAAAGGGATAGTTCAGCCAAAAATGATAATTAGTGTGAATGCATTTGCATTCACACTATTGAGATCCTGTGTGTTTAATTTTATTATTAGTGTGAATGCATTTGCATTCACACTATTGAGATCCTGTGTGTTTAATATTATTCTTATTCTTCCACCCATACTTTGTCCGCTAACTCCTTCAGCATACTTTTAGCTAGAAACTCCATTCAAACACCAAAATGTTCAGCTTTCATAGGAATCGATTGCTATTACTTTTCTCATTAAAATGTTTTATAATTTTTAAGATATTTAACTTTATTTAAAATTATTTTCCCATTGAAATGAATGGGAAGCCTCTTCAAATCTTCTTCAAACTTCAGCCTCTTTCAGCTTTAACTACTTCAGCATACTTTCAGCTAGAAACACCATTCAAACTTTAAACAAATCTACACATCTTCAGCTATTTCCACTCTATTCAGCTTTTTCAAATCTTTTATACTTTTTTAAGCAATCACAGTTTAAGTTTTAAGCTTTTTTAGCATTTTCAAATTTCACAAGCTTTTTAGAGTGCTTAATCCCTTCGCACTCTAGCTTTTGGCCTCACTTTTTAAGCCAGAAGTTTAGACTTTTGCCTCTCTTATAACACCAGCTGTACACCTCTTAAACACATAAAGTAGAGAAAATTGTAGAGATCTTTGTCCTCTTTCAGATGGTGGTGGTTTCGTTTTGATTAGACCAACGGTTTACGCACAAGGAGGCAAAGACCACGAGGAGGAGACACAAAATCTGCCATTCACTGCAATGTTAAATTCTCCCAAGCCTCCGTGACAAAAACGCAAATCACAATAAATTTTAGATCGCTCTCAGTCGTTCATTTTTTGGACTATCTTTCTGAAACTGATGCATGTTATTCACTAAAGCCTTCCGGTTCTGACAGTGAAAGAATTATTTTGATAGCTTTTGTAGTTTTTCTTCAATCTTTCTTTGTTTGAGGTGATGTTTTAGGGAAAAAAGGCTCCGTTTGAGCTTCTCTCCTGTCAGTAAGGTTACCATAGCAACAGCTCAAACACCTGGAGGGGATTACTGTGTGCTCTTGATTGAGAGCTGCTTGCTCTTAACATTACACACTCTCTCTCTCTCTCTCTCTCATCTCTCCACATCCATCTCTCTCTCGCTCTCTCTCTCTCCTCTCACACACACAAACCAACAATCTCGATCTCACACACAAAAACCAAATTCTCTCTTCTCTCTACTCTCTTCTCTCCCACACAACAAGCACAATCTCTCTCTCCTCTCTCTCTCTCTCTCCACCCACCAACAATTATCCTCTACTCTCTCTCTCACACAAGGCACGATCTCTCTCTTTCTCTCTCTCTCTCTCTGCTTCTCTCAGACAAAGCACATATCTCTCCTCTCTCACACACAAACACAATCTCTCTCTCTCCTCTCACACACACACAAACACAATCTCTCTCTCTCTTCTCATCTTACGCTCTCTCTCTCTCTCTCACACACACAAACACAATCTCTCTCTCACACACAAACACAATCTCTCTCTCTCTCTCTCTCTCTCTCTCTCTCACACACACACACAATCTCTCTCTCTCTCTCTCACACAAGCACAATCTCTCTCTCTCTCTCTCTCTCTCTCAGACAAGCACAATCTCTCTCTCACACACAAACACAATCTCTCTCTCTCTCTCACACACAAACACAATCTCTCTCTCTCTCTCACACAAGCACAATCTCTCTCTCTCTCTCTCTCTCTCTCTCTCACACACACACAATCTCTCTCTCTCTCACACAAGCACAATCTCTCTCTCTCTCTCTCTCTCTCTCTCTCACACAAGCACAATCTCTCTCTCTCACACACAAACACAATCTCTCTCTCTCTCTCACACACAAACACAATCTCTCTCTCTCTCTCACACAAACACAATCTCTCTCTCTCTCTCTCTCTCACACACAAACACAATCTCTCTCTCTCTCACACAAGCACAATCTCTCTCTCTCACACACAAACACAATCTCTCTCTCTCACACACAAACACAATCTCTCTCTCTCTCACACAAGCACAATCTCTCTCGCACACAAACACAATCTCTCTCTCTCTCTCTCTCTTTCTTTCTCTCTCTCTCTCACACACAAACACAATCTCTCTCTCACACACAAACACAATCTCTTTCTCTCGCTCTCTCTCCTTTTTCTTTTTTCCCTTCTCTCTTTCTTTATTTGTCCTTCCCCTCTTTCTCTTTCTCTCTCACAGACACACATACACACACTTTTTTCGCCCATTCTCTCCTTTTTCTTTCTTTCTCCCTTTAAAATGAATGAACACCTTCTTCAAATCTTCCTCAAACTTCATTCTTTTTCAGCTTTTACTACTTCAGCATTTTTTCAGCTACTAACACCATTCAAACGTTAAACAAATCTACACATCTTCAGCTTTTCAACTCATTTCAACCTTGATTTTAAACTCATTTCAACCTTGATTTTCAACTCATTTCAACCTTGATTTTCAACTCATTTCAACCTTGATTTTCAACTCATTTTAACCTTGATTTTCAACTCATTTTAACCTTGATTTTCAACTCATTTTAACCTTGATTTTCAACTCATTTCAGCATTGATTTTCAACTCATTTCAACCTTGATTTTCAACTCATTTCAACCTTGATTTTCAACTCATTTCAACCTTGATTTTCAACTCATTTCAACCTTGATTTTCAACTCATTTCAACCTTGATTTTCAACTCATTTCATCCTTGATTTTCAACTCATTTCAACCTTGATTTTCAACTCATTTCAACCTTGATTTTCAACTCATTTCAACCTTGATTTTCAACTCATTTCAACCTTGATTTTAAACTCATTTCAACCTTGATTTTCAACTCATTTCAGCATTGATTTTCAACTCATTTCAACCTTGATTTTCAACTCATTTTAACCTTGATTTTCAACTCATTTCAACATTGATTTTCAACTCATTTCAACCTTGATTTTCAACTCATTTCAACCTTGATTTTCAACTCATTTGAGCCTTGATTTTCAACTCATTTCAGCATTGATTTTCAACTCATTTGAGCCTTGATTTTCAACTCATTTCAACCTTGATTTTCAACTCATTTCAACCTTGATTTTCAACTCATTTCAACCTTGATTTTCAACTCTTTTCAGCATTCCATTTCAGCACAAATGCATTCACACGCATTTTCTGCAAGAAATGCTCTTCATCTAGTGTTTTTTGTTATTCATCCACCCTATACTTTGGCCGCTAACTCAATCCGCATCCTTTTAGCTAGAAACTCCATTCAAACACCAAAATGTTCAGCTTTTAATGAATTAAGTTGCTATTACTTTTCTCATTAAAATGTTTTATAATTTTTAAGATATTTAACTTTATTTAAAATTATTTTCCCATTGAAATGAATGGGAAGCCTCTTCAAATCTTCTTCAAACTTCAGCCTCTTTCAGCTTTAACTACTTCAGCATACTTTCAGCTAGAAACACCATTCAAACTTTAAACAAATCTACACATCTTCAGCTATTTCCACTCTATTCAGCTTTTTCAAATCTTTTATACTTTTTAAGCAATCACAGTTTAAGTTTTAAGCTTTTTTCAGATTTTACAAGCTTTTTTGAGTGGGTGACGTCACTCACGCTCTGACATTCAGCTCAAAAATTAACTCGTTAAACCTTGCACGTTTTCCTCCTCTTGTGACTTCAACTTTACACTTCACGAAATAAACAATACAATAAAGTGATAGCGATAAGCCTTGGCTTTCTTTTGGTGGTATTGTCACGTTTCAAAGACTTACGGTTCTCCTATACGAAGCTCAAATTCACTGACAGTGCCCTCCGTGTTGCCATTAAAGCCCATTGAAGATTTTCCCTGGCAGAAATGTAAAAACTCCAAACGAGCGCCGTCTTTAACCTGCTCGCGCTCCTCTGTTTCTTCAAATAAAGTTATAAATCCGACGTATGTGTGTCCTCAAAGCCTTCTTGTTGCGACGGTGGAAGAAGCATGTCCGTAGGTTAAGCCGTTGTTGAGATATCTGCTGTTTTACGAGGCATCGGTTGCCCTCGAACGCCGGTGTCTGGCACATGCGCGCGAGACAGCACGGCTGTGTTAAAGTAGACATCGCTCGTTTATTTCTTCGATTAAAGCTAAGCCCTCGAAGCGTGTTCTTCGTAGAAGCCTTTTTGTTTGATCCGTGAAAGAATTATCTCCAGAAGTCAAGTCGTTTTGTTGTTACAACGAAGTTTCGAGCTGTAATCCGTCAAGTAAACCCGCTTCCGGACTACATTCTCCAGATGTATTCACGCTTTCGGTCGTCACTGCGCATGTGCAGAAAAGCTCGCCGGAACAACGGAGACTGGCTTAACATTCCCGGTAGTAAGTTAGAAACTCGACGCGCGTGCTTCGTAGAAGCCTTTTTGTTTGTTCACTGAAAGAATTATCTCAAAAGGAAAGTAGTGGGTTTGATTCGACGTTTTTGTCCGACTAAAAAGCTTAGATAGAGAGATGTGCTCTGTTGTTTTGATTACCAACGCGGAAGTTCCCTCAGGAGGCCATTTTAACCTCTGTAGTTCTTTCACAGCCTGTGTAATGTTTAAAAACGCTGTTTGAACTACATCGCACAGAAACCATCAGTTGAGACGGTAAAGGGGAATACATACGCCATGAAATGCTTATGAAATGAGAGGAACTGGTTGAAAACTTATATAATAATAACTTATATAAAAAAATAAATATTGACGTTTGTGATAGAACAATGTGATGGCATGACGTTATGTTTTTGTCAAATAATTAATCCAGAAAGTGAATAAATGACAGAAGACAAGTGTCATAATATACATTAACTTAAAAAATTCATGTTTACACACAGCAGTTCAGCATTGCATTTGATTTATTTTAAATCAGTAACAATGCCTAAAATTGTCACTTGTAAGTCACAGAGTAAAATTAATGTCTACTACTTATTTACAGGATTTGAACAAGTTGCATAGAAATTTAATTAACGTTGACTAAATCCCACTTCAATTCAAGCTAACCATATTACAGGAGATGTTTTGTAAATGTACACATGTCAGAAATAAGAATTAAACAGTAATTTTATCGGAAATTGAAATGAATTATGACAAATGTTTGAAATACTTAACAAGTAGACCAACTCAAAATGAAACAATGACATAGAGACTTTAAAACAAATAATAAAATGTAATAACATAATAAAAATATGAAAACCCACGCGATCACGGGGAGAACATGCAAACTCCACACAGAAATGCCAACCGACCCAGCCGAGGCTCGAACCAGCGACCTTCTTGCTTTGAGACAACCGTCCTACCCACTGCGCCGTCCTACCCACGCTATGTACAATCATATTAAACAATAATAATTTTCATAATAATTTACCACTGTAATCGCTCGTTTTAAATACGCAATAATCTCTGTGTTAATCAATGTTTATGTTGCTGTAACCCAAGATGGACACACAACTAAACAATTAATGGTTTATACATTTCACCTGATGAGATGCAAACATAACGAATAATAGAAAATACAAGTTTACACCATTTCAATATTGAGCCTTTAATCAACTTTGGAGTAAAAAGCCAGTCAACAGTGTAGGTGATGGGGTCTCTAATCTCTCTGCTCTCTCTTTTTCTCTGACATTCTCTTTTCTTCTTTCCTCACTCTCATCTTTCTTTTTTCTCTCTCTTTCTCACTCTTTTTTCCTCTCTTTATCTTTCTCTCTTTTTTCCTTCCCCATCCCTCTCTCTCTCACACACTCTCTCCTCTCTCTTTTTCTCTCACATTTTCTCTTTTCTCGTCTTCTCTCCTTTCTTTTTTCTTTCTCTCTCTCTTTATTTTGCTCTCCTCTCTGTTTTTCTCATATTTCTCATACTTTCTTTTTTCTCTCCTTGCTCTCTCATTTTTTTTCTTCTTTCTTTCTTTCCTCTCTCTAACACTTTTTCTTTCTTTCTCCCTTTAAAATGAATGGACACCTTCTTCAAATCTTCCTCAAACTTCAGCCTTTTTCAGCTTTTACTACTTCAGCATTTTTTCAGCTACTAACACCATTCAAACGTTAAACAAATCTACACATCTTCAGCTTTTCAACTCATTTCAACCTTGATTTTCAACTCATTTCAGCATTGATTTTCAACTCATTTCAACCTTGATTTTCAACTCATTTCAACCTTGATTTTCAACTCATTTCAGCATTGATTTTCAACTCATTTCAACCTTGATTTTCAACTCATTTCAACCTTGATTTTCAACTCATTTCAACCTTTATTTTCAACTCATTTCAGCATTGATTTTCAACTCATTTCAGCATTGATTTTCAACTCATTTTAGCCTTGATTTTCAACTCATTTCAACCTTGATTTTCAACTCATTTCAGCATTGATTTTCAACTCATTTCAGCATTGATTTTCAACTCATTTCAACCTTGATTTTCAACTCATTTCAGCATTGATTTTCAACTCATTTCAACCTTGATTTTCAACTCATTTCAGCACAAATGCATTCACACGCATTTTCTGCAAGAAATGCTCTTCATCTAGTTTTATTATTCTGTTTTATTCTTCCACCGTTTTTTGACCGTTAATAACTCCAGAACGCTTTAAGCTAGAAACTCCATTCAAACACCAAAATGTTCAGCTTTCATAGGAATCGATTGCTATTACTTTTCTCATTAAAATGTTTTATAATTTTTAAGATATTTAACTTTATTTAAAATTATTTTCCCATTGAAATGAATGGGAAGCCTCTTCAAATCTTCTTCAAACTTCAGCCTCTTTCAGCTTTAACTACTTCAGCATACTTTCAGCTAGAAACACCATTCAAACTTTAAACAAATCTACACATCTTCAGCTATTTCCACTCTATTCAGCTTTTTCAAATCTTTTATACTTTTTAAGCAATCACAGTTTAAGTTTTAAGCTTTTTTCAGATTTTTCAGATTTCACAAGCTTTTTAGAGTGCTTAATCCCTTCGCACTCTAGCTTTTGGCCTCACTTTTTAAGCCAGAACTTTAGACTTTTGCCTCTCTTATAACACCAGCTGTACACCTCTTAAACACATAAAGTAGAGAAATTTATAGAGATTTTAGTCCTCTTTCCGATGGTGGTGGTTTCGTTTTGATTAGACCAACGGTTTACGCACAAGGAGGCAAAGACCACGAGGAGAGACACAAAATCTGCCATTCACTGCAATGTTAAATTCTCCCAAGCCTCCGTGACAAAAACGCAAATCACTACATTTTTTAGATCGCTCTCAGTCGTTCATTTTTTGGACTATCTTTCTGAAACTGATGCATGTTATTCACTAAAGCCTTCCGGTTCTGACAGTGAAAGAATTATTTTGATAGCTTTTGTAGTTTTTCTTCAATCTTACTTTGTTTGAGGTGATGTTTTAGGGAAAAAAGGCTCCGTTTGAGCTTCTCTCCTGTCAGTAAGGTTACCATAGCAACAGCTCAAACACCTGGAGGGGATTACTGTGTGCTCTTGATTGAGAGCTGCTTGCTCTTAACATTACACTCTCTCTCTCTCTCACACACACAAACACAATCTCTCTCTCTCTCTCTCTCTCTCTCTCTCTCTCTCTCTCTCTCTCTCTCTCTCAGACACACACAAACACAATCCCTCGAACGCCGGTGTCTGGCCCCATGCGCGCGAGACAGCACGGCTGTGTTAAAGTAGCCATCGCTCGTTTATTTCTTCGATTAAAGCTAAGCCCTCGAAGCGTGTTCTTCGTAGAAGCCTTTTTGTTTGATCCGTGAAAGAATTATCTCCAGAAGTGAAGTCGTTTTGTTGTTACAACGAAGTTTCGAGCTGTAATCCGTCAAGTAAACCCGCTTCCGGACTACATTCTCCAGATGTATTCACGCTTTCGGTCGTCACTGCGCATGTGCAGAAAAGCTCGTCGTAGCAACGGAGACTGGCTTAACATTCCCGGTAGTAAGTTAGAAACTCGACGCGCGTGCTTCGTAGAAGCCTTTTTGTTTGTTCACTGAAAGAATTATCTCAAAAGGAAAGTAGTGGGTTTGATTCGACGTTTTTGTCCGACTAAAAAACTTAGATAGAGAGATGTGCTCTGTTGTTTTGATTACCAACGCGGAAGTTCCCTCAGGAGGCCATTTTAACCTCTGTAGTTCTTTCACAGCCTGTGTAATGTTTAAAAACGCTGTTTGAACTACATCGCACAGAAACCATCAGTTGAGACGGTAAAGGGGAATACATACGCCATGAAATGCTTATGAAATGACAGGAACTGGTTGAAAACTTATAATAACTTATATAAAAAAATAAATATTGACGTTTGTGATAGAACAATGTGATAGCATGACGTTATGTTTTTGTCAAATAATTAATCCAGAAAGTGAATAAATGACAGAAGACAAGTGGCACAATATACATTAACTTAAAAAAATCATGTTTACACACAGCAGTTCAGCATTGCATATGATTTATTTTAAATCAGTAACAATGCCTAAAATTGTCACTTGTAAGTCACAGAGTAAAATTAATGTCTACTACTTATTTACAGGATTTGAACAAGTTGCATAGAAATTTAATTAACGTTGACTAAATCCCACTTCAATTCAAGCTAACCATATTACAGGAGATGTTTTGTAAATGTACACATGTCAGAAATAAGAATTAAACAGTAATTTTATCGGAAATTAAAATGAATTATGACAAATGTTTGAAAAACTTAACAAGTAGACCAACTCAAAATGAAACAATGACATAGAGACTTTAAAACAAATAATAAAATGTAATAACATAATAAAAATATGATATTGTAACAATAATTTATATCATTTAAAAATGTATAACTTTTAGATATATTTAATTAATTAAAATAGATTTTAATTAATATTCTTGTTATAAGGTTGACATTATATTAGTATTATATAGTATTTTGTAGTGCTTATTAATGTTATATGTACAGTCATTCATTCATTCATTCATCTTCATGTCGGCTTTCTTCCCTTTCGGGGTCGCCATAGCGGAATGAACCACCAACTCTCTGGTGTATGTTTTACGTGGCGGATGCCCTTCCAGCCGCAAGGAAACAGTCACACACACATTCACTCTTTTTTAACACTATGGGCAATTGTTCTTCCTCAATTCACTTATTCCACATGTCTTTGTTCTTGTGGGGAAACCGGAGCACCCGGAGAAAACCCACGCGATCACAGGGAGAACATGCAAACTCCACACAGAAATGCCAACCGACCCAGCCGAGGCTCGAACCAGCGACCTTCTTGCTGTGAGACGACCGTCCTACCCACTGCGCCATCCTACCCACGCCATGTACAATCATATTAAACAATAATAATATTGATAATAATTTACCACTGTAATCGCTCATTTTAAATACGCAATAATCTCTGTGTTAATCAATGTTTATGTGGCTGTAACCCAAGATGGATACACAACTAAACAATTAATGGTTTATACATTTCACCTGATGAGATGCAAACATAACGAATAATAGAAAATACAAGTTTACACCATTTAAATATTGAGCCTTTAATCAACTTTGGAGTAAAAAGCCAGTCAACAGTGTAGGTGATGGGGTCTCTATTCTCTCTGCTCTCTCTTTTCTCTGACATTCTCTTTTCTTCTTTCCTCACTCTCTTCTTTCTTTTTTCTCTCTCTTTCTCACTCTTTTTTCCTCTCTATCTTTCTCTCTTTTTTCCTTCCCCGTCCCCCTCTCTCTCACACACTCTCTCCTCTCTCTTTTTCTCTCACATTTTCTCTTTTCTCCTCTTCTCTCCTTTCTTTTTTCTTTCTCTCTCTTTACTTTGCTCTCCTCTCTGTTTTTCTCATATTTCTCTTCCTTTCTCATACTTTCTTTTTTCTCTCCTTGCTCTCTCATTTTTTTTATTTCTTTCCTCTCTCTAACACTTTCTTTCTTTCTCCCTTTAAAATGAATGGACACCTTCTTCAAATCTTCCTCAAACTTCAGCCTTTTTCAGCTTTTACTACTTCAGCATTTTTTCAGCTACTAACATCATTCAAACGTTAAACAAATCTACACATCTTCAGCTTTTCAACTCATTTCAGCATTGATTTTCAACTCATTTCAACCTTGATTTTCAACTCATTTCAGCATTGATTTTCAACTCATTTCAACCTTGATTTTCAACTCATTTCAACCTTGATTTTCAACTCATTTTAACCTTGATTTTCAACTCATTTCAACCTTGATTTTCAACTCATTTCAACCTTGATTTTCAACTCATTTCAACCTTGATTTTCAACTCATTTCAGCATTGATTTTCAACTCATTTCAACCTTGATTTTCAACTCATTTCAACCTTGATTTTCAACTCATTTCAACATTGATTTTCAACTCATTTCAACATTGATTTTCAACTCATTTCAGCATTGATTTTAAACTCATTTCAGCATTGATTTTCAACTCATTTCAACCTTGATTTTCAACTCATTTCAGCATTGATTTTCAACTCATTTCAGCATTGATTTTCAACTTATTTCAACCTTGATTTTCAACTCATTTCAGCATTGATTTTAAACTCATTTCAATCTTGATTTTCAACTCATTTCAACCTTGATTTTCAACTCATTTCAGCATTGATTTTAAACTAATTTCAACCTTGATTTTCAACTCATTTCAACCTTGATTTTCAACTCATTTCAGCATTGATTTTCAACTCATTTCAACCTTGATTTTCAACTCATTTCAACCTTGATTTTCAACTCATTTCAACCTTGATTTTCAACTCATTTCAACCTTGATTTTCAACTCATTTCAGCATTGATTTTCAACTCATTTCAACCTTGAATTTCAACTCATTTCAACCTTGATTTTAAACTCATTTAAACCTTGATTTTCAACTCATTTCAGCATTGATTTTCAACTCATTTTAACCTTGATTTTCAACTCATTTCAGCCTTGATTTTCAACTCATTTCAGCATTGATTTTCAATTTATTTCAGCATTGATTTTCAACTCTTTTCAGCATTCCATTTCAGCACAAATGCATTCACACGCATTTTCTGCAAGAAATGCTCTTCATCTAGTTAGTGTGAATGCATTTGCATTCACACTATTGATATCCTGTGTGTTTATTATTATTATTCTGTTTTATTCTTCCACCCATATTTTGTCCGCTAACTCATTCAGCATACTTTTAGCTAGAAACTCCATTCAAACACCAAAATGTTCAGCTTTCATAGGAATCGATTGCTATTACTTTTCTCATTAAAATGTTTTATAATTTTTAAGATATTTAACTTTATTTAAAATTATTTTCCCATTGAAATGAATGGGAAGCCTCTTCAAATCTTCTTCAAACTTCAGCCTCTTTCAGCTTTAACTACTTCAGCATACTTTCAGCTAGAAACACCATTCAAACTTTAAACAAATCTACACATCTTCAGCTATTTCCACTCTATTCAGCTTTTTCAAATCTTTTATACTTTTTAAGCAATCACAGTTTAAGTTTTAAGCTTTTTTAGCATTTTCAAATTTCACAAGCTTTTTAGAGTGCTTAATCCCTTCGCACTCTAGCTTTTGGCCTCACTTTTTAAGCCAGAAGTTTAGACTTTTGCCTCTCTTATAACACCAGCTGTACACCTCTTAAACACATCAAATAGAGAAAATTGTAGAGATCTTTGTCCTCTTTCAGATGGTGGTGGTTTCGTTTTGATTAGACCAACGGTTTACGCACAAGGAGGCAAAGACCACGAGGAGAGACACAAAATCTGCCATTCACTGCAATGTTAATTTCTCCCAAGCCTCCGTGACAAAAACGCAAATCACAATAGTTTTTAGATCGCTCTCAGTAGTTCATTTTTTGGACTATCTTTCTGAAACTGATGCATGTTATTCACTAAAGCCTTCCGGTTCTGACAGTGAAAGAATTATTTTGATAGCTTTTGTAGTTTTTCTTCAATCTTTCTTTGTTTGAGGTGATGTTTTAGGGAAAAAAGGCTCCGTTTGAGCTTCTCTCCTGTCAGTAAGGTTACCATAGCAACAGCTCAAACACCTGGAGGGGATTACTGTGTGCTCTTGATTGAGAGCTGCTTGCTCTTAACATTACTCTCTCTCTCTCTCTCTCTCTCTCACACACAAACACAATCTCTCTCTCTCACACACAAACACAATCTCTCTCTCTCACACACAAACACAATCTCTCTCTCTCTCTCTCTCTCTCACACAAACACAATCTCTCTCACACACAAACACAATCTCTCTCTCTCTCTCTCTCTCTCTCACACAAGCACAATCTCTCTCTCTCTCACACAATCTCTCTCTCTCACACAAACACAATCTCTCTCTCTCTCTCTCTCTCTCTCTCTCTCTCTCAGACACACACAAACACAATCTCTCTCTCTCTCTCTCTCGCTCTCTCTCTCTCTCTCTCACACAAGCACAATCTCTCTCTCTCTCACACACAATCTCTCTCTCACACACAAACACAATCTCTCTCTCTCTCTCTCTCTCTCTCTCTCTCTCTCTCTCTCTCTCAGACACACACAAACACAATCTCTCTCTCTCTCTCTCTCTCACACACACAAACACAATCTCTCTCGCTCTTTCTCTCTCTCACACAAGCACAATCTCTCTCTCTCTCACACACAAACACAATCTCTCTCTCTCTCTCACACAGACACAATCTCTCTCTCTCGCTCTCTCTCACACACAAACACAATCTCTCTCTCTCTCAAACACAATCTCTCTCTCTCTCTCTCTCACATGACAAACACAACCTCTCTCTATCACACACAAACACAATCTCTCTCTCTCTCACACACAAAGACAATCTCTCTCTCTCTCACACACAAACACAATCTCTCTCTCGCTCTCTCTCTGCTCTCACAGTAAACACAAGCTCTCTGCGCGCTCGTCTCTCACACACACAAACACAATCTCTCTCTCTCTCACACACAAACACAATCTCTCTCTCTCTCACACACAAACACAATCTCTCTCTCTCTCACACACACAATCTCTCTCTCTCTCTCTCTCACACACAATCTCTCGCTCTCGCTCTCTCTCTCACACAAGCACAATCTCTCTCTCTCTCACACACAAACACAATCTCTCTCTCTCACACACACACAATCTCTCTCTCACACACAAACACAATCTCTCTCTCTCTCTCACACACAAACACAATCTCTCTCTCTCTCTCTCTCTCTCTCTCACACACACACACAATCTCTCTCTCTCTCTCACACACAAACACAATCTCTCTCTCTCTCTCTCTCTCTCTCTCACACACAAACACAATCTCTCTCTCTCACACACACACAATCTCTCTCTCACACACAAACACAATCTCTCTCTCTCTCACACACAAACACAATCTCTCTCTCTTCGATCTCTCACACAAACACAATCTCTCTCTCTCTCTCTCTCTCACACACACAAACACAATCTCTCTCTCTCTCTCTCTCTCTCACACACACAAACACAATCTCTCTCTCTCGATCTCTCACACAAACACAATCTCTCTCTCTCTCTCTCTCTCTCTCACACACAAACACAATCTCTCTTTTCTCTCTCTCACACACACACAATCTCTTTATCTTGCTCTCTCTCTCTCTCACACACACACAAACACTCCTTTCTCTCTCTCTCCTTTTTCTTTTTTCCCTTCTTTCTTTCTTTATTTGTCCTTCCCCTATTTCTCTCTCACAGACACACATACACACACTTTTTCTCTCTCTCTCTCTCCTTTTTCTTTCTTTCTCTCTTTAAAATGAATGGACACCTTCTTCAAATCTTCCTCAAACTTCAGCCTTTTTCAGCTTTTACTACTTCAGCATTTTTTTCAGCTACTAACACCATTCAAACGTTAAACAAATCTACACATCTTCAGCTTTTCAACTCATTTCAGCATTGATTTTCAACTCATTTCAACCTTGATTTTCAACTCATTTCAGCATTGATTTTCAACTCATTTCAACCTTGATTTTCAACTCATTTCAGCATTGATTTTCAACTCATTTCAGCATTGATTTTCAACTCATTTAAACCTTGATTTTCAACTCATTTCAACCTTGATTTTCAACTCATTTCAGCATTGATTTTCAACTCATTTCAGCATTGATTTTCAACTCATTTAAACCTCGATTTTCAACTCATTTCAACCTTGATTTTCAACTGATTTCAACCTTGATTTTCAACTCATTTCAACCTTGATTTTCAACTCATTTCAGCATTGATTTTCAACTCATTTAAACCTTGATTTTCAACTCATTTCAACCTTGATTTTCAACTCATTTCAACCTTGATTTTCAACTCATTTCAACCTTGATTTTCAACTCATTTCAACCTTGATTTTCAACTCATTTCAACCTTGATTTTCAACTCATTTCAACCTTGATTTTAAACTCATTTCAGCATTGATTTTAAACTCATTTCAACCTTGATTTTAAAGTCATTACAGCATTGATTTTCAACTCATTTCAACCTTGATTTTAAAGTCATTACAGCATTGATTTTCAACTCATTTCAACCTTCATTTTCAACTCATTTCAGCATTGATTTTCAACTCATTTCAATCTTGATTTTCAACTCATTTCAACCTTGATTTTCAACTCATTTCAGCATTGATTTTAAACTCATTTCAACCTTGATTTTAAACTCATTTCAACCTTGATTTTCAACTCATTTCAACCTTCATTTTCAACTCATTTCAGCATTGATTTTCAACTCATTTCAATCTTGATTTTCAACTCATTTCAACCTTGATTTTAAACTCATTTCAGCATTGATTTTAAACTCATTTCAACCTTGATTTTAAACTCATTTCAACCTTGATTTTCAACTCATTTCAACCTTCATTTTCAACTCATTTCAACCTTGATTTTAAACTCATTTCAACCTTGATTTTAAACTCATTTCAACCTTGATTTTAAACTCATTTCAACCTTGATTTTCAACTCATTTCAACCTTCATTTTCAACTCATTTCAACCTTGATTTTCAACTCATTTCAACCTTCATTTTCAACTCATTTCAACCTTGATTTTAAACTCATTTCAGCATTGATTTTCAACTCATTTCAACCTTGATTTTCAACTCATTTCAGCATTGATTTTCAACTCATTTCAACCTTGATTTTCAACTCATTTCAGCATTCCATTTCAGCACAAATGCATTCACACGCATTTTCTGCAAGAAATGCTCTTCATCTAGTATTATTCTTATTCTTCCACCCATACTTTGTCCGCTAACTCCTTCAGCATACTTTTAGCTAGAAACTCCATTCAAACACCAAAATGTTCAGCTTTCATAGGAATCGATTGCTATTACTTTTCTCATTATAATGTTTTATAATTTTTAAGATATTTAACTTTATTTAAAATTATTTTCCCATTGAAATGAATGGGAAGCCTCTTCAAATCTTCTTCAAACTTCAGCCTCTTTCAGCTTTAACTACTTCAGCATACTTTCAGCTAGAAACACCATTCAAACTTTAAACAAATCTACACATCTTCAGCTATTTCCACTCTATTCAGCTTTTTCAAATCTTTTATACTTTTTTAAGCAATCACAGTTTAAGTTTTAAGCTTTTTTCAGATTTTTCAGATTTCACAAGCTTTTTAGAGTGCTTAATCCCTTCGCACTCTAGCTTTTGGCCTCACTTTTTAAGCCAGAAGTTTAGACTTTTGCCTCTCTTATAACACCAGCTGTACACCTCTTAACACGTAAAGTAGAGAAAATGTAGAGATCTTTGTCCTCTTTCAGATGGTGGTGGTTTCGTTTTGATTAGACCAACGGTTTACGCACAAGGAGGCAAAGACCACGAGGAGAGACACAAAATCTGCCATTCACTGTAATGTTAAATTCTCCCAAGCCTCCGTGACAAAAACGCAAATCACTACATTTTTTAGATCGCTCTCAGTCGTTCATTTTTTGGACTATCTTTCTGAAACTGATGCATGTTATTCACTAAAGCCTTCCGGTTCTGACAGTGAAAGAATTATTTTGATAGCTTTTGTAGTTTTTCTTCAATCTTTCTTTGTTTGAGGTGATGTTTTAGGGAAAAAAGGCTCCGTTTGAGCTTCTCTCCTGTCAGTAAGGTTACCATAGCAACAGCTCAAACACCTGGAGGGGATTACTGTGTGCTCTTGATTGAGAGCTGCTTGCTCTTAACATTACACTCTCTCTCTCTCTCTCTCTCTCTCTCTCTCTCTCACACACACAAACACAATCTCTCTCGCTCTCTCTCTCTCTCTCACAAGCACAATCTCTCTCTCTCTCTCTCTCACACACAAACACAATCTCTCTCTCTCACACACACAATCTCTCTCTCTCTCTCTCTCTCACACACACAATCTCTCTCGCTCTCTCTCTCTCTCACACACACACAATCTCTCTCTCTCTCTCTTTCTCTCTGACACACACAATCTCTCTCTCTCACACAAACACAATCTCTCTCTCTCTCTCTCTCACACACAAACACAATCTCTCTCTCACACAAGCACAATCTCTCTCTCTCTCTCTCTCTCACACACAAACACAATCTCTCTCTCTCACACACACAATCTCTCTCTCACACAAGCACAATCTCTCTCTCTCTCTCTCTCTCTCTCTCTCTCACACACACACAAACACAATCTCTCTCTCTCACACACACAATCTCTCTCTCTCTCTCTCTCACACACAAACACAATCTCTCTCTCACACACAAACACAATCTCTCTCTCACACAAGCACAATCTCTCTCTCTCTCTCTCTCTCTCACACACACAAACACAATCTCTCTCTCTCACACACACAATCTCTCTCTCGCTCTCTCTCACACACAAACACAATCTCTCTCTCACAAACACAATCTCTCTCTCTCTCCTCTCTCTCACACACACACACACACAATCTCTCTCTCACACAAACACAATCTCTCTCTCTCACACACACACAATCTCTCTCTCTCACACAAACACAATCTCTCTCTCTCTCACACACAAACACAATCTCTCTCTCTCTCTCTCTCACACACACAAACACAATCTCTCTCTCTCTCACACACAAACACAATCTCTCTCTCTCTCACACACACAATCTCTCTCTCTCTCTCTCTCTATCTCTCTCTCTCTCTCTCACACAAACACAATCTCTCTCTCTCTCACACAAAACACAATCTCTCTCTCTCTCTCTCTCACACACAAACACAATCTCTCTCTCTCTCTCTATCTCTCTCACACAAGCACAATCTCTCTCTCACACACAATCTCTCTCTCTCACACACACAAACACAATCTCTCTCTCTCTTTCTCACACACAAACACAATCTCTCTCTCTCACACACACGATCTCTCTCTCTTTCTCTCTCTCTCACACACAAACACAATCTCTCTCTCTCTCACACACACAAACACAATCTCTCTCTCTCACACACACAATCTCTCTCTCTTTCTCTCTCACACACAAACACAATCTCTTTCTCTCGCTCTCTCTCTCTCTCTCACACACACACAAACTCCTTTCTCTCTCTCTCTCCTTTTTCTTTTTTCCCTTCTCTCTTTCTTTCTTTATTTGTCCTTCCCCTCTTTCTCTTTCTCTCTCACAGACACACATACACACACTTTTTTCTCCCTCTCCTTTTTCTTTCTTTCTCCCTTTAAAATTAATGGACACCTTCTTCAAATCTTCCTCAAACTTCAGCCTTTTTCAGCTTTTACTACTTCAGCATTTTTTCAGCTACTAACACAATTCAAACGTTAAACAAATCTACACATCTTCAGCTTTTCAACTCATTTCAGCCTTGATTTTCAACTCATTTCAACCTTGATTTTCAACTCCTTTCAACCTTGATTTTCAACTCATTTCAACCTTGATTTTCAACTCATTTCAACCTTGATTTTCAACTCATTTCAGCATTGATTTTCAACTCATTTAAACCTTGATTTTCAACTCCTTTCAACCTTGATTTTCAACTCATTTCAACCTTGATTTTCAACTCATTTCAACCTTGATTTTCAACTCATTTCAGCATTGATTTTCAACTCATTTAAACCTTGATTTTCAACTTATTTCAACCTTGATTTTAAACTCATTTCAGCATTGATTTTCAACTCATTTCAACCTTGATTTTAAACTCATTTCAGCATTGATTTTCAACTCATTTCAACCTTGATTTTAAACTCATTTCAACCTTGATTTTAAACTCATTTCAGCATTGATTTTTCAACTCATTTCAACCTTGATTTTCAACTCATTTCAGCATTGATTTTCAACTCTTTTCAGCATTCCATTTCAGCACAAATGCATTCACACGCATTTTCTGCAAGAAATGCTCTTCATCTAGTTTTTATTATTCTGTTTTTTTCTTATTCTTCCACCCCAAAAACTTTGTCCGTTAACTCCTTCAGCATACTTTTAGCTAGAAACTCCATTCAAACATCAAAATGTTCAGCTTTCATAGGAATCGACTGCCATTACTTTTCTCATTAAAATGTTTTATATTTTTTTAAATATTTAACTTTATTTAAAATTATTTTCCCATTGAAATGAATGGGAAGCCTCTTCAAATCTTCTTCAAACTTCAGCCTCTTTCAGCTTTAACTACTTCAGCATACTTTCAGCTAGAAACACCATTCAAACTTTAACAAATCTACACATCTTCAGCTATTTCCACTCTATTCAGCTTTTTTCAAATCTTTTATACTTTTTAAGCAATCACAGTTTAAGTTTTAAGCTTTTTTCAGATTTTTCAGATTTCACAAGCTTTTTAGAGTGCTTAATCCCTTCGCACTCTAGCTTTTGGCCTCACTTTTTAAGCCAGAAGTTTAGACTTTTGCCTCTCTTATAACACCAGCTTTACACCTCTTAAACACATAAAGTAGAGAAAATTGTAGAGATCTTTGTCCTCTTTCAGATGGTGGTGGTTTCGTTTTGATTAGACCAACGGTTTACGCACAAGGAGGCAAAGACCACGAGGAGAGACACAAAATCTGCCATTCACTGCAATGTTAATTTCTCCCAAGCCTCCGTGACAAAAACGCAAATCACAATAGTTTTTAGATCGCTCTCAGTAGTTCATTTTTT